>LNAC01000001.1:2076856-2162978 GCA_002007465.1 Ailurus styani | reverse complement strand
GGGAGAGAGAGGTGGGGAGGGGGGGGAGGGGGAGAGGCTGCTGGCTGCGCTTCTGCAGGAGAGGAAGGGAAAGCAGGAGGAGGAGGAAGAGGGTGGGGAGGAAGGAGGAAGGAGGGAGAGGGAGAGAGGAAATCTGGTCCAAACCGGGTCTTTCTACCAGGGCCGACCAGACGGACTGAAACCTCTCCGTCCTCTGCTGCGGGAAACTGGCCTTTAGGCAACACTTCGTGCGCTGCCTGTGATTCTGGTTTTTGGTTCTTTTCACCAGCTTTGAGAGCTGTGTGCCGACGTCATGAAGGCGTGAAGCGTGTCCCGCGTAGACACAAGCTCAGTGATGCGGCCCGGTCACCGTCGTGGGAGATGCCGGCGGGTCTGCGTCGTTGAGGCCTGCGGGCCGGTTGCTAACGTCTTGAGTGAATGGGCGCTCGGGTCCCCGGGTCTGTCTGCAGGTCAGGGGGGCTGCAGGGGCCACAGGGAGCAGGGAGGTCGCTCAGGAACGAGGGTAGTGAGAGACTGACCCAGCCCTGCTGGACGTCGCGTGCGGGTGGGTGCAGAGCAGGGGTGCGCCCTGCCCGAGCGCCCAGCAGGTCTGCGTCCAGCAGCGCGGTGCGCTCCCGGCCCTGGGCTCAGGTCCTCACCAGGGGGCTCTTTCTCCTTCGGAGCAGTGCGAAGCCACCCGGCACCCAGCGTCCGTCACTTGAGTCCAGCGTGAATCACTTAACTTGTGTGGCTGTGGCGCAGAGCCCATCGTGACGCCGGGGCCTGGTTCAGGCAGGGGCAGGGCTCTTCCGGAGGCTGCTCTCCGGGCCGGCGGGTCCTCGGCCTGTGACTCTGCCTCCCGAAGCTGTGGGTCCTGGGAACGCGGCGTGGGGACTCTCGCCGCCGCGGAGAGGGGTCCTCATTCTGCCCTCCGGGATGAACGCCAGGACCCAGCTGGCAGGGGTCCCTCGTGGCGCAGAGCGGGCAGTGTTTGCCGGTGTGGTCCGCGTGGTCTGCTCGCAGAACTGGTCTCTCGGGTTGCTGGTTCTTGGTTCCTGGTGAAACCCCTGCTCTTGAGCAGGCAGCACCTTGGTTGGGCTCTGCTCTTGGTGGGCTTCTGACAGCGGGTGGTCTCTGCCCGTCCTGCTGGGCTGGGGTGCGGGGGCTGGGACGGGCACTGGGAGGGGGGCTCGGGATGTGGGGGGCGACTCCGCACTCCTTTCTTAGCCTCACTGAGCCACGATTCGGAGTTTGGAAAGTGGGGAACATGTGTTCCCCTGGCTCCGGCCAACACCCGATGGTTCCCACGGGTGTCTCCCCTGTTCTCCCTGCTCACAGGATGGGTGCCTGGGACACGTGTGGCCTGAGCTCCGTGGGTGGTAAGGGTGTTCTGGGGCCTTCTAGGAAAGCCGTTGCTGCTGATACAAAGGCAAGAGAAGCAGGAGGAGAAGGTCCCTGTCATCCCTGGTGCCTCCTGCTTTGTGTCTGTGATGCGGGTCACTTCACCGGCAGAGGTGTCATATCCACGCGTGAGGTCTTTGCAGAGAGAGGCGTCGGGATGGTGCTCGGCAGCACGGCTCGGGGGCCCGGGCTTGGGTTTGAATCCTGTGGCTGCTACTGACCTCAAGTGGCGTCCGTGGCCACTGTGTGCCTCAGTCTCCCCAGCTGGGGTGGCACCAATGTCCACCCTGTAGAGCCGCTGTAAGTCTTCCCTGAGTGTTCTGCAGTCATTTTATCATTCTGTAGGTAAACAAAGGTTAACTACACATACAGTACATGAATATGTGCTTTTTCTAAAAATTCAAGCATTGTAGAAAGATGTACAGAGAAAGTCAGCTCTGCTTACTCTCCACCCTGACCAGTGCGTCCCCTCCCTCCCCCATACTCTGAACATCATTCTTCTCCCACAGGCTGTCCCTTTCAACAGCTGGGTATTTTTTCTTTTAGGACTTTTTCTGGGCATGCCATTCTGCACAGGGGACCACACTGTACGGATGGTTGGGGATCTTGCCGCTTTCACTTGGCACGTGTGTCACGTTCCTCTTGGTGCTGTGACAAATTAGCACACAGTCAGCAGCTTGAAGCGGTACCCGTTGCTTACGGCCGGTTCCGGAGGTCAGAGCCCAGCCCAGCTTCCGTCCGCGTCTTGCTGGTTCTCTGCTTAGAGGCTCACAGGATGTATTTGGGGTGTTGGCAGGACCCTGCTTCTTACGGGAGGCTTGGGGATGAATCACATCCAAGGTCAGTTGGTGGGGTCTGCGTTCCCACGCAGACTGTCGGCTGGGTGAGCCGGAAAGAGGGTGACCGGGGGGTACCTCCGGTCTAGGCACCCCCTCTCCGTGGCTCCTGGTCCCCGTCCTCCAGTGTCAGGCCAGCGCGTAGGGGGTCCCTGACCTGGTTGGGTGTCTCTGTGCTCCCCGCTGCCATGTCTCTCTCACTGGTGCCCGTGAGGGCTCATGGGACCACACGGGGCCCACTCCATCATCCAGGATGTGGGACCTGTGTCATGGTCAGCTGATCAGGAGCCCTAATTCCATCTGCACAGTCCCTTCCCGCTAGAGCAGGGAGAATAGTGTCTCCCCAAAATTCACATCCACCCAGAACCTGGGACTTTATTTAGAAGTAATGTCATTGTAGTTAAAATTAGCTAGGGATTGAGATCAGACTGGATGAGGATGGACCCCAAGTCCAACAACGGATGCCTTCCTGAGGCAAGAGAAGGAGATGGCCACTGGGACAGGGAGCAGACAGCGCCGTGAGGATGGAGGCAGAGGCTGAGGGACATGTCTGCAGGCCCAGGAACGCCAAGCACCGTGGGAGCCACCAGAAGCGGGAGGAGCCCCAGAAAGATTATCCCTGAGACTGGTCCGAGGGAGCGGCTCCGAAGGCACCTTGGCTTCCACGTCTAGTCTCTAGAACTAGGAGAAAATAGATTGCTGCTGCAGTAAGGAAACACCCAGCTTGTGGTACGGAGTTACGCAGACAGAGGGCAGTATCTAGGTTAGTGCTTGCTGGGAAACCAGGCTGGGACTCTGGGGGGCCCCTCTGGAATGCTGCCTACCACGATATATGGTGCGCTTCTTTGCAAATGTCATGTGAATGTTCGTAAGTGCTTCCACGTTAATAAAGACACTCTTTGTTCGTGAGACGTGGCCAACATCAGGACAAAATGATCTAGTTGATGGACACAGCTCTTCAGACTTTGATTTTATAGTTAATAGTTTGGGTCTTAGAGACCAGAACAAATTGATCAAGCACCTTTATGGCCATGGGGTGATGGAACAAGGACATTTGACTTATTCTGAAATCGATCTGGACAGGCAGGGAGAGGTCGAGGCAGAGTCAAGGACTAAATCTGGTCATTAAATTAATTAAATCTGATGAAGCCTATATTGTTACCGAAAGAGAAGGAAGGAAGGAGCTTACAGGTCATAAATGCCTTTAGACTTCTGACCCCAAAGAGGCTGCTGTTATGCTCTCTCCTTCAATGTGAAGGCTTCCTCTGGATCTGACTCTGATAGGAGGATTACGGCAGGTGGAGTCAAATCACAATGGAAATCCTGAAGCTGGACTGGGAAGGAGATAGGAACATTCCCCCAAACAGGACATTACTTTGGTATTAGGGTTTCTGAGTCATACTGATTCATGTCGTGAGGCTTCAGCCCGTTAATTCTGTGATAATCTGTATATACTTACCTACATCCCCTTAATCGTATGTGTGGGCGTACAGATATGTCTGCACCTGTTTTGGGGCCCCAAACTCCTGGATGTTGGAAAAAAGATGAATTACTTCTTGCATGGGACAAAGGAAAGCCAACCAAGGACATCGGAGCTTGCGTGCTGTCTTGTGGGGATATACTAAGGCCAGGTAGCACCAAGGCACTTACCCTACTTCTCCATCAGGCGCTGGTGGGCCTCTCCCCCATATTGTCGTCACTCAGGGACCCAGGCTCCATCTTCTGCAGTGGCCACTGTCACAGCAGCTGGGGAAGCATCCAGCCCTGGGGATGGCAGGCCTTGGCTGAGGAGTGGCTCACATTTTTCTGGATGCACAATTACCCCCTAGCCTCGGGGGAAGGAGGGCAGCCGGTCCTCCTTGTGCCCTTACATGTGGGGCGTTGGAGAGTGCTAGTCATCAGGAAGACCCACGGGGAGGCTAGGGGAGGCAGTGACTCTCAGCTTCTGGACTGAGCCCAAAGCACATACTGGGCCCGAGGGGCTTTATGAAGGAAGTTACTATGTCATGTCATCAACCAATGCATGGGGCGCACATGAAGCTTCGAGGGCCAGAGGGCAGACTGTAATTGCTTGGATAATGACCCCGAAAAGATGTCTGCCTGGAACCTGAGAATGTAACCTTATTTGAAGTAAGAGTCTTGGCAGATTAAGGTAAAGCTCTCCACTCCACACGAGATCATGGTCTATCAAGACCAAAGACAAGTTCTCCTAAGAAGAGAGAAGGGCGAGTAGATGCAAACACACGAAGGGAAAGGCCATGTGATGACGCAGGCAGAGACCGTCCTGATGTCACCGCAGCACAAGGACGGCCACGGATCGCCCGCACCACCGGGGCCGGCAGAGGCAAGCCAGGATTCCCTCCCAGAGCCTTCAGGGGGAGGTGCAGCCCTTGCGTTGACTCTGGACCTCTGGCTTCCAGAACCAGGAGAGAATTCATTTCTGGTGATTTGTTTCGGCAACCCCAGGAAGCTCAAGACGGACCACCCCTGCGGTTACAATTTCTCCGTTTGTTGTCCCTTTCCCCTTCCCTGGTTCAGGCTGGTAGCCGGGGTCCGTGCTTCTTGACCTCTATCTTCCCTTCTCCTGTTTTTCGTAAGGAGCTAGTGGCACTTCCCAGAGTTGGGGACGGGTACAGAGACCATGGGTCTGGGGGCAATGGGCTGTAGATGGGACCCTAGCTTGGCGCCTGAAGGCAGGTGCTCTTGGCTGAACAGGGGTTTAGGAGAAGGAGGTGTTGGTGGGGCCGCAGGAGCTGCTGGCCAGGTTTTTGGATAGGCAGGGTTCATGGATCTCCCTGAAGGCTTGGGCTGCAGGCCCCCGGAGACATCGTCTGAAGCTGGGACCCACCTGGTGGATCTGAGCTGCTAACATCCAAATCTTGATGAAGCGCTGAAAAAGCCCACCTTTTCAAATAGGCGTCCCGGCCTGAAAATTTGCCTAAAACCAATTTGTTTTGCCTAGAAGTTGATGTTAAATTGACTGTGTGTCTAAAGGCCAAATACTGAGAAAATCCATACCAGAAAAGACCCTTTGGCAGATCCACCTGTCTCTTCGTGCTCAGCACACTTGTGCCTTGGAAAGCCGAAGCCAGCCCCTGTGGATTTATCAGTTTCACTCCAGAAGGTCAAACGTCCCAAGAAGCACATTTGACTTTGGGTTCGTCACATTGTGGGCTCATTCGTTCAGCAGAGAGTGAGGCAGCGCTGCGGGTGGAGGTGACACGTCCATGAAGAAGCCGGCCCGGCCTCGTGGTGCTGCCAGGCCGGCGGTGGTTGAGACATGCCATCGCGAGGAGCACGGACAGCCCAGGCATCGCGTACGGGCTTGCCGGAAGCCGACAGAAAGCTCAAGCAGGAGCCGGGGCTGGGGGGCTCCTGGCGTGGGAGGTGCTGTTTGCAGTGCTCGACAGCGTGATCAGCTGGGCACTGCTGAGAATGTGACCTCTGGGCATGGACTTGGGGACGCAAGGAAGTGGCTATGCAGAGACCTGGGTAAAGGCCATTTCTGGAGGGGAGCCACACTGCTCGGCCTCTGGGTTCTGGCATGTCCGAGGAGCCACGAGAGGTCAGGGTGGCGGGGTAAGGGAGACCAGGTCTGTGGGCCTCACTGCCACGGTGAGGATGTCCCATTCCATTCTGTTGGGGGGCTGCTGGAATGGGGTGTCATCACCTGACCGTCTCTGATGACCTTCAGGCCGCCGGGTGGGGAACGGACGGCACAGGGCACGGAGGCAGCGGGGAGCCCCTTGGGAGCTGCTGCACCTGCGGGGGGCAGACGTGGTTATGTCCTGGGCCGGCGATGTGGAGAGTGGGAAAGACGGTGTGGGTGCAGGAGAAGACAGGACCAAGCTGCCCCACGCTGCCCCCATCCCACTGGGGCCCCACGTGGCGCACGGGAGCGTCTCGGGAAGTGGGCCCCGGGGTCCTCACACAGATGCGGGTTGACCCCCGGCCATAGACGTGCTTCTGTGGTTCTTGCGTCTTGTGGACAAGGGCTGAGACTCTGGCTCTGTCCGGCAGCATTGGGGCAGCCTCTCTGTCCATCTCCGCCCCCAGGAAGGTCTGGCAGTGCCCACGTGCTGTGGCTCCCATGCTGGGAAGAGGGGGAGGAAGTGTGACCCACTTTCCAAGACCACGTTAGCGCTCCCATCCCGGGGGTAAGACCGGTGGGTCACCGTTGGGTCATCTTTCCCCCTGCACCTTGGGTCCTGGGGCTCGGGACTATCACGAGAGCAGGCAGGGGGCTGCAAGGGGTGCAGAAGGGACTCTGGAGCCCCACGAGGGCCTGGCGCTGAGATCCGAGACTCACAGATGAATGGGGAGACGTCTGCCCTCGGTCTCAGCCCTGGGTGCCTGGTTGGCCATTTTGGACAACGGCTCACTGCTCCATGTCTTGGTTCTTCTCTCTCCTGTGAAATGAGGTCTCGCCATGGCGACGAGAACAGAGCAGATCGAGAGTCTAACTGGGAGCCGCTGCCTAGAAGGGCCTCCTGAGAGAGGTGGAGGAGGCGGGGGAGAGCCCTGGGGGGTGTCCCAGGAGGGAGCAGGGTGGCGCACACCCTGGTCGGCCTCCCGGGGGGCGGATGGTGAGACCCGGCCTCCAGCTTGTGGGGATGGGCCGTGGTGGCGCATGGAGGTCAGCTGTGCTCCCTCCTGAGCCTGGGAGGACCTCGATCACCAGGCACAGGGCCGCGAGGATGGCTGGGACCCCGTGGCCCTGAGCTGCCCTGAAGATGCTAGCTTCCGCAGCGCCCACCTGGCCTGAGGCTGCCTGAACATGCGATGCAAATTTATGCATTTGTGCAAATCACAGAACCCAGACTCCTGGCGGTAGAGACCTCTGCTGTCTCCTCGTCTCTGGAGAGCCGGGGGCGGGGGAGGTGCCGTGGGGCTCCAACGAGCCCCCTCTCCCCGCAGCCTGAGGGAGATTGACAGCCGTGCTGCTGTGTCTCCCCTCGGCTTCCGGGGCTGATCCCTGCCTGACTTAGAGACACCGAGGGAAAACTGTTCGGCAGGTTAAACCCGCTTTTCATTTCAGGGTTCTTCCAGTCTCTTAACAATTAGTGGATTGATCTCGAGTCTTGACGCAGAGTCAAGCACGTTCTCGGCTGACTGTAGTTCAGCAAACAAAGTGGCTTCCCGGGAGGCGTCTCTGTTTGATGACTAAGAGCAGTTCTTGGTCGTTGGCGATGCCTCTCGGCAGTGCCGCTGTCAAGCTGCTTATCAGTTCTCAGGGCACCCCGTGATAGGCAGATGGCGAGGCCCGGATTCCGGTCTGCAGATGGGGACTCGAGCTCTGCGGTTGCTGCCCGGCTTTGCCGGAGGAGCGGGTGCGCTGGGGGGACGGGCCGCAGCCCGCGGGCTGCTCCCAGAGCCCCGGGGCCCGTCTCCTCTGCACCGTCCTCCCCAGAGGCCTCTTCTCAGCAGCTCCTCCCCCACCTGACGGTGGGGAGCCAGGCCTGCGGGAGAGAGTGGTGCCCGAGTCACCACTTGTCATTGTCACAGAGTTTGTTGTCTTCTTGCTCCTCGGACCCTGGACCGGTCTGCATCTGAATACGGCCTGGACCAGTCCTCCAGGGTGTGCTGTACTGGCAGGTACCCTGCGCCTGCCCCCCAAGCCCGGGGATGGTGAAGGCATATGGCTCTGCCCTCCTCATCAACACTCAGCTGGCGATGGCCGCCCTCTCTGTGTTCACACTGAGCCGCAGGCTTCGTGCTAGTCATTAAGGTGTTAATGTGGACAGGAAATAGAAATTTCAAGGATTTGATGAAATTAAGACTTACCTGTTATCTGGCAAAACTCAGGAGGGGGTGGAAATACATCAACCTACATGTTTGAAGACTAGGAAGCAGAAAAGCGTGGGGTCTGGGCTAAGGGGACTTTGAGGCATAACATAATTTAAAATCAGCCAGTTTACTGTGATGTCTCTGCTAAAACATGCTTCACTCAGGCTAATGAAATCAGGACTCCTGCTCTGACAAATCTCTCTGTTCTGATTAGAATATTCCGACGCTCTCCCCAGAAGCAGGTCAAGCCACAACTGTGGCAGAGACCCAAAGCTGGGTCGTGCTAACCAGATGTTGGGGTCTGCCCAGATAATCAATACCCACAGAGCCCAGAGCCCTTGGAACGAAAGGTCCTTGTTGAGACATGGGCTGGGAGGCACGTGCTTCTGTAGGGGGCTGGGGAGGAGACCCGCGGTGCTGCTTCTGCATGCTTCTCCCCAGGCTGCAGAGGGCGGCCGCACACCAGGTTCGAGCCCAGCTGTTCCCTGGGTAATTTATCTCAGCATCGCAGACACATGCAGGCCACAGCTCACACCGCTTCTCTTTGACTTCAACTGGAGATTTAAATGAACAGGCAGGCTTCATCATGATGCTGGCAGACCAGGTCTGGGGGCCCCCAGGGGGTCATGAAGGACCAACCAAGAGGGTTCCTGGCTGCACGCAGGGTAGCCATCCCGTGTGAGCCAGCAGGAGGTGGGAGCAGTGGATTGAGGGCAGAGAGAGTGCAGGTACTGACAGTGTCCGGAGACTCGGAGAGCAGAGGAGAGGGTCCCATCTTTGTCTGGGGTCTGGGGTTTCCCCTGAGGATTCTGGTCGGGCGTACATGTCCCTTAAGTATCTAGGACCCAGTTAGAGCAAAGACGAGAGCCCACACGTTATTCCTTGGAGTCTGGGGGTCTTTGAGATGTCTCGTGCCCCTGGTCTGGAATCCACGCCTGGGGGCTCTGTCTGGTCGTTCTCACCTGGTCCTTCCTTAGTTGATTTCATCCTAGAGAAATCATCAACTCCCGCCCCGTGCGAAGAGGAAGTACACTATCGCGAGGCACGTGGAAAGTGGGAGTGGCCCTAGCCAGAAGTGAAGAAGGAGGCGGAGCAAAAAACGGATCATTAGGGAGTCCTTTGGTTTCCCTATCTCCGTCGGCGAGGGGTCTAACCTGGAGATGAAGCAGTTAGGCAAGAAGAAAAAAGCAAACATTATGAAATTGCCCAGAGTGGAAACATAAATTCGAGCACTAGCTCCTGGGTGTCACTGCGTGTTGCAGGGTGCTCTGTGCACAGGCAAGAGCAATTGGAGAGTAGGCACCGTGCGTGAGGCTGGCTAGGAGAGGACTCAGGCCACACACACTCCGCTGTCATGAGTCTGTACACGGGACTCAGGCAGCCCAGGCAGAAGTGCTTGGCCAGGGATCGGGCAGCACGGACAATCCTGTCCCGACACCGGTAGCCAGCGGCAAGGCCCAACTCTCTCTCAGGCTGCTGTGAATCCAGTTTTGACCTCTGCACTGGGAAGTGGTGTGAGCCGGAGGCTAGGCGGTCAAGCCAGGCTCTGGGGCATCTGTGGTCTTCGGGGAGGTGGGTAGTGCAGCTGACTGGTCAGGAGCGTGGCTTCTGGACACACCTGGCCTGGCTCTGAGCTCTGGCTCCCACACTCGCTCGTTCCCTTCCTCAGCATCTTCGTCTACAAGGACAGCCACTCACGTGTGCATCCCATGGTGAGTACCGGTGAGCTCACGTGCACCAGATGTGTAGCTGGCCTTTGGTTCTGTATGGCAGAGCTGGGACTCAGCGGTTCAGGGTGGCCCGAAGCTGGTTCTTTTTGTTTTCTCTTGCTCTAGTAACAGATCATCAGTCTTAGCAGCTGACACACAGATTTATTATCTCACAGTGTCTGTGTGTCCCAAGTGGGACATGGTCTCACCAGGCATCAGCAGGCCCCCACTCCCTCCCGGGGTTCCTGGGAAGTAGCCACCTCCAGGTCACTCAGGGTAATGGCTGAATTCGGTTCCTTGGGTGATGGGTTGAGGCCCCATTTCCTGCTGGCTGTCAGCGGGGGGCTGCCTTTAACTCCCAGGCGCCTCATCCCGGCCTCAGAGCCAGCGACAGTGCACGGGATCCTCACGCTTAAGTCTCTCTGAATTACCTTTGCCCGCACCTGTCTGGCTTCAGCCAGAGAAAGTTCTTTGCTTTTAAGAGCTCACCTGATTTGATCATAGAGGATCATCTTCTTGTTTGAGACCCACAGGCTTACTTACACCTGCACAGTGCTGTTTGCCGCATGATGTCCCGTAGTCACAGATTCCTGGGACCTTCTGGGGGCCGTCTGTCTCCCACAGTGGCCTTCCAAGGGACATGCACGGTGCCGCCCTGCTCTGTGTGGGGGGGTGCACCCCGCAGGTGCTGTCTTATGTGCGGGCGCGGGGCTGACCCCGGGTCGGGGACCATGCCGGAGCGCTCCCAGACAGCCTCGTCTGACCGCACGAGGACGCTACAGCAACTCCACGAGCCCGGGGCCGGGCAGTACCCAGGATTTAAAGGTCTTTGAAACGGATGCTCAGCCAGGCCAGTGACTTGCCCGGGCACTTCGGCTGGTGGCTCCCAGAGCTGGCATCGAGCCCACGTGGCCCGTCCCCAAAGGGAGAACTGTGGTTGGTGGCATACTTTTTAGAAAATCAGTATTAAGCTGTAACTGTCAAAATTAAATAATAAAAGTGCCCTGGATGCTGGGCACCCCTAGGCGACGCTCTGAGGCGGCAAAGCCCAGGCATGGGCGACAGATGGGACCGTCGTTCGGCAACCGCTGGCGCCCTGCCCCCGTCACCTGTGCGTTCCCTCCTCATCCCCCAGGCCTGCTCTGGTGCCGGGCTCAGCCGCGTGACGTGCTGGGGCCGGTGGAGCGCGCCAGCTCGGAGCCCGGCCCCTGGGAGGGGCCACTCTAGTCTTCCGAGGCGCTTGCTTGTTAGACGGCAAAGCCGACTGTTCGCCTGGGGACCAAGTCCTGGCAGAGGAGGCAGTGAGTTGTGTCAGGGGCACTACAGTGAGGCGCATCAGGAACGAGTTCAATTACTCGTTCTCAGCTTCGTCCGTCCTGCTCTGTAAACGGTACCTGGTCACCGGAAGTGCTCCGCCTTCCCTCCTGGGAGCCTTGCTGCTTTCCCGCTGGAGGTGATGTCAGCACCGGCTCTGTCCCTGGGGGTGACCTGACACAGGGCCCGTGGTCACATCCCCGCTGCCTGCAGAGACTTGCTTCTCACCAGATCATCTGGTCTCCTGGTGACCGCCCCGAGCCAAGGGCAGTGAGCACCCAGCGTCTCTGTCTCTGTCTTCATTTGTTCACTCATCTGTTTGCTCATTCAACAGAATTTACTGGGCACCTGCTGTGCTCAAGGACTTGAAGAGGGACCTTTGTCCCTCCAGTTCTGATCGTCCCCAGGAGTTTGCTCAGAGGTGCTGCCATGTGTGAAAGAGAGCCAGCAAAGCCGTCCCCGGGGTCCGGGGGAGACTGAGGGCCCTCCCCGGGCAGTGTCAGGCAGGCTGCCTGACGTGGTACCGCTCGGACCGGAGAGCCGTCCTTGGTCATCGTGTCACTCCTCCAGAAGTGTTTGGCTTCCCATCCGCTAGGAGCCAGGCGCTGGGCCAGATGCCAGAAGCATGACCGTGAACACATCAGGCCACGCCCGCTCTTCATGGGACACAGGGACAGAGGAGGACGGAAGCTTCAGGAGAGAGACTAACACGAGAAAAGCTGTATTTTCATAGCGTTGGGGGAAACTAGTAGAGATGCAGTTACACTTAGGCATTTTCAGACCCTGTAAACAGCAATCACGTCCTTGTGCGTGACCTGCTCTCTCTGTGTAAAAGGGGCTCCGCTTCCTTGACCTCCTTGCTGTTTCTGCTACTGTGTCTTGGGGTGGGGAACCCCAGGGCGGTCAGGGAGGCAGAAGACGGGAGCGAGGGGAGCACCTGGCACGTGTGTTGGAGCTGCCAAGGGAAAGGCGAGGCAGGGCGGGGCGAACCCTCAGGATTGGCTGTTTGGCCAGCTCTGGCATTCGGGGCTCCAGGGGCCTGACAGCTAACCCTGGGGTGAGCAGCCCAGAGCAGTGCTGCCTCCTGCGAGCACGGGCCAGACAGGAGGCGCGGCTCTGCACGGTCGGTTTGCACGTCCCATGTTTGCCGTGCTGGTTCCTCGTGTCTCCAAGAATTGTGTAGCTCGGGGAAGGGCCGTCTCTCCCCGGCCAGAAAGGTTTTCACAGAAGTCCACGCGTCATCACGTACAGGGACAAAAATACAGTATATACACAGTAGAGCTTTCTCTTCTGGAAGTTGCCCCCATGTCCAGCGCTCCTTGCTCTGCTCCTGTTTGCTTCTGTAGGGGCACCAGCCTCCTCCCAGGTCAGGAATGCGTTGTCTTCAGACGGCGGCCTGACCTCTCAGGTCTGCAGTTCTCTGCAGGATCGCTCCGTCTGGGAATCAGAACTCCTTTGCATACAAACATAGTGATCCAAAGGGGCACCTGCACCCCAGTGTTCATAGCAGCAATGTCCACAGTAGCCAAACTGTGGAAAGAGCCCAGATGTCCACCCACTGATGAGTGGATAAAGAAGATGTGGTTCTTTATATACAATGGAATACTATGCGGCCATCAAAAAGAATGAAATCTTGCCATTTGCAGTGACATGGCTGGAACTGGAGGGTATTATGCTGAGTGAATAAATCAGAGAGACAGTTACCATATGATCTCACTCATATGTGGACTTTAAGAGATAAAGCAGATGAGCATAGGGGGAGGAAAGGAAAAGTAAAATAAGAGCGAATCAGAGAGGGAGACAAACCGTAAGAGACTCTTAACTCTAGGGAACAAACTGAGGGTTGCTGGAGGGGAGGTGGGGGAACAGAGTAACTGGGTGATGGGCATTAAGGAGGGCACGGGATGGAATGAATGGTGGGTGTTACATGCAACTGATGAATCAGTGAACTTGACCTGTGAAGCTAATAATACAGTATGGTAATTAAATTGAATTTAAAAAATATTACTTAAAAATAAAAGAAAATGAAACAACTCTGTATTATAATGTGATTTAGGCAGAAGCCCGACGGCCTGGCTCAGGCCCAGGGGCAGGGCCCGGGCCGCAGTGAGTGAGCTGGGTGGTGGCTCCAGGGTCCGGAGCCTCCAGATCCCCCCCCCCGGGGTTCCTGCAGCTCCTGGAGCCTTGGCCTCGTCCTTTCCTGCGGCAAAGAGCTTTTCCCCAGGAGGTGGGAGGCTGGCTTCGGAGGTCCGTCTTTGATCCTCTCAGCCCAGGCCCTTGACGGGGGGAGAAGGTTCCCCAGGGTTCAGCCTGAAACCCAGGCAGGACTGCATGAGGTCCAGCTTAGCCCTGAGGCAGCTTCCCGCAGGGGCCGTGTAACAGACCGTGGCCCGGGGGCGGCTCGGGACCACAGGGGTGTGTTCTCCTGGGTCCGGAGGCCGGAAGTGTGCGAGCAGGGTGCCGGCAGGGCCCAGCTCCCCTCGACACTGCCCCCGGGACTGTCTGGGTCGCGGCCGCATAGCGCCAGCTTCTGTGGCCTCCCAGCGCCGTCCTCGGCCGCCCCTTGGGCTCCAGTCTCCTCGTGCCGTCATCTCTCCCCCAAGAACACTTGTGGTGGCATTTGGGGTCCAGCTGCACAGTCCAGGGTTGTCTCCCCATGGGAAGGCCGCCTCGGCCGTCTGGGCTGCGGTCACGTTCATGGGGCCTGGGGCTTGTGACCTGGTGTCTTTGGGGGGCCTTAATGAGCTGACCAGTGGCCCGGTTCTGTCACTGGGGGGACACATGTGATCTGTCCCTGGGGGGGACACCTGTGCTCTCTCGGTGGGGGGTGGGACAGCTGTGCTCTGTCACTGGGGGGACAGCTCTCCTGAATCTGCCCCCCTCCTCTGCCGCCTCGTCATCTCCCCTCACGGCGCCAGCCCCCGGCCGCCGTGGTGCTCTGGGTCAGCATTTGTTTCCGGCTTCTTGGGCCTCTCTGTCTTAGATACTTGGTGGTACTTCAATACCAAACTGTTTGACCCACCTGCAGCGTCTACATATCGCATTAGTCACACTGACTTAAAAACGTGTGAAATATTTTCATATCTAAAAATATGTATCTTCTTAGCAAGATTTCCAGGTCTGTGTTGTGTTCTGAGTTTGTGAGTGTTTTGATTTTCCTTGACGTTGATGAACGTCTGTGACTCGTTCCCTGGGCGGAACTGAGCGGAGGTTGAGTGAATGTGGGGTGGGTCTGAGGGGAGGTTGCCGTGGATCCATTCTGATCTAATTGCTGACATTTTAAACGAAGATAATTCAGAAATAATCATCTCAGCACTTTTACCCTCTTCTCTGGGCCACGTCCCTATTTATCAGGGACTCCTGGACATAATTTTTTTGACACTTGGACACCTCCTTCCTCTCCTGGAGATTGGTGTTGACATTTTTCTATAAAGATATTGAACTTTGATGCTCTTCCTACGAAACTCAATTCAACTTCAGAAAACTCATTCATTTTCTTTTGGCTTATCGGATTGGGACACAGGGGTGAACTTACCAATTTCTCCATGGAAAGTAGACCTTGGAGAGATTTCAGAAAAGTCAGGATTTGAAGATCTAATATATTCCTTTGCTGGATCTCCGTAAGGAAGTGACTTATTCTGCCTGGTTTTATGCATTTGAAATGCCTCTTAACTACACCTGTGCGCGGCTAACAGGGAGGCCTGCAGCTGGTGTAACGGTGGGATGGGTTCTGACGGTTTGCCTCAGAGAGACGCTCTGCATAAGATACTCGCACCAGGGCTGTTCTGGAGGGATCCCCACCGCAGAGGCCACCGTGCAGGAGAGATGGTCATCGCGAGGGCACGGTAATTAAATGCTTCGAAGCTTGGATAGCGGTAGGTTTTAGGCACCTTTTCCTGCACTGCCATGTCTTTGTAGGACACGTGTTAGAGGAAGTGTTTTCTTACGTCGGGCTCCTCACGGAGGAGGGCCCGCCGGCTCCCAGCCTGCCCCTCGGGGTGTGGCCGGGGCACCCCGCCGGGAGTCCCCACACAAGGGTGCTCACGGGTGCTGACTGCCCTCCGTCACCTTCTTCACATTCCTCTCAGGAGAGCTGCCCCGCAGCCCCGTGTCGCGGGTTAGGTTGTGTCCCCCAGAACCTCTGCTGAAGCCCCAGTACCTGGGCGCGCGGCCTCTCTGGAAGCAGGGTCTTTGCCGACGTGGTGGACATGAGCGATGGGCGCGGGCTCCTGGAGCGGGGCCCTCGGCTGTGACGGGAGGCCCTGGAGGAAGAGCGCGCGTGTAGATAGGCGCTCAGGGCAGATGGTCAGGCGCAGGGGTGGGGGTGGGCGGACGTGGCCGGACGGGGTGCTAGGACCGCCCTCTGGACCCTTCGGGGGCAGCATGGCCTGCTGCGTGTCTCCTTCGGACGCTCTGTCGCTGGAACTTGAGGGAACAGCCTGTTGTGTTGAACCACTCAGTTCGCGGCCTTTGTCACCGCCGCCCCGAGAAGCTCCCACACCCTCTTCTGCCCCTTTGAAAGCCCGAGGGGGCGCGGGAGCAGGGGCCGTCTGAGCAACAGGGCTGACTTGGTTCATTCCGTGAGCTTGAGGGGTGGGGTCCCGGCGCGCTCATGGTGCCTCGTCCATTGTCCTTCCTATGCACGTGACTGAATGGCCCTGACAAGGCCTGCAGAGTGACTCCTGCATTATTACTCAAGTGCCCTAGCTGTGTGCGGGGCTGGACTGACCCACCCCTCACCCTTCCTCCCCTGGAGACTTTCCTGACTGGGGCAGCCGAGTGGCCTGGCAGGTAAGCTCTGAGCCCAAAGTGACCACCATCCGAGGGGAGCCTGCCAGGCTGGGCTCAGGTTTAGGGGAGGAGGACCTCCGGGCAGCAGGTGGCACTGGCTTCTCAACTCACCTGCCTTCCCTGTTCTTGGCCTGGATGGGCCCGTGTCACAGGGGTCGTCCGTGGGGTGTGCGTGTCTGGAAGGTACACGACACCAGGCACCGAGTGGGCAGAAAGCACCACAACTTCTACGGAGACATCGCTTTAGTCCAAAGAGTTACACTTCATGTTTTCTCGTACGTTCGTAATAGACATTCTGTCCGTCAGAGTCAGGACGATCTGGGGAGCCGCGAGGAAGGGATGTGCGCGGTGCCTCTGCCCCTTCGGGTGCCCTGTTACTGCTCCTTTGTTCTCCATAAGCTCTGTGAGCTCCGGCCGTGGCCCTGGCCCTGCCGCGATTGGGCAGCGGTGAGCCCCGGTCGGTTTTGGATGGAGGGAGGAGCGGAGGGCGTGGTTGTCACTGGCTTTTCATGGGCTCGCCTCCGTGTCTGACTTCCTGGTCTTGAGGGCCCCGCTTCTCTCCAGACAGCCTCCCTGCTGGGCGTCGGGTCCACTTTTCCCCGCCCTTGTTTGGGCCAGTGGGGGGTGCCTGCACTTAGCCCCGAGTCGGTGATATCCTTCCTGGTTCTCCCACACCCTGCGCACACCCTTACAAACAGTGCTGAGCTCTGAACTTATTAACCTCTTACTGAGTTGTCCTCGTTTTGTGGGCCGCGTGCTTCTTGGTGGGACCCCATGACAAAAGGACCCTGTAGACAATGTGGTCAGGGTGTAGGGAAACCATAGGCACGGCCAGCATCGCAGGGCTCTACCCGGAGGACCTGGGGTCAGAAGAAGGGTGCGCCCAGGTCATGACGTTCCCCAGCCAGGGAGCTGGGAAGTAAGTATCCTGATCCCGGGGGCCCAGACCATGGAGCCAGACGCAAAGGAAACCAGAGGACGAGGCTGTCGATGTGGTCCATGCGGGACAGCGTTCCAGGTGCAGAGCCGTGAGAAGGGTGGGCCGTAGGTCTGGCCGGGCCATGGATGACACCCAGCACGTCCGTCGTGGATTAATTTGCTCATTGATGTATTTAATTAGTATGTAAGTAAATAAACGTGCACTAGGAAAGTATGCTCATTTCTTTTTAACGGATAAGAGTAAAAAATCAAAATATTTTGGAAACCACCAACTCAGAAGCTGACTTTCAAAAACTTTGATCACGGGACAGAATGTTGACACTGTACCTGTCATCGGTGGTTGTTTGATGAAGACATTTGAAGCCATAGGGACTAGAAATCGATTGCTCGGACCTGCCGAAGGTGCTGTGGGCTGGTTTTAGAGCCATTAGGACACGTGGGACACGACGCTGTGGCTGTTTCCTGGCATCCGTGCTCCTCTGCGACGGGACTTTGCCGCTCCTTCCGTCAAGAGGTGGAGTCTGTCTCCCCACCCTTGAGTGTGGCTCCTCTTGGGACGTGCTTCGGCCAACAAAAGGCAAGAGCGATGCTGTGTGGCCTCCAAGGCTTGGCTTCAAGAGGCTTCACGCTCTTGATCTCAGGAATGTGCCCTGTGGTGACTGTCAGAAGCCCAGAGTTGCCCACGGATGGAGCAGAGAAGGGCTGGCCCGACCGAGGCCCCGACGAGGCCCCGGCCCACCAGCAGCACCCGGCACCGAGTCCATCGTGCACGAACGAGGCCGTCGTGGGCTGTGCACCCATTAGGCTGCTGGACAAGGGGACCTGCAGGAATGACCCAGCAGGTGAATGCCCAGTGGAGCCCAGCTCAAGCCACTCGTCCGCAGGAGCACAGCAAACAGAGTTTTTAGGTCTTTAAGATTTGGGGAGTGGGTTGCAAAGGAGCACAGACAGCTGGTGAAGGTGTCGACTTGACATTTAGGGCAGATTCTTTAAAAACACAGGTTTTGTTGTTATATGGGTCTGGTAAGGCCAACGGGTGGGGATTGTCAATGAAAAGACAGTGTGTGACTCACAGTTCCCAAGAATAGGGGGCACCCCAGGCCCATGGGACTCGCCAGGGCAGGGCAGGAGGCAGGGTGGGGTGTGGGCAGGAGGCTTTACTGCTGTTTCCATGGGAAAAGACGGGCAAGGCAAAGCCAACAGGCTCAGGCTGGCCCATCTGAACAATTTCAGGGGACTCTGGGTCCGGTACCCTCCCCTGAGGTGGGGGCAGGGCAGTGGTGCCCGTGTGTCGGAGCCAGCTGGGGGAGATGGTTGGGGGTGTGGACTCCGGATGGGCTGGTTTTCCTAAGAAAAATGCCTTGAGTCCTTGACCGTTATGAGGATGGGGCCGTCCCAGCAGGGGTGGTCTCTCCAGCGGCAGCAAGACCACAGGCGTCACGGAACCGCCGGCTCCAGGGGCCTGGGCTCCAGGGAAGGTCCCGGCTGGAACATGAGTGTGAGTGCTGTCGGAGGCTGGCCAAGCCCAGCTAGCGAGGGAGTGAAGCTCGGAGGAGAGTCTCGGCGGCAGAGCCCGGAAGGATGTCCAGTGCACGGGCGCTGTGGAGGGGGCAGGGACTCACAGAAGAGACTCCCGGACGAGGAGGGGACCGGCTGACCATGCCAAGGGCTGCGGACTGGTCCAGGGAGAGCAGGGCTGGGGCTCAGCCCCAAAGGGGTTCCAGAGGGAGCTGCCCTGTCTGCCCGCACATCCCAGCCTCCCGGCTCCGTCTTTCGGAGGCTCTCCTCCCTCACGGCTCTGCGAACATGCACCTGCCCTAACGTAGCACCTAAGCTACTAATTTCTCTTGTGTGAGGTCCATGCTCTCATTTCACTAGGCTCTGGGAGGCGGTGGATTGTGCTACCGAACCCCAGGAACCGAGAGCAGAGCCTGGTAGTGCTCTGCAAACACTGGAGGGGGGATGAATGAGGATAGTCAGTGCTCTGCAAACACTGGGAGGAGTGGATGAGTGAGCGAGCGAGTGAATGAACGAAAGGGAGCTTGCACGTCACCAGACCCGTGCTTCTCAGGTGCAGGAGACAAAACAGAGTGTTGGTGCGGAGGGGCCCGCTGTGGTGGCCAACAGCCCCACGGAGCACGCACACTCGTCCCTGGATCCAGCCGCAGCTCTGGGTCACCGTCACTCCCACTCAGTTTCAGGCTCGGATTTTCTCAGTGCCTGGCTCACAGTAGGCACTCAGTCACTGAATGCACAGATAAATAAAACGATCATCCATAAACTTGGTGTTCAAAGAGCTTGAATTTTGTCCTAATTACTAATCCAAATTCGACATTTCTCATATCTACCCCAGAAAAAAGCCCAAATGTTCACTAATGAAAGCACTTAGTGCAATTTTATCCCCTAGGAAAGTGAGCTATTTAAGGAAAAGCTTTTAGCAAATACCTTTCAAGATAGTAAAAATTAAAGTTTATTTATTTATTTATTTTGCTATTGTTTGCAGTTTAATTATGCAGCATCCCTTTGCAAGAAATGCTTTCATCTGGGGCAATGGAACATTTATTAATGTGTTCTTTATTGATGTTGGAACCGCGATTAGACAGACAGGGTGATTATCCGTGATCCGACTTTAGCAGTGGGGGCAGCCAGACTCCCCAAAACACAGGGCCTGTTCAGGCCTGATGGGGGAAAAATGCAGGTGGGGTCCGTGGAGAGCCTGCAGGCACGTGCTCCTGGCAGCCCCGGAGAGGGCATCTCTGCCCGTGGGGGACATAGTGGAAGGCAGGGATCATTTGCGAGGCTGGTCGAGCTGGTCTTGCCAGAATCATGAAGCCCTCTTGGAGATGGCCGGCCTGCCCTCTGGGAGGACGGTCCATGAGCACATCGGTGTGGCCGGGGTGGCTGCAGATGGTTAGCCTTGGGGTCAGAGCCATGCAAGGACGGGCGAGGTCACCAGCGGCCTTGGTCCTCAGTGGTCCAAACGACACGCACACCGTCAGTCCTGGGCACGCTTCTCTTCCGGGATGGGGGGGGAGGTTGGGAGCGGGGCGTGGGCGCGCAGGGATCCAGGGTGCCCCGGGCTCCCCCATCCCCAGACACTGCAGCCTCAACACCAGACCTCAGCAGCAGGAGGGTGTGGGGCATCCTGACATCTTCTGTCCAGACCTGGTTCCGTTCTGTGTCACGGTGGGGGCGAGTCGGTGCTCCCGTCTGTGCTTGGGGAGGGCAGGAGGGTGGAAGGGGCGGGAGCTGGAATTACTGGTGAGTGTGGTGGGACACGAGGCCTGGGCCTGGCATCAGGGTCTTGCCTGGGGCCTGGCGTGGGCACGAGAGGCCCAGTGAGGGCACAGGGTCCCAGTGCCCATGGGGGGCAGTTGGGGAGCTGGAGGAGGCTGCGGGCGCAGCTGTGCTGAGGGCTGGGGTCCACGGCGGGGCCTGGACGGGTCTGCCGTGAAGCTTCCAGACGGGCGGGGCTCGTGCTGTGACTGGGGTCGGCGGGTGCAGAACAGGTACTGTTACACCCCTCCTCCTGCCTCTTCTCTGTCCTCCCCTCCGTTGGAAAACCTGGCGACTCTGGGCCTTGCCTCAGGGGAGGCCCAAGAGCAGATGGGGCGTTTAGGGCGAGTGTCATGGGTCAGAACAGGGCTCCCGGCCTCCCCAGCCGGGCCCAGAGAGGCTCTAGGTCGGAGGGCGGCAGGGCTTGAGGGGGGACGCAGAGGACACGCTGGGCTTGGCCAAGGGCCCCGTGCTGGCCCCAGGCTGGCCAGCCGTGGGACCCGAGGGGCCCCCTCGCCCTTCCTCCATCAGCTCCCGGAGAAGAACTTCCTTCCGCGGGCTGGCAGGCTGTCCGACTCTGAGACTCTGCGCGGTTCCCCCCGACTCCCTCCGTGTGGGAGCTCCTGCTGTGGACTCTGTGGGGCAGCCTGGCGTCCAGGAGAGGAGGGTGGGGTCCTGTTTGCCTCGTGGGGACGTGGAGGCCCAGAAGAGGAAGCCCCTGGCCACAACGCTGGAAGAAGGAGGGGCTCCCTGGATTCTTCCCACACCTACTCCGAGGAGCCAACCCTGGTGGCAGAAGCATCTCTGCCTGTGTGGAAATCTTTGGCAGAGCAGCAGGCACCTGCCGATGGGGCCTGGCTCCCAGGGGAAACTCCATGGCAGCAAAGCAAGCATGGCTCGGAGCCAGGAGAATCCTTGCTGCCCTGAGGGCCTGGGTGCCCTTTCCTGCTAAGGACAAACATGGAGATCAACATGTCCCTTTTTGCAGTGGCTATTAGGAAGCTCAGGGGCAGATAAGTAACATGACTACAGTCACGAATCTTTCTCTGTGGTTTCGTGTCCTGTCTTACTGTGTCATTCCTTGGGTCTGCCTGTTAAAATTATCTGTGCATTTTATTGCATATGGTGTTGAGAGGTGTCAGGCACTTCGTAGAGTGCAGCGTGATGGCGTGACAGTGCAGCAGAGAGGCCTTGTCGCTGAGGGGGAGGGGGAGGGCTGCAGGCAGGTCAGTTTTCCTCAAGTGAGCCTGAGGGTCTGGTCCCTGTTCCCCTCCCTCAGGTGTGACGAGAGCTGGTGACCTTGCCCGTTGCCGGGGGATGGCGCCGGATCTCCCACCCATGGTGCAGCCCCGCATAGCCACGGCCCCGGGAGCCCCTGCAGGACCGGCTTTCTGGTCAGGCGTGCCGCTGCACTGAAGCTTCTCTGGCTGCTGCAGGAGGCCTTGTGTAGAAGGCTCACTGGCCAGGAGAGGGTGGGAGCACGCAGCCTTAGGCTGGGGAGGGCCTCTCAGTGGGAGCAATGACCTCCAGTCACCTGAAGAGCTTTTTTTTTTTAAGTTAGTTTTGTTTTGTTTTATCTTATTTTCAAGATTTCACTGTATTTTTCTAAATCTGCACACCCAGCGTGGGGCTTGAACTCACAATCCCGAGTCACACGCTCCGCTGACTGAGCCAGTCAGGTGCCCCACCTGAATAGCTTCTAAAATGCCCTGCGTCTGGGCCTGCCCCAAACCGAATCCTTAGTACCCCTGGGGATGGGAGCCCACATCTGGAGTCCGGACTCGGGACCCCCGCGGGCGGCGGGGTGGAGAGCCCCTGGGCAGCTGCAGGGGAGCGGCGGAGCCCTCGGCACTGGGTGCCGCCTCGTCACTCCCACGGTCTCCGGTCTCTGAGGACACGAGGTACCCCTTGTCCTCTAGGGAGGAGCTTCACGTCAGGGTGACTGGGCGGGGCCACCCTGGCGGCCTGGACCAGACGTGGACCTGGCTGCCCCAGACTGTCCCAGAGAGGTGACACGGGTCTGCCCGGCTCTGGGGCCAGTGGCACCCTGACCCTCCCTGAGAGCGCAGGGCCTCTGCCCACAGGCACGGGCCCCAGGCCTCTTACAAGTGCGGCTAAAGCCTCGCCCAGACGTGCGTCCTCATGGTGTGAATCCCACATTCCAAGGCTGTCATAACCCCCAGCCAGGGTCCCCAGCCGCCCAGGCTACCCTGCCTTTCCGGGAGAGGCTGGGACCAAGTAGAGCCTTCATCGAGTGGTACTGCTTGCGGGGCCCCGGCTGACACCGAGCGCCTTGCTAATGCAGGACTTTTTTATTTCTTTCTTCTCTAATGAAGGGAGAGTGGCTAAAACCGCTGGATTCTGATGGGTGGGTGGGTGGGGTGGTCCAGGGGGTCGCTGTGAGGCCTCCTAAGTGGAGGCCCCTTAGATGGAGGCCCTTTGGTCTGCCGATCTCTCGGTGATGTAGGAAAGATGTTGGGGTTTGAAGCCGACGGCCAAGAAAGACTTCTTGAGACGTCTGTGGTGCAGACAGGTGGTTTTATTAAAGCATGGGGACAGGACCCGTGGGCAGGCGGAGCCGTGCTGGCGTCAGGAGAAGTGGCCCGTTATATACTTTCATGTTGGGAGGGGGTTAGGGAGAGCGCAAGTCTCTAAGGAATTTTGGAAGCAAGGTTTCCAGGACCTGGAGGGCCAGGTGTTGTTGGGAAAAGGTCATGTATCACCATCTAATAAGACCTGAGTCATGAGACCCTTCAGATGACATGGGTGAGCCGTAGGCTCTGGGGATGATTGCCAACACGTATCTAGGGGGGATTAGAGATAAAGGAAGCTTCCAGAGGAGTTTATATGTTCAAGCGGGCTCACAGAATCCTGGTGGGGGTGTTGGGATAATGTTAAGCTAAGGTTGCCTTCTGCCTTTAACAAAGTATTAATGTGGGCGCCTGGGTGGCTCAGTGGGTTAATGCCTCTGCTTTCGGCTCAGGTCATGATCTCAGGGTCCTGGGATAGAAGCCCGCATCGGGCTCCCTGCTCAGCGGGGAGCCTGCTTCCCCCTCTCTCTCTCTGCCTGCCTCTCTGCCTCATTGTGATCTCTCTCCCTCTGTGAAATAAATAAATAAAAAATCTTTAAAAAAACAAACAAACAAAAAAAAACAAAGTATTAATGTGGAGGCAGCTGAGTTCCAAGAGGAAGGTCACTCCGCCTGCTTCAAGCGCTTGTCAGTGGGCTGCAGGGAGTAAGGAAGGGCATTTAATTTTTCCTTTGCCTTTGTTTCCCACATCTCTGGGACTCTCGTCCAGATCATTCCTGAGCCCCAGGACCACAGGGACCGGGAGCCAGGCCCCTCGCCTACATCAAGGCCAGCTGCCCGCCAGCCAGCCACCGAGAGGGCTCTCCGTGGAAGGGGCCTGGGGGGCTGTTGTTCTAAAGAAGAGAAAGAATAAAAACAAAGCAAAAACAAAACCCCTAGGAAAGCGAGTAAGAAGGTCCACGGGAAACCTCCTGGAAAAGCATGCAGGGGTCGGATTCCCTCAGGACCTAATTAAGGCTTCAGAAGACCTTCCGGCTCCCTGGCCTTTCTAAGTGCCTTTGTCTTTCCTTCCAGACTAATTGCTGTTTAGGCCAAGTGTTGTCAGATAAATGCTTTCTTATTCTAATATCCTGCTCTCTCCGGCGCTCTGAGGCCTGCTCACCTTGGGCTGGGAGCTCAGTGCCGGTGGTTTTCCCATCTCTGCTTGGGCAATTTAGCAACTGCTGGTTGAGAGATGCTAAATTAATTAAAGAGGTAATGGTAACGTGGAGCAGGGCTGAACATCGCAAATCAGCTTTTAATTGAAAAATGAAATGCATCTTCCCGGAGTCTCCTCAGCACCGTGCTTGATGGTTAAGACTAATAAAGTGGAAGACATGGCGGCCGAGAGCCACAGAACTGCCTTCCTGGACACTTCATTTACGACCGGGGGTGATTATTCATGCCGTTGGGCTTAAACGTGGCTTTGGGCCTTGGACGGCGGCCTCGGGGCTGCACGGAACCTTCACACCACAGAAGGCACTCCTTCTCCACCCTTCCTGCGGAGAGCCCTCGAGCCCGGGTCCCGAGTCCCCGCGGGGGTGGGAGCCCTTCCAGCCGGCCTGCCGACTGTTGACCCTGTGCCCGATGCCCACCCGCTCTCCTCTGAGAGGATTCCTTTCCGGGGAACCCACCAGCCCATTTGGACAAAGTCTGATGGGACACGGGTCAGGTGCCGGAGCCTCCCTCTCCAAGGAGAAGGCCACCCCATGTTCCTCCACAGACCGGATCCTGAGCAAGGGCACAAAAAGGCTGGAAGTGGCTGGAGGTGCTGGACCCCGGTGGGAGCACAGGGCATGTCTGTTTTGCAGTCCCTGAGCTTCTGTGGGGCTGCCTGCGTTTCTGTCCTTTCTGGGCCTGGTTGCTTGGCCTTTTCTTTGATTCTGCGAGCTTCTTTCACATCCTTCTAATGAATTCTCTGATGGCTTGGATTTTCCAGATTGTTTGGTGTTGCTAGCCGCCCAAGGCCCCCGCTAGATGTAGGAATCGGAACCCAGATCTGGCGCATGTCCCGTGGGCCCTGCCCTCCCAGGCCCCCGAATCACGCCACTGCAGACGCCAGCTTCCCACTCCTTCCGGCCCACTTTCCCTTTCACCAAAGGAAACTGGTGAGGGAGTGAATTAAACAAGCTACTGGAGTTCAGCCCCCCAGGCAAACTCTGGATCTCATTCTGAGCTGCCCCAGCCCAGCCTCGGGTTGTAGAGACAAGAGATTCTCTGAGCCTCGCCATGGACCGTTTCTGGTCTCAGTCCATTGCACGGGTGAGCGTTGAGGAGTCTGGGTGGCCCTCCTTTGAGCTGGCTGCTGTGTCCCCCCTCACTGTCATCTTTGTCCTTCATGGTAGGTGCCTCCCGGCCCGGAGCCTCCTCCTTGGTGGCGCCGGCCTGGGGGAGCCCAGCAGATAGCGTGAGGAGCGGTCCCAACACAGGCACCTCGGGCTGCAGCATCTCGTTCCAGAAGAGAAACGAGCTTTATTGCCGTCTGCCGGCTCAGCTGGAGAACCAAGTGAAAATGTGCCTCGTCTCCCCAAAGGTCTGTTACCTGCCACCTATTGTCAGGTAACAATCGCTGTTTTATAGAAAAACAGGAACGAATTCAGGTGAAAGCAAGCAAAGGAAGAACTTACTAGAAGAACAGTGTGGCCGGCAAACAAGAATACAGATGGAAATGCCACGGTTGGGGGAACAGGAGTCCAGCAGCTCTGAGAATCAGGCGGGATGGTCGTGGGCCCTGCGGCGGGCAGACCCTTCCAGGACGAGCACCTAGCTGGGCTGGCATCTGCCTGTGGCCAGCACCTGGCCATTGGGGCGGGCGGCCCTCTCCCCCGCTATGAAAGTGGGTTCTTGCCTCCATCTGGGAGCACAAGAACCTGAGCTGGGTCATGGTTTCTACCAAGCCCTGCCGATCAGGGAGAGGACTCAGGTCAGATCCAGAGACTTGGAAGAACATCCGGCCATGACCTAGAGGGTCGGATTCAGGGATGTGTTGATGGCGTCATTGTTGTGAAATCTTGGGGTTGGAGTTTTATCAGAATACTGGACAAAATTTGGTGTGTGATTGAGAAGCAGAGCATTTGAGAAGTCTGCTCATCCTCTTAGATTTTCAAAGTGATGGATCATCTTCTTAATGAGACTGTGCGGGTGTCTTATTGAGGCTCCATACCCTCTATTGTTAAGGTAAAGAAAGATTTATTTTTAGATGTTCCATAGAGCTTCATGATTGCTCAGTGATCCTTGCAGCCAAGTAGAAAGAACATGCCTTGGCTGATTAATTGGAAATTGGGAAATGATCTTTTTCCTTGTCTTTGAGAATTTTAGTCACCTTTTGAATAGTCAGACCACGTGAACATTATTATGCAAGTCTGAGCCCCGCTAACTGACGTTGGAAATGGATAGAACTAGCCCGATTCATCCTTGAAGATCCCGCTGTGCAGTGAAGCACAGCGCATCGCTCTTCCTCGGGACGGCAATGATGGATGCCCTGCTGCCTGCCCACTGTGGTCACAGTGGAGGCAGCAGAGAGGGGGCAGGAAGGAAAATTTCCGCGTGGACACTGTTCCGCTGGGTCCCAGCCAACCCGCCGTGAGGGGCTGCCCCGGGGAGGGCCCGGGGAGGCGGGGCTGTCGCCAGCCCTGGAAGCCTTGCCCGCTGCGTCCCTTCATTGATAGGATGTGCTGCGGTTATGACTCATAAGCCAGTTGTAGAGATAAAGTGAAGTCGTAAAGAGTACTCAAACAGTCCAGAAATAGTCAGGAAAAGAGAAAATGGAACAAAGCATCGACTAGATGAAAAGGAAACAACTAGCAAAGTGATAGATTTCCTCCAATCAGATCGTTAACTGTTAAATATATTGAATATAATGTATAAGTATATATTTTTATACCTTGTGTTTTTATTTTCATTCAATGGAAAATAATTCTCCTGTCCTTGTGCCTTCCTCTTGGACCCGGGGGTTGTTTATAAGCATGCCTTTCTGTTTTTAAATATTTTCAGGTGTTGAAGTTCATTTTATGGCCCTGAATATGGTCTATGCTGGTGAATATTTCATGTGCCCTTGAAGGGAATGTACGTTCTGCTCTCGTTGGGTGCACTGCTCTGTGTTAATTAGACCAAGCTGGGAGACTGCCGTTCCGGTCTTGTGTATCGGACTGATTTTCTGTTTACACGTTCCATTGATTACAAAGAGAGAAGTATCATAGTTTCCAACTGTAATTACGGATTTATCTATTTTTCTTTTCAATCCAATCAGCTTTTGCTTCACATAGTTTAAAGTTCTTTCATTAGCTGCATGCACATTCAGGATCATATCTCTTGATTAATTGACCTCCTGTTTTTGTGTGGTGTCCTTCTTCATCCCTGGCAGTGTGCCTCGTTCTGAAGTCTCCTTTGACTGATACAAATACGTTCATTCCAGCTTCCATTCGATTAGTGTTTCTATGGTACGGCTCCCTCCATCTCTGTATTTTTACCCTATTTATGTCTTCATATTTAAGTGGGTTTCTTAGAATGGCATATTGCTGGCTCTTGCTTCTTTTATCTGTTATCCCGATATTCCGAATCAGATGTTCTCATGTGTTAAATCACTCGATCACAAATTATGAATAGCTTTTCATCCACAAAAATTCATCTAAAATACTATCCTAATGTCTGAAGAATATTCTATACAAGTCCTTTTTTAAAAAACGATTTAATTAATTTGTTCATTTGAACGAGAGAGCGCGTGAGCCAGGGGAGCAGCAGAGGGACAGGGACCAGCAGACTCCGTGCCGAGCAGGGAGCCTGACACGGGACTTGATCCCACGACCCTGAGATCATGACCTGAGCCGGAATCAAAAGTTGGATGCTTAACCTCTTGAGCCACCCAAGTGTCCCTGAAGGATATTCCATTTAACATGTGTTTCCAAACACGTATCCTCAGTGTCTGCCCGTTTGGGGACAGTTTCTATTAAAATTAAAGCTTCATATTCCCATAGCTAAATACTTGGGCATATCCTTGATTATTTTCTAAAGTACAATTCCTGAGTCATGGGATGGGCTTATTTTAAGATGTCATTTATAGCCAAGTCAGCCTCTAAAATGATCGGGTGGTAGTAAACACTAGCTTCGGAGCCCCGTCTTCCTGACATCTCAGTGCCGAGGACTGTCTCAGCGTGGGGACACAGGGTCCCTCCGTCAGCGGTCTGGGGAGTGCGTGACGTCAGCTCCGGGAGTCCCTGAGGACAGAAGGCTTTGTCCTGGTGGGCTGACGTCTGCCTAAGGGGACCAGCCTCTGGCCGGGGGCTGAGTGTTCTTGGCCCCCCTCCCCCGGCACGGCTGGTCGTCCACGCTCTTGCTCGCCTGTCTCCTTCTCAGTGCTCTGTTCTGTGTCCAAAGTCACCTCCTCGCGGGGTACCCTGGCTGCGTGATCGACAGCCCCCCCAACCAAGTTCCTGTCCTAATTTAGATTCATGGGAACACAGAACCTGATCTCAGGCCAGGTCTCTGTTCGGCTGAGAGCAGATCTGATGTTTGTCATTTTCGGACCGAAGAAGCCCCTCGGGGTTGTGGTGAGGCTGGTGTCGCTCACCTGCCTCCCCCGGTCGGAGAGCACGCGTTCCTCTGGTGGGGCTACGAGGGGTGGGTGGGGTGCCTGGTCCTCACGGACTTTACAAGTGAGAAGCGAAGCTTGTTCCTGAAGCCGCAGAGACTGTAGGGTTGCGTGTTCTGAGAACGAACTTTCCTGACTAGTTTGGGTGCCATGTTTGACGTTGCCTGTGAACTAGGGAAAGGGACCCCGCGGCGGGGATGCGGTGACGGAGGGTGGCGCAGGCTGGGCCATAGGAGCTGGTGGGTCCGGCTCCCCGTTCAGAGGCAAGACCACACCCGACAGGACGGTCGAGGGTGGGAGGAGGGAAAGAGAAGTCAAAGCTCCGGGCTCCCTGTGTCCCCGCCTGATGCTCTGAGGGTGGGGCCCATCTGTGCGACAGGGAGACGCGGTGAGCAGTGATGAGTGGTTTGGCGACGCATTCCCAGGCTCTGTTTGGGCATCTTAAGTTTGCGATGCCCGTTGAAGTCAAGAGCAAGGAGTGATGTGCTGTTTGGGCCGCTACGATTGGGCGCCGGGCGTGTGTATCGAGCGTGGCGCCCCAGGTCTGGGCACCCGGGGGCCTTGACCCCATACCAATTTTGTGGGGTGCGTTAGGTCTGTCCTAGAAGGACAGCAAATGCCCAGTTTGTCTTCGAATCTGTGCAGATTGGTTGCGGGCAGGGGAGGCCTCAGCCAGGGAGCCTGCGGTGGGGCCTGCAGCGGCTGGTGAGAACCTGGGAGGTTTCGGGGGCCCGGGCGGAAGTGAGGTCTGCCGGCTACGGCGGGGCTCAGAGCCCCGTTAGGGCAGGGCTGTGTGCGTGAGCTCCAGCCCTCCACAGGGCAGCCTGCCAGGCTCTGAACTTGGCCTCACAGCTGTGTCTGGCGTGCGTGGAGCCGCCTCCGGCCAGATTCCTTCAGGAATGGAAGGAGGGGACGCCTGGGTGGCTCAGTTGGTTAAGCAGCTGCCTTTGGCTCAGGTCATGATCTCAGGGTCCTGGGATCGAGTCCTGCATCGGGCTCCTTGCTCAGCAGGGAGCCTGCTTCTCCCTCTGCCTCTACCTGCCACTCTGCCTGCTTGTGCTCTTTCTTCTCTCTAACAAATAAATAAAATCTTTAAAAAAAAAAAAAAAGAATGGAAGGAAGATCCGGGCGCCCACCCGAGGTGTTGTGCTGGATACGCGTCTGCTCTGAGCGCTCCCAAAGGCACGGTGTCAGGCCAGCGCACCCCGTGGGTGGCGGTGAGGCTCGTCGCCTGTCCTTAGCTCTGCGAGATGGAGTGTGGATTTGTGGTCCTCAGTGGTCCTCAGGTGGCCGAGCCTGGTGGCAGGTGGCCCCGGGACCTGGACGTTGCTAGTGACCAGTGAGGTCGGGGGGGACCCCTGGGCCTTCTCTTTCCAGGCGTTCCTGCTGGCTGGGGGTCCCACGGGTGGAGGGCAGGCCGTCCCTGCCTCTGGGACCCTAGGCTCAGCCCCAGAGACCTGCTCCCCGAGGTCGCTTCAGGGCGCTATCGGGGGGGAAGCCTCATCTTTCAGAGTTGTCTATTTCCTCTTCAAAATTAGTTTTATATTTATTTAAAAGATTTATACAGTAAAAGAGGCTTTTTTGGGGAGTGCAGAGTCCTCGAAGTTGTTACACATGAGTAGGCTCACAGTTGGGTTGTAGCTCAGCTCATTCACCCCGGACTCCTTCCTGCTGCCTCAGTGGTCACAGCCTCCTCAGCCCCTGGCGACCCCGATCTGTGTCCTTTGTCCCCGGAGTATTGTTGGGAATGTCCCAGAGATGCAGCGACACAGACACAACCTTCTGTGTCTGGGATTTTTCACTCCACTTCATGCCTTTCGGATTCGTGCAGGTTGTGAACCTTTCAGAAAGAGCCAACGTAAAACCAGCGAATCACCTAAGTGGTAATTATAAGAATTTGTTGCGAACCCACCGAAAAAGACAGTTTGCAAAGCAGAGCACTCCACCCGAAACCTGGGATGAGGCTCAGGGAGGTACAGGTGTAACAAGCCGCTTGTACGGCGTGTAAGCAGCGACGTGATTCTTCACAGCGATGGCTTTGGATACTGGAGTTTGCTTAAACAATAGGGGATTGGTTAGTGGTTACCCCATATCAACTTCGAAATTTCATTTTTTTTTCTTATGATTTCCAGAGGCAGAAGCAAGAAGTGACCTAGTCTAGGTAGTCTTGCAGAATAAGCTAAATGAAGCTTTGCTTGTAGGACTAAACTGGCTTTGTCTGCTCAGGGAGTTCTCAAGACTGGTCTCTGTTTGTTGTTTGTTGCTCTCCGTTTGCTTTTGATTGTAACAGCTCAGAAGCTGACTGCTTCCTGTGACAGCGGAGGAGCCCTTGCACGGGGGACCACAGTGTTCTCTTTCACCCTGTGGAAGGACGCCGGGGTTGTGTTCAGCTTGGGGCTGCTACGGAGAGAGCTGTGCAGATACTTCTGTGTGGGTGTGGGTGGGAGCGTGTGTTTTCACTGTGCTTGGGTGAATATGCTGACGGGGGCGCCGTGTCCTGTGTCTGAGTAACTAAGAAGCCACGGGGGGCGCCTGGGAGGCTCAGTCGGTGAAGCGTCTGCCTTCGGCTCAGGTCGTGATCTCAGGGTCCTGGGATCGAGTCTCGCATCGGGCTCTCTGTTCAACGGGGAGCCTACTCCCCCTCTCCCTCAGCCTGCTGCTCTGCCTACTTGTGCTCTCTCTTTCTGTCAAATAAATACATAAAATCTTTAAAAAAAAATAAATAAAATAAGAAGCCGCTGGTCTTTAACTAAGAGAGGCTGTTCCGTGCAGACCTCCCACCAGCAGCGAGTGGGAGCCTGCAGGTGGATTTCACAGTGGCTTTGCAGAGTCCAGCTGGGCCTTTGTGAAGCATTTCCACCCTGGAGGAGTCTCCCTCTTCCTGCGCCTCCTCGCCTGCTCCTTTGTCCCCCACGCTGGCCTCACGGCGGTTTCTTCTGGAACAAGCTCAGGTGCAGCTCTGATTTGCCTCCCTCGCTTTGCCATCTTAAGTCTTTTTACTGAGGGTTTTTTTTTTTTTTTTGAGGAGGACAGAAATTAAAATACAAAAACAATTCATTTTTTTTCAATAGCCTACTTTCCCCCCCAGTATAATTGAAGGAAGATGACCACGATATTGTGACCCATTTTCTCATTCTCCTGGAGAACCTTCTACCCAGTGGCATGTTTTCCCAAGTTCCCGGGCGTCTCCTACTGCAAAGGTATCGGGCTTAGAGCTGGGGAGGAAACCTGCCCCTGGAAGCTCGCTGTTTGTATCGGGTTCCTGTGGCTGCTTGAACAAATGACCGCAGATGTAGTGGCTTAAGACAACACTGATTCTTGTTTAACTCTGGGGGTTGCAGCTCCTGAAATCAAGGTGACAGCAGGGCTGCATTCATTCAGGAGGCTTCAAGGGAAACCCCACGAACGTGCCTCTTTTTCAGTAGAGGAGGCCACCCATGTTCCTTGTCAGAGCCTATCCCGTATCTCCCTCCGCTCCTGTTGTCATGCCTTTTACTACTTCCTGTGATGCTCTTGCCAGCCCCTGAGAAGGAGTCCGTGATCATGTTGGGCTTACTTCCCTGGGTCATCCAGCGTAACCCATCTCACAAGTGAATTTAATCACATCTGCAGGGCACATGTTCACAGGTTCTGGGCATTAAGATCTGGACATCTTTGTGGGGCCGTTATTCCACCTGCCAGGAGTAATGTGTTATTTAGTGGTGAATTACTTGAGGATTTTCTAGATATCTTTGTTGTTGATTAACAATGTACTTTTACTCTGTCCAGAGAGCAGACTAGATGTATGTATGAATCCTGTTCAGTTTTTAGGGACTCATTTTATGGTTCCAGCTGTGGTCCGAGGAACAGTTTCACGTGGACCTAAGAAAAATATGAATTCTGCTCCTCTTGGGCAGTGTATCGTTTCGCTGTGAATTAGGTGGACTTGTTCAGTAGTGTAGTTCAGGTCTTCCAAATCTTTACTGATTTTCCTTTCTTTTCCTTTTTTGAAGATTTTTTATTTGATGGGGAGAGAGAGAGAGAGAGAGAGAGAGAGAGAGAGAACGAGAGCATGAGCAGGGGGAGTGGCAGAGGGAGAGGGAAAGCAGGCTCCCTGCTGACCGAGGGCCCAACATGGGGCTCAATCCCAGGGTCCTGGGATTATGACCTGAGCCAAAGTCAGATGCTTACCTTACTGAGCCACCCAGGTGCCCCATCTTTACTGATTTACTTTTTTACTGATTTACTTTTTTTATTTTTATTTTTATNATTTGATGGGGAGAGAGAGAGAGAGAGAGAGAGAGAGAGAGAGAACGAGAGCATGAGCAGGGGGAGTGGCAGAGGGAGAGGGAAAGCAGGCTCCCTGCTGACCGAGGGCCCAACATGGGGCTCAATCCCAGGGTCCTGGGATTATGACCTGAGCCAAAGTCAGATGCTTACCTTTCTGAGCCACCCAGGTGCCCCATCTTTACTGATTTACTTTTTTACTGATTTACTTTTTATGTCAATCTGTGAGAGAGGCACCNTATTTGACACAGAGAGAGAGATTACAAGTAGGTAGAGAGGCAGGCAGAGAGACAGGGAGAGGAGGAAGCAGGCTCCCTGCTGAGCAGAGAGCCCGATGTGGGCCTCAATCCCAGGACGCTGAGATCATGACCTGAGCCGAAAGCAGAGCCTTTAACCCACTGAGCCACCCAGGCGCCCTACTGATTTACTTTTTATGTCAATCTGTGAGAGAGGCACCGAAATCTCTGACTGTAATTATGTGTTTGTTTATATCTCTTTGCAGATCTGTTTTTGCACTTTCAGCTCTGCCATTAGATCACAAATACTTTGGATTGTTTTACCTTCTTATCTCCTATCTTCAGGAACTGATCTTTTCATCATTATGGAATGAATTTGCTAATTTTCTTCACTTTGAAATCTACTTCATATGACATTAAAGTATCCATTCTAGTTTTACTTTCTACAGGCTTGGAATAATCTATCTTTTCCTATCACTTTACCTTTAAACATTATTTTTTTAATATTTAAAACAGGTTCCTTGTAGGCAGCATATTGTTCAGTCTTTTAAAACAAAAATCTATCCTGACAATCTCTGCATTTTAATTGAGATATTTGGTCCACTTACAGTTAATGAGATGCGGATATGGTTGTTTTTAAATCTGCTGTCTTTCTATTTCTTTTGTATTTATTCCTTTTGTTGTTTGTTCCTTTTTTCTCTTCCTTTTGGATTAGTTGTATTTTTATGATTTGACCTTTATTTCTTTTATTAGCTATAATTTTTGTTTTGTTTTTGTAATGGTTGCTTTATATGTCTTTAATGTGCCACAGTCAACTTCTAAGTGATATTCCCTGGCCGTGTGTGAAATGCAAGAGCCTTACAATACCGTCCATACCTGTTTCCCCTCCTTACTGTACATCTCCTTACATTTTACTTCTACGTATGTTATAAACTGGACAATGCATTATTACTAATTTTGGTTTAAACCACTCTATTTTAAAGTGATTTAAATAATGACTGTCTTCATATTTACCCCATATAGTTACCATTTCTGGTATTCTGCATCCGTTTGTGTAGAGACAGATTTCCATCTGCTCTCATTTTCCTTTTGACTTCCCTTCTTGCAGTGCAGTTTCACTGGTGATAATAGTTTTCAGCATTTTTGTGTCTGAAAAAATTGCCTTAGTTTTTGAAGCTATTTTTATGGAGTTAAGAGGATTCTTGGATTCTAGGTTGACAGTGTTTTTCATTAATTTAAAGTTGAGCCGTTGTCCTTCAGCTGGAACTTCCCCCATTTGCTGTTCTGCTTATCTCTTGTCCTCCTCAAGTAATGCACACTTTTCTCTAGCTTTCTTTCACATTTTTTCCCTTATCATTGAACAGTTTGACTATAATGTGCCTTTTTGTAGTTTTCTTCATGTTCATTGTGCCTTAGGTTTGTTGGCTATTTATTTCTAACCTGTGGGTTCACGTTTCCACCAAATTTAGATTTTGGCTGTGCTACATCTAACCTCTCCTGTTCCAGGAGCTTGGATTGTCCGTATATTTGGCCACTTGATGTTCCACAGCACCTGATACTCTTCATTTGTTTGAGCCATTTTCTGCCTACATTTAATTTCACCTATGTCTTTAAGTACAGTAATATTTTCTTCTGTAGTGTTTAATCTGCTATTATTTATATCCATTGCATTTATTTTAATCTCACACCTTATGGTTTTCATTTCTAGAACTTCATTTTAGGTCTTTTTAAATGTCTTCCTAACAGGTATAATCCCTCCTGTATCTTCCGGAACATAGTGAACAGTTACAACAACTGTTTTGGTCCTTTTCTACTAACTTTGTCATCTATGTGAATGCTAGGTCAGTTTTGATGGATTGCTTTTTTCTCCTGATAATAAGTATTATTTTCTTACTTCTTTATATGCCTGATAGTCTTAGATCGAATGCCAGACATTGTGAGTTTTCCCTTGTATGCTGGATATTTTTCTATTCCTGTAAATATTTTTGAGCTTTGTTTTGTACCATGGCTAAGTTCCACAGAAACAATTTGATCCTGTCAGATTTTGATTTTATGTTTCTTAGGTGGGAACAGATTTTAACCTAGGGTTCATTTATTCCACTACTGAAACAAAATTCTTTTGTGTGCGCTGCCCTATTCCTTATAACTTGAAATTTTCCCACTCTGGCTACTGGAAATAGGTCCTGCTCAGGCTTTGTGGGAGCTCCATTGCTGTTCCCTCTGATCCTCTCACGGGGTCCTGTTCCTGGTCTTGGGTAGCTTTGACACAGGCTGCACTGGCTGTACACTTGAGGGGAGCCCTGTGCAGGTCTCTGGCGTTCTCACCCTGGGTAGCCCTCTCCGGGCCAGCACTCCGTGACCTCTAGCCTCTTTGTCTCTTGTGGACTCTCACTTTATCTCCTCAACTCAAGGAGACCACTGTGTTCTGCGTAGAGGATTTTTCAGTGAAATCCAGACTTATTAAAGCAGACACAAGGAGGCCGCTTGCTAGGCCTTCTCTCTGTAGCTTTTCATCCCTTTCGGAATTGCAGCTCCAAGTAGCTGACCTATTAAAATGGCTTGTTCCCGCCAGAGCCGCTGGGCATACATAAGGCTCCGCCCAGCTGGTCAGTGTTACTGATCAGTCCCAGTGCCGCCGCCGTGACATGCACCCAGATCCCGTGACCAACCTGCCTCTTGTCTCTCAGGGCCCGACTTCAGTCCCTAAACCATGGAGGTCGTTCTCTGTTTTCTCCTCTTCTATCCAAGTGAGGGGCTCATATTTAGCTATGACACTCCAGGCAAGTTCCAATTATAGGGTAAGGCTATTACCTCCTGCTTCCTTGATATCATGACTCTGTTATTGTAGCTCAAGATTGCTTTGGCCTTTTTGATGTCTGGGTTATTCTGTTGTCTGACAGCGAACTTACAGTGGATGGAAACCCCCACATCCTGTTTGCATACATGATTGCTGAGGTCCGGGAAGCATGGCGTTTCTTTGCTTCAGTATTGGCTTTTAGGGACAAGTTTGCAAGTGTGAGTTAAAGATGGATTAGGAAGCAGTGTGAACACAGGTGCAGGAGCCAGGTTCGTGGTGAGTGAGTCCTCAACGTGCACACGCTGCCTTCCGTCTTCAGTGAAACCACACAAGGTGAAGGATCGTGGGAGGAGGGTGCATGCTCAGAGGACAGCGGAGCATTTGGTTACCTGAGGATTCTGATGTTTTACAGAAGTCTTAAATTTGGCAGATTTCAGGATTTCAAGCCAGACTGTCTTTTAAATTGGTTCTGATTCATTAAACCCCACTTTAGAGAACACTTGTTTAACCGATAACACTTATGGTATTGAAGTTTATGAAGTAACAAATGGCATGTGCTATTGACTTAATGCTGGAATAAAGATGGGCCATTGATATTTGATTAAGATGACAGCTGTTACAGAAGTGCTGTACCCTAATGCAAAGAACACTGTTATCATACAGTAGGATAAAATAGTTACCGCAAAGCACCCCGATTTAGGAAATAAAGGTTACTTGAGAGCATGAAATTATTCCAAGTTAATTTTGCACTCTGCTCTTGAAGCTGATTAGTATAAAATGTAATGAAATGCAATTTTTGCTAAACAGCTGAGCCAGGAGGGTAGCCCAGAAACCAGCAATTAGCACTGATTGGTACTAAGCCTTTTGTGTGTCAGAGAAGATCTGAGTGCATGATGCTAGTTAACAAGGTGACCCCTAGCAAGGCCGCTTACTCTGGCCTCTGGAAAGTAGACTGACATCAGGCTGTTATTTTTGTGATTGTCTTTTGCAGACTGTGGGGGACACACAGTCACTTCGAATTTCCCTGGGGCAGGAAGTAGGTGACGTGGGAGGTCTTGAAACCATCGTGTATGTGTCTGACTAGGGGAGAGGGTTGTTTCTGGTCCTTGGAGTGAGGCCAGGTCCAGTGTACTGCTCAGATCCTGCCCCTTCCCCCATCTCCGGCTCATGGTGCACATACAGTCTAATCATCAGCTTTGACCAACAACCACCCCATTTGGGCATTCAGAAAGTAGTTCTTCCCCAAGGTCTTAGCAGGAAATTCTTTCTTGTCCAGGTGTAATGTGTGGCTTCTGACCCAGCCACCTGGTACCTTGGGTTGCTCTAAAAAAGTTGTGTGTGTGCGTGTGTGTAAAAATTAACAGAACTGTCCCTGGTGCTGGCCTGTGGTGGTAAAAGTGGTAAGAACTGAGCCTGGCACGGGAGAAGCGGCGACCTTCCCCTAATGTTCCCCTAACGTGGAGATATGCAGACGTGCAGACGTTTCAGAGCTGTGGTGAGACCTGGCATGCTCACCTGTCCCGGGCCGGCTCTGGGCTTTGTCGCGTGGCTGCATCAGCGACCACAGCCATGAGCCAGGGCCTCCTGTGCTTCTCACCTGCTTTGTAGTGGGCTGAGTGTGACCGTGCAGTGACTGAGGTTTTGGGGAAGGGAGATCCCAAGCTGAAGGAAGGCAGGCATCCTTACAAGTGCAGTTTGGACACATGGAGCTATTAATTTGACTATTAAAAGGCGTGTGAGCTCATTATGTAGTCTGAGCCCGTGGAGGGGTAATATCAGTTACACACCCGTGAAATGAAGTACGGGTGAGACGCTTATGTCCTTGAAGACATCAAGGCAGGCATAAAGAGGATTTCGGCCCACTCTGGGCCTTTGTTTTCTCTTTCCTGATTTTTACGGATGTTCATGTTGGATGGAGTGATTTCTTGTACTCCGTTATGTCAGTGAAATGGGGGCCAGAACAAGAAAATCCAATCGACAACCTAGAGGGAGTGATGGTCATAGCTCGTGCCTAGGAATCATACATGTTTCAGGATAAATAGATGTAAAGTAGCTCCCACTCTTTCTTAAAATTGAGCATAAGCGATGTGGGCTAGATCCAGTGGTCAGCGGGCACCATATTCTTTATCTAGACCCCAGATGCTCTTCCTGGCACCTTACTCTCCTCAGCATCTCCTCGTTCTGAGGTGGTGACGGAGCCCACTCATGACTTTGGCCTGGGCACTGTTTACGCTCTTGCCTGTGACTGAGAGCCAGCTACGTGACACCCTCATGACCTCCTTGTCCGAAGGGGATGGGAGTGGTCCCCATGTCTCGTATTTATGTGCTACAGAATGGAAGGTCCACTTGCCTTATTCTTTGACGTCAGTGCCATTAAGCCCAACGAGGGCCCATGGGGAAGCATTTCTGGGTGCCTGGCACAAAGGTGGGGTTCCTTGGGTTGCCAGTGTCAGACACCCACTCTCCAAGGCAAAGAGGACAAGAATCAACGGTGTTGGAGGGTAGAGCCTCTGCGGAACTCGTCTCCGTGTGCTCTCTGCTTCTATCTCTGTTGCCTTGGCTATTGGTGCGTCCCCGTGAGCTGGCCTCAGTGGTCCAACACCAGCAATTTTCATGTGACATTCCAGTGAGAAGGGAGAGTCTTCTGGTGGTTCCAAAACTGGGGTACTGGGATTTTCTGTAATTAGGTGATCTTGGGTCACGTGTCCAGGCCTACATCAATTGCTGTAGCCACAGGATCGGGGTGTGGATTTTCCAGGCCTGAACTGTGGAGTGGAAGGGGGCTGGGGTCCGTCCCAGCCAAACCACTCAGACTGAGAACGCAGAGGAGCTGGCCTCCAGAGGAAGTCAGGGTACCATTTTTGGAGAATGCGTAATCAGTATGAAGTATAAAAATAACAGTCCTCCGTGGTGCTCAGTAAATTGTTGTTAAATCTCTGAATGATAATGGTACAAAGAATGGTATCAGTCAGGGCCCTCCGTAGAAACAGAACCACCAGAATCGGGTCACATGATAATGGAGGCTCACAAATCCAAAGATCTGCTGTCTGAGCTGCAGACCAGGAGAGTCTTGGGTAAATGCCGGGAAATGCCAGGCCAAAGCTGGCAGGCCTAAGACCCAGTAAGAGCCAGGGTTTCCGTTAGAGTCCCCAGACAAGGGGAAGACCAATGTCCCAGCTCCAGGCGGTCAGGCAGGAGAAAATGCCCTCTTCCTTGTGGGCGGGTCAGCCCTTTGGCTTAAGCAGACCTTCACCTGATTGGAGGGGGCCCACCACCATGGGGTAGGGACTCTGCTTCACTCAGTCTGTGGATCCAAGTGTTAATCTCACCCAGAGCCACCTTCACAGACACCCCCACAGAGTGACCCAGTGTCAGGGCCACCTGTGTGTGCCCGTCAATGTGGCACATAATGCTTTGACTTACAATCCACCATGTTTTGTTGGGAAACTCTCCTAGTTTGAGGAGAGCCTTTGTTTTTACATCTGATCAGTGGTAACAGCCAATGAATAACTTGCCTCTAATGGTGGAGAAGTTTGGGATAATAAGGTACGCTAGTCCTATTTTGGGTGTGGCTGTGAGAACTGTAAGATTTATGAGCTGTAGATATCTCGTCTCACCCACAAGATGTGCCCCTGATGGGTTTGTTTCTCCCCCAGTGCCCAAGGTAATTGCACTTTTAATGTTGTATTCTATACCTGTCAGGAATTAAATAAAGCCAGTAAACTCAGGTTAGTTCCTGATGACATTTATGTCATTTCTAAAGATGAAGATAATTTATTAGGCATGCAGTTTTACACGAAAGGAGGTGCAGGTGTGGCCTGGAAACTGCTGCACCGGAGGGGACCCTGGCCCCAGATGTGTGGACCCTTACACATCAGCATTCGTGGCGTCTGGGGACTAAGACACATTCTGTGCTTCCCGGTCTCCGGACACTTGCTCTGATGAGTCCCCAGAGCAGGTGGGTAACAAGCAATGCCCGGGGCTGGTCGTGGCTAAATTATTGGTGGTCGTGGCCATGAATTATACCTGAGGTTCTCAGAGGTTCAGAGATGACTGAAGCTCCGGGCACTGCTGGGTCAGGGAGGTTCCAGTCTTGTCGGGGATGGGGTGGCCCAGCTGCCTATTCCAGGGGCAAGGGCTTGAACAAGCCGGGTCAAGAGGGGCAGGGGTTGCAGACCCTGGGGGCCGGCGGTAACGCCCCTAAGCCATCGCTGGGCCCCCGTTCCCAGCCCATCTGAGGAGTGAAGGCTCTCATGAAGCCAGCTCAGTCTAAACCACAGGGGCCGTGGCTGTTGTCTCCTTCCCTTGCCTCCACATAGTCCCTCTGCCTCGAGCTGCTGGGCTCTGACCTTTGTCAGGATCTTTGTCTTCACCTCCTATCACAGATGAATTGTGTCCCTCCAGAATTCATGTGTGGGGGTCCTAACTCAGCACTCAGAATGTGGCTTTATTTGCAGATAGGGTCTTTACAGACGTAAGTAAGATAAAATGGGTCATTCAGGTGGGACCCGATCCCGTGTGGCTGGTGATCTTAGACACAGAGACGGACCCACGGGGGGAAGGTGAGGTGAAGACACAGGGCCGGGCAGGCAGGGGGTGGGAGCAAAGCCTCTCCTGGTCAGAGAACACCGAGGGTGCCGCCACCACCAGCAGGCAGGAGAAGGGCCTGGGCTGTGCTCTCAACCCAGTGACCGGAGAGCAGCATGTGATGACAGAGGCGGGGCCTGGAGGGACATGGCCGCAAGCCAAGGAGGGACGAGGATGGCTGGCAGCCGCCACGAGCTGGGCGAGGGGCACAGGGCGGGGGCTCCCTCTTAGCCTCCAGAAGAGCCAGCCAGGCACACCTTGATTTCGAACGTCTGGCCTCCACAACTTTGAGAGGATGAACTTCTGTTGCTTTAAGCTCCTGAGTCCACAGGAGAGTGTTGTGGCCACTCCAGGAAGCTCCCAGGCTGCTGGGCTCACCTCGTGCTGCGAGAAGGTGAGCGTCGTGTCTGCCTCCCGTGTCTCAGCAGCAACCCCCTCGCCCCGTGTTTGTTCCTCTCACGTCCCCACACTCCCTAACCTTTTTGACAGGTCAGTATGTCTGTCTGTAGGCTCTGGCAGGACTGATTCTAACCTGCAGTTCGAAGTTCTTTGACCAGCGAAATGTTTGTGTTTGCCTGCTTTTTTACATTTCTGATTAACTGTTTGGCACATAGCATGCTTTTTAATGCTTCAATTACCACGTATAATTATTTAGATATAAATTTTAGAAATGTCGAGTGACTGGTTTCTTGGCAGACATAGCTCGGAAGCTATAACCCTACCACGCGTAGTACTCTGTTCCTGTGTGTGTGAGCTTTGCAGAGCAGAGGGCCTGCCCCTGGGTAGGTTGCGGGGCCGGTGATGGGGTCATGGGGGTAACATCTGTGCTTGATTTTACCGAGGAGCAGTAATTTAAATCATGCTTACGTTAACCGCTCTTCCGCGCACCGAGCACATCATGACTAGGCTGCAGAGTTCCCATGGGTTTTCACTGAGTTCAAGCCTTGCATCAGTGGCCTCTGGGGATGTATTTTAGGGGAACGATTTAAGAAAGCTATCCTTTCCACCCCTGTGTTTATTGCAGCATTATTTACAAAAACCAAACTATGGAAGTAGCCCAAGTGTCCCTCGATTGATGAATGGGTAAAGAAGATGTGGTCTATATACACAATGGAATATTACTCCGCCATAAAAACGAATGAGATCTTGCCATTTGCAATAACATAGATGGAGCTGAAAGGGATTACGCTAAGTGAAATAGACGAATAGGTTGACTCTGAAATAGAGTCAGACAAAGACAAGTACCATATAATCTCACTCACATGTGGAATTTAAGGAACAAAACAAGCAAAGGAGAAAAAAAAAAAGAGAGAGAGAGAGACAAACCAAAAAACGGATCTTAACTCCAGAGAACGCACTGATGGTTCTCTGAGGGGAGGTGGACAGGACGGATGGGTTTAATAAGGGATGGGGATTCAAGAGTGCATTTATCATGATGAACATGATTTAAAAAAGTGAGCTACCCTGTCTGTCTGAGATACGCCCATCTATTCATTTGCTGACCTTTTCTTGGGTGTCTTACCTATGCCAGGAGGGTGTGGGAGCTGAGGATAGAGTGTGACTAGCTGAGTCTCTGGACCTCAGGGTGCTTCCAACCGCTGATGTTCCTGCCTGGCCGGGTGGCTCGGGGACGGGACACCTTCCCGCCGTTCGTGGAAACGAGTGGGAAAGGGTTTCTTCGTATAGCCTCCCTCCTCTGGTTTTTTGATACCGTTTTGAAAATGAATGATTTATAAGACAACTAGAATGTGATAAAACAACTTAAGTGCTTCCATTTGAGAACTTAAGGGAACGCTGATCTTTGATAGCCACGAATCTTGTTCCAAATCCCTCTGTGGGCGTGTGACAGGCACTTGCTGGGGATTTCCTTCCTACTCAGAGGACGTGGTCTGGCGTGGAGTCAGGACAGGAGGCGCAGCGGTCAGGGCGCTGTCCGTGGTCCTGCCGCCGGCAAGGGGCTGTCGGCAGCCCCTGGGAATCTGTGCTCAGGTGTTCCCACAGGTGAGCACAGGTCCTCAGAGGCTCCACAGGTACAGAGCTCATTGCTGTTGTTCTTTCAAGACTTTAGCCAGAATAAGGTTCAAAAGCTTCCTGAAAACACCTCATTATTTGCCTTTATCCCTGGGAGGCTGCCTCTGGGGAAGGGGCAGCAGCCCTATGACCGCATCTAGGGCCCCACCTGCAGGTAGCAGATGGGGTTCAGGTCTGTGGCCTGAGGCTCGGCTCCCCATCCCTTTGGGGGACCCTGTTAACGTGTTGGGGACCTTAGCCTCACATTTCCTGTAAGGGGCCCTTCGGCAGACATACCAGGAGTAAATGTTGTACCCTGAGATCCGAAACACAAGCCAAAGTGGTTTTTCCTAAACTATTCATATTCAGCTTAGTATTTTCAATGCTAACAGCACAAACTTCTTCCCTTGAGTGTTTGTGGAGATCCTGGTAGAAACTCCTGCACTGTGATAACCCACCTTGTGTGCTGCTTTCTCTCCCAGACCAGGGTCTCCTAGAGAGTAGGGACGCCCCTGTTCTGGCCACCCCCTGTCCTGGGAACCTGCATGGTCTCCTCACCGTGGGGCTAGGTTAACTCATCCGATGTTGGTTCATGAGTATAATTCATGAGCTGCTCTGATGGGAGATCTGGTCCAAATTAAGTTCAAGGAAAAAAAATTGGAATTGTACTATTGACTCTGTTTTCTAACTTTTGTACTTTGTTCACAATATTAAACAAAGTTGTGTCCTACTTCAGTAAAAAATAGGGGTTTTTCAGGGTATTGATTTTCTGGAACTCCGGGTCTGTCATTTTATGTAATGAAGGAGATCACTCTCCTTGTGCTCACGGACATGGTGTGTTACAGTCTCAGTGCTGGGAGCTGGGGGGCTGACCGTGGCCCCATAGGCTGTGGCCGGTGTGTCAATCCCTGTGGCTAGCACGCTGTTGGTGTGCGTGCGTGGAAAGGTTTTCCAGCCAGACTGGAAGGTGAATCAGGCCCCAGAAAGGAGGATGTTTGCTGGAGGGAAGGACTCAAGGCCAAAGGCCCCGACACAGGTGGCCCGGGGAGGAACACACACAGGGCAGGTGGAGGTCGGCGTGGGTCAGCGTGGGATTGGGGCGACCTCAGAGCAGGGCCTCCGCGGAGCACCGGGCAGGTGATCCCGGCGCCTGGGCCCCAAGTGCCGGGGGGGTTCAGAGGGAGATCCACGTGAGCCGGTCAGGAAGGTGCACGTGATGTTTGACTCGGGACCAAAAGGGTGCCTCGGCAAAGCAAGCAGCAGACCGGGCTGCAGAGATGCGGGAAGGAGGAACTACTTCAGACAGTGAAACCCGTTTCCTTCTTTGACTTGAAAGCTCAGTTTTGTTTGAGGTGCATGTACTGTGTCAGGAAGGCCTTAGCCCCTTTCCCCTCTTGGCAGCCGATTTGCTTCTAGAACAGCCTGGCCTCCCAGTGGAAGGCTCTGGAGCCTCCCGCGGTTTATTACACTGCCGTCCACGCTCCGCTTTCTTGGCCAGGTGCTCAGGACAGTGTGTGCGTGTGCTGGTTGAGTCCCTGTGAAATCTGAGGACAGAATCATCTTCCAATCTTTTCTGTCGGGCGCGGACCAGTCCTTTAACAGATGACACTTGTGGGACCGAATGAAAATTTAATCTCAGATACATCAGGGAAGGGCTGCGTGCAGACCGGAACTTCAGCCACAGGATTCACAGGCACGTTCACGATCAGAAACCTTGATTACACTGCACTCATTAAGCAGAGGCCGTGCCCGGCATTTGTCATCTGCATTTATGTTTTAAATGGAACACAAACGGCACTTAATCTTTCTGTAAACGGGGGTGTCACCGTCAGGTCCCTCTGAGCACCTAATTCCTCCCACGTGAGGACAAACCATGTCCCCGAGCCAGCTTGGCGCCCTGAGCCCGCTTCACCGTCGCCGTGCTCAGAGCTAAGCTGGCCCCATGCACCCCAGATTCGCCGCCGCTCCCCCAGGCCCCTTGCGGGCCCTCGCCGTCCGCTCCGTCCACCCCTGCTGGGCTTCGCTGGGTTTCCCCTCGGCCGCTGCACGCACTGCCCTTTCTCATCCACGGCTCCGGTTGAGCCCCTCTCCGCCTCTCCGCCCTCTGTCTTCCTTTAAATTCAAACTCCGGATCTGGTGTCGGTGCTGGCCGGAATGCACTTGGACATCTGTTTGTTTACAGAGTGACTTGGGTTTTACACCACTGCTGGTCTGGAGACCTGCTTCCTTATACATCGGCTCTGTTCTGCCCCCTCGCCACCCCTCTGAACAGGCAGAATTTTAGTGGCTTGCTGTCTTTGGATCTGAAAGCAAACTAGAACTCCCAGGAACCCAATGGATTCTCGCCAAAGACAAGGTCCCTTAGAGGTAAACGTCAGGAACCTCCACCCCTCTTGGCAGGTGGACACGGGGAGGCCGAACTGAGGGGAGGCTGGACAAGGACCACCGCGCGAGGACGCACATGATGTTCCTGGGGGGCGAAGGCACAGGACGCGTGCCAGCCACGGATGCTCGTGGGGTGTGTCCTGGGTCGTGGGGTGATGCCATTTCCTGCATTTTCCCTCCTGCTCATTGTTTGGGAGCTTCAGGGGCCAGATCCAAAGCTTTCAATGATTTCTAGGTTTCTTTTTTTTCTTTTCTTTTTCTTTTCTTTTTTTTTTTAAAGGATTTCATTTATTCACTTGAGAGAGAGAGAGAGCAAGAGCACCCACACGAGCAGCGGGGAGGGAGGTGAGTCAGAGGACAAGGGAAAGCTGACTCCCACTGAGCGGGGAGCCCAACGTGGGGCTCCCAGGGCCTTGAGATCATGACCTGAGCTGAAGGCAGACACTCACCTCCTGAGCCACCCACGTGCCCCATAATTCACCTTTGCATCCACAGCCCCTGGGCAGCTGGCCCCGCACGGAGTCTGTGCCGTAGCCCCGTGTTTGGAGGGGGGAGAGGCGGTCTGGTGGCTAGAGACTCAGGCATCCTGTTCTTTGGATGCCCTAAAGATTTCGTGTAAAGGGTTCCTTTTCTTGTTAATCCCTGGATGTTAGATGAGCAGAGATATGAGTCTCAATACAAATAAAGCCAGAAGCATCTTTCTTAATTAAATTTGAAATGCTAGTAATTATCCACATTATTAAGGGAGATTGAATCTACCTTATTGCCGCTGACATGAAGGGTGTTGGGAGGCTGGGACCTCCTGGCTCATGATGGTTTTTAAACAACGTAAAGAAAAAAAAATCCAGCCTGGCCAACAATATCCACTGTGCTCTGAGCGTCCACTGGCCAGAGGTGCCCACTTCCAAGGAGGGACTGAGAAGTGTTTTACCGGCTTGACACACGAATGCCGGCTCCCCCAGACAGCAGGTGTCCACACCTGAGCTTGTGGGAGTGCAGCGCTGTGGTTTGGGTCGGTCTCAGAGCGTGCCTGCAGGGATGTGTTTGCAGGGGGTTGGGGTGTGAGTTGGGGTCAGAACATGTCTGCAGGGGTGTGTTTGCAGGGGTTCATGCTGTGGGTCAGAGGTTGGGCTCAGAGTGTGCCTGCAGGGATGTGTTTGCAGGGGGTTGGGTTGTGAGTTGGGGTCAGAGGTCGGGCTCAGAGCATGTCTGCAGGGATGTGTTTGCAGGGGGTTCAGGCTGTGGGTCAGGGTCAGAGGTCGGGCTCAGAGCATGTCTGCAGGGGTGTGTTTGCAGGGGGTCGGGGTGTGGGTTGGGGTCAGAGGTCAGGCTCAGAGCGTGCCTGCAGGGATGTGTTTGCTGGGGGTTGGGGTGTGAGTTGGGGTCAGAACATGTCTGCAGGGGTGTGTTTGCAGGGGTTCATGCTGTGGGTCAGAGGTTGGGCTCAGAGCGTGCCTGCAGGGATGTGTTTGCAGGGGGTTGGGGTGTGAGTCGGGGTCAGAGGTCGGGCTCAGAGCATGTCTGCAGGGATGTGTTTGCAGGGGGTTCAGGCCGTGGGTCAGGGTCAGAGGTCAGGCTCAGAGCATGTCTGCAGGGGTGTGTTTGCAGGGGGTCGGGGTGTGGGTTGAGGTCAGAGGTCAGGCTCATAGTGTGCCCGCAGGGATGTGAGCAGCAGCAGTGTCCTGCCCACTGCCTCCTCCAGGGCACAGGGGCCATCGGCTGGGAGAACAGGTGTCCCACAGCTGGGTGCTGTGCCAGTGAGTGGGGGGGATGCCTCCTGAGGTGTGAGCGAGCCAAAGCCTTGTACCCTGAGAGCTAAACCCCACGGGAGAGCTGGGGGTGGTATCTGGAAATGCCGATGTTTGCTCCCTCAAACCATTCCAATTTCAAAGGGAATTCGAAAGCTGAGACTATTCTGATGGCTCAGGCCCCAAGGGAGGTGATGACCCCTGCATGCAGGGAGTGGAGGGACCTTGTTTGTTTGTTTAATCTTTGGACTTGAATCCCTGGATCATCTCTGCAGTTTTTCAGTTGATGTGTGTGTCTGTGTACAAGTGTGTGTATACGTGTGCATGTGTATGTGCATATCTGTCAACGGTAGTGTGCACACATGTGCACCCACACGTGCATTTGCTCACACATGCGCATGCGTGTCCATGTACGTGCACACATGCACACATGTGTACATTCTTGTGTGTGCATGTGTGTGCATGTGTCTGGGTACATGTGTATATGTGCTTGTGTCATACGTGTGTGTGTGTGTGTGTGTGTGTGCGCATGTGGGTGTGTCTATAATTACCTGGAAAGCCTGTAAAAACCAATGTAATTCTGGTAAGGTACTTCTAAAATCTTTTTGTTGTCAGTAAATTTTATGTTTCCCTTATAAAGAGTAGCACGTTGTAGATTAAATTAATACATTTGATATAGTTGTAGTTTTTAAGAGCCTTCTCAGGGGTAGCGCCATTTGGGCGAGAGCACCCGATGTCTCACAGAAGAAGAGAAAACCTTCAGCTTGTAAAGTTCTTGGGAAGCGTGACGATTGAAACAACCCTGTCTTTAAGCTCAGTGAGTTACTTTCAGTGTGTGATACGAAACATGGCTTTCTCCAGCTAATGACTGAGGGATTTGGTTCACCGTCCAGGGCAAAGCCCTCCGAGGACACAGGGACACTCAAAGGGACTGTCACTGCGGAGTCAGGAGAAGCACTCAGATCCCCCGTCACGCACCGCCGTCTCCACGGAGGCCCCGGAGCGCGAAGACGCCCGGAGGACACGTGAAGCTCAGTGATGGTCTGCGTGTTCGCCCCCCGTCCCCTCGTTCCTGCCTCTCTGGCTCCAAGCGTGGCCACCTTGGGGAGGACCGTGGTGGGAAGCAAGGCCGAAGAAGCCCGGAAGCTTTCTCGTCTTTGGTTTTGCTTCGGGCCAAACAGAGGGAGGGGTCTGTGGGAGGAAGAGGGGACCTCTTGGCCAGCACAGGAGGTGCCAGAGCTGGAGGGGAGACCCTGAGCCTTGGGGCCCTGGAGATGCCTCCCCGAATCACAGAAGCCCAGCGAGGGATGGCTCTGGGCCCTTCATGATGACGGCGCAGGGCCAGTGTCCCTGGTCTTGCAGAACATCCCTCTCTTCCATCTGAGATGTGGGAGCGGCAGGAGCCCCCAACCCTGCAGGCTCGATGGTGGGGACCGGGGGCCTGTCAGTGTTGTCCTGGTGCATGGAGAGCATAGCTCTTGCTTGACTGTGCGGAGCCCCAAACTGTTCCTGTCCTAGCCCGGGAGTCAGAATGGGACCTTGGAGATAGGCTCTTTGTGGGGTAATTATTATGGTGAGGTCCTCTGGATGAGGGTGGGTCCTGGATCCAGTAACCGGTGTCCTTGTGGGAAGAGAAGAGACACACAGGAGGGAGAGTCCGCGTGCCATCAGGCGGAGAGCCGAGTGATGCAGCCGCGGCCGGGCCGTGCCCTCCAGAAGGAGCTGCAGGAGGCAGGGAGGCTCTCCCCGTCCGTCCGCCTTCCCAGGGAGCCCGGCCCTGCGCACAGCTCGGTTCTGGCCTCTGGCCTCCGCGACTGGGAGAGAGGACGCGTCTGTCACGTCAAGGACTTGGGCTGGGTGTCCCGGGAAGCGAGCCCTACCATGCCTGGTGCGGATGCAACCCCTGGAGCCCCAACACGAGGTGTTTGGAGGAGGAAAAGAGCCCCAGAGCCGACCGAGGTGCCCGTGGGGGCTCAGAATTACTCCTGCCTCATCTTGCATGTTGACTTTGTGCCTCGGATCTGCGATTGGCTGAGTGTTTGTCATCCTTTGTGTCCTCGCTCTTTCTAACTCGAGGTAAATGCATCCCTTTTGATCTCCGGCCTCTCCTCGGCCGTGTCTGCTCGCTGCCCTCTGCTGCCTGCCTGGGACACGGCGCCGGGAAGGAGCCTTTCCCCGGGCCCAGAGCCGCCCCGCTGGCCGGCTGCCCGTCCTCTCCGCAGGGACCCCAGGAAGTGAACTCTGTCACCAGGGCAGCTTGGAACACAGCGCGTGCCACAGGAGGTGGCTTTCAAATAAAAGTCCTTCCGACCATCTTTACGAGGGGAGACCCGTTTCCTCCGTCGGGCCCCGATTTCCTTCTTCCATCGTGGGCTGATGCCCCCGGAAGTCCTGGGAGGCGGCCGTTCTTACTGTGACTGTGATGCCTGTTTTGTGGAGTCAATGGGCAGAGTGACGGTTTCTGCCTGAGTCCCTCTGCAGCGAGCCTATTCGTGAGGCCTGCCAGGACCACGTGCACTGACCTGCAGGGTGCTCCTACTGGCCGGCGGAGGCCTCCCGCGGTACCCCTGTTTATGCCTCGCCAGCTGGGTGTTGGGCAGGGAGGAGTTTATCTCGTTCACGCCTCTCTCGGTGACAGTATTTAATGAAGAGACAATCAAGGCATCTTCTGAACTTGTGAATTTTGAGACAAGAATCATAGCTTCACAGAAATCACCTGTAGGAACAATTCCGAACTGCGACTTACTTTGCTTAATGAAAAGAAACCAAGAAGCGTGGCCTTGTTGCTCGGCTGCATATGTTCTTTAGACACGTCTCAGCCCGTGCATGTAGTGAGCGCCCCGGCCTCGGAAGCAAGAGCCTTCCGACTCTGGCAGATCGGAGGCTGTGTGTGGAGGGTCCTGAGGCTGCTGTAGGGGGTCCTGACTTGGTGTCCCGGGGGCCCGCCGCACCTGCCTGTGCCTCATGATGCATCACAGCAGGTGCCTCTGATCGCTCGTGACCTGAGTTAGAATTTTCCAGCAGACTCTGCCAGCGCTGTGTGACGTGAAGTCTGGAATAGTCCGGTTTCTGGAGCAACACATCTGGAAGACCGCTGGGCCCACGTCCACCACTGTGTGTGTCCGTGACCGTGAGACATTCAAGTGTGTGTAACTGAGGGAGTCAGGTGTCGTTTCTGCAAGGGAGAGTGCGTGTGCCGTCCAGGCAGGAGGAAAGGGGTGCTGAGGCCTGGCTGTCCTGGCCACACACGTGCTCCCAGTCCTGGCCTGGGCTCCACTGGGCCTCCCTGCATTCCAGAGTCCCTCCTGAGAATGAAGGCTTTGCCACGGGTCCTGACGGTCCGGTTGTTACGTTTGGCTTTGTATCCGGCGGCTCCCCTTACTATCGACTGCGTCTTCTCCTGTCTCCATCCTGATTTTCCGCTGACACAATTGTGTAATTGCCTGAAGCCTGGTAATTAATTGTTAGCTCGGGTTGCACATTCGGTCCTCCCGAGCACGAGGCCCCGTGTTGGGAAGGTCTCTGAATTGGATTTTCATCTGTTCGGCACCGTCACTGTTAATGACGAGCGTAGGAGTGAGGCCGTTTTGGAGATGGAGACGCATTGCCCCGACTTCCCCTGGATTCCATTCCGTCTTCTCGCTCAGCTGCCTTGCAGACATGCGCAGACAGTAGCTTCAGATTCCGTCTTTAGATTTATGGACAGATTCGATTGTGGCCTTGGAGGCTGTTTCTGTTCTTCTGACAAGGGTACGCAGGAGGGATGCCTATTTATGGATTTTGCTGTGCTCAATTTAATCTTCTACCCTTTGAAAAACAAAAGAGCAGCGAGCCCCAGGAAGCTGGACACAGCTGTGGTATTAAGCACGCGGTAGGTGGTGTTGGAGGAGTGCCCCTCACAACAGGGTCTGTTTGAAACTGGGTTCGAGTCTCCCCTCGGCTCTCACCCTCGGGATGCCGCCCTATTTTCTGGATTCCTGAGCACATTTGCTGATGGCCACATGGTTTACTCGTGGTTTCTGGCATGTGTCACTTGACCTGGCTGTCACCCCCTATGGGAAGGACAGGGATTGCCGGCACCCTGCACTGCGCCCATGGTGGACGGAATACCGGTCCCCCAAACATGTCCGTATCCTGGCCCCTGAAACCTGCGGAAGCGCGGAGAGGCCAGGAGACAGATGCTCCCCGGGGGCCCCGGAAGAGACCTAGCCCAGCCGGCACCTGCATGTTAGAGTTCTGACCTCCAGAACCTGGAAGAGGATGAATCTGTAGATTTTCTTCTGAGCCACTGCATTTGCGGTCATGTTTTGCACAGCAGCCAAGGGGACGGGAGACAGAACCCGGTCTTTACCAGGGGCTGGGCGGTGGCTGAGTGAAGGATCCCGTGGGCCAAGGCGAAGCCCCAGAAACGTGGCTTACGTGGGAAACCCACTTCAGAATGAGCGCCGGTCCTGCCCGTGCCCTCGCTCTGCTGCAGTGAAGTGCATGGGTTGCCTTGTGATTCACGAGGCTGTGTGTTCTTCTGCACGCGCGCTGCTGGGAGGGCAGCCTGCGCCCAGCAAGGCGGTGGTGCGTGGAGCGCCCGCTAAACGGGAACTTAGAGGTTCCCATTTAACTTCCTTTCACAAACTTTCCGTGATGGGTTTAAAGTAAAAATTGTGAGCATGTCACCCTATCATCTTTTTCAAAGCTGCGAGAAAAAGGTAAGGGAAAAAAAAGAGAAGCAAAGCAGTATTTTGAACTTTTGAAAGCATCATTTTCCAGAGTCCTCCAATTCCCGGTGGAAGACAGAACACATACCTTTGGCTTAAAAGGAGGCTTTGTAGAGCTGTGTCTCTTTTGTCCTTTTTATTTTGTATCTCAGCACGTATCCTTACGCCTGGCCAGCGTGTCGCCTTCATTTCGATTAACGAGCGGCCTTCAGGGCGGTTTCAGAGAGCAAGCGAGGGACAGTGAGTCCGAGGGGCTGTCCCGGCCTGGCCAGCGCGCGGCCTGTGACCTGGGTCAGCCGCTCTCCGGGCCGGATTCTGGTCTCCTCCTCTGTGAGGTGAGCGGTCTGCTGAGGGATTTCCCAGGCACACCCCTCCGAGTCTGGTGCCGCCCAGGCCACCTCGAGAACTGACGGAAGGGGACACACATCGGTTCTACTCAGCGAGGGGTTTCCAGCCAGAAAGCCAGTACAGGTGTCTGACCTTCCAGGTTTCTTCTCTTGAGAAACACAAAAACAACAGACAAATACGTCCCTAAACATGTTAATAAGCTAACCAAAGACTACCATTCATCATTCTGATTGAAACCTTTTAAACTGCATAATTGTGCTCTGTTTTTCTGTTACCTTAATGAAGTAGCTTTTGGGGCAACAGTGATTAACTACAGGCTTGATGGAGCATGACGCATTTGTCTTTAAGGGTCTGCTTTTTTTTTTCTTTTTTTCTTTTTTTTGGTTTTCAAATTCATCTTAACCCTGTATGAGAAGTGAGTTGGATGGAATGGTGATGGTGCCACAGAGAACAACGGTCACCCCCTTCGTTTCATCCAAAAGAGGCCAGTGGGGATGAAACGCGTATTTTCCCCTTAAATGTGGCGACTGCCCCCTCCCCTTCCCACCTCCGTGAAAGCTCACGCCTCGCTGTTCCTTACGGAGCTGGCCGAGTTTCCCAGTGAGATCTACAGCCCTCTAAATGCTTAGTTTTCTTTCTTTCTTTCTTTTTTAAAGAGTTAATATATGACTTCTTTAAAGATTTATGAGGTTCTGTAACTAGATTTTATATTAAGAAAGTATGGATCCTAAATTTTATGTTTTAATACGATTAGAGGGACTGATTCATTGGCTTTTTGGTACTTTATAGAAGGTCGATGAATCCAGTTCTTTGACTCTTGGGGGACTTCCGGCATTTGGGTCTTCCAGTGGAGCTTGCTTGTGCATTACAGGCAAGGGTTTCTTGTTGAAATGACTCAGAAAATGCATCACTCAACAACCTGAACTGGAAGCCCTCGGGATAATCTACCCCCTCCGCCCCTCAGAGGGGAACGATATGTAACCCACTTGAATTTCCAGCCTGAGTACACCGTTTCCAGTTCCCCAGGTCAAAGAATTGTTTTTAGTCCCTTAACGGTAAGTCGTAAAGGGAAAGACGTAGAAATAATTGCTTTTGGCTTTGAGAAGTCTATGAAATCATGCTGATCCAAATGAAAGAAATAGGTTATGAGATCTAAGAATTATCTGCTCTAGTAAACACAAAGTGGCCATAACTCAGCAGTGTGATAGTGTCCCCTGTGTGGGGAATAAACACTGATCCACACAGACGGTGGGGAGGGACCGGGGCCGCCAGCGTGGGCGGCAATTAAAGGGCTTTCTTTGTTCTTCGCCATAAAACTGACATCCTGCTTAACGACATGACCTCGAAGCCAGGAGCCAGCCCGTTACCCCAAGATTGCCAAGAATGAGCTCTGGCAGTTTTCTCTCACCAGTTGAGGACCTGGGTGGGGGGGGGAGGGCTTCTCCTCTCCGTGTGATCAAGTTCAAGCAAATGGCATTCCAGATCTTTACAAGCCTTCTTTTCACAATTTTCACGAAGATCATGCCAGTCATTCAACTTCATCGTAGAATTCAAGAAAACAAGAACCTACAGCTGTTTTAAAAATGAATAAAGATCGCTCATATACCTCATACCTGGAATCAGTGTGACACTGATGTTTTAATGTATATCTCTTCTAGACTTTTTTAAAAAAGATTTTATTTATTTATTTGAGAGAGAGAGAGAGCGCATGAGTGAGAGGGAGGGGCAGAGGCAGAGGGAGAAGCAGACTCCACACCCAGCAGGAAGGCCGACCTGGGGCTTGATCCCAGGACCCGGGGTCAAGCCCTTGGCCTAAGGCAGATGACTGACCAACTGAGCCACCCAGGTTGCCCTATGTCTTCTAGATGTTTTGTACACGTCTACGTGTGTGTATTATGCTCTTACGATCATGGATTGCGCTTCACATTCTTTTAAAAGAAGCATTTTCTTCATGTGAACACATCCAGTTTATCAAGTTTTTTGTTTGTTTGTTTTCTGTTAGCGCTTTTTGTCACATTAAAAAATATTTCTCTACCTGTGCCACCTGTGTGGCATCCAACTCCAGTCCGCGGAGCATCCAACTCTCGATTTCAGCCCAGGTCCTGATCTCAGCCCCGTGTTGGGCTCCATGCTGGGCGTGGAGCCTACTCAAAAAAAGTTCCTACTTAAGAGGATGGAAATATGTCCCTATTTTTAAAGCTTTGTGGTTTTACTATTTGCATTTAGATTAATAATAAATCTTGTATTAATTTTTGGGTGTGGGTTGAACTTGGATAAAAGCCGATGGGTTTTTCCCCGTATGGATTTTCAGTGGTTCCATTACCCTCTGTCAAGGAGTGTGTCCTCTTCCCACTGAATTTTGGTGCCTCTTTTTCTTTTCTTTTTTTTTTTTTTTAAATTTTATTTTTATTCTTTGCCCAAGGGGTACAGGTCTGTGAATCATCAGGCTTACATCTTTCACAGCACTCACCAAAGCACAAACCCTCCCCAATGTCCATAACCCATCCACCCTATCCCTACCCTCCCACCCCCCAGTAACCCTCAGTTTGTTTTATGAGATTAGAAGTCTCTTATGGTTTGTCTCCTTTTCTTAAAGCAAGTGGCCATACGCGCATGTGTATTTCTGTACTTTCCGTTCTCTGTGTTTGTCTGTGTGTCCCTCACGCAGAGACCCCACATTGCCCTGACTCCTTCTGCTAAGTCTTGTTGGCTGATAGTCTGCCTCACGGCTCTTTCGTTCTCCCTCAAGCCTGTCTCGAGTAGTCTGCATTTGTTTATTTATTTATTTTTCTATTTTTGTACGAATTTTAGAATCAGCCGTCAACTGACACAGAAATACCTGCTGGGATTTGGATTGGGTTTGCTCTGAATCAGGAGATCAATCTGAGAAGAACTGACACTTTTTTAAATAATGATTTTTGTAATCCGTAAGTGAAGAATATCTCTCCCTTTACTTAGGTCTTGTTAAATTTATTTCAGTAATGTCTTGAAGTTTTTCATGTAGAGGTCTTGCGCTGGAAAAATAATCATTCGAAGATATTTGATGTTTTTTTGATGCTATATTAAACTGTATTTGAAATTTTTTTTCTAATTTTCGTTGCTAGTTTATAAAAACAAAATGGGCTTTTTTTAGTGATGTTTCCAGTGGTGCTTTTAAATTCATCTACTAACTTGAAGTTTATCTGTAGATTAGATAAAATCTAATCTATAGATTAGAAACTTTAAATTTCTATATATGCAATTATGTCATTTGTGTATCTTTGCATCATCTATCCATCCATTCATCCATCATCCATCCATCTGTCCATCCATCCATTTATCATCTATCTATCCATCTATCCATCTATCTATCCATCCATCCATCCATCTATCCATCCATCCATTTATCATCTATCTATCCATCTATCCATCTATCCATCCATCCATCCATCCATCCGTCCATCATCTCTCTCTCTTTGCCCAATTACTCTGACACAATATCTCTAGCACATCCTGAACCCACAGAGAAGGTGTTTACTATTTTTAATATTAATATGCTATTGGCTGTAGGGTATTTTTTTCCCCAGTAGCTATTCTTTATCACATTTAGGAAGACCCCTTCTATTCCCAGTTTTCTGAGCATTTTAATCATGATTAAGTATTGAATGTTATCAAGTGTTTTCCTAACTCTGTTGAGATAATTCTATGATTTTGTCCCTTACTGTTAGTGTGGTGAATGACTTTTTTTTTTTTTTGGTGTTTGATTGTTAGTACTTGCATTACTGGGGTAAACTCCATTTGGTCTTGATATATTATACTTTTACAATCCCTAGATTCAAATATCTGATGTTTTGTTTAGGACTGTTGTGTTTACAGTCATACAAGATATTGGCCTACACTTTTCTTTTTTTATAGTGTCTTTGTCATTTTTGGTATCAGGGCCATGTCAGATTCACAGAATTCGTTGGTAAGTGTTCCCCTTTCTTCTCTGAAAGAATATTTTTTAGGAGGATATTACTGTTTTTAAAGGTTTGGGGAATTAATCAGTGAATCCATCTGGGAATCAAGTCACATCTCTTTATGAGAAGGTTTCTCACTACTGATCCAATTTTTAAACAGATAGAGGGTTATTTAAATGCTCTGTTTTTCCTCGTGCCAGCTTTTTAGGTTGTGTTCTTCAACAGTTCCTTTCATCTAAGTTTGCAAATTCCTCAGTACAAGGTTTTTCGTAATGCCTTATTTTCTTCTCATGGTCTATAAGATCCTAGCAATGTCTGTTTTCCTTTCATGATAGTGGTAACTTCCCTCTTTTTACCTCATAATTCTGACGAGGAGATTTTAAATCTTATCAATGTTTTTTCAATTTATTTATTTTAGAGAGAGGGAGAGAGCACTCAGCAGGGAGGAGCAGAGGGAGAGGGAGTCTGCAGCAGACTCCGTGCTGAGCGTGGAGCCCTCCGGGGACTCGATCCCACCACCCTGAGATCATGACCTGAGCTGAAGTCAAGAGACACTTAACCGACTGCACCACCCAGGTGCCCCTAATTTAATGAATGTTTTACAAGGACATGATTTCACTTTGATTTTCTGTGTTGTAAGTCTTCTTTCTCCTTCACTGATGCTTGCTCTTGTCCTTACTCTGTATTTTCTTCCACTTTGCCTTGCTCTTCTAGATTCTTGCGATGGAAGTTGAGCGAGTGTTAACTGTTTCTCCCTGTTCTTTCAGTGTCTATAGTCGGGGCTCCGAGTCCCGACGAAGCACTATTTCATCCCACAGTTTGTAATACCCACATTTTCATCACTGTGTGGTTCAAAATATTTTTCTTTGTAATTTCATCTTCAGCTATGGGTTTTGATTATTTAATTTCCAAATGTGTGTGCTTTCTACTATCTTCCTGTGATTTATTTTTAGTCTGTTTCATTTTGATAGAGAACATGCTCTGTGTGATTTGAATTATTTGAAATTCGTGGAGCGTCACTCTATGGCCTGGCAGCTGGACTGCTTTTGGTAACTGGTGCCTGTCCACTTACCAGGATGTGTCCCGGCTGTGCGCAGGGTCCTGTATGTGACAGTCAACATCTTCTGTTTCCTTACTGCGGTTTTGCTTGTTTAATTAACAACCTTTCCTTTTGGCCTGAAGAATCACCTGTAGCATTTCTTCTAAGACAGGTGTAGTGCGATGAACTCCCTCAGCTTTTGTCTCAGAAAACCTGTATCTCTCCTTCATTTCTGAAGGACAGCTTTGCCAGGCAGAGTGTTCTTGCTTGGTGGTTTCTTTTTTTCAGCACTTTGACTGTATCAAGGTTTCTGCTGGGAAACCTGCTGATAGCCTAATGGGGGTTCCCTTGTAGGTGAGGAATTTGTTTTTTCTCTTGCTGTTTTAAAATTCTCTTTGTCTTTGATTTTAGATGGTTTTATTTAATGTGTCTTAGAGAACATCTTTCTGAGTTGAAAATTTTGGGGAACCCATGAAATTTGTTAAATTAGACTTCCAAATCTCTCTCCAGATTTGGGCAGCTCTCAGCCATTATTTCTTTGTGTTTAAAGATTTATTTATTTTAGAGAGAGAAACAGAGAGTGCAAGTGGGGAACAGAGGGAGAATCTCAAGTAGATTCTGTGCTGAGCTTGGATTCTGACGTGGGGCTCGATCTCACAGTCCTGAGATCATGACTTGAGCCGAAACCAAGAGTTGGATGCTTAACTGACTGAGCCACTCAGGCTCCCCAGCCATTATTTCTTTAAAAAGCTCTCAGCCCCCTCCCCCCTCTCCTCCTTCTGGGACTCCAGTGACACATAGATTGTTCTTCTCCACGGTATCCCATAGTACACGTTCTCTGACTGGATACTTTCAAATGACTGGTCTTTGAGTTCACAGATTATTTCTTCTGCCTGACCAGCCTGCTGTTGATACTCTTCACTGTATTTTTCATTTCATTCGTTGTATTCCTCAGCTCCAGAGTTTCTTTTGGCTCATTTTTATGATTTCTCTCTCGTTAAAACTTCTCATTTTATTCACTTATTGTTTTCCTGATTATGTTGAATTTTCTCTCTCTCTCTTTTTTTTGTGGATCATTGAGCACCCCTGAAACAATTATTTTCACTTCTTTATTAGGCAAATTGCAGATTCCATTTCTTTGGGTTTCGTTGCTGGAAAATTATTGTGTTACTTTGCTGGTGTCTTGTTTCCTTGATTTCCCCCTTTCCTTGAAGTCTTGTGTTGCCGTCTTCATGTTTGAAGAAACAATTATCTCCTCCAGTCTCTACTGATTGGTTGCAGGAGAGAAACACCTTTCATCAGCCCTGCTGGGGGTTCTGAAACTTTTTGAGTACATCAGTGGGCACTCTGGGTACACTTGCTGTACACTTTTTTGTTCCTTCTTGGGAGGTGGAGAATTCTTAAGATTGTATATATGCCTCCTCTTGATCTTGAAAGACTGGGTCAGGTGTGGACCTCCTCCCATTTGCTCTCTCTAGGGTAAGTCTGTTATGCCTTCCTGTTGAAGTCCTTTTATCATCATGAGCTAGTCCCAATTTCCTGTCATAATATTGAAAGTGTTACATAATCTGACATCAATAAAATGAAATCAATTTCTTTTGGTTAGTGTTTGCATAGTATGCATTTCCCAATATTTTTACTTCTGCTTTGTGCCCTTACATTTAAGTTGTGTCTCTTGTAAAAAGCACACGATTGGATTTAATCTCCTTGTGTAGCCTGATGATATTTGTCTATTAATTGAAGTGTTTATTCTATTTATATTTAAAGTAAGTATGATTTAGTTGGATTTAAGCCTATCATTTTATGATCTGTTTCCAATTTGTTCTACTTTTGTTTGTCCTTTCTCTCCTGCCTTGTTTGGGATTAATGAAGTATTTTCTCTTTTTCCACGTGGTCTTTCTGCATTGTTATTTTTGTTGGTACTTCTTCAGTGGTTATTCTGGAGACGGCAGTATGCATGATTCAGTTCCAGCAAGCCATCTCGGTAATTCTACCAGTTCCCTACTGATGCATGAGCCCTACGATGTTTTAGCTCCATTTGCCACTTTCCTGTGCTTTGTGCCATTATCGTCACATATTGTACTTCTACACACATTGTGAGCCCAGCCATTATTATGACTGTTGTGTTAATAGTACATGTTCTGTGTACTCACTCCCATGTTTACCCTGCGTGGTGCCCTTCATTCCTCGATGCCTTTCTGTGCTTGCTTCAGGGAGCATGTCCTGTCTGCAGTTAAGAACGTCCTCTGGTGTGTCTTGTAGTGCGGGCCTTCTAGCAAGAAATGGCTGCTTGCACTGGTTGGAAAGCAGCTTTCTCTACCATTTATTTTTGAAGGACGTTTTCCTGGGTATAAAATTTTTTAGTTGGGATTCATTTTTCTTTTTTTTTTATTTAAAAGATTTTATTTATTTATTTCACAGAGGGAGAGAGATCACAAGGAGGCAGAGAGGCAGGCAGAGAGAGAGGAGGAAGCAGGCTCCCCGCCGAGCAGGAGCCCGATGTGGGCCTCGATCCCAGGACCCTGAGATCATGACCTGGGCCGAAAGCAGAGGCTTTAACCCACTGAGCCACCCAGGCGCCTGGGATTCATTTTTCTTTCAGCATTTTCCAGCATCACTCCCTTGTCCCCAGGTTTTCACATTCTCTTTTAAAAAGCCGTGCGTTAGTTGTGTTATTACTCTTTTGAAGTTAATATGACTTTTTCCCCCTGGCTAGACTTCCTTTTTATTTTTAGTTTTCAGAAGTGTGCCTGTAATGTTTTTAGGTATAGTCGTCTTTGTAAGTACCCTTCTGGGGCTTTGCTGAGGTTCTCGAATCTGTGGGTTATGGGCCCCCCTCAGTTCTGTGTAATTCTTAGCTGTTCTCTGTTGAATGTTGTCTTTGCCTCATCGCCTGTCTTGTTTCACTTGGGACTGTGCTTGCACGGGCGCTGGCCCGCAGGCCTCACGTGCTCTGCTCCGTCCTTGTCATCACTTCCTTCTGGTGCTCTGCTGGAGACACGTTTTAACTGATCTTTCCGTGAGCTCACTGTTGTCTTCTGTGTACAGACTGTTTTCAATGCCTCTGCTGTATTTTCGTTTCAAATATTGTAATTTTGGTTTTAGTATATCTATTTGCTTTGATTCTTTTTATAGCTTTAAGCATTCTTAATCTTTTCATTCCTTTATCAGCTTTTAAAATGTTCTTTAACATATTATGCATAGTTACTTAAAAGTCTTTGTGAGCTAACTCCAATGTGTGGGCAATTTGTGAGTCTGCTTATGCAGTGTTGTTTTTATTTTCTTGATTTTTGGTCACCTTATTCTGCCTCTTCATTTGTCTCATAATTTTTGATGATGTGCCAGACACTATGAATGAAAGAACCAATGAACCATCGGGTGGCGATGATGTTGATTTCCTCTGGAAGGGATTATCTTCTTCTTAAGTAGTTTTTTTGTTTGTCTATCTGTCTGTTTAAGTTTGAGCAGCTGGTTAGTCAAGAGTTGAGCTGGGTTGCAGCCTGACTCAGTCCCCTCTCTTTCTCTTGGGCATCGTCTTCCATGGTTACTGATCTGGAGACTGACAGGCACCTGCCTCCTCAGCTCTGAAATGCTGTGGGACATTCACTTCTGTTTTCAGATATTTGATCTTGGGTCTTTCACTTCTTTCTTCCTTCAGCTTCCAGTTCAATTTTGCTGAGCAGGATCCTGGCTCTGAGTTTTAGGCAGCCCCCCTTTCTCCTGGAAATTTGTCTTTTAATTGCTTTTAATAGCAGGATATTTCCATCTGCCCAGTAAAGGTTTTTGACTTTAGCTCTACCCCCTCCCAACCTCCATTGTTTCCTTAGAACTTAACAAATGCCCTGAGGATTTAAATTGGTGTTTTCCTTTTGTTTTTGTTCTTGTTTTGTTGTGGTTCTCCTAGTTCTGGTTTTCAAACCATCATGGCTGTTTATGTGACGACCAGAAGCTCTGCTGGTAGTCCTTTCTCCTGCTAGAACCCTTCTGTGTTGACCAAGCCAAATCCTTATATTGTACCCCAGATATCCAAATGTTCTCACAAGAGAAAGTTTCTGTCAATCCTCGGCTCTGAGAACCATTCCCTCCCTGGGATGTTTGCTCATCTAGACACCATTGCTATCACAGCTCTTTGAGGTTTTAAAAATATGGCTTTCAGTGCTTATGTATTTGTATTTTATTTGTTGTGGTGGGACCATCAGCTGGCTACAACTATTACAGGGTACTTGGCAAAGAGTTCTACGTCTTGCTTATAATCTCTTTTTTCCTGTTAATATGTTATGAACTAATTTCCTTTTAATAAATGTATGTCAGTAAGTTTATTTCTATAACTTCATTTATACTAATCCCCCATGGTTGACTAGATTATTTATTAAGCATATTTTAGCTAATGTTACGTCCTTATGACTAATCCTTAGAGATGGAATAAGAAAATAGTAATATAAAATTCTTTTTCATCATCTTTTCTTCTAAGAGAGTGTTTAGGGTAGCTTACACCATCCTAAATCCTTTGCCTTCATTTGTCAAACAAGGCTTAGATATTTTCCTTCTTTTTCTTTTAAAGATTTTATTTATTTATTTGCGAGAGAGAGAGGGACAGAGAGAGAGCAAGCAAGAGCATGAGCAGGAGGAGAGGTAGAGGCAGAGGGAGAGGGAGAAGCAGACGCCCCACTGAGCACAGAGCCCAACGTGGTTCTTGTTCCCAGAACCCCAGGATCATTAGCTGAGCTGAAGGTAGACACTTAAGTGACTGAGCCATCCAGGAACCCCAGATATTTTCCTTCTTTATGGTAAGCTTGTCCTCTATCTTGTAAAGTGTCGACCCCACTAATGATTGAGAATGTTGTCTGTGTGGGTAAATACTGCTAACACGGGCATCAATAGCCAACAATCCTTTCATTTTCTATAGAGGCTGCTGTGGCCACAGCATTTGCATAGCAGAAGATGCATTTCTCTTTTCGTTGGTTGGCTGGCTGCTTTCATTGCTCTATGAAGCAATACTTGAGCAATCCTTAGATATTCTGTCCCTCTTATCCTTACTCTTGCCTCCCCACTTTCACTGATAGAGAAAACTCAAAGGGCTGATGAGAGAGAGAGAGAGGAATAGAGCAAGTTATCTTCAAACCTAGATGATTGTTCCTAGCATAGCTTCTTTCAAATAAAGATTTCCCCAATCTCTTCATCAGTAAAATGGGGCATGTAGGGGATTTAGGACAGTGCCTAGAACACAGAAAATTAATAAGCAGTGCTGGCTGCTGTCATTGTCATAGTTGTTTTCATTGTCACTATCATCATTACCATCACCATCATCATCACTATCATTGTTGCCATTATCATCACCATCCCGTCATCACCATCACTGTCATGACCACCATCACCTCCATTATCACCATCACCACCATCATCACCATCATCATTACCATCACCTCCATCGCTATCATTACTGTCATCACCATCCTCATCATTACCATCATCTTTATCATCACCATCATCATATGCATCAACATGGCCATCACCATCATCATCACCATCATCATCATTACCATCATCGCTATCACCATGACCATCACCATGACCATGATCATCATTGTCATTGTCACCATCATCATTACCTTCATCACCACCACCACCGTCACCATTACCACCATCATCACCATCACCATGACCACCATCATCACATCATCATTACCATCACCTTCATCGCTATCATTACTGTCATCACCATCATCATCATTACCATCATCTTTATCATCACCATCATCATATGCATCAACATGGCCATCACCATCATCATCGCCACCTCCATCATCATTACTATCATCACTATCACCATGACCATCACCATGACTGTGATCAGCATTGTCATTGTCACCATCATCATTACCTTCATCACCACCACCACCGTCACCATTACCACCATCATCACCATTACCATGACCACCATCATCACCATCATCATTACCATCACCTCCATCACCATCATTACCATCATCATCATCATCATCACCGTTACTATCACCAACACCTCTACTATGGAATCAGTCTTCAAAGATAAGGCTGAATCTATATTTTGAATTCATGCCCCAAGCCGTTCTCACATTGGCATTGGTCCTCAACTAGTATTTGCTAACAACCACTGGCCTAAAAAGTGTTTTAATCATCTTTTCCTTTTGTATTGGTTGATTCCTACTTTTGAGTTAACAGATTTTCTGGAAGACATGCTCATACTGTGAGTTTTGTTTCATAGAGGAATCCCTGAAACAGTTTATTATTATGTTCTCCTCATGGTGCAAAGACTGAGGTGTGAATGACCATGGAAAGACTATTCCTGCATTATTTGGAAACCCATGAATAACGGCCCTGCTCACATGTTCCTTGGACCTCACATGAAGGGCTGTTTATGTTGGAATTTGGGGTGTGTTTTTTTCCCCCTCTCCCACCATCCAGTGTTTCTGCAGTATTGATATTTAAATCTCATAAAAATTTTAATAAAGCAAGATACACGCAATGGGCTGTCCTCAGCGTTCAAAGCTAAGGGAGGTATTCTCTCCCATCCAAGTACTAACCAGGCCCGACCCTGCTTAGCTTCCGAGATCAGACGAGATCGGCGCTTTCTAAGGGAGGTATTCTCAAGCAGATCGGTATCTAGCAGATAGGGAAGTTTTTGTTGTTTTCTTGGTGTTTGGGAAACTCGGAGCTAGATGTCATGCTCCATTTTGCTCTGTTTGCTGATATGTCCCTGTCCCTCCGTCTCCACTCCTCCCTTTCTTATTCTTGTGGTAAATTTTTACTGTATGTGGGCCTCTTAATGTGAACAGTTTCAAACCTTCTCTGGCATTTGTTGGTGGTGTCAATAATGTATTCATTATAAATTCATGATCTCTAACTGCACCTTGGCCATCAGTGCTGCCTAAGGACCTTGCAAGTGTCCAGCCAGTTTATTCTCTTACCCTCTGCAGTGGCTTTTTCAATCCTTTCCATCCTGCTCCTATCTCTGACCTGTCCAGCTTCCACACTTACTCGCAGCTGAATTACCACTCCCCACGAATCACAGAAAATAGAAGCTGCCGTCCGGAACTCCCTCTTTCCCTGCAAACGCAGCCACTCCTCCATGCATCCTTCTCTTTCTCGGGTGTCAGAGGACAGGAGACACTCTCTCCTGTCTGAGGCGGGCGTCCTCGAGTGGTCCGCGCTCTGTGCCACCTACCTGCCCCCCATTCTCTCTCCCACAGCTTGGACTCCCCTTCTCTCGCCAGGCCTGGCCCTCAGCGTGTAGCCTGCTTGGCCATATACACCGAGGTGGGAGATCGTCCCCAGCCCCACTTCACCCAGTGTCCGCTTCTTCACTGTCTGGTTTCTTGGACACGTTCTGTGCTTCTTCCCCTCACCGAGCGGCTCAGCCCACCTCCTCCTGCCCTCGGCTCCCGCACGGCCACCAGTGAACGGGAGTGTCCGCCGGGGGGCCCATGGGCTTTCGGGTTTCCTGGACGCTGCGCCTCACAGTGACGAGGAGCGCGGTGGGCTCTGGGGCTGGACACCTTGTGCGCACCGCAGTGTGGCCCGGTCCACGCCGGCTGCTGACACACGGCCAGCGGACCTCTCCCAGCCTCGGTCTCCTGGCGGACTGGTGGGGGTCCTCACCAGGGGGCGGCTGTGGGCAGTAAGAGGGAAGGCACGAACGCCGTGAGCTGCGACGGGCACAGATCGCCTTCCCCGAGCCCCCGGAGAGCCCCCTTCATCGCCAGGTGTGCTCTTCACAGTGGGGACACGGCTCGCTGCTGGCACAGCCTCTCCATCTGCTCCTCGGTGGCTGCGGTCTCGGAGCTGAGCGGCCGGGGGTGAGCCCTGGTGCCTGTGGTGGCCCCGGCGCTCCCGGTGCGCTGTCACCCTGCTCCACGAGCCGCAGGTGGGTGGCGGGTGGTTGGCAGAGGAGAGGCCGGGTCTCATGTCCCTCGTGTTGTTGGTCGGCCTCACCCCTGCAGATAGAGGTGCTGGTCTGCTCTGCTGGGGGTCGCTGTGGCTGGGGTGCCCGTCGGCACGAGCACAGCGTCATGACCCGTGGCTTGGCCTTAGGCCCCTCCGGACTCCTGGCTGCATCTGCTCGGCTGTGATTCGGGTGTTCGTATATTCCAGAATGGACGCACCTCAACGAGTTACGTTTGAGGGCCGACTCTGGAGTCTGAAGGGCTAGTGTTCCTTGGGGACAGGTACGGGGGTTCCTCTTACGTCCTGGGGGGCCCCTCTTCATCCTCTTCTTATGGCTGCTGCAGACTTCCTCCCCCTCCGGCAGCTCTGGGCCCATCACGTCCATTCTCGTGGGCGCCCGTCTGTCCGAGGGAGGTGAGACCTCCGTGCTGACCCCGGGAGGTGCGTTGCATCCCTCTTGGAAAGGGTTTTGCATCAGCCGAAGGCTGTAGAAGGCTTCCCGGCGGGGGGTCTCCACACTCAGGGTGCAGCTCTCTGGGGACGTGGCCCCCAAACCTACCCGGGCTCTTACATCTAATTTAAATGTTTCTTTTGCTTTGCAGTAGCATCGGACCCACCGCCAGTAGCGGCGCGTGTGCATCGCCGGGGGCGTCAGTGTGTGAGGGGAGGGTGCTGAGGGATTTCTAAGAACCGGGTCGGACTCCCTGGCCCAGCAGGCTGGGCGGCGGCACGGTCCGCATCCAAGCGCGGCGCTGCGTTCGCGGGGACAGATGGATGGACGGACGTGCGGAGAGCCAAGGGCTTGTCCTCCGAAGGCTGCACGGCCCTCGGGCACTTGGGGCAGCCCGTGCAAGCCGCACAGTGACCCAAGGTTCTCTCCACGGCCCCCGATCCGTTAGTGTGGCTGCCCTGCTGGTGCGGGCACCTGGCCTTGACCCCGAGCCCGAAGCCGGCTTCCCTCTGGGGCGTCCCTCGGGTCTGCAGCCGCCTTCACAAGGGCTTCCAGGGCAGCTTTGGCAGAACTGGGGGCCTGTGCGGGGCGAGGGGGTCTGCGTGGAGGGTCCTCCGCTCTCAGACGGGCAGCGTGGCCCCTGAGCCGACCCCGGCCTGCCCTGGACACCGCAGGCCCTCTTCCCCCTTCCTCGCCGGGACCCGTTTGGGACGGGGCCCCCTTTCTGTGACCAGAGAGCCGGGAGCGTGCTCTTCGGAGTTTCCGTAGGTTCACCGTCTCCATCCCGGGGGAGGTGTCCGTGGAGCTGGGCCTCGTTCTTGAATCGCATTCACGGTGTGCCTGGTGGGCGAATAGCGAAATCAGCCTCCAAAAGCCCCAGCTNCAGCTCCTCCTGCGTCTGTGTCCCATGATCTGGTTCGTGTTTCGTTCACCCAACTCATGATCTTCTCCCCCCCCCCCCCCCCCCCCCCCCCCCCCCCCCGAGCACGTGCTGCTCTCAGGCCACAGCTGCAGCCCGGGACTGGGGGGAGAATGTTCCAGCAGGGAAGGGAAGCCGCTGGTGCTGGTGGCTGCCCCCGCCCTCCAGCTGGGCAGTTCCAGGGGGACCTGGGGACTGTCCCTGCTGCTTTGTTCCCCTTCCCGGTCCTCTTCCCACTGCCCACTCCTTGTCTCAGGACTGGCTCCTGAGTGCTCCTCACTGTCGCCCTTCGCAGGGGAACCCATACTGGGATATTGGCTCACATAAATGCTCAGGTGCAAGGGACGTGTTGGGCTGCCTCGGAACCCAGGGCACTGGGGGAGTTTTCCGAGGGGCCTGGGGGCCCAGGTTCAGGAGCAGGTGGGGTGCCTGCGAGCGTTGGGGAATCCTCCCTGGTGGGGGCTGGGCACCCAGCTCAGGCGTTTGGCTTCGAGGTTCTGTTGATGCTGCCGCACTCGGGGAAGGGGCTCCCGGCCATCCCCCTTCCCCGCTGCTCCTCCTTGAGCCAAACAAACGTGGTTCCTACTGCTTTCTGGAGCGAGGCCCTTGGACAGGGTCCCCAAGGGGGGAGAACCCCAGAGTTCAGGCCCTTCCCCAATGCCTTTGGTCTCATGACCCAGCCTTCACCTTGCAACATCCTGCCAAAGAACAGCTCAGAGGAGGCCCCATCTTCGGCCCCTGCTTCTTCCTGCACAGACTGTGGGGGAGAAGTACATGTTTGTTCCCAGCCTTTACGTTAGTAAATAATATCTGACAGAGGCATTTCGAGGGAGTCGTATGTGCAACACCTCTGCCTGAGGCCCCATGACAGGCCCCATCATTACCTGCCCCGGTCCCAAGCCAGGCCACGCGGTGTGGAAACAGCAGTGGTTTCGGAAGGGCCCTGGGTTCACAGTGCTTTGTGTTTTCACTCCTGTGTGAAGCGGTGCTAAACTAAACTAAACCCCGGAGAAACTAAATAATGGAACACTGCAAAATTTTGCGTGATCCTTAATATTCACATCTCAAAACGGGGTTTCCTAAGTGCCGAGTTCATATTTTTGTGCAATGGCAAAAGAACAAAGCTATGTTAAATTCTAAGATGTTTGCTAAAATGACATAGGGTTTGTCATTTTGTTGATGCCTTAACATTTTTGTTGTGCCCCAGTGAAAATGACGTGTCCTGGGCTGGGGAAGAGACAAAAACGGTTCATAGGGTGTGGCACCAGGACAAACCTTGCCTTTCCGTCGTGGAGGCTGCTCAGTGCTGAACTCCCTCCTGGGCTGGGGTGGCCCACCTTGGACTCTCCTTCTGTTAGATTCACAGAGATCAAGCATTAAGGGTTAGCACGGTGGATTTAAGACTTACTTTGCCCCTCCTGCCTCTGGAAATGCTCCGTGCACTAGACACTGAATTGGCCAATGTGAGCAAGAATGATCCTTGTTAGCAGATGTGCTTACTTGAGAATCTGGTGGAGGTTCGAGACCTCCACCCCCGGAAATATGCATATTTTATATGCATGTTGAGAATGATTAGGGCGTCATGTACCTGCTGAAAGCTACTCATTTGCCCCAGATGAAAAACAGATTTCTAATTTATGGAAAAGAAGCCTACTGGCTAGATATTGGAGGATCGTGGGTTGTCTTGGGAAAACCAGAGCGGCAGACTCCAGGCCAAATGTTAACTCACAGATAAGTAGGTCAATGCAGATTGTAGGGCTCTGTTTAAAATACCGGCTATTGGGAGAAAGATGGCATATATTCTCTGCAGCATCAAGAAATAAATTTGCATATTATGGGATTAGTATGTGCTTTCTGGTCACATTGCTTTTTGTGATTTTCTGTGCGAATAAAATCAGGGCCATTGGATAGCATCGTGAACTTCAAGTAAAAAAAAATAAAAAAGGAAAGAAAAAAAAGATAAAACCACCTATCTACCTTTTATAAAAGACAGGGAGAAGGTATAATTGAGGAACTGGTGGGGCTGAGTGTGCTTGGTTGTTTCGGTAACTTTGCAACAACAGGGCAGCCAGTTGGGGTGGTCCTGGGCGAACCAAGAAGGGCAGTGGAGGCTCTGGACGGGGAGGGCACGAAGTTAGTCAACTTGGAATGGCCTCAGGCTCAGACGGTGACTCAGCCGTTCTCAGCAGGTGCAGCCAATCCCACACCTGGGGTGGCATTGCTGAGGCGGGGGGAGCTCTCTGGACAGATACACTTAGCCCCGCACAAACACAGAACCGCCAAGCTTCTGGAAATGGGACCTGGAGAGGCAGCAGCTAGGGCAAAAACTGCTGTGGTGGACCGACCTCTCCCCATCTGACGCTTACCAAGAAGGGCATCTTGAGGGAAAAAATAGTTTCACATGTGCCAGTTAGTTCATTTTTTTGTGGAAGAGCCTCCCTTCCGCATCCCAGGGACTTGTCCAAGCTGATTGAGTTTGATTTTTCTTTTGGTAGTGATCAGAGCAAAGAGCCTGAGGAATAATTTTCTCTGTGGAAGTTCCCCTCTAAGGGAAAAATTAAAAACATTCCATCAAAACATGCAACCTTGTTTGTTTGTTTTGGGGGAAAAAGTGTTCATTTTCTTTTTTCCATTTTGAAACTTGTTTAAAAGCTCAGTATGAATGTGTAGCTTGTCCAAGCAGGACATTTGAATGTTGTCTCATTATATGTGCCATTAAAAATGCGTATTTTATTATTTCTAAGATAATGCATGTTTCTTTTCCCCAAATACGAAATTGAAATGGTCTAGAGAAAATGTAATGAGCATATTAACCAACTTCCATGTTTCCAGAGCAGTGTTGTTTAGAAGAGCCATTCTTGTTGGCCTGAAACCAAGCAGGATGGAAGAGGGGGCCTGGATTCTGGGGAGCTCGGGGAAGGGGTATCTCTGTTTGCTCCCTCGCTTCCTCTTCTGCTCACCTTAGCAATCTGCTCTGAAGCTTCTCCAGGTTTCTGTGGTTTCTGAGCTGAGAAAGGGGGCTGGCCATCTCCCTTTCCTTTTCCAAAACAAAAAAATGGTTTAAAAGATACAAATTCAAAACGTTTCAAAATGTGGAGGGATATCCCCCAAGAAGGTATGAATTTCGGTCTTAAAACAAGGGAGTGAAGCCGGAGGGCAGCCCTTGAGGAGGCACAAGGAACCGCTTGCTCCCCGCGCTGGGGTCGTTAGCCCGCTGCTGCTCCGTGCTGGTGCCAGTGCGCCAAGCTCGGGGCGGGTGGGAGGCTGGGGGAGGGGTGCACGCCCTGGTGGGCTTGGGGCGGCTGAACCCAGCCCGGGGAGCAGACCTGGTGCCTTCCCCGTGTCCTCGAAGAAGAGGGAGTGTGCAGCTCCCACCTGAAGACGCCCAGAGCCAGCCAAGCTCAGGGGCCGCCAGCAGGTGGGGGCAGAGGCTGGAGAGACACAGAAGAAGGAAGAATGTTCTCTAGCCCCAAGGGCTTTTTCCCACCGAGTCAGGTGCAGGCTGTGAAGGAAGCTGATCCCCCAAAGGGGAGGCCGGGGGCCCCTTCCCGAAGCAGGTGGAGAGCTGTGCAAATGTCATATGAATGAAGACTACAGATATGACAATAAAGCTATGTTGGGGCCTCGTTCATGAACCGGTCCTTGTGAACCCAGTAACTGTGCAAAGGATATATGGTCCTCTTCTTGCCTGTTTTTGGTGAAGTTTAAAAATCTCTGATACATTCATGGCATTACCTTGTGCTATTTTCTGACGGTGTGAATTTTCCCTTTCTTTCTTTTTTTTGTTCATCCAAAAAATGTCCTTCTTTACCTTCGTTGTATTTTTTTTTTCCAACTTGTAACATCGTGGTCAAATATATATGACGAAACGTATCACCTTAGCCCTTTGTAAGCGCACAGCCGACGGCCTCAGCCGCGAGGCTAACTTGCTCCTGCAGCGCCCCGCACCTCCAGAGCTGCTCCTCGTGGGAAACGGCGCCCTGTCCCCGGGACGCACGGCTTCCCGCAGCTGCCGGCAACCTCCGTGCTACCGTCTCCGTGGTCCTGACGACTGCAAGTACCTCAGGAAAGTGGAACAGGTGGCATCTTTTAGTGACTGGCTTATTTCGCTGAGCGTGATTGCCTCAAGGTTCATCCACGTGTCCATTTTCTTTTGAGATGATGGACTGGTCACATGTTTGTATTTGTCCAACAGCTAAAAGAAATCGGAGTCCGCACCAACGTGCACGCGATGGAAAGTCCGTAATGATACTGCTGCTCATGAGGACGGGGAGTCGGTGGGAAACTGTTGTAGTGTTTCTGTCTCTCCCTTTGCTTCCTGGCTGCGTGGAAGACGGTCCCTGGAGAGGCGGGCATGTCTTCCACTTTCCGTTGAAGCTGGGGTTATGGTGATGCGGGCCGGTCTCCCAAGTTCAGGCCAGGGTGCTTGGCCCAAGCATCCAAGAGAGAAAAGACGGGGGAGCCTTGCACGGTTTCTGGCCTCCAGTGGTGTACACCCTGTTTGCGGTGAGGCTCTACCAGGGAGGTCATCCTATATCCTGTCAAACCAGGGAAGACAAAGACTGGGGAGCCCCAGCAGAGGGGGTGGTGAGCATGCCCTCACGTGTGCCCAGGACGGGCAGGGAAGCCGAAGACGTCACCGGGAGCTGAACCCTCTCTGCTGTGCCCTGCATCCCCCGAGCTCAGCCCCGGCTTCTCGTGCTGTTCTCCCCACAGCGAGCCAGGCTCCCCTGAGCACAGCACGGTCCACATTTGGAGCAAGAACTGGAGACGGACCCGGAATGTCCTGTGAGGAAACAAAGAGACATTCCAGTATTGGCGGCAGTGGTGACAATGGAGCCCGACGGGTGGGGCATCCCTGGCTACAGTCGAGCTGCACAAGCAAGTCCGTGATGGCAGCCCTGTCCATCTCGGGTGACCCTCCAAAGGGGCAAAACACAGAACACCCATTAGAAAGAGTTCATAGGAACCAGTCGGAGTCACTGATCGGTTCCGAATGATGGAAACCATATGTGTATGACCCACAGCTCCTTGACATAGGACCACCCATCGGAGTCTGGGAGGAGGTGGGGAAGGATTTGTGAACGTGATCTTGGTGGCAATTCAATATTAGACCACCAGCTAATGAATATGGATTGAGGCGCTGGGACCCAAAGGGCTTTCAGAGACGCTGGGAAGCCGAGGTGCTCTTCCAAGATGCCAGGGGGCTGACACTGCTGCACGGGCCCCAAGAGGTGACGCAGACTTGATGGCGCCTTGAGAACATGGTGGTATCCGATGTCTGTAAGGACTTTCCAGAAAGGGCAGAGGTGGTTTGTGAAAGTCCTGCATGATTAGGAATGTGAACCCCACAGATAAAAGAATCTTGGTACAAGTAGAGAGTTAGCTTCTCTACTGTTAAGACCTAAAGTGCTCATGTGTGGAGATAGTACCAACACCAGCCATTGCCCGTGAAGTCCCCAATTCGGGCCTCAGTGTTCTGGAAAGGCTCTCTGCTCATGCTCCGTGCAGCACTGTTCTCTAATCAGGAGCTCGATCTAATGGTAATGTGTGTATGGGCGAGTGAATGTGTGGATTCTGGTCCCGGTGGGATCTATGGGTGGACGGTGAGGTTGGCCTGCAGGTTGGGGAAGAAGGGGTTATCTTTAGACAGGGTGAGTTTCAGGCTCCTGTGCAGCATCCACAAGGTGCCTGGAAATATCCCATGGAAAAGTCAGGATTAAAAGTGGCTCTTTGGGAGGTATTGGCATGGGGGGGGTCGATGAGGTTACCCGGACGTGGCTGATAGAGCAAGGTGAAGGTCAACGCACTGTGCATCCCAGTGGCCGTGGATGAGAGCTTCAGAGAGGCCAAGTCATGCACCCAGGTCCTCTGCTCCATGGAGAGGGGGACCTAGGAGGGGTGTCAGCCTCCCCCAACTCCCCTGGTGATGGCTCCGTACCCAGAGTCCAGGTGTCACAGGGACCTTAAAAGTCACCTGGTCAGAACCCAGGCTCTGATAGATGCTAGCTGTGTGACATCAGACCCGGGGTGGACCCTAAGTCTCCTTCTCCTCTGCGAAGAGCACAGTGGTGCCCTGTGGCGAGGCCTGCACGGGAAGGTGTATGTACCATGCCTGGTCCAGTGACGGGCACTGAGTAAGCACTCAGAAGTACTTGTAGTTTGTATTAATCAGGATTCCTCCCAAGTACTTTGCGGACAGCTCATGGCAGGTGGACTTAGCTTAGATCATCCCTCTGGTGGGCTCCTCAAACTGTCAGCAGGGGTCTCTTTAGCAGTTGAATCCAGTGGATAGTTAAGAGACCCTTGCTGCCTGTCTGCTTCTGGAGGGAAAAGAGCCTATATTTTTCTGGAGCGCTTGGAATGTGGCACTCACCTGCTCATTTCTCCTCTGCAGTGATGGAGGGGCAGGGGACTTTCCTGCGGCCCAGAGAGAAAGGGGGTGAAGGATTTTTATTTATATCAAATAAAGTTTTCCATTTGCTCCGCATCTGTGTTGATAAGCCCGTATCACGTGGGGCTGGGCCAGCAGACGCCACTGAGTTTACGGGACCACCTGCCAAGCAGCTAAAGACCTTCCTTCTCGACCTAAAGTTCTTAGGAAAAAAGTGTGTTGAGTTTAATATTGAATTCTAAATCAGATCTGGTTTGAGTTATTTTTAGGTACACATTTATGAAAACGTCATGAAATAATAATGTAAGGAGAGCCACTGATCCTGGACATATATTAACCCTAGGACAAGATAATACAGCAAATACTTCCAATACGCATGTTTCTGAAAAGTACGATCTACCACTTTGTATGTGTCAAAGGGATCGATACCCTTTGTTAGCTCAGACCAGTCGGCACTCTGATATTCAGGGACTGGGTAATATCCCCTTTCAGTTAAGGTCCCCAAATCCTTATGACTTGGAAGGAAAGCATGTTCTTCCTTTTTGCCCGTCTTCTCCAAACGCCATTCTTACAGCCTGGCCACGCCGAGCAGGGTGCAGCGTGGGGTGGTTTTGTACTGAACTCTTTCCGAATTCGGCTGAATCCTGGGAGGACTCGCTGACAAGGACAGCACCTCTGCTCCCTCTTCTGTGCCCCCTGCCACCCCCCCAGACCCCAGCCTGCGGAGCCTTGCAATTCAAGAAGGGGGGGGGGACTGAGGGGGACCCGGGGAACCGAGCTGTGGAGGTTTTCCAGGGAGCAGGAAAGCAGAGAGCTCTGGGTTTGAGGCCTAAATGGGTGTGGAGGAATTTATACTGTATGCCTCTGGCCCCTCAGTGTCTCCAGAATGTCTGGCTTCCATTTATTCCTCGAAAGGTACCACGTTACACTGGGGATCTGTGTTCTTGGCTGTATGCATGCGTTCTGACAGTGGGACTGCGAGTTCAAGTATATGATTTTCCGTTTCCACCGTGGTCCAGAGAGACCCCAGGAGATTTAAAACGTCTCGGTTGATTTTTCTCTCTAAACCCTGAAACATTGCTTTGACTTCTGTTTGTGCTGTGGGAATGCAAATTCAGGCACATCTCTGCCGACCCTTAGATGGAAGAGAATGCATTAGATCTCCGAGCAGGCTGGAGACAAGAGAAGCCAACGGGGCTCCACCTCTTCCTCCTGCCCCGTACCTGGTGGCGGGTCACTGATTCTGAAGTGGTGCCCTCGCTGCGGAGACTGAGGACCCGCCGGGGGTCTGGGGTGGCCCGAGGGAGGGGGTTCTGCCCAGGGCAGGGGGCTTCTGGTGGAGGAAGAGACACCTCTGGAGGTCTGACTCCTCCAACCTTGGCTTTTCTTCAAAGGTGTGTCCCTTGAAATTTAGTAAAATGAAGGCCACTGTGGATTTAATAACCGTGGCTCTAGGCTCGGTAGTTTCATTTTCAACAAATAGGTCCCAGTGAGGGCAGACGCCTGAGGAGCAGCTAGTGGAAGGTGACGTTTTCTTTAAGATTAAATGGCCCTTCACTTCCTTTTCCCTTCAGCTTTTAGTGTCTTTCCTGTGTGAACTACTCCTGGTATTTGAGAAGTCTGACAGGGGCGCCTGGGTGACTCAGTTGGTGGAGAATCCAACTTTCAGTTCCAGCTCAGGTCATGATCTCAGGGTCATGAGATCAAGCCCTGCACTGGGGTCTGCACTGGGCATGGAATCCACTTGAAATTCTCTCTCTCCCTCTGCCCCCACCCCCCAATGTGCATTCTCTCTCTCTCTCAAAAAGAAAAAAACAAAGTCCGATGTGGGTTTGCTGTCTTGGGTCATGTGAAAGCGTTGTGACACACCAGGGCGTGCCACCATCTCAGAGGCCCAAACCCTCCGCTGTGCATAGGGAGCTCACTGCAGGGTCTGGGGTCAGCATTTCTGTGTGCATCAAATGGTGCTCTGTCTAACTTCCTCCACCACTGAAATAAACAAACTGAAAAAGGCCTTGGATCATTCAGCTAAATATGTGGTTTGACCGAGGGAAGAATCTCACACATGAAAGTGAACTGTTGCTTTGGGTAAAAACAGCCCCGGCATTTCCTGGGGTATCTAGCTCATGGCAGCTCTCTCTGCATCAGGCTGGCAGAGTCTGGGGGTGTTCGGGGAAATTTTCAAATGTGAAGCCATTATGTATACTTTTCTTTGACCCAAAGGTCTTGGTATGGCATGAGGTGAATTACTGCAAGCCGCTGTCTTGGTTTCCTTACAGGAATGGCTGAACTGTGGCTTATTTATGGGTATTGCATATTGGATTTCAGAAGATACATAATGATTATTTACAGGTGCAGTTCTCCCAAGTATGGGAATGAAAGCTCTCTGCAGTATGGCCTGGAAGCCCCGTTTAGGGATTGCTGGTCCTCTATCCCTGCAGGAGCTGGCTGGCTCCAGACAGCTCCGGTCCTGTCCTCTCCAACGCCAAGTCTCATCTGAAGGTCCCTAGGGCTGCAGTTTGAGCGGGTGGCTGGAGGGGACACCACTGACGCAGTTAGAGTATCCTGAGACAGAAGAGGAGGGCTTGACACAGAGCAGAACTCACAGGCGTGGAGAGGGAGGAACGGACTCAGGGGAGTTTTTGTTGGCTTGTTGCCTGTTCGATGGATGAAAAGGGATCCTCCAGGATTTGAGTTTAGGTGGGTGGATGGATGGAGGACTGAGGAGGAAGGTGATGCGAACATTTGGGCAGGTTGGGTTTGAGGCCCTGGGCGACCTCCAGGTTCAGCTCCAGGGAGAGAGTGGGGCTGCAGGCTCAGCTCCATGTCCTGAAGTCAAGAGATGTAGAGGGAAGAGATCACTCTGATCTTTAATGCTTCATTCCTTCTCCTGTGATCAGCTGTTCTTTTTCTATTTTAAGATCTTTTTCTCTTCTAATATGAGAGTTTAATGTTAGAAATCCTTCCATAGGCACTGCCTGTGCTGCATCCTGCACATTTTGACCTGTTATGTTTTCATTTTCATTCAATTAAAAATATTTCTTAATTTCCCCTGTTACCTTCTCTTTGACCTATGGATTCTTTATTTTTTTTAAAAGATTTTTTATTTATTTGACACAGTGAGAGAGAGATTACAAGTAGGCAGAGATCATGACCTGAGCCCAAGGCAGAGGCTTCAACCCCCTGAGTTACCCAGGCGCCGCCCTAGGGATTCTTTAGAAGTGTGTTGTTCAATCCGGCATTTGGGGGCATTTTTCTGTTAGTGATTTTTAGTTTAATTCCATTTGGGTGAGAGAACCTACTTTGTAGGGCTTAAGTTGTTTTCTATTTCCGGAGGTTTGTTACAGAACCCGGATTGTGCTTGTATGGGGTGTCCTATAAATGTCAGTTAGGGCTCATTGTTTCTAAGTGTTCTTTACATTCCCCATATCCTTCCTGACTTTCTGTCTACTTGTTCTTTCGGTTTCTCAGAGACGACCGTTGAACTTCCTGACTGTATTTATAGCTTTGTCTGTTTCTGCCTTCAGCCCCATTAGTAGTGCAGCTTCATGTATTTTGAAGCTCTGTTAGGTGCATGGACATTTAGGACTGTTATATATTCTTGGTGACTTACGTCATGTCACTCTGTATCCCAGATAGTGTCCCTTGTCCTGTAATCTGCTTTCTCTGAAGTTAATATAGCTACTCTGGCTTTCTTTCTTTTTATTAGTGTTTATACATTGTATCTTTTCCCATCCTTTTGCTTATAGCATACGTGTGTTTATAAAACCATTTATTATATAGCCCATATATACATATACAGATGGGATACAGACATATGTCGTTATACTTAAGCTGTGTTTCTTGTGTACAGCATATATATTGGTCATGCTTTTTAATTCAATCTGATCATCTTTGTCTTCTGATTTTTAAAAGACCATTTATATTTAGTGTAATGATCCATAATGTTGAATTTAAAACTGCCATATTGCTGCTTATTTCTTTTTCTCCTCTGATTATCTTTGTGTGCTATTTTCTTAAAGGCTTTACCTCTCTCCCTTTATAAATTCTTCCCAATTCCAACCTGCTGTGTGTTTTTTCCTCCAAAGAACTTATTCTTTCCCCTCCCTCCCTTCCTTCCTTCCCTCATTCCTCCCTCCCTCCCTCCCTTTCTCTTTCTTTCTTTCTTTCTTTCTTTCTTTCTTTCTTTTTTTCTTTCTTTTCTTTTCTTTTTTCTTTTCTTTTCTTTTCTTTCTTTCTTTCTTTCGTTCTTTCTTTCTTTCTAAGATTTTACTTATTTATTTGAGAGAGAGTGAGAATGATAGAAACAGCACAAGTAGGGTGGAGGAGCAGACGAGAGGGAGAAGCAGACTCCCTGCTGAGCAGGGAACCCAAGTCGGGGCTCTATCCCAGGACTCATGACCCCAGGGTCATGACCTGAGCCAAAGGCAGATGCTTAACCAACTGAGCCACCTAGGTGCCCCCAAAGAACTTATTCTTAGCATGCTCTAGAATATTCTCCATGCTTTTGTTATTTAATGTGTGCAGGTCATGTATTGATAGCAAAAGCATGGGGAATAGACAGCAGGGATTTGTCTCCCATGTCCTACGTTGCATTCCCATCTGTACCCTCCCCACACCCCAAACCCCATGTTTCCTATTCCGGCCTTTCTCTCTGACTTTCTGTCTTGGACCAAGGACTCACTTCCATGTAAGAGCCAGACTCAAAGTCCTCCTCTCTCATGTGTTCCCTTCCCATCCAACTGGTCATCAAATCCTATCCTTCTGACTTTCTTTTCTGCCGTGTCTCCACCACCACTGACAGCTGCCTCTGGCGCTGGAACAGTAGCCTGAACTCTCTGTCCTGGGGGACCCCTTCCTTGCCCACACCGACTCCTCAGCCTAATCTGCTGCACTGTCCATTCTCTCTGGGCATCTGCACACCCTGCTCAGCCTTCCCTCTGGCTTAAGTTAGATGGCCGTGACCTGCCCCATCGGTCCACACTCCTGCTTCCATCCCTCTCTCTCCTGCCCTCTTCAATGTTAATGTAGCCTCATGTCAGCAGGTACACAGCTCTGTTTCATGTTGCCTTGCGTCTGCTTCCTCCCTTAGCATCGAATCTCTTGGTGGGCAGGGCCCCCCTCCCATCCGTCCTTGTAGCCCCAATGCCTGTGCACATAGCCGTTCAGTAAATGCTTCTGTGGAGCATGTGTTTTGTTCAGAGCCTATCAGCTCATCGTGGTGGGGAGAGTCTCACTGGAAATGGTGATTGTCCAGCTTGCATTTCTCTTTCTGCCCCAGGTAATTCTGAAGATCCCAGTTTCACCGTTTTAATCTGGTTTAATTTCTTCCCTAAAATTAGGGGACACAGTTGCTCCAAAACAAACAAACAAAAAACAGTGATGTCTGAAATAAGAAACAGGAAATTCACGAGGGGCCTGTGGTTCTCAGGAGCCCCTTTAGTGGGCTTTCGTCTGCATCATTTACCTTAATCTTCATCTGGAAAAGGAACACAAACCAGTAAATGGAAAGGAAGTAGGACAAGCGTTTGGTCACCACAGAGCCACAGCGGGGTTTGAGCCTGCTGTGTTGTCGTGAAGCCACTTCACTGCAAACGCTGTACTTCCTTCTGGAAATGAATCTCAAGCACAGAAGACAATGTTTGTTTTGCCCTGTTTAATACTTATTTTCCAGTGGACTGACTCACTCTGTGGAGTCAGGTCTCTTGCATTTGCCTAGCAGCTTATTTGGGGAAGAAAATAGCCTTGTCATGTCATATTAACAGCGACAGAACATTCCATCTGCTGGCCGCTCAGCCCCGCTGCTGTGCTGACCCATGTGCAGAAAATCAGTGCCGGCTCCCCAAAGTGCTCTTGATTTCTTGATTTGGCCATTTGTCAGGTTTCCATCATTTGTGCCCCTGGGTGATGCTCTCTGAGGATAGAGGAGCCTTCAAAGGAACAGACACTTTTTCCATTGTTGCAAAACACAAGTAGACGCACTGCCAGGCATGGGACTGGAGTGGAGAGCTTGTGAGGACCGCTCCCTCCGGGAGGAGTCGGGGCCTGGTGCGCTGTCAGCTGTCTTGGGCTCAGCAGAGATGCCGGCTGAGGACCGGGGAGCAGTGCCGTGAGACCGGCCTCGTCCTGGGGCTTGAGACAGACCGACATGGGCATGACCACCTTCAGTCCATTTGAATATTTAGATTACAGCATTCATGAAAAATATTAACTCTATAATAGATGTGAATTTCCTAACCTGTTTTTAAGTGAATAATGTAGAAAAAGAGATCTGATGTCTGGTTCTGCAACAGGTGTTTTATATGCATTATTTCAGGTCAGGGAGTGATCGTGATGTCCCTTCGTGCACGCCAGGTCCATGGAAAGGTCGTTGTTCCCCATGTACACGTGTGTGCCTGCAGGTCTGTGTTTGTGTCTGTGCGTGTATGTGTGCGTGTGTGCATGTGGTAGAAGGGGAGGGTCCCGCGGTGCCCTGCGTAGGACCGACTGTCTTCTGAAGCCTGCTGCTCTCTGGGCTCTCAGGAGCACAGAGTTGCCTTTGCTGACCTGTGGGGAAGCCAAAGAATCCGGTGTGAATTTGCTCACACAATTTATGGGCCTTGTCACATTTGGTTTGTGCTGCCCACAAGAAAGTAGTAAAAGTAGTAGTAGTAGTAGAGAGTCAGGCTCAGCTGTTGTAGAATCTGGGGTAGCTTTCCATCAGGTTGACCCGCCAATGCATATAAAAGACTTGAGACGTGTGGCTGAGGGAGCTGTGCTTTCTTCTGGGGTCCATCCCCTCTCTGCGGGATGGTCACTGAGATGCTCAGGCCTCGCCAAGGGCAGCTGTCACCCTGGGAACCGGCGAGGCTCTTTTGTCCTCTGGCCTCATTTGGGGAAGTAAGGGGAGCCAGCAGCTGATGTGACGGTGCTGAAGGGCCGGGTCCCATCGCCACAGTGCCAGAGACTTCCCTGGCTGCTTCCAAGCATGAAGCTGTCTCCCCAAGGAGACAGTGACCTAAATGGGGAGAATGCAGCTGGATTGAATGACTCATTAAACATCTCATCCATGAAAGCCAAAGAAGAGAGAGCAGAGCCTGGCGTGATCTGTGAGAGGGGCACAGAGGGAGGCAGAGCTGAAGACGCCCCTTTCCGGCAGCCAGGCCCACTTTCTCCCCTGCCCCGTGCGTGCTTAACAACAGTCTGGGTTTGTCGAATGAGATGGACAGGTGAGGTGAGGGCCCACGTTGTGACAGGTGAGGAATGCATATGCTTGGTTTGGCCTCCGTTATCTTCCTGTCCTCGGGGGTGCTCCTGGGTGTAGCAAGCGTCCACACAGACTCCCCAACACTGACACTCCTTTTTAAAATTTTCTTTATATCGTCAGCACACCAAAATTCTTGGTCATTGATGACATCTCATACTATACAAAATGGAGGGCTGAAGGGTATTAAAATTTGGAGACATCCAGGTGAATTTACCTGCTTGAAAAGGAGGCCCTGCTGCAGTCCCATCACTGAACAACCGTGGCTGCCCTGTTTGCTCATTGCTGGGCCTCACACATCCCTGGCACCGTGGGTTTTCCAGGAAAGACAACCAGGGCTCCCTGCAGAGCAGCTGATTTTATTTCGATCTCGAAGCAGGAAAAGATCAGGGTGGCCCCTCTAGTGCCAGAGAGAGGTTCCACTCCTCAGTGGCCAGAGCGGTGTTGGCAGGACTCAGGGTCCCCCTGGCGGGAACGTCGCTGGCCCCGGTGCTGAAATGCAAAGTCTGAAGGAGAATGCTTGTGGTTAATGGAGAACCTGCAACAGGCCACAAGCTCTTTGTGATGCTCAAGAGCAAAGTTGACAGGCAGGATGCAAAGGTAGTCCTCGAAGCAGACAAGAGTGAGGAATGGAGCTAGTAGGGTGTTTAGTGTCTTCTTGTAATATCTTCCTGTCACTGAAGAATGGAGATGCACTTGTTCTTGAGGAAGCAGGAAAGAAGTTCTGTAGGAACGTGTGAGAGAGTCCCGTGGTCCCGGGCCTGGTACAGACCGTCTGGAGAACGAGAGGGACCGGTGCACAGAGGAGACCATGTATCCTCATGAGGAGGACGTGGGAGCGGGTGTTGAACATCGGGTGACCTCAGGGGGTCACTCACAACACCCCTGTGCAGAGAGGGTCACGGTGTTTCAGGAATACAAATGATCCTACTTGTCTAGAAGAGAGAGCCAGCCAACTGGATTTCATCTCTTCCTCCTAGACCAAAGTTCTTGAAAGTGTTTTGACCTGACCCATAGCAAACATTTGACATCAGAGTCTGGAGCGTGGGTGTGCACGTGCATACTTCATGGAATAGCAGATGTGTTTAACCTACGTGGCATGAGAGAGGCATGCATGTAGCTTTCTCCCGCCTGGGAGGGCAAGTCCAAGAGTGCCACTCACCCGTCCATGCAGGAGACAACTACACACATTGGGTACCCTCACTGCCTGAGTGCCCAAGGAGAGTCCAGCAGAGAAGGATGATGTAGATACAGTTGAGACTTGGGGCCACCTCCAGTCCCAGAGCCAGCCTGCTGGGGACTGGCAGAATCAGGGCCTTGGGTATTTCTTGGGGGCAGGAGGGGAGACCAGGCTGGGAATTGCTAGCATATGTTCTTTGAGGGCCACCATGCAGATCTTGTCAGCAAGTTTCCCTTTGGACTAGAGAAGTCTTTGAGGGAAACGTGCTTACCTTGCAACATGGACGGCCCCTCTGTGGTGGACAGGATCAGAGAAGGGAGAATGCCATTCGCATCTTCAAGAGAAATTCTGACTTTAGCAGGAGATCTCAAATATAAGGGTTACCATTTTGTTTGAAATTGAAGATAATGTCTCCTCCTTATTAATCGAGCATTTACTGTGTGCCTGGCTCTGTGCTAAATACTCGAATACTCCATCTGAGGAGACCTTGCGGTGGACACTCGTACCTCTGCTGCAGCAGAGGTGGCTGAGGCTGGCACGACTGAGGACACAGCCCCCAATCAGTGGAGGGGTCTGGATCTGCAAATCTCTAACTGCAGACACATTATTTTCTCATAATGGCTTCTATGTTGACTCTTTAAGCGCCTTGGAGGGGGAAAAGCATGTTTCATTCTAAAGGAATAATTGCTTGATTATTTTGTGCTGTTTAATATTTAGAAATACTTTCCAAAAATAACACAATGACCCCATGTAGTTAAGTCTCAATTGACCTTTCCCTCCTAAATCATGGTCAGCACAATAACAGCTCTTTCAAAATACATCTGCTCTCACATCACAGTTGGTAAACACGTCATCCTAATTCATGATGGTTCCACCTCTGTGTCTGGACGTGTCAGAGATCATAAATGACCCATTTGTGAATTCTGAAATTCATAAACAGAATACTTACATTGTAATATTGAAATAGGTACTTAATAGGGAAACAACTATCATTTCCCCCTGATTATTTTTCTAGCTGTTAGCTCCTATGTGGTTTAGGAAACATGATTAATTCCTGGTTATTGTTCTGGGGGGGACAATGGAATCACCCATGACCCTGAACCTCATTAAAGCCACCCTTTCAAGTTCCTCCACCCAATTTTTATGGCAGGTTTGGAGGGGTGATCGATTTGGTTGGTTTTGCATTTCACCTTTTTCCTCTTGCTCTCTTCCTTCTGTCCCTGCTAACAAGCAGTGAAGTGGACCAAGAAGGAGAAGACAGAACTGCAGAGCACGGAAAATTCAGCTTGTAAAACCCTTGTCTGGAGACTACTGCTAGTTCATTTGGTCTAAATTTCAATGTTATAAATCGAGTCTGAAAGCAAAGTCCCGCTGCCTTTTGAAGGGTGACGCCCTCTCTCTGCAGGCTTCTCCAGTCCAGCAGGCAGAAATGCTCGGAAGCTCTTGCCTTAAGAATGAGCTGCCACGGGTGCCTGGGTGGCTCCGTGGGTTAAAGCCTCTGCCTTCGGCTCAGGTCATGATCTCAGGGTCCTGGGATCGAGTCCTGCATCGGGCTCTCTGCTCCGCAGGGAGCCTGCTTCCTCCTCTCTCTCTGCCTGCCTCTCTGCCTACTTGTGATCTCTCCCTCTCTGTCAAATAAATAAATAAATAAAATCTTTAAAAAAAAAAAAAAGAATGAGCTGCGACTAGGGCGCCCGGGTGGCTCAGTGGGTTGGGCCTCTGCCTTCGGTTCAGGTCATGATCTCAGGGTCCTGGGATCGAGCCCCGCACCGGGCTCTCTGCTCAGCGGGGAGCCTGCTTCCCCCCACCCCTGTCTGCCTCTCTGCCTACTGTGATCTCTCTCTCTGTCGAATAAATAAATAAAATCTTAAAAAAAATGAGCTGCCACAAAATGCCCATCCCCAGCTGGTCCAGAACCCTTGGCATCACTGCGCTCCTCTTGGTTAATCACCCAGAGATTTGGCCTTGGCATCCCCCTTCCGGAAGCATCATGGTGCTTCTCTCTTTTCACCTGCTAGCTGTTCTTCAGATGCAAACAGAACACAAAGAACCTTAAGGGCAAATGTTTCATTGTATTTCCTTTGAAATTCCTACTTTGGTGAATAGAAATTAGATGTTAGAGGTGACCCCCCCATCTACTCCTGCTTGGGCTGAAGCCCCCTTTGGAGGTCACTCATACTGGAAGGCTGTCCACATTATGTTCAGCTGAGGCTTGGCCCTCTCCCTGTGTCTTCTGTAGTCACGACATGGACTGTTCCATACACTCGATGGATACTGCCTCTGCTACTGATACTTTCCCTGTGGCTAATTGGAAGGAGGATCCCCTTTCTGTGACGGGGTCTCCGTCTAGGTTAATTTTTTCTTTTGATGATTGACCTGTTCCTCAGGTTTTAGAAGAGTATCAACATTATTATCAAGAATTTCACTTAATGTTATGGAAAACTCTCCTCTGAAACTCTGAAGATGGGGATTCTAATGGGAATGTAGGATGTTCTCATGATGTCATGTTGTCAGAAGGGAGGAGCCTGAGGGATGTGGCATCGGCGTTCCCACGGGCACTCAGAGAATGCGGCCTGTTTCTGACGACGCTGGTGTCCTGGGCTGGCATGTAGGGACACGTCCTCCGTGTGGGGTCGCGGCGGGGTGGGTCCATGTCATGCTGCGGCAGGGGGCCTGGCCCACAGTCTGCACTCTCCTTGGCAGGCCAGGCGGGCAGGGCTGTGCTGACCTCAGGCTGGGTTAGCCAGCGCGCATTCCAGACCTCGAGGGAAAAAGCAACAGACTGAGATAACAGAGCCGGGCTCTGGGCCAGCGTGTGCTCGGGTTTACTGACCAGTTAACCAGTGAACGAGAATCCCACAGATCTCATGTTCATACATCAGTTGTTCTTGCCAGTGAGAGAGGTCGGCCCCCCGCCCGGCCTGTGCCGCCGTGCCCGCTCCTCTCCCGCGGCGGCCTGCAGCTGCTTCTCCTGCGCCCTAGCTCCTGCGTCCTCTTCTTGGTGTTCCTCCGGGCTGTCTGGTCTCAGTGCCCTGCATTTCCTCCTGTGGTGGATTTCAGCTTCTGTTATTGGCCTGTCTTGGACCGCGTGGGGTGCTGTAATGGGTGACCACAGAATGTGTGGCTCGTGACCACTGGCCCTTCCTTCTTTCAGCTCTGGAGGCTGGGAGTGTCAGATCCGGGAGCCGGCAGGGTCTGACTCTGGCCAGGACTCTCTCCTGGGTTGCAGATGGCCATCCTGACCTTGTCCTGGCCTTGTCCTGACGTGGTAGGGGGTCAGGGGGCTCTCTGAGGTCCCTTCTTCCAAGGGCACTAACCCCCTTCACCAGGGCTCTGCTCTCAGGACCTAATTACCTGCCAGAGGCCCCACCTCCAAACTGTCCTGTCGAGGCTAAGCTTCAACACAGCACTCTGGGGGGACATAAACCTGCATCTGGAGCACCCCCTAACGGCTTGGCTTGCTTTCTGTTGCTAGGATCCTCCCCTTATCTCAAATTCTCTTTTTCTGCATTCTGTCATGGGCTCAAAGGCAAAAATGGTGTGCCAGCCCAGGCTGGCTTGCGGGGAGGAAGCCACGTCCCTCCTCTGAGCGGAGGGGCTGCGTGTCAGCTCCTGGGAGGGAGGGGGATTTGCCTCTTCCATTGGGAGCCTTTGGCTTTGCCTGGATACCGGACCAGATGGTTCCCCTCCATGGTGGGGTCAGAGGGAGGGCCCAGCCCTGGCCGGCTCCAGGGCACAGCAGGGTCGAGCTGGTGGAAACTGCCTAAAGCACACTGTTTGTGCAAACAAGCGGTTTGGGCGATGGGCCCCTGAGTCCAAGTGCCTGGATGCCAGTGGCGAGCCTGCTCTGTCACTCAGCCCCTTCCTGCGCTGGGGCATTTGTTGTTTCCCACGGAGCTTTATCTCCTCGGAAAGCAGCTTCTTTTTTTCCTTCTTTCTCCTTTTTTTTTTTTTTGAAGTATGGCTGGCCGGCATCCGTATCTTTCTGCAGACTGATGGTTGGCTCTAAACTGTCCCCAGGAACTATCTCCATTTTTGAGCCTAGTAAGCGTGTGACTGGCTCTGTGATGAACAGAAACACCAGGTATTTGAATGGGCATGAAATTCCAATACAGATCCTGAAATGTTATTCAGATGCACCAGTAAAACTATAGAGCATTCAAAGTCAAATTTAATCCCTTGCCCTTAGAATCAATACAGTTATGGTGAGATGGTGGATATCAGTGATCCCTTTTAGTGCTTGCGAATTCTCGGAGTTGGAAACATCGAGGTGCTGGACGCGGTTGGGACCGTGCCCAGACTAGCCTTTAACAACCTATAACCCGGGGCTGGGAGCGCATTAGACCCTTCTTCCCTCGTAAGAGAAACTGGCCCCAGTCAGCAAGGTTTAATTGAGAGAAAAACAATAAAACAGAATAATGCAATTGATTTGGCACAGAGTTTGGGTTGTTACAATGCTTGAGGTTAGTGGCGTGGTGATGGATTTAAGTAGAACCCAAATTTAAAATACATAGTGATTTTCCTCGTTACAGACCCTGGCGCACTGACTGCTTTTCCCTGAAGTGATAATCTGAGAGAATCCGTCACAAAGTCACAGACAGTGGCGTGGAGGCCTCTTCCTGCCACCCTCGGGCGGGCGTCCGAGCTTCCAGCGGGGCCCCGGGGACGGCCTGGGCCCAGGGCGCACGGGTGTCCCACGCGGCGGGCGTGCAACGGGCGCTGCCTTTTGGGGACATCTCAAGCGGACCCTCTGCGACCTCTGCCGTGGCGGCCTGACTGGGAGCCTCAGCCCAGGGGCTCGTGAGGATCAGCGGCCGGGAGTGAGCCGCCTCCGCGGGGACGGGGACAGCGACAGGGACCGGAGGGGACAGGGATGGGGTCGCGAGGGAGCCTTGGCGCTCCTGCTTGGGGGCTGCAGCGACGGCCGTCGGGGCCGCGCTGGCCTGATCCTCCTGTGTCGGGGTCCAGCCGCCCCCAGCCCCGTTTCCAGAGGCGCTTCCAGGCCCGTTCCCCCCAGAACACTGCTTCCTTTAACGTTGGCAGGAGCGGGGGGAGCACGATGGGTCTTTAAAATCGGAGCGTGACCGTGCGTGCCCCTGTCCTGGCGCATCCAGCTGCTAAGGGGGACCCGGGCGCTGTGTCCTCTGGGATCCCGGGAGCATGGGCGGCACCTCGGCTCGGCGACGATGTGAAGGAGGCGGGGAGGCTGCGGGTGCGACCCCAAGCCCGGCTTGTCTCCCGGCTGCTGGCGGAGCGCCTGGTCACAGGGCCACCATCTCCGCTGCTGTCCTTCCGCGTCCTCAGACCCTTCTCTTGGTTCGCGACGTGAACCTCAGGAAGACCGCCGCTTAAAATGTTAATTGCTTGAGAATAATGGGGGGGGAGCTGAGTTACATCAGAAAACCCATTAAGTACATAAAAGATTAATTTTCGTTATGACGGCTAGTTAGTAAATATTATCTTTTATATCAGCCTGAACAATAAGATGAGTAATGGGAACTATTTAACTTATTTTGGTTTAATTTTAAAACTTTAATTATGGCAACACTTTGCATTTTTATTAGCCTTGTAAAGGGATTGAAGAAAATAATTTTTGGTGGCTGATTTATTGAAACGGTTTCTACTGGATCACTGGGTGTGGACGCCAGCTCCTGGGAACAGGTGTGCAGGTGGGAGGAGATGGGCTCCAGCGGGGCTGGGCGAGCCGCCTGGGTGCCGGCTCAGTGCCCGGAGGGTCGTGGTGGCAGGAGGGCCCCG
>LNAC01000001.1:2047941-2075884 GCA_002007465.1 Ailurus styani | reverse complement strand
CTCCCTTCCTCCCTTCTTTTCTCCTTCCCTCCTTCCTTCCGTCCTCCCTCCCTCCTTCTCTTTCTAGTAAGTCTGAAGTATCCTTTGGTTTGGTGATACTCACTTTTTAAAATCTTATTTTATAGTAAGAATTATACACATTCAGGGTGTCTCCCGTGAAGATCTGGCATACATATGCGCGGTGAAAAGATTACTACGGTCGAGGTAATTGGCATGTCACCTCCTCACATCGTCACCATCTCGTGTGTGTGGTGAGTCTCCTCTGTGAGCAGACTCCTCGTGTCGCGGCCCACGTCGTTAGCTGTCACCGACGCAGCCGGCCGCAGCTCCCTCGACCCGCGCATCCTCCACCATCGCCTCACCCCACAAATGTACCCTTGGAACGACACCTCCCCCGCCTCCCCGCTCCTGTCACCACCGTCCCACCTCTGCTTCTACAAGTCCGACTTGTTTAGGTTCTGCACGTCAGCGCGGCCGTGCTGGGTTCCTTTCCTTCTCTGTGCCTGGTTCATCTCACCCGCCGGATGTCCTCCACGTTCATCCAAGTCGGTCTCGAGTGGCAGGATCTCCTTGTTGCTCGTGGCTGCGGAACATTCCCTGGCGTAGACCCGCACCCCTCCCTGCCCTCTCTTCCGTGGGTGACGCGTGGCCGGCTTCCCCGCCTTGGTTCTTGCGAACGCTGCCGTCGGTGTGGGGGTGCGGCCTTCTCTTCGAGGGACTCACTTCCTGACCTTTGGAAATTCAGAGAGGGTTCTGGATCCTACGGTAGCCCTATGCTTGTTTTCTTGAGGAACTCCGTATTGCTTTCCATGTGTCGCTTCTTGAAGCGCGGCCGTGGCTGGGCGTGGGACGTCTTCGTGCTCATGGGCCTAGAGCCTCACGTGGACGGCGGCCTCCTTGCAGCTCCCGAGCGTGGCCGTGGGGAGAATGCGTTCCTGATCTGGTCCAACAAGAACCTGGGACGTCCGTGCCCCCGATGAGCAAACGCGAAGGTGCTCCGGGGGAGGGACACAGGAAACCGCCAAGGCCGCCAAGCTCTCACGACTGGTTCTGCCGCTGGTTACGGCTCTTCGATTCTATCACCACCTCGAAATCTCATTCAGAAAATCTCTGTGTAAGTGAAGACACTTCGACTGGGAAGGCCCGGGAGAAGGAGCAGATGATGTTAGTGCGGTCCAGTGTCTCTCTTCCCGACGCCGAGTCGAGAGCTCAAACTCGTGCTGGTCCATTCCCTTGAACTGTACAAGCTCACCGTGTGTGTCCACCATGCTTCTTCTCTATGCTCTCGTTGTACTTATAGTAACGATCATCATTATGCTCGTAATCATGAGAATAAATCCACGTGGACTTAACCTGATGTGGCAAAGGGAGTGGGGTTTGGCCCTGGAGTGGCCTTGACTTCAGTTCTGGCTGTGGTGCTTACCAGCTGTGTGACCCAGAAAGTCACTGATCCACTTTGACCTTCAGAATCTTCATCTGCAGAGTGTGTCGAGAATTGGCTCGTGGAGGGTGTGTGATGGCTAGCCAGTAGCTGGTCCACGGCCCCCCCGTCAGTGTTCTCACTGAGAGAACGCTCTCTGGAAGGTAACGGTGAGATGCTGCCTCTCACATCAGACTGAACACATCAGCCCACGGTTAGGTCCCCGACACCTGTCTGGTTTCTTAACTTCCCATAGAGCTGAGTAGGGAGAAAGCGTCACACTCATGTCTGACTGGTTGTAGAAGAAAGTCATAGAATCAGCCAGTCCTCTGGCCTCGTTTTATCTTTGTGGAGTGGGAAGTCGGGCAGGAAAAGTGACTCACCCCAGGTGACCTTGTCACCAGGCAGACGCCCCAAGTCTCTGACTCTGGGTCTGGCCTGTTCCCACCTGGCTCCCCAGTCTGGGGTAGAAAAGTACTTTCTGGGTCTTTTTCCCTTCCCACCTTTGTCCCAAAGTCAGGATGGTCACAGAGCTTTGTATGCGTTGTCCCCACATCGTCCTTCTGAGGACCGACCCTAACGGTGAGGAAGGGAAGGGCCGTGGAGCCGGCACCGCGGATGTTACTCCTGCTGCAGGAACAGCTAAGCCCGCTCGATAGAATCAGGCATTGGTCTTGTAGAAATAGTGACTGAAGGGGCACCTGGGGGGCTCAGTCGGTGAAGCATCCGACTCTCGATCTCAGCTTAGACCATGATCTCTCAGGGTCGTGAGTTCGAGCCCCACATCGTGCGCCACGCTGGGCCTGGAGCCTGCTTTAAAAAAGAAGTGACTAAATTAGAAACAATTATGTATGGAGAAAAGAAGAAGAGTCATAAACCCTGGCCGAGAGCCTCCTGCCCGTGCAGGCCACGGAAGGCGCCACGGTGACAAGTCTGTGTCTTCGGGAACCAGATTAATCAGCACCATCAGCCACTCTCAGGCCCTTTGGGCACCCGGCTGGCAGCCAAGGCTTCTCCCGCGATGCCTTCTTGGAGGGTAGCCTCGCTGCTCTTCACGGCCCCGCCAGATGCTCCTGCCTTCAGACTCCGTCTGTTTCTCCTTGGAGGGTTTGCTGGGGAGCACAGAGCTGCCTCCAGCGCATCGGACCCTGTGGTTTCCGGCTCCCCCGGAGTCGGGGGGTGAGGTGGGGGCGTGGGCCTGCCTGGGGGGCCGAGGGCAGTGCAACCTTGAGAACCATGCCTGGGGCTGGCCTAGGGGGGGCTTTGAGATGCTCCAAGTGAACACCAGCCTCCGCCGCCTGCCAGGCCCGATCAGGAGACTGCTGGCCCATCCGCTGCAAGACAGGCCCCCCATCTGTCCCCCCACTGTCTGCAGCCCCCCCCCTCTGCTGGAACCTGCTTTTGTCACCTGTGCTGAGGTGTACTTGGAACTGTCTCTTTTCTTCCGGGGGTCCCCGTTTATGGGGGAACTCTTGATATTGGCTGTGGGAGGTCGTTCTGCAAAACTGCGGGTCCAGCCAATGGGATCCAGCCCCGAGTGGAGGCCCAGCCCCACAGGGACACGAGTGCTGGGCCCGGCTGTCCAGGCAGGCTCTGTGTTCGGCCACCTGCAGAGGATCGGTCCTTATTTCCCCCGGCTCCGTGTGTCTCGCTGTCTGGCTCTCCCGAGTTCGCGTCTGCCCTGTGGAGGCAGGGGAGCACGCCCTGGGCCGATGCCTGCCCCTCGTCCTCCAGAGAGGCCGCGCACACATCAGTGAGGGTTCCAGAGCCGTGCGGAGCCAGCGGCGGGCATCACAGGCCAGCGGAGAAGCTGACGTGGCGCGGCATCTCCTGCCGGGACTTACTTAATTGCAGGGGACAGAAGCCCCCGTAGGCAGCCCGCGGGAAGGAGGGTTTGCTCTGAGCCTGCAGACCTTCCGCATCCTGGTAAGAGCTCCCCCGTCAGGCCCCGTGGGGCTGGGCCGGCTCCGCTCTGAAGGCAAACCTCTGCCGACACTTCTGGAGCCTCCCTGTGCAGCGGGCCGCCCAGGGGACTCAGACGCCCCCCCGCGCGGCTCCCCTCTGGCGCCCCGAGGCTCTGGGGCTCTTCCCGCACCCCAGCCCCAGATCCTGGGTCTCGCGGCACCGGGCACCCCGGGTCCCGTTGGCTTGTCCGGGAGAACTGGCCCCCGATCCCTGTGGGGTGGGCGGCCTGCCGTCCTGAGCCGACGGATGGACGCACGTTGGCCGAGCAGCACGCGGGGGTAGCGTTCAGCCGCCCCGCACCTGCGCGCGTCGGAGCGGGGGCTTGTCTCCAAGTGTTTGCTCGTAAGCTGCAGGTGGGCCGGGGCTGCTCACGTACGGCTACATCGGGACCCTCATCTTACCTTGGTTACCTGGGCGCAGACTCTATATTCAAATTAGGTCACCTTCTGAGGGACTGGGGGTTAGAATTTCAGCATATCTTTTCTGGGGACACAATTCGACCCACAAGAAGGGGCCGGGCACCTGCCCTTGAAAGCCAGGCCTGTTGCCTGCGTAACCGCACACTCTGGGCAGAGGAGACTACAGGCTGCAGAGCCACAGGCCTTCCCCAAGTGAGTCCGGGGGCCAGACCTCCCTGTGTGCTCGTACCTGCTGCCCGACCCGAGGAAGGCCGGGTCAGCGTGAGCCCTCACTTCCTCCTTCCTTCCACTTGAAGGGCACCCCCCCATGACCCCCGTCCGTGGGCCCCAAGCCTGGCCTGTGGCACGAGGGCGGCTCGCAGAGCGGGGAGAACGCAGCTCCGGGCCCGTCCCGGCATCCTGGCCAGCATGTGCTGGGAAGCCGTGGAAGGCACTGGAAGGCCCGGCCCAGGAGCGCCGGCCGCCGGCCTGTCTCGTCCGGAGCTGTGCGCAGAGCTGAGGAAATCAGGTGCTCAGCAGAGACTTGCTGCTGGAGGAGCATGTCTGGGAGGGCACTGAAAGCCGGGGGAGGGACGGTCAGGCTGCAGGGCGGAGGGGCCTGGGGAGGTGGGCAGAGAGGGCCGTGCCCAGCCCCCTCCGTGGAGCCGGGCCGCCCCCCGGGGCAGGCGTGGGACTCATGTCCGATGGAGAGGGGAGTTTTGAAGGAGTCTGGCGGTGATACAGTTTGAGAGGGGAACATTCTGGGAAAGTTCTAGAACGTGTCCCAGGGTGGCCCGGAGTGAGAAGGGAGGGAAGGCGCAGCAGTTGGAGGAGGGGCAGGTGGTTCGTGTCATTTGGGCGCCACACTGGGACTCTCCCCTCGACCCCCACACTCGGGGGCTCTCCCACAAACCCTTGTCTCCACGAGTCTCCCGCAGATGGTGTCACGGGGCTGCTTTTCCAAGCGTCACAACCGCCTGAGAGCAACAGACAGGTACTCTCTCCCGTCCTGCAGTCGAAGTCTGAGATCCTGCTGCTGGCAGTCAGGACTCTCTCAGAAGCTCCAGGGGGTCCTTCCTGCCTCCTCTCGTGGCTTTCCGGAAGCTTCTGCAGCCTTCCCATCCGGGCCTCTGACGTCGCGCAGCCTTTTCCTCCACGTGGTCTCTGCTCTCTTCTTCTTACGAGGACACCAGTGTTTGGATTTAGGGGCCATCCTGGTGGAGGACGACCTCACCCCACCTCATCGTAGCCCATCTGCAAGCAGCCCATATCCAGATAAGGTCACATTCGGAGGTTCTGGGTGGACACGGACTCTGGGGGAGGACACCGTCCAGCCCAGCCCGGAGGAAATGTTCCAGAAATCGTAAAGGAGACTCTGTCCTCCTACCCCATCCCGGCGTCCTAGGCCTGATTGCTTGCAGTTCTACCCCAGCCAGCCCTTCGAGGTGGCGTCCTGCTCTCCAGAGCCTTCCCCTCTCAGGTATGACAGCACAGGGCCAGGGGGCTGAGGGATGAACAGTGCTCGGCGGTGCCAGGTGTCCCTTCCCCCAGTACAGAACGGTCCTCTGGGAGAGGACCCTGAACTTGAAGGCCTGTTGCTGCAGGAGCCACTGCCCAAGCGCCTGATGTCCAGGACACCATGGTACCTCCCTTGGCCCAGGTCTTTCCAGAACTGTGTTCTGAGCCGGGACTTGGATCCAGACAGATGAGACAGAGAGTGTCCCAGGACGCAGCCCCAACTCTGACTGCCCCCCTCCATCTTACCAGAATCGGGGTGTACCAAGTACTGCTTGGGGGAACCGTGGGCTGCCAGCTTTTCATGGTCATGCCGTGAACTGGAAGAGGGTTTGCCCTGAGTCCCGTGCATCCAGGGCGTCCTGTTCTTGGTCCTCATGGTCTGTCTTTTCCGAGACATGGCAGGCCCCTTGTGCTCATGTGTACATTTTTTCCCCATTGGAAACTTTTCCTGCATTAAAATAAAAAAACAAAACTAACACCAAAACCTTAGCAAGCATTTACCATGTCAATTTTGTGTTTTGAATTTGACTAGAAAATAATTTCAGCTATGTTTTCATATTTATGGGCATAAAGTTTTCATAATATCACCTTATATATTATCAACTTTCACTAAAGCAATCTAGTATGTGCTGATTGCTCTATTTGGTATCTGGGATAGAGACAGAGCACCTCTGTTGTTAGGGAGTGTGGAGGAAATGGTGCCAGATGCCACCACCAGCCTTTGCTCCCTGAGTCTGGGCACTGCTGGGTTTCCATAGCTCATCCCCCCAGGACTCACTGCTTGAGGGCAGAGGAGGGAAGATGTAGACTGAGGGGGAGACAGTGGGTTCAAGGAGCCTTAGAGAGGCAGGGGAAGGGGCTCAGCTTTGAGACAAATGGAACCCCACTTGACAACTGTGATTTTATAGTTCTTGTCTTATGGAAAGCCTTTAAGAATTTTTTTAAAATTTACTTCCCTTGTTTTGGAACGATGGTGTATAGTCTTCTAGAAAGGTATGTAATAAAGAGGATATATGTAAGGGAGTGAAAAAAAGGCACTGACTCAGTTGCCCATTACCTGAGGATACTTGGTGGACATTTGCACAGGTACACATGGAGGGAAGGAGGATGCATTTTCAGTCAAGTTACTGGTGCAGGGAGCTCGCTGTAAGTTAAGATGAGATTATACTGTATATGCTATTTTTGAGAATGTGTATGAAATTTAATTTTGCATGAAAATAAAAGAAATGCAAGTAAACTCAAAGAGTCTTCTGACTTCAGATATTTCTAACTAAAAGAGATGTTGGTGACACAGTGATGCCTCCAAGGTTATGAAGATAGTCGTGTGGGATGGTCAAGTTGGTGTGGAGTCGTATTGTCTAAACTACATGTTTTCATTTCCCAGTTATTGGTTGCTTCTGTATTAGGAGAGATACAGAAATATGCCTCCTCTCCCCTTCAAGCTTTTGTCTGTTGTGATTTTAATGTCACAGCTGCCAACACATGCATTCACCTTGTAGCTAATTCCCCTATGTGCTTGGTCTTGGTTCTGTATTCAGTGGGCTCGCCCCTTACCTCCAGTCCTTTTAGCAAAGGCTGCTTTGTTTCTAGATTGTTTCTCTTCATTTCCTAGTTGGCTGGGTTTGTTGCCAGTCATTTTCCTTAGACAGACGCAGTTACCATATTCCTGTAGGCTCTGGGAGCTTGGGAATGTCTACCCCTTCTGTAGTCTGCACTCCTTTCTTCTCCCGAGGACGCCACCAGAGTTTCCCTAGTGCCTTCTGGTGTCCAGTATGGGAGCAGTGCCAAGACGTTCTTTCCCATTGGCTGGATTTTGTGACCGAACGGCTCATGCAGTCCTGAGATCTTTCATGTTTGTGAGCATCTGCCTCTTGTCTTTACAGCTGAAGGACGGTTTGGCTGGAGCCACAGTTCTCTTCCTCAGAACTTGGGGGCGAGGGCCCCATTGTTTCTGCAGCACTGACTTTGGCAGGTGAAATCTTTATTTACCTGGATGGCCCAAGAATCATTTCCTGAAACTTAAATCAGAGTCTTAACCAGGGTGTCTTTTTGTGACTGCTCTGTGTGATTTTATCCTGAAACATGGTATGAGGTTTTGAGATGTAGATTCACAAACTGATTCTATGAAATCTTTCCTTCTATCTTTGACCCCTTGGGCTCCACATGTTGGTTGGGCTCTCTGTTTTGGGGGAGCTAATTGCCCCTGTGTTTGATTACTGCAGCCCCCGACTTGCCTCTCATCCTTTGCTCTGCCCGCCTCTCCCCTGCCTCCCCGGCGCTCGCAGCCCTTCTCCCACGCCGGCTCTGTGAGTTGTGCGTCGCTTCTCTCTTGATGTTTTGACTTCACACGGTATTTCTGTAATGATGGTGTTTTGGCCAATTTGTTTCCTGGAGTCTGCAATTTCCATTCTCATCTTATTTTGTTTTATAATCTTGCCTTTGAGTGACTATTTTTATTGAATTTCTGTTCCTATTATGTCCTTCTCGGGCATGAAGCACACATGGGACATTTTCTTCTGTTCCCTGGGGGAGGTGCTCTGTGGTCTAGGCTGTTTATCTGTCCTTCACAAGCTGTTCCTCCCTCCCCCTTCTCCCCCTACCCGCTTCTCTCTCCCCCTTTACCTCCAGGCTCTTCCCTTTGGCTGGGTCGGAGTCCCAGGGACTTCCTGCACAAAGGCCTTCGCACTTTGGCCACATGTTTGAACTGCTAGGCTGAAGCCATCCATAGCCCTGGACCAACTAAGTCAGAACCTGGGTGAGATCTAGGCATCTGTGTTTCTGAGTCTGTCCGGCTGATTCCAGCGTGCAGCTAAGGCTGAGAACTATGGGTCCAATGTCTCAAATTATCTAGGAAAATAAGAGAAGAACCAATCACAGGAGTTTAACCTGCTCTAGACAAGGAACAAGCACGTAAAAACTGGGGCCTTGTCTCTAAGGGCACGTAAACGTCTTGCATTCAGAGGTGAGGACACGGCCTGGGAATTCTGCTCCCTCTCGGTGGCCCTGATTAACCCTAGCTCGGCCTACTTGGGTCTTCCCGAGGGCGGTTCCACTGGAGGCAGGAGGCCCTTGCTTGGCATCACACCTCACTTTGCTTCCGAACAGTTAATCATCTGGAGAGAAAGATCTTTTCTCAAGTCAGCCTGGGGTGCATTTTCTAGCGTCTACCCAAGCCGGCTTCTGAGCCTTTACTTTAAAACCAAGCTGTGAATTGCTCATTCCTCACTAATTCCCAAATGGAAATCACAGTTTTTGTTTACTTACCTAAAAAATTCACATGTAGCCTAAGGCTCAACTGAAGGAATTTTAAACATTCTTTGAAAGCTGTAAAAACATGAGCTGGGACCAAAATGACCACTCAACTTTAATCCAAGCTGCCATGTTTTAGAGCCCGTCCTGAAGTCGAGGGGCGCAGCCGAGCTAGGGGACGGTGCTCCAGCCACGGGGAGACTGTGAATTTCACTGGACGTGTCGCTGAGGAAGAACTTGTGGTCACGGAACCATTTTTGAGCCCGGTAGAACCCCATTACCATGAGTGGCATTAGGAACCAGTGCACCCCGTGTTTACGGAATATTTAGTGTGGCTGGGGAATTGTGCTACGTGCCAGGCACCTGCTCGCCCCGGAATTACAGCTACTGCTGGGTGGGGCTGGGAGGCCGCTGGGGAGCCAGGCAGACCATGTGCCAAAGCCTTTCCTAAGGTGAATGTGTCCAGGACAACGCACACCCCCTGCTCTTGCCTGGAGAACGCTCACGCTATGGCTGGAAACACCAAATCATAATTCATTTAGTTTAATCTAGCAGCGCCAAACGTCCCTGCCCCTCCTCTCGCCCCAGGTCCCCGCCAACCTGTAGTAATTTCCCACACTGTCCGCAAGAGCAAAGCATCGTGAACGACTTGAGCTTAGAGGAGGAAGAGCAGGAGAGTGGAGGACGCAACCTGCTGCGTTTAGACATCGTCTTTGGGAAATTTGCCACGTCTGCCTCCTCGTCGTCTGGCTCTGGACGGCGTGTGTGAAGGGGGCAGGGGATATGAGGGTGTCGGACAGGGGACGTGGGACATAGGGTGTGGGACGCAGGAGGCGTGGGATACAAGGTTTGGGCTGGGGACAGTGGAACAGAGGACACAGGACGGAGGGGCGTGGAAGGGTGTGGGACAGAGGGGTGTGGGGTGGGGGCATGGGACGGGGTGTGGGACATGGGGGCTTGGGGCAGGGGAGTGTGGGGCATGGGGTGTAGGACGGGGGCTGTGGGAGATGAGGTTCTAATCCCCCCGCTCCTCTGTTCCTGGTGGGAGCCGTGTCCTCTCTGGCTCAGGTTCTGATCCGTAAAGGAAGCCAGTCCTCGCTCTGCCACCACCCCCCGGGGCAGAGGGGACAGCCGTGTGGCCCCTACCTGGAGAGTCTGGGGGTGCTGAGCTCTGTGTCTCTGTGGACCTCCTGCCCGGCGAGCATCAGCGCGGGGGGCGGCTGCCCTGAGCGGGAAGGGCGACAGCAGACCCGCGGGAACGGGACGGGGGCGGAGAGAGCGGACCCCAGGGGCACGGGTGGGGGGGTCCGTTTTGAAGGCTGGCGGGCTCGCGTCCTCCCACACACCTCTCGGCGGGGTTCGGGCCGGGCAGGGGGTCAGGCGGCGCCCTGTGTGCAGAGCACCCCGCGGCAAGAACGAGGCCCGCGGGAGCCGGGCCCATGTGCCCCACGCGGCGGCCTGCCTCGGACTCTGAGACACCAAGTCCTGTCCTTAAGTTAAAGGCAGAGTTAAAAAAAATTTTTTTTAAAGAAAACAGACTTTCAGGGGTGCCTGGGTGGCTCAGTAGGTTAAAGCGTCTGCCTTCGGCTCAGGTCATGATCTCAGGGTCCTGGGATCGAGGCCCGCATCGGGCTCCCTGCTCAGCGGCGAGCCTGCTTCCTCCTCTCTCTCTCTGCCTACCTCTCAACCTGCTTGTGATCTCTCTCTCTCTGTCAAATAAATAAATAAAATCTTAAAAAAAAAAGAGAGAGAAGAAAACAGAATGGAAGGTGCTTCTCAGAGCCTGGCTGGCGGGGCTCCCGGAAGCGGTGTCCCGGGAACGCTGCTCTGGTTTTGGGTGTGGTGTTCTCGAGTTCAAATCTCAATGACTCTGTGTCCTAGGCTCCCGTGACGCCAAGTGGCGGGAGGGTCCTCGAGGCCCGAGAAGCACCTCGTCGGGTTCAGTGGGGTCGGAGGGTGGGAGGCAGAGCCTGGGCCCAGCCCATGGCCTCCGCGCCCGTGACCCGGGGCAGCGCTGTCTCGGCCCCGCTTTGCTGTTCCGGAGCGTAAAAGACAGTCAGGGCTCTTCTTAGTTACTCATGACTGCGACTTCGGTGCTTACGAGCTGTCGGGCGCTGTTTGGTCCTCAGGTCTCACTTCGCTGTCCAGCGGCGGGTGGGGGAGGCGAGGACGCGCTGGGAGGACGAGGGGCGGGCGCGACACTGGGCGATGGGTCCGTGGGGATCGCTAGATTGCTTTCTCTCTTTCACGCGTGTTTGAACATTTCTGTAAGAAGCAAAGTTGAGGTATATTACCATATAGATGGAGAAATAAAAGCTGGCCTGGAGATAAGAAGCAAGTGCATTTTCCAGTTTGAATCAAACCTCGGGCCACTTCCCTCTCTGGCGCGTGGTGGGGGGCTCGGGGCTGGCTTCCGGCTCAGGTGGAGGTCACAGGGTCGGTGCTGACCCGGGCGTTGTGTGGCCGTGGGAGGCAGCCTTCCCTCGCACGGAGGCGGTGGTAATCCAGAGCCAGGGCAGTCTTAGCAGTCGGGCCACGAGCCGGCCCTTGGAGCGGAGGCTCTGCTGTGTGCACGAGTGTGCATGCCTGTTCTAGCACACACGTGTCTGACTTTGCACGTATTTGTGTGCCCCTCTGCGCTCATGTCGGCAAATGTTCCTGTACACATGCTTGTGTGTGCACCCGTAGTCCATGTATTCGCACGTGTATTTGTGCACATAGGTGTGTGTACGTGGAGGATGATAACTTCTCTTCACTGCTTAGCAAAGAGCTAGCCAGTATGTGGTATGTGACAGGGTCCCATACATATAAAAAATACAGTTATAATAGTGAATGAAGGTGCTTTTCTGAAAAATAGTGGCTGAACATTTCAGCATTGTAGAGGACGGTTTGCGATTATCATTCGTCTCTACGTTTCATTCCTTGTTACATTAGACGTGAAGTGGAAGTGAGCCCAAGCCCCTGGCTCTGACATTGCCGCGGCCTGGGCCGGGGGTTTGGGGTGGTTAACGTTTCTCGAGCACCTGCTGTGACTCCAGGGGGGCCCGGCTGCGCGGTGTCCACCTTGCTTCAGAAGGGCACTCGGAAGCAGTGCACAGAACCGTGTGCTTGCTTCCTGGGCCTCCTTCCCGTGCAGCACCGTGGGGGACCGGCCGTGGGAAAGACACAGCTTCTCCCAGCAGGACGCGCGAGAAGGCGAGTCTGCCCGGAGCGTAGACGAGACGACACGGGGTCACGTGCGGGTGGCTCGGGGCGGGCTGCATCCCGTGGCAGGGACGGAGCTGGCCGGGCTTTGGTCCGGAGCGGCCCCTCGCAGGTGGAGAGGCTCCCGCTTTGCCTTTGCTCCTGGTGCCGTGTCCCTTAGCGGCCTGTCTCCGGGGAGAGCCACTTGGGCCCCTGGGCATGGCTGTCTGGGGAACGCGGTTGAGTTGACAACGTTTTGTACCAAGACCTTCCCGGAGAATGGCACCAGGGGAGCCTTTTCCTTCGTCTTCAGGATTCAGAGTCCACATCATCCGTCAGCTGCCAGGAGTCCCAGGAACGGGCAGCGGGTGGGAACACGCATTCTTGCTGCTCCCCCACTAGAGGGAGCAGTGCATGGGGGGGAGAGGTAAGGTGGGGGTGGGGGTGGGCATGTGCCTTCCTCACCCCGCAGGATCCAGGATCCAAGCAGAGCTGGGGTGCCCTGGGCGGGAGGGCTGGGACGGGGGATTGCTCCGAGAAAGCCTGTCCCTGCTCCGAAGAGCGGTCCCTCGGGAAGGCCCCCGCCAGGACAGTGCAGGGAGACTGGCTCTGACCAGAAAATGCTGGAAATGTCTGCAGGAAACCTTCCATCTTTCCCTCGACGTGACGCACGTGGTAACTGTAGGGCCGTCTGCTATGCCACAAACAATTTATTGCTGTTCTGAGCTTGAAATTTCACGATGAAATGTGATCACCCCTGACCATTCGGTTCTGCGGGTCTTCTTGACCCAACATCAACCACTTCCAGGACACACTCGGTGGTGACTCTGAGAGCTGCTTCCTGGCATGCTGGACCCCCAGGTCAGGGACAGCGATGCCCCTTCCCTGGTGCTCGGAGCAGACGGCAGGACCACAGGGCCTTGCTGCGGACCTTGTAGGCATGGACCCGCCTGGCATCCCCGGCCTTGGCCGCTGCATTCGCGTTTACCCCCTGCGCACTTGGGCCTGGGGCCTGTCGCGTGAGGATGATTGCTTTTGGGCGAGCCTGTTGACAGGCACTGAACCCCCTCCCCACGCACAGTTCGTGATCAAAGGAGGGTAAAGATGCTGCAGAGAATCATCTGCAGATTCATTTGGAAAATAACTTTTTGAATCATGGCTTCACAAGTCCTCAGATGGAGGGGAGGGATTTGAAAGATCAATTTGCAACCTTCCAGCGCCTGTCCCCACAGGAACGAAGACCCCCACACAGGGGAAACTTCCTCCCCAGACTCCTCCTGGAGCTTCCTTAGATCCGGGGACAGGAACGAAAACAATCACGTTGCGTTGTACGCGCCTTTGTGTGTTATCAATGGTGTCCTATAAAAGTAAAGTGCATCACTCACACATCACGCAATCCAACAGTGTCAGGCTATTAGCATTTTATAGCCGGTGGGGACAGCTCGCTGGCTGTTTGAACTGTCTGATAGATCCCAAAGGGCAGGGGAGTGTGCTGAAAATGCAGGAAATGTAGCTTTCCATAAACATATTAAATTGTTACAGTTTGTTGATGATAGCGGTTCGCTTGGACTATAAGATGATTTTCTCCTTCCTTTTGCAGAGCTCTTTGTCGTCTCCTGTGGATGCACAGCGTGCGGCACAGACACACGACACTGTGAGGATGGAAAACCCATTCGAAGTGTCTACTCTTTCTGGGGCAGCAGGAAAGAGAATGTTTTCTAGAGCGCGTGAAGCCCGTCTACTTCAAAACGCTGGGAGGCTGGTACTTCCCAGCCGTGCGGTGGAAGCGGGGCCCGGGGTGCAGAGCCAGAGGCTCTCCCTTCGTTTGCACGGCTCCCCTCCCTCCCCGGTGGATCGGACAGCCCGGCGGGGGGAAGCAGGTGCTGGGAAGGCGGTGTCTGGAGCGGCCAGCTCCTGCCGGGGCTCTGGCCTTGCAGAGCTGTGGTGGGTGTGCGCAGGGGTGTGGAGGGCTCGGAGGGCATCTCAGTGAGAGCTCTCAGGGAACAGGTGTGCGGGGTTTGCCCGGGACCCTGGTTTTCCCAGTAGAAGCATTCTGACTGTCCCCGGGATCCAGCATGGGCCCGGGCTCCGTTTGGGTGGCGGTGACGTGGGAGCGGACTGAGCAGGAGAACGGGGAGACTTGCTGCCTTCAGAGCCCCAGGGGGGTTCCGTCCAGAGCCGGACAGAGACTCAGGTCCGCGGGGGGCCGGGCACGTGCCGTGTGTCCTGCTGGACAGCCTGGGCCGTCCCCGTGCTGAGGCTTTGGTCTCGATTTCTCTTGAGAACACAGAGAATTTGTCCATCGTGATGCACACTTTTCTCTGTCAGCTGCATAGCCATTTTGCTCGTAGGGCAAGAGTCGAACCGGATGCCATTTCTATCCGTGTTAGAGGAAACAGTACCTTCTCTGTGCCAGACTGAACTCTGGAGGGTCACACGTGAGTGACGGGGGCTTCCAGCTCAGGAGAAGGGCTGGTGTCAGAGAGACGAGCCACAGGCGGTTCGAGCACGGTGAGTGGTGCAGTGATTTCCGTGTGTGCCCGGAGGCACGGGAGCTGGCCCCACGCATCCAGGGTGACCCTTTCTTGGAGGGTGATGACTGCGCGTGTGCCACGGGGACAGGGGGCTCCCACCGAGGACTTTCTAGAAGTGGAAGGACCCAGGATGTGGTGGCAGCCTTGGGACTGGATTGGGAAGACACTGATTGTGGTCAGGACTCAGACTCCAGCAGGGGATGGTTCAGTCTGAGACCTTGGTGTCGTGGCTTCACGGGCACCAGCGCCACCCGGGCTCTGGGCTTTTCCTTCGAGCTGTGCCGTTCCTCTGTGTCCTGCTCAGTCGTGTAAGTTTTCTCTGCTGGAAGTTAGAGATGGGATGATGCAGTCTGGAGGTTATTTATTTCTCTGCTTGACGTTGAGATTGGAGGTTCGTCTGTTTCCCTGCGTCGGGCTGGTTGGCTTCTACTGCTGGGTAACCCTCCCTGTCTGGGCAGGTCCCTCACTGTCACAGGGACGTCGGGCACGTCGGCCCCCGTGAGCGGGGCTGCTGCCGCTGGCTCTGGGGTTCTGGTGCTTCTCCTCCTGTGTGGGGCCGCAGTTTCTCAAGGATGGACCCCGAGAGCATTTTCTGGGGGCGGGGGGCTTTGACCGCCCATGTACAACTTGCTATGTGATGCCAGGCTTTCTGCAAAGTGGATGCTGCTGTTTGCACTCTGTCCCACCGGGATGGGGCTCGGTGGGCGTGCCTCGTCCTCGCCCCTGGGTCCTCTAGCATGTCCAGTGCCTTCCCCAAAGACAGGATGTTTGTAGGGTCGTACTACGTGTTGATATCTTGTCAAGGAAATCTCCATCTACCCCTGCTACTGCATCACCCTTTTCCGAGAGTGGTTTGACTGTCCTTTGTCATTTATGCTTCCGTAGACAACTTAGACTAATCTTCAAGTTCCACAGAGAAAATGAACATGTTGGGGTTTTAGTTGGACTTGCACAGAATTTGTAGATCCATTTGAAGAGAGATGACCCCCTCAGGATCTTGAAATTCCCTAAGAGCCTGGCTTATAGTTCTGCTTTCTTGAATCTTCTTTACTATTTCGCTATAGTTTCTAACTCTCTGTACAAGAGGCTTGTGAATATTTTGTTACATTTACGTTTACTACTTCGTATTTTCGGTGCTCTTATCTGTGACATTGTGGTGGTCCTAGAACATGTCTGGGTTCTTCCACTGACCCTTGGAGGGGTGGAGGTCGAGTCTCTTCTCCCTGAGAGGGGGCTGGGCTTCTTCATTTGCTTCGATGACTGGGTTAAAGCTGGGGGGGGGTGCACGGCTCTAGGGGGTGCACTGGTTTGTCACTGGGACAAACCCCAAGTCCCTGGTTCACGTCCACCGACCCGCCCAAGGAGGTCGGTCAGGGGGTCGAGGACAGGGGGTGTGGGGCATGGAGCTCCTCGGCACCTCCTGTGTGGTCCTGGGGAGGAAGGGTGGCCTGTTCCCACCGGATGCTGCTCAGAGTCCTGACTTGGGTCTCCTCGGACGCCCCCAGGGCGAGTGGACCTGCCGACGCCCCCCAGGCCTCTGCTGGGTGGGTGAAGTGCGACCATGGTGTATCCGTGGCTGGAGGAAAGCCGTTTGGCCTGTCAGTGTTCTGTTTTGATGGGGCCTCCTTCCTCGTCCTGCGACTGGAGAGCCGCTTCTGCTGGGCTTCTCGTCTGCTCCGGCTGGTGTTTCCCGGGGTCCAGCTCGTTCCGCTTTGCACCTGGAAGAAAAGGAGCTCAGGGCTCTCCCTCAGGTCTCCAGGGCCCCGTCAGGCTGCCTTCTCTGCTCCGGAACGTTCCTCTCTTGGTTTGTGGATGACGGCGGGTTTAGGGATGACGGCACTTCGCAGGAGGAGCGGTGCAGCTGTTGCTCTTTCTGGACCCTTGAAGATCAAGGACTTTTTAATTTTAATCATTGCGTTTTTCATATCTAGAAATTCATTTTTTCAACTCTGCTCTTTGCTCCAGTCTTTCCCTTCTGTTTCTTTAAAGTATCAGTCACAAGGAGCTTTCCCTGCCTGCTTCTGTTGCCTTTGCCGCTTCCCACTCGTGGGGATTTATTTCCTTAGTTGGGCGATGAGCGGCTCCCTTCCCTTCACGTCGTGGGATCCTTTGAGAGGGGCGTTGAGATTGATTTCCTCCAGAGAAGCTCTGCATTTACGTCTTCCTTCCACCCCGGGCACCAACTTGATTCAAATTTCCTGCTTGACGTTTGTGGATTAAGAACCGTGTGGGTTCGGACAGCAGCCCCTGCAGGAGGACAGGGCGGTTTCCCTCCCTCCCCTGCATGAGGGCTGGGAGGAGGCGAGCCCTCCCAGTCCTGTCTGTGTGGGGAGAGCCCTTACGTTCCCTCCCTGGGGCTGTCCGTGGGGCTTCGTGGTCCAGCCACCTCCCTCCTGGGCGCTGTTTTCATGGCTGGCCCCGCGGGTGTCTGTCCTGCCCCGGGTTGGAACGGGGCTGGTGGATCGGGCCTCCGCGGTGGGCATCAGCGGCAGGCTGTCCGGCAGCGGGCTGCAGGGGGGAGACGCAGAGGGCCGCTCACGCCGGTCAGGGGGACAGTCCAGCGCAGAGAGGGGGGACCGGCTCGGGGTTGCTCTGAGAGCCCTGGAAGCTAGGCTGGGGAGTCTGGAACCTACTCATGGGACATGAGATTCGTAGACATTAGGGGGGTTCGGCGGGTGTGGGTTGGGCAGGTGCGGATGGGAAGTGCCGAGGCTGGAGAGCAGCGTGGGTGGGAGCAGGTGAGGCGGAGGGAGCAGTCAGGAGGCGCGTGCAGACCCCGAATGACAGTCAGCACACTGTGCAGACCCCGGAATGACAGTCAGCACACTGTGCAGACCCCGGAATGACAGTCAGCACACTGTGCAGACCCCGGAATGACAGTCAGCACACGGCGAGGTGTGTGGGCGCAGCCGGTGTGCAGTCCACCGCGCTGAGTCTGACACGCACCCAGGAGAGGTGAGGGCGCCCCAGGGAGCAGACGCCAGGTGGGAGCGAGGGGAGGGCATCCTTCAGGTTAGGGTTTCCGGAGGTGGGGCGGGGGGGTTCCAGAGCTGGGGAGTGCCGAGGAGAGGCGTCCTGACTCGAGACTTGTCTCGGGACTTGCCGTCTCTGTGCCATGTCGGGACCAGATGCCGCAGCCTCCGAGGGGGAGCACCTTCCTCACGGACCCCCTGAGAGGCTCGCAGACCCCCTTCTCCGGCGCTCGGCGCGGGGGCAGGTGCAGGGTCGGCGGAGGACGCGGGCCTGCACGCCACCTCCTGGGCCCACACTGGCCTCCGTGCCGGGACGCCGGCTGGCACGCTGTCCCTCCGGCCGCTCCTCCCGGCAGCCCGTCCGCGCCCGCGGGTCATGCCTGGGACGTGGCAGGGGCCCCTGATGTCCTCTGCTGCACCTTGGGTCCGGCTTTCCTGTCTCCGCTGTGGGAGAGCTCTGCACCCTGAAACCCCAGTTCTTCGCCTGCCTTTGCAAGATGTCAGCAAACCCAGAAGCCCGGGCAGGCGGGATGGGGCCGTGTCCTCCAGCAGAGATGGGGTGCGGGGGGCGGCCGCGGGGGCAGGGGGGTCTGAGCAGGACCCGGCAGGCTCTTCCCTCTCCGCTGGCCTCACGGCTGCGGCCTCTTGGATGGGGAGTGGGCTTCTCCCTGTCCCTCGGTGCCCATCGCGCCGGTGCAGCCGGAAACCTTCCTAAAGGCTGGACGGAACACTGGCCCCCACGAGGCGGGGTGACACTTTCCAGAAGCACAGATGGCCAACTGGGGCCAGCGGCACCCTGCCTGCGTGCCAGCTAACCAGCACCTGACTGTCCGCATGCGTCCGTCCGCCAGGGCCGCGCGGCACCTGCGCCCTGCCTGGGCATCTGTGCGGTGCGTGCCCGCCGCCCGTTCCCCCAGCCGCCAGCTGCCACGGCCCCGCGTGACCGCCCGCGGTCCACTCTGTCTGCTGCCATGTGAGCGCCGGGGAGACACCCCCACTCCGGAGCTGGGGTAACGTTTCACAATAGTGGAGCATTTCCAGAGCTGGTGATGAAAGGGCTTCCAGCTCTCCACCAGAAATGGTGGAGACATTACTCGGATCCTGTGGCAAAACCCGCATTTTCTGTCTGAGGGGGGAAGAAGTTTGTTCTGTTTCCCCAGAACCTCAGCAGCGCACCTCTTCCGCTGTGTTCCGGAACCTTGGCCTCGCAGGAGGAGTTTTCTATTTTCCCGTACGGTGCTTGTTTAGTGCTGAGACATGTTGACATAGGGTGGGAACGCGTGAGTTCCAGCGTGGACCACGGGAGCCGCGGGCGTGTTGCGTCTTGTCTGTCATCCCCGTGCCCCCTGGTCTCTCCGGTCCCCTCCGCCGCAGGCACACGCTGGCCACAGGTCAAGGGAGGCCCATGCAGCTTTCCTGGGTTTATTGCCGCAGACACTGGTTCCCAGGGAGGCAGCCGATGGGTGCGGTTGGGCGCCGCCCGGCAGGAGCTCGGGGAGGGGTCTCTGGAGGGGCCGGGAAGCCAAGGCGAGGCCTGCACCAGCCACCGTGGGAGCGGCCCCTTCTCGGGGGCCTGGCTGGCCGTCTGCGGCTGGGACTAGGGAGAGGCTGGGGTACACCCGGGAGGGGCGCTGCTGCAGGGATTGGCCGCGAAGCCCCCCGGTCAGCCGTGTGTGCGCTGCACACCCAGCCGGGCTGGTGCGGTGGTTCCGCCTGAGTCTGGAGGACGGAGAAGCGGGGCGAGGGGCTGTGCCGCGCCGTGGGTTCTAGTCCAGGCCCAGAGGCTGGAGAGTCAGGGGCACTGGAGTCCGAGGGCAGAAGACGGTGTCCCCCCCAAAAGGAGGGAGCGCCATTACACGTCCTCGTCTGGGCCTAGACAGACCCTCAGGGCACCAGGTGATGCCGTCTGCGTTCCGGAGAGTGTATTTTGTCCTTGGTCTGATCAATCGAATGCCAGTCTCTTCCAGAAACACCCTCATCGACACACCCAGAAATTGTTCGACCAAAAATCTGGGCGTCCCTTGGCTCCATCAAGTTGACACATAAAATTAACCATCGCTGATGGGAACCTCCTCAGCGGTGTGGTTTAGAGTGTGTGTGTGTTTGGGGGGTGAGGGCAGCACTCAAGCGCTCTTTCCCAGGCCTCAGCTGGGTACCACAGAACCCAAACTCCGGCAGAAGGGCCCTGGAACAGGCAGTGCTCACAGCTCCGGGGCCTTAGAAACCCCGTGGGGCTGGTCCCTGCCCCTCCCACAGCGGGAGGCTGGAGCTGGGCCTGAGGCTGAGTGGGCCGGGGCCACATCTGGGAGGGCGGTGTACTGAAATCACCTGCAGGACCTTGAAGGGTCAGGATGCCTGGGCCCCACCCCGGAGATGCCGGGTTTGCTGAGCTGGGACGGGCCCTGTAAAGCTTTCCCGACACCATTAATGGGTGGCTGGTGTTGGGAACTGCATGTCCCTGCGTCAGGTTTTGGGGTCCATCATCAGGTAAAGACAGAGGCGAGTGGTGTGCTTGGTCTCATGGGGCTCAGCGACATCACAGGACTCAGTGTCCTGTGCGGTGCCTTCGGGTCGGGAGATATCCCTGTCCCCTTAAAATTAGGCTCGGCCACGTGACCAGTTCTGGCCAGTGGGTTGACGGAAGTGCTGTCAGTTCCGGGTAGGGAGTGGGTGGGTCCAGGTGCAGGTGTGAGCGCCTCATGCTGCCCTGTGACCACGCTGGGCCACACTGGGCGCTCAAGCTGAACGAGAAGGACCATCTTGCTGTTGGCACTCGCCGAGGGCCTGGGCCAGTTTGAATCTGGGTTATGCCCTAGCTTCTCCCAATAGACACGTCTATAGAACGTTATCAGAAAGTGCTAAAACTAACAAGAGTTCTGTATCATAAATGCTGTCTTCATTACCTTAATAGGACAGGTAAACTGGGTCTTCTTTTTCTAGCTTTTCCTCCTGTTTTGTTTTTAAAATGTCACTCATTGATAGGTGAAGCCAGCCTTTGACGCTAAAATGTTTTCCATAGCATTCTCAAGATAGTGCACTGTAAAAATATTCAGTTCATGGAACTTGCTTATTTACTTTGTCCCTTGGAAACCAGTGTGATGTCAGGCAAAAAATCCAAAATGATTAGAGTGAGTGGTGGTCTTTTCTCATGGAGAAAAATGCCTCCAGAAAATTGATTGATCCTTGAGTGATATGCACGGTGAAACTCTGTTCTCTTGACTTTTACCAAGGGAAATGTCAAGTTAGGGAGAAGGAAGAAAATATACCACTTACTTTAAAATGCATTTTTTTCCCAGGGTAAAATTTAGCAGCTGTGATGGTTATGATGCTTTTTTGTAAGAAAATTTTTTTCAATGTAGAATACATTAGGCTGCCACAAGCTTTCTGGCAAGGTGAGAGCTTGCATTAAGTGAGCGGTGGCTCTTACTTGATTTAATTCTCGAGCAGAGTGATGGCCAGGCTTAGAGAAGGAGGGTAATAGAAGTGAATTTATTGAGTTCAAGTGTCCTGACATTTGCATTTTGTGAAATTTCTGTTCATGCTTCAGGGAGAAATAATTTTAATATACCAGTAAAAGTAAGCAGCCTCCAGAAAAATTCAATACATACTTTAAAGTTATTTTTCTAGCTCTGAACTGCTGTTTGGGGTTGAATTATCATATGACTCTTTTTCAAAAGCCAAAATTCAGTTGACAAGGGGCCATTTGATTTTTCTGAAATATTTTATATGAAGGTAAGAATCTGGTAGATACCCCAAACCTCTGAGAATAGAGGGAGAGAGAATGCTGATAATGACTTGCTCTTTCTGTAGCGCCACCGAGAGAAGCATTAGGTATGTGCCGTTTGGGGCTCTAGGGGGACCGTCCACATCCGGGCGGCTTGGGTCCTCAGAGTGTGAAGGGATGGGGGGGCAGGTGCATGCAGCTCTGGTCCCGTATGTTTGCGTGTTAGGTCTGAGATGGCCCACTAGCTGCCTTCATTCTTGAGAAAGCTTGAAAAGCAGAGAGAGCTATTTTTGGTAAGATTCCTGGGATGGTGCTCACAAAGACAAGAAGTGGCACCTATGAAGTTGTGATTTTTCTTTTTTCTTTTTTTAAGGATTTATTTATTTAAGAAGAGAGAGCATGAGCAGGGGGAGGGGAGAAGGAGAAGCAGACTCCCTGCTGAGCAGGGAGCATGGCATGGGGCTCCATCCCAGGACCCTGGGATCACGACCTGAGCCAAAGTTGGGTGCTTCTTGGACTGAGCCTCCCAGGCACCCCGCAGGTGTGATTTTTCAAATCAACACTGTTGTAAGGACATGTTTGCACGTTTACCCAGGACTCTGACCTCCTGGGGAGCAGATTTGCAGTGTGGACGCTAGACTGGCTTTAGGTACCTGGGAACTCCCATCGGGCTGCCTGCCTCTCTTGCTCCTGGGACCACGCTCTCTAGGAGAGGGTAAGTGGTGCGTAAGCGAGAACTGGTTTGATGCTTGTCCCGGGAGAGGCTGGAGCTCAGCTGAGGACGTGGACTCTCGTTGGCTGGCTCTGCGCGGGGGGCGGCCTGGTCTCATGGCGCCATTTGGAATCTCTAGCCCTGGGAGAGTCCGAGGAAATCCCGCTTTCATCCCAGGCCATGCTCATCCTTGGCTGCTTTGAGCTGCTGGTGGCCTTGTGGGAGCCACGGACACAGCTGATCCACGGGGGTTTGTGTACCTGTGGGAATAAAAATAAGCTGAGTCAGCGGGCGCATTGCTTTAGGCTTATGGTCCTCTGGGGTCCCGGATCCTGTCCGCAAGGAAGGAGTAGCCCAGGGTGAGGGAGCCAATCCACTGCAGCCCGGGGGAGGGGGCTGCTGCTGCCCTTCGTGAAACCTCCCCTATGCTTCTCCTTCCTCTCGCTGCAGGGGGGAGGGGAAGGGGGGATGGAGGGAGGCTCCCGGAGAAGCAGGGAGGAGATGATGGAAGGAGGGAGGGGTCTCCAGACACAGCCTGTTGGCTTACTTGGCAAGTCTGTGAGCTCAGCTCTGAGGGTGTCATTGGGACGGAATCCCCTGACTCATGGCCCCCGAGGCATCTGCCTTCTCTTCCTTAGGAAGTAGACTTTGAACCCTCAGGGATCCGGGGCAGTTGAGCATGACTGGCCTCACTGTGCACGAAGCTGCCTTTGGCGCCCGGGCTGGTCACGCAGCCGCCTCCCTGAGTGCTGTCTGGCCAGGAGCCACACTGTCAACAGCAGTGGAAAAGCCTTGCTCCCTGCCTGTACGGGGCACAGTTCCTTCTAAAATAGTTTTCGAAGGGCTTTTCAGAAATGGACCATTATAATTAGAATAAAATATGGAAAACAGTTGCTATTCTTTTAAAAGGCTGTGTGATCGTATTAGTCATGCTGTTTACTGACATCGGAGAATGAAAAACACGCGAGCGTTTGGTTAAATCGAGGCTCCTACGTCGATTATTTCAATTTTCAGTTTCAGTGCCGCGTTTATTCTTTTATTTGAGCAGCGGCACTGCCTTGTGCTCTCAGCTGAGGGTGGCACGGGGCGGGTGGTGGTCGCTAGTCCCACCACAGACACAGCTGCGTTGGAACTCATAGCAATTCAAACAGCAGCGAACCCCGGGCTTTACATGTGTATAATTGTGGGTGTTTTGCACAAAAGCAAAGATGCAGACTGGGGTGTAATTTCCCAAGTCATCACTCAGGGTCAGGGGTCTGAGAACAGGGGGATTTTGTAGGCATTGGCAAGGTGGCGTGGGAAAGCAAAGGTCATATAGGTCCAAAGTCCCCAGGCCCTGGCGGGGTTCTGGATCCTTCCTGAGCTGGCTCCTGTGCGCGGTGTGAGCAGCTGAGTCTGCTGGCGGGGGAGGCGGGAGCTGGCTGCTGTCCCTCCTCGGTCCCCCACGGCCTGCCGGCTTCTCGCAGGAGGTGGTCCTGTGTCCACCACTGTCACCAGACCTGGGGCAACCAAGAGGAGTCCCAGTGAGCAGGCAGCCGTGCTGTGCGTATGTGGAAATGTCACAGAACTCATTTCCTGATTGTTCGTTGTGGTAAAGAAGTTGGATTGGACTCTGTCTCAGTTTATGACATTTTTGAGAAAATCTGAAATGGGATTTTCAAGATGGCGGCAATGATTTCCTTGCTCACGTCAATATCCCTGCCCACCGGGCTGACTGTCTTCTTGGGACCTGCGTCACGGCGTCCTGGCGTGGATGACGGGAGCTGGCCTCTCGTGTGCGGAAACGGGTTCCTGCTGGCACAGGGCCCAGCCCTTGGCACCTGGTTGGCCGTCAAGGTGGGAGGAGGCAGCGAGGTCATCTGGGGGGCCCGCCCCCCCAGGACACCTGCTGCTGCTGGGACCCGGGGAGCGGGGTCGGCCAACATGCCAGGCGATGGCGGTGAGCCTTCGCCGGCTCTCTCCCTGCCACCTGCCGGGTCCCCTCCCTCCTTCTGGGGCCCCCCTTCCTCCGTGGTGGGTGACGGATGAAAAGACGCTCTGTGAACCCTGCCCCCACGGGCTTGCAGTTTTATAGCTGGAGGGGTTTGCATCATCCTCCTGAGAATATTACCGGAATTAAACCCAGATAAATATGGTTTTATTGGTCTCAAGAGTATAACTATTGACTCTTCCATGCGTTTCTGTAATTCAGAGTTTCAGTATGTTTAGAAAAGCATCCTTCTTAATGTGCGTTCTTGCTGTCGTGGGCAGAGGCTGCTCTCCAAACACCTCTCTCCCCATGTTCTGGCCCTTTCCGTCTGGCAAGTGCACTGGTTCGAGTCTGTTAACTTCATGCTGCCATCTCCCTTTCCATTCGAGGGACCGTGGTTTTTCAAAAATGTTCAACTGTTTCCCAGCCAGCCAGTGTAGTGTAGGGGTTAAGAGATGAGACTGAAGTCAGACCCTTTAGCTTCCTTCACACCACTGCCCTGCAATGTCACTTGGCCTTGGCAGGTCCTCTGTGTGTGTCATATTTGTGACTTGTATAGTAGGCTGATAACAATACTCCCAACTCAAAGCCTTATTGTGGGAATAAGTACTTAGACCAATGTCGAACATAGTAAGAATTTAGCAATAAATCTTGGATATTACGATGTAGGTCCACAGCCCCCTATGGTTACATAGTCTCTATGTTGGCATCTGAAAACTCAAAAAACTGGAGGTGAACCAAGTGTCAACCCAAGTGATGACGACCTAGTTTCCATACGTGGTGATGCAGCCACAAAACCAACCCTCCCTCTGAGAACGGCTCGAGGAGCTGGAGAAAGAAGTGGAACGCTCTCTTTGAAAGCACTGGAGAACTGTGGAGTTCTGGGGGGAGGAGAGACACAGAAGGCTGAGCCTGCCCTCGGGGCGGACCTTACCCTAGGGATGTCTGTGGTTTCCGGAAGTGGCGGCTCAGAGGCTGAGGGCATAAGCGAGGTTTCCGTAGGTTCTGGGGGCTGAGAATCCAAAATGTGGAGTCAGACTTCGGTGACTGGAGGGTGCCAGTTGTGACCTCCAGGACAAGCGTGGCGAGAGCTGCAAAGAATCTGTAAGCATAAAGCCAACAGAGATAACAAATAGAATAATAAAAGTATTTTATGAATCTGAAAGTTGGCAAGAAGGAGATACAGGAACACAGAAGAGGAAGGACAGACAGAAAGTGAATTGTAAGATTGTGCATTCATCTCAAATACGGCAGCAACCCCTCGGCTTTGGTTTGGGACCTCCACAGTTTACCGCTCGAGAAAAAGGAGACACCCGAGGTAGAGGAGTGCACAGAGACGAGGATTCAACCCTTCCACCCCGACTGGGTTACGATGGCCTGTGAGTACTAATGACATCATAGCAAAACTGCTGAAACCACAGGCAAAGAGAAAATCTTACAAAGAGCCAAAAAGCAAGCAAGCAAGCAAGCAAAAAAAAAAAAAAAAAAAAAAAAAAAAAAAAAAAAGCCCACATATTACCTTGGGAGAATCGCTAACAAACCTGACATCTGACTTTTCAGCAGAATGAGGAAGCTCAGCGGGTTGCACGCAGGCCCGAGGGCGAGGAACACGGGCCTGTCCACACTCCGGCGCGCTGGGACAGCAGCTCTTAGAGGGGAGCGCAGTAAAGACAAACAAGAGCCAAACAAGAATCATCAAAGAGAATGGAAAAATAAACACCCGTGATTTTTATACAAGCAGAAGAAAAATGATTCCAGATGGAAGTTCAGGGAAACAGGAGGGGATTAAGAGCAGAGGGAAGGGTAAATAGGAGGTGTATTTAAAAGCGTGTTTGTAATAATAACGTGTTATGGGTTTTTAATGTAGAGAGAGGCTCAGAATAGAATAGCATGCAAGTTGGGAGGTGGTTAATGGAGCTACATTGTTTTTTTTAAGATGTGTATATTTATTTTAGAGAGAGAGAGACAAAGACAGAGCATGTGTGTGTGAATGGGGGGAGGGTCAGAGGGGGAGAGAGAATCCCAAGCGGACTCCTTGCTGAGCACGGAGCCCAACACGGGGCTCTGTCTCATGACCGTGAGATCGTGACCTGAGCTGAAACCAAGAGTTGGATGTTTCACCGACTGAGCTACCCACGCGCCCCTGGAGCTAAATTGTTCTGGTTAGTAGGAAATGTGGCCTTAAATGTGTATATTAGAAAAAATGTTAATAATGAATCATCAAAGAATCTGACCTCAAAAAGCAAATTAAATACAAAGAAAGTAAGATGATGGACATAAATCTAGGACTATAAAGTAATGAAATGGAAAATAAAGATACAGTATGGAGACCTAACAAAGCCAAAGCTGGTTCTTTGAAAGGAATCTTTGAGGGGAGCCTGGGTGGCTCAGTCATTGAGTGTTGGACTCTTTAGGTTCAGGTCGTGGTCTCAGGTCACCAGAGGGAGCCCTGTGTTGGGCTCTGCACTCAGCGGGGAGTCGGCTTCTGTCCTTCTCCCCCTCCGATGGCCCCTCCCCCGCTCCCATCAGGGCAGCCTCTCTGTCCCTCTCACAGAAGTAAATACAGCTTTAAAAAAGACAAAGATCTCTGAAAATTGATAGATTCCTGATGACATCAGGAAAACATCAGGACCCAAGAGGGGATATCGCTAAAGATATAGCAGTCGTTACAAAGATCATAAGAGGAGGGCGCCTGGGTGGCTCAGTGGGTTAAAGCCTCTGCCTTCGGCTCAGGTCATGATCTCAGGGCCCTGGGATCCAGCCCCACATCGGGCTCCCTGCTGGGCGCGGAGCCTGCCTCTTCCTCTCTCTCTCTGACTGCCTCTCTGCCTACTTGTGATCTCTCTCTGTCAAATAAATAAATAAAATCTTTAAAAAAAAAGATCATAAGAGGAAAACCATTATGACCAATTTTGCGGAAATAAATTTGAACATTTAGGTGAAATTACCAAAATCCTGGAAATGTAAGTTAAAAAATGGACCCAAGAGGAAGCAGAAAAATCTGAATATTCTTAGAGTAAAATAGTCTTTTCAGAATTAAATGTCAAATTTATAATTCTGTGTTACATACAGGCACACAGGATATGCTGTATGTTCATAGTTTTATCAGCAAATTCTATCAAACTCTTTTGGACTGAGTCACACGAACCCTATAGGAAATCTTCTGGAGAATAGGACAAGAAGAAACACTTCCCAATTTCTTTCAGAAAAGTCAAATAATATGAAAAGTTGAAATTTGACAGAGACATTGCAAGAACAGGAAAATTGAGTTCAATCTCATTCACAAAAATCGATTTTAAAACCCCAAAGTATTAGCAGACTGAATTCAGCGATGCATACAAAAGGTAATGTGTCATGTCCAAGTGATGTTTATTTTAAAACACAGGATTGATTTAACATTTGAAAGTCAACTGATGTAATTCAGCATATTATCAGAGTAAAAGAGAAAACTCATGATGGTTTACCAGCTGAGGGAAAAAGCATTTGGTGGAGCTCTCAGGAAACAAGGAAATAAAAGTATATATGGTTTAAACTGATAAAGGAGCTAGAAATCACCCCCCCCAAAACACACGCACCATCATGTCAGAGGGTGAAATATCCAATTCTTCACATAAGGCTGTGAACAGACCAGAGCGTGTGCTCACCATTTCTGGATGGTGCTAGAGTTCTAACCAGTGCAATAGGAAAGAAGAAAAAGTAAACTTTATAGTAATTGGAAAGTAAGAAATAAAACTACCACTATTTGGAGATGGTGTATTTATGTGCACAAATTTCCTAAAGAGTATATAGAGAAATTAAGGATTTAATCTACTCTCATTCTGCAATGACTCTGAATTCAGTGTCAACTCTATTTCTCTACACTGCCAACCAATATCAGAAAATGAAATTGAAAAGCTTTGCCATTAATAACAGTGTTAGATGGACTACAGGAATAGCAGAGAGTCTTGTCGCAGAATTAAGCATGTGTGAACACTTGATTTAGTTTAATGGTGGTGCTGGAGGCAGAGAGAAAGCTGGCTTTTTTTCAATAGATAATACTGGGTCAACTGGTTATCCATGCAGGCGAGAAATAAATTTCAGCATTGCCTCACCACATGAGCAAAACAAATGCCAGCCAATCTGCTGATATAATGTAAAAGGAAAAATGAAAATGAAAGTTCTGTCCATCAGGGATAAGATTTAGAAATCAGACTGTGTTAAAATGAAGAACTTCTGGCCACCAGAGGGGACCATCAAGAGGCAGATTCCAGGGCGCCTGGGTGGCTCAGTGGGTTAAAGCCTCTGCTTTCGGCTCAGGTC
>LNAC01000001.1:1980816-2047712 GCA_002007465.1 Ailurus styani | reverse complement strand
GGGCGCCTGGGTGGCTCAGTGGGTTAAAGCCTCTGCTTTCGGCTCAGGTCATGATCTCAGCGTCCTGGGATCGAGGCCCGCATCGGGCTCTCTGCTCAGCAGGGAGCCTGCTTCCTCCTCTCCCTGTCTCTCTGCCTGCCTCTCTGCCTACTTGTGATCTCTCTCTGTGTGTTAAATAAATAAATAAAATCTTTAAAAAAAAAAAAGAGGCAGATTCCAAACAGAGTGGGAGATATCTGTAATATGAGAACCCCAGATAGAGCCTATACAGATCTCTATCTTACTGTCTGTCCATCAGTCCATCTATCCATCCTTCATCCACCTACCTACCTACTTACCTATCATCCATCCATCCATCCATCCATCCATCCATCCATCATCTCTCTATCTTTCTATCATCTTCTCTCCTTCTTTCTCCAGACAGTAAGATCTCTGTGTCCAGCTTAGTGACCTTGCCATTTTTTGGTGTTCTGCTATCAAAACCCACATGACCTAGAGATTCAAATTTTCACTCCGAATCAGTACACTCATCTTTCCCTTTGCTGAGCTTGCAAGCAGAGCATGATTCTGGTGAATCAAAGCAAGCAGATCCATAGCCTAAGATCTACCTGTCCTCCGCTCTGGCTGCTTGAGACCTCACCTGTGTCCTCTTTTCCAAACACGTTCCGCAAGATGGATGGGGGAGTAAAGCGATGGTCTGTCTACACAGGCGAGGTGCTCTCTAGCTGCCCCCTGCCCGCCCCCACCAGCTGGTCATGCTGAAGACTTCTCTCTTTCATGGGCAGTTAAGTTAACCTTTGCCTTTAATCCTTCAGCTTGGCTGGGGCAGTCAGCTCCACTTCTTGCCCATCTACAGAATCTTACGCAAGGTGCTCACGAGCTCAGGAACTAAGTGGCTGCTTGGTGGAGGGTCATGTGAACCCAGTTATGTGTTCGAGACGTGGATTCGTGTAGTCACTCCTACACGTGCCTGCCAGTTAGCGGATCCTCCCCTGACGGCACCTTCTTCTGAGGGTCTCCAGATCACCGCACAGCAGACGCCCTGCAGCACGTGGATCACGTCTCTCACGGACATACGTCCCATCCCGGGAACCACTTGTTTTCCCGCTGCGTCATGAAACCCAGACATGGCGTTGAGGAATAGAAGCACACAGCAGTGCAGAGAGTCATCAGTGAAATCGCAGCCTCCTGCAAGGAGACCCCGCCAGAGCCAGGACGATGTGTGTGAGGGGAATACAATCAGTGACATATGGCAGCGGTTGTACGATAGGAATTTATGTGAGACTTTGAGTCAGGACTGTTCTGGTTCTAATTTAAAAATGCTCATAGAACTTTATGAATATAATGATATTTCAGATTTTCTCTTCTTTCTTACATTCTTTCTCCTATTACTTTCAGCAACCTGTTAGTTACATCGGTTTCCTATCTGCCCGCTCCTGGGATCCGAGGAAATGGTCTGGTCAGAAATCTACCCTTTGGAGAAGTTCCTGGGTGGGGGGAGGTGATGTGGATGAGGGGTACTTTTCATTTTCCGTTAGGCAGTAGTGTCCTTCAGTGGTGTCCCCAAGCTCTTTACACCTCATGCCGAGTAATTCTTTTCTATGGAAAGCTGTATAAATATAGGACATATATGTGTATTCATATAGGTAAGAAAACACTGCAGCATTCTCTGTACCTCAAGTGTAACACCAAGGAAAGAGCGAATTGTTACCCAGACCATTGAAAAGAGAGAAGGAACCAAAATGAAGGTTTTTTATTCTTTGCGATGGAGTCCAATTTCTTAAGTTCCTGCCTCATCTTCTGTGCCTAGCTGCTCACTGCCCAGTGATAAGATCCTCTACAAGAAAGGCTTGTGGCGTTAAATAGGCTGGGTCTCCCACCCACGGGGACCCCCGCAGGTGGTATGACACTGGGCACAGAAGTGAGGCTATCTCTCCCTGGGCCCCCCCACAGCTGGCGCCTGGGGTTCCGTCTGCACACCTCATGAGCGCACCATGACAAACACCAGCTGATGGCCGTGGGGGCACCCCACACCTGGCAGAGTCAAGGGCACAGCTAATGGCCTTGGGGGCGCTTCACACCTGGCCGAGTCAAGGGCACAGGGCAGTGAGTGGGACGTCCCAGCAGAGGCGAGAAGCAGGAGGACCTCGCGCTAGCCCCAGGTGGGCATCGCATGGGCTGGAATGAGAGCTTGGATTTGAAGCTCTTGGGGCTTGAAATTTCTCATCTCCCCAGCGAGGGGACTGGGCACATGCCTCCTCAGGCCTCTTCTAGCTCTGACATTCTGGATTCCTTGTCTATGCATAACACAAGGTGCCTTTCCCCTTGGGATGGCTCCCGGGGAGGCTGAACTGGGCCAGGTGGTCAGTTGTCCACAGGTATTTTCAGCTGTTAGTAGGTAAGGCTTTGAAAATGTCCCCATAATCTGTTTAGAAATCACATGCTGGTAAACTCAGGAGAATTTTTATTCAAAGGAAACTGTTTTTGCTCAGCATGTCTCCTAGTCACGTACTTACCTGGTCTGACAGTGATGTCACCCAGCTCTGAATCAAAGATGCCTTCACTCTGGGACTGCTCATGGGTGGGGCATGAGGGGCAGCTTGGACATTTGGCACAACCTGTGGCAGCGCCCTTGCTTATGATGTGGCTGCTCACTGTCTCCTTTTTTTCCTCTGTCTGCCCCTCATGTCAGAGATAGTTACTGCTTTTGTACGAACATTCATGCCTGTGGTCACGGACGGGGCAGGGCGGGGGGGTCAGGAAGTGAGCTTATTTCAAGAGCAGGTATTGAGTACTGATTGCTAAGTGCCTGGGAATGAACGTAGGTAAGCAGTGTGGTTGTGAGACAAATGGTTATCATCAAGGAAGAGGTGAAATGAGCACTCGACGAGAAAGCTCTCGAAGTTGCCGAGGGAATTCACTGGAATCGGACAACCCCGCTGGTTCTCAGGAGAGGCTTCACGGAGGCTGCGGCCACTAAGGAACACCTGGAAGGGCGAACTTGGCTTTAACACCTGTGGACGGGATGGGAGGAGGGCGTTGAGGGAATGAGAACAATGGAAGTGTGGGCGGGGTTTCCGGAAGTGGAGCTGGAGGGAGGATTTTAAGTGATACACAAGACACTTTTTTATTTTAAGAGTCTTGAATATATTCCTATATAATGGACAAATGCATGTATTTCTTTTCCAGTAGAAGCTGGAGTTTTAAAAAATAAGTAAGTTTCTTGGGAAATCTGGGTAGCGGAGGCAGTGGAGCCTGTGTAAATCTGAAGCATACCACGCATCCCCTAAGTAAAATAAAGAGGAGTAAGGAAAACAATAAAACCTTGAAAAACCAATGTCCTCAGCATAACTGGAAGACTGAGAACGATCCAATAAAAAAAACAATCTGCAATTAGGAACAGAAACCCCAAACACAGGGAGTGGACCCCATATTCCAGTCTTTGCAGAGAAAAAGTGCAGCTCACAAGGGCAGAGGGGACCTCGTGGTGGGTCTGAAACTGACCTCAAGTTACTGCAGAAAAGAGAAAGGCACCCTCAGTAAGAAAATACCAAGTTCTCCGGTGGATCAAAGTACCCTCTGTAAAGAAGATGCTTAAAAGTCAGCTCTTGAGAGGTTGGTGCTCTGGAAGGAATTGGGGCAACAGAAAAGGAGAGGTGAATGCTACACCGTGAAGAGAGAAAGAAGCACGGGCCCGTGGGGCCCCAGAAGGAAAGCAAAGTCAAGGGACATGCCCTGCCTGCCTTCATGGCCGCTCCCAAGTGAGGACGCGGATCCCGTCAGCAGGGAATCACGCCCCACTGCGCCGACAGGGAACAGAGCGGACAGTTTGAGCCAAGTATCTCATAAACCCTGCCACGTCCCCAGCCCCGTCTACATAAAAGCAGAAGCACAGACTGTTTTTATCTGCACAAAGCTACTATAAAAAGAAAATTTAAAAACAGGACTTGAAATGATTCATGAGAATAAGACAGTTAAAAAAGGTGTGAATACAAACAAGATATTCAGAACAAAAATACAAACTGTCATCAGTATAAAAATAAATAAAACTGAAATAAAAAGGCAAGGAAAACACATCAGTTAAACAACAAACAACAAATATAATCCACACAGTAATTACGATGACCAAATAATAGGTCCTTTCAACAAATGGGGCTCAGATGGGCATGAAGACAGATTTAGACCCTTTGTCCTGCCATTCACAAAAATTAACTGAAAATGGATCACAGATCTAAGTGTAAGATCTAAAACTATAAAACATTTTTTAAAGATTTATTTATTAGGAGAGAGAGCAGGGGGAGGGGCAGAGGGAGAGAGAGAATTCCAAGCAGACTCCCTGCTGAGCACAGCCCAACTCAGGGCTCGATCCCAGGACCCTGAGGTCATGACCGAGCCAAAATCAAGAGTCAGATGCTTAACTGATGGAGCCACTCAGATGTCCCATACTGTAAAATCTTTAAAAGTAATTTAAAAGGGAAATGCCTTCATGACTTTTGGTTAGGCAAAGATTTCTTAAACACCACACACACGATTCATGAAGGAAAAAAATGATAAATAGGACTTCATTAAAATAAAAAATTTTGGCATGTGAAAACATACCATTAAGAAAATAAAAAGACAATCCACAAAGTGGAAGAAAATGTTTGCAACTTGTATATTTGACAAAAGCTTTATATCCAGAAGGTCTAAAGATTTCTTACAAAATAATAAGACAGAAAAAATTAAGAGTAGAAGGCCTGAATAATTTCTCCAAAGTAGACATATGAATGGCCAATAACCACATAAAAAAGATGATGAACAGCATTAGTCCTTAGTGAAATGCAAATTAAGATCACAGGGATGTACCCTTTAACACACGCACTCACTACAATGGCTCCTGATCCAAGAGATGGCAGGAACAAGAGTTGGTGAGGCGTGAGGTGTCTCTGGAGACACAGGAAGTCCCCTCCTCGCTGGTGGGAGTGTCACCGGTATAAATGAGTTTGGGAAATGGTTTTGCAGTTGCTTAAAACGTTGAACATGTATTCACTACAAGACCCCAAAATTGTCTTCATAGGTACCCAAGAGAAATGAAGACGTATTTGCACACAGTCTTTTTTTTTTTTTTTTAAGATTTTATTTATTTATTTGACACAAAGAGGGAGAGAGGTCACAAGTAGGCAGAGAGGCAGGCAGAGAGAGAGGAGGAATCAGGCTCCCTGCCCAGCAGGGAGCCCGATGCGGGGCTCGATCCCAGGACCCTGAGATCATGACCTGAGCCGAAGGCAGAGGCTTTAACCCACTGAGCCACCCAGGTGCCCCCCACACAGAGTCTTTTCTTGTGAATAGCAGCATCACTCATAATACCCAGAACGTGGAAACAACCCACATTTCCATCAACTAGTGAATACCGAAATACAATATATCTATACAATGGAATACTATTCACAAAGACAAAAGATATAGTAGTATTTGCTACAACACAATGAATTTAAAAACATGATTCTGAGTGAAAGAAACCAGGCAAAGAATACCACGTATTGTGTGATTCCATCAATATGAACTATCCAGAAAAGTGCTATCTGTAGGGACACAAAGCAGAGTTAGTATTTGCCTGTTTTGAGGATAGGAAGAAGGGTCAACTTCAGAAGGCCATGCGGTTATTTTTTAGGGTGATGGAAATGTTCTAGAAAGGATTATGTTGACTATTTAGCTCTGTAAATTTACTAAAAAATCATTGACTTTGACACTTACAGTAGGTGAATTTTATGACACATAAATTAAACTTCAGTAAATCTGTTAAAACTAATGACAGAGTTGAAGCCCATCGTATCAGTGCTATCAATACAGGTGGATGGGTTTAACCCACTGTGTAAGAGACAGTACTCTCCAGTCTGTCTCAGAAAGGGTGTCTCCGAGGTGTTGTGCACGCGGCAGACTCACCGACAACAGAAGGCCTCAAGGGCAGTGAGAACAAACCCACGTGCAGAGGTGTGCTGTGTGCGGAAATGAAGGTCAGGGTAGCGGCACTTTGGACCCAGTAAACTCCAAACACAAAGCAATAACACATGCAACAAAGAAAGACAACCTTTACGACTAAAAGCCCCAATTCACAAGGAGGTTCTAATAATTATGACTATTCTCATATCACATGGCAAAAGAACCAACTTGAAAGGCAAAGACAAGAGATTCCAGGAGACTTGCACAGACACGAAGTCTTTAGGACCTTGCTCTCATACACGGGAGAGAAAGGGCTCAAAACATCAGTTAGAATATAGATGTAAAAGACATAATAAGGTGGATTTTTGGAAATGCTATAATTTACACCCTAATAATCAGCAATATTCACATAAAACACACAGGAAATGTTAACAAAAACTGACCACTTGTCAGGTTCCAAAGAAAACAATATTAAGTTTAATGGGGAAGGAAGGTTGGAGAGAACACTTTTGGATCAAAGTGCAAAGAAAGTAGAGGCATTAATGGAATAAAGAAAAGCCCTTCTGTTAAAAATTTAAAACTCTGTCAACTCCTGAATGAAGGCAGAATATACAAACCCAAATCACAGAATTCACAAAAAATAGTGACAATAAAACACTGAGGCAGGGAGCCAGAACCCCCGTCCCCTTCTGGGTCCTTCTGGCCGGACGGAGAGTCACGCTGACAGACACAGGTTCACGGGAGGAAATCGAAGGTGAGGGCGTGCGTGCGGGGAACCCACACACACGTGCAAATTCCAGAGACCCTCGGGCACCACGAGGTCATCATGGGTGTCATCGGGGGCTCCGGAGAAGGGGCTGCGGGGCTGGGGCGTCGGAGGGAAGGAACGCGATGCCCAGGAGGGTGAGTCAGCCGTGTGTGGTTCACAGACGTCTGCGTCCGCGGGGACGGGGTGGGACCCGGAGGCCCGGGATCCGACAGGCTCTGGCCGGTCCCCGCCATCCACGGACCTGGTTCCCGTCACACGCGGGCCGCCCTCCCCCGGAGCAGGTCCTCCCGGCGGTGGAGGGGGGGGGAAAGAGCTGCCCCCGAGGCTGCCGGAGCGGCTTCCCGCCCAAGTGCCCGGGCCTGGGGCCGCCCGCCCGGGGCCCCCACGACCACGTGTCAGAATTTGTGGTGCGTATTTAAAACCACAGTCAGAGGAAAGTTTAAGGCCTTCAGTGTGTTATGAGTAAAGGACTAAAAAAGGATGAATTAGTTCTCTTTCTCAAAGCTAGAAAAAGAACCATGAAGCAACCCAGAAGGATTCACAAGGAGGGCGGTAGTGCAGACAGAAGCAGAGTCTAATACCAGTTTAAGAAAATGCCATCCCACATGAAGTGAGATTTATTTTTCTATTAGTGCAATTTCGGTTTAATATTAGAGAATCCATGGACATCACACAATATGTATTAATAGATCTAAGGGGAAAAGCCATGGTTTTGAAGGAGTCTCCTACAAAATAATTAGTTACAAAATAATAATAATAATAATAATAATAAAATAACAATACTTAGTTGCAAAAATACTCAAGAAAATAGTTGTCGATAGACACGTGATTGGCACGCTGACCTCCGGACGCTGGAGTCCTACAGCCTGCTGCTTACTCACGGGGGAGATGTTTTCAGGGACAGTCCAGAGCCCGGCACAGACAGCCCGGTCTGCGGGCCGCTCCTCACCCTGGCGGGGGCGGGGGCTGCTGAGTGCTGCCTTTCAACGTATGAAAAGAGTCAACCCTGTCATGAAGCCGGTGACATTACGTTTCTCACCTCCCGGACCGACAGCGTGCCGTCCCCCACGCGGCTGGCGAGGCTCTGGGGAAGCGGGCACCCTCGCCCGCCGCCGGGAGGAACGCAGATGGTGACAGCCCTTCCAGGAGGGGCTGAGCAATGGCTGGAGAAGCTGCATCGCGTTCTCCTTTTGGATTTCAATTCCAGAAATTCGCCCTGATGATACACTTCCGAAAATATAAAAATACACATTTACGAAGTTATTATTGCAACGCTGTCTGTAAGTATAAAATACTGGAAACAGTCTGTCTGCTCACGTGCGGGAGAGTCGCTGAGTGGCCCGGGACACGTCCAGACCCTGACACACGCACCTGCCCCGGACGAGCTGTCGTGCCCCAGTTCCGCTTCAGTCACAGAAGCCAGCCAGAAAGCTCTCTATAACCGGATCACAGCGACCGCCAGGGTGTGTTATCAAGTAAGAAACAAAGCAAGTTGGAGAAGAATGTACAGTGCTGTGTCGTGTAAGTGAAATAGGGGAATGAGAAAATAGGCACGCATTGGTTTATTTGTGAAACAAACCACACACAAGGACCCACACCAGGGACCCACGGAATCGGTGCCTACGTGGGGTGCGTGGGATTGGGCGGAAGAACAGAGGTATGGGAGCATCTGCGCCCGCCTTACCACGGTGGGGGAGCAATCTAGAATGCAACAGGGAGAGAAAATAAATCGACTTTTTTCCCCAAAAATGAAAGACATAATCACCCTGAAGGGGGGTGCACGCAGCCCGGGAGCTAACCCGGGGACTTCTGCACGCAGGACCGGATTCTGCATCCTTGGGCTGCAGACAAAAATAACTCTGAACACATTTCAACTCTAATTCTGGGCTTATTTCTCACAGAAGTATGGATTAGCAATTCTGAAACTTTTTTGTTTTTTTAAATTCTTGGGTCAAGCAAATCAGCAGGTCTGCTGCGGATCACAGAGCAGAAGGGCATTACAGTACTGGGGGCGGCTGTGGCGTGGGTGGAAGGTGGAGACGTGTGTGCATATAGACACGTCTGCTCGGAGCTGTGATGCTGCTGTCTGCCCTCTGGGAACCATGGCTGATGGACCCCACGGCCTCGCTGGGGCAAGGGGGAGGCCGATCCCCGTCACGTGGCGGACCCCAGGCCTCGCTAGGGAGGTGATCCCCGTCTCGTGAAACAGGGCGGAGGCGCTGGTCCCCACTGTCCACGGTGGGGATCAGGTGTATGGCAGGTCAGAGTGTCTGTAAGGACAGAGGTAGGAATCAGTTTCCCGCGGTCCCAGTCCTGACTCCCCGCTGGCTGCTGCTCACATCAACGTTCCCGTGCCTCAGTTTCCCTGTGTGTTCTCAAGACCCACTGAGCGAGTGGTCAAGGAGCTGATGCATGTGCGGTTCTCTGCGCGGGGTCTGTCCCCCGCGATGTTCTTCATCAGTGAGTCTTGGTATCGCTTTCCTTTGCTTTTTTTGTTTGTTTGGTTTGTTTTTTTTTTTTTTGTTTGTTTTTGAAAATCAGTGTGTTTTTCTTCTTCGAGGCCAGAAACAAGGCTTGTGTTGCTGGTGGAAAACCATCTTCAGGTTGGAGGAAATGCTGTTTTGGTTTTTCTTTACAAACTGCTCCCTCTGCGCACCTCTCGGGGCCCTGCCCCAAGGTTCTAGGAAAACTCCGGAGAGGTGTTGGCGGAATCTGAAATCAGTCTCAGGGGGAAGGTGTTTTTGAGGGCCAGCCGCTGTTTTCCCTGGGGGCGTCAGTCCCTGCAAGTGCTGGTGGGGACCGCGGGCCTGCGGGTCCCGGGGGTCCCAGGCCCGCAGCTGACCGGCCCCTTGGGAGCCTGCTGAGGCTCCCGCAGAGAGCAGCAGACGGGGCTCCCAACCAGGCACCGTGGGGTGGGGTCGGGGCAGGTGGAGGCGGCCCGGCCGGTTTTCTCCGCTCAAAGGAAAAGGAGGGAAGGCTGCCGCTGCAAGAACGTGTTCCTGCCCACACCTCCGCCTGCCCTTCTGGTGTCAGATGAAGACATGCCTTTCCCCTCCCGAGAAGCACTCTGGCCGGTCTGTGGGACTCGAAGAGCCGTAGAGAAAGGACCAACCTTTAGGGAGATGCGGTCCACAGCCTACACCACGCAGGCACGAACTCTGTCCACATTTTCCTATTTTTCAGTCATTTCTTTTTCCACACAAAGCTGCTTTTTTAAATTACATAAACTATCCAAACTTGATGTAACATATCGATTCCTGTTTCTTCCTCGTAGCATTTTATCATGAGCATTTTACGAAGTTGCAGAGTTTGCAAGACTTATTTATAAAATAACGTTTATTATTTTTGCAAGCATTGTTGAACAGCAATGGTGGGGTGTCACTGACTCGCCGTCAACGGACACATTCACTGTGTGCAGTGTTGTACCTTGTTCTGTGTGTGCGCCTGTGAGCCATCCCTACAGTCAGGACAGTGAACAAGTCCAGCACTTTCGAAAGCTTCCCCTCTCCCCCGGGGGCTCAATCTCATGACCCTGAGATCATGACCTGAGCCGAAACCAAGAGTCAGATGCTTCACCGACTGAGCCACCCAGGTGCCCCTGTGTGTTTTCTTTGGAGAAATGTCTGTTCATGTCTTCTGCTCTTTTTTTAATTGGATTATTTGGGGGTTTTTGGTGTTGAGCTGTTCATTCTTCTTATTCCCAAATAGTGTTTCATGGAATAGATAGATCACAGCTAATTCATCCACTCACCTGCTGAGAAACATTTGGGTTGTTTCCAGGATTTGGCTACTGTAAATAAAACTACTCTGAAAATTCACGTTCAAGTCTTTGTGTGGATGTGTGCTTTCATTTCTTATGAGAATTACCTGTGAGTGGAGCAGCTGGATCCAACAGTACTGCACGTGTCACATTTTAAGAGACTGCCAAACAGTTTTCCAACGTGGTTATCCCATTTGTCATTCCTGGCAGTGATGTATACGAGTTCCCGTTTCTCCACAGTCTCTCCAGTGCTTGACCAGTCATTAATTTGTCAGTCATTAATTTTAGTCTTTCTGTTAGGTGCCAGTGGTTTCTCACTGTGTATTTGTATTTGTGCAGTAGCTCATGTCGTGAGACATCTTAGTGTGCTAATTTGCCATATGGATGTATTCTGTGGTGAAGTGTGGGCATATTTTTTGCGCCCACTCTTTTTTTCTACCTTTTTTTGATTGTTAACTTTTGAGAGTTCTTTATACATTCTGGATATCAGTTCTTTTTTCAGATTTATACTTTGCAAATATTTTCTCCAAATCTGTCTCTTCATTTTCTTAACAGTGTCTATTGAATAGCAGCAGCTTTAAATTTTGATGAAGGCCTGTTTTTTAATTTATTCTTTTATGCATTGTGCTTGGAGTGTCATGTCTGAGAAATCTTTGTCTTAACTCAAAGTCACAAGGATTTTTATCTTATGTTTTCCTTTGAAGTTTTGTAATTCTAGGTTTTATATTTAGGTCTGTTATCCACTTTGAGTTAATTTTTGTGTATGTTATGTTATTTGGCTTGTAGTTCTTATTTTTTGTGTATGGGTATCTAGAATCAATGGTTATTCTAGGACCATTTCTTGAAAAGACTACCCTTTTTTACTTTATTGCCTTTATATCTTTGTCAGTACTCATTTGTGTTTCAATATATATGTGGATCTATTTCTAGAGTCTGTTTTGTTCAATTGATCTAATTCTTTATCTTTAAACCAGTGTTACACTATTTTAATTATTGTAACTTTATAATGTCTTGAAATCAGGTAGTGATAGCCCTCCAATTTTGTTCTTTGTTATATTTTTTTTCATCCCTTTACTTTTAACTTATGTGTCTTTACATTTAAAGTGTGTATCTTGTCTTCATTGTACAGTTGGATCTTGCCTTTTTTTTTAAGATTTTATTTATTTATTTGACAGAGAGAGAGAGAGAGATCACAACTAGGCTGAGAGGCAGGCTGAGAGGCAGGTAGAGAGAGAGGAGGAGGCAGGCTCTGTGCCGAGCAGAGAGCCTGATGCGGGCCTCGATCCCAGGACCCTGAGATCATGACCTGAGCCGAAGGCAGAGGCATTAACCCATTGAGCCACCCAGGTGCCCTGGATCTTGCCTTTTTAAAGAGAGTACTGATATAGTTAGATTGTTGGCTATCATATTTCTATTGTGTTTCTATTGTATCATCTCTCTTTGTTCTCTTTTTCTGTCTTTTTGTCTGGATTGTAGGTTTTTTTAAATTAGTTCCATTTTATATAATTTGTTGGCTAATTAGCTGTAAATCTTTTTTGTTTGTTTGTTTGTTAGTGGTTGCCTTAGGGTTTGTAGTATGTCTCTTTGACTTATCTCTGTCACTCTTCAGGTGAAGCTGTACTGCGTCCTAGAGCATGGGAGCCTTACCATAGCACACTTCCACTGCTTAACTCTTAAATCTTATGCTGTTCTGTCATACACTTGAGTGACACATATGTTAAAAACCACACAATATAGGTTTTTGTCCAAATAGTTATCTTTTAAAGAGATTTAAATAACAAGAAAAACTCTTCTATACTTCCTAAGCTAGTTACCATGTGCAGTCTTCTTCATCCCTTTCTGTGGGTCTTTATTTCTGTTGTCATCTTCCTTCTGCCTGCGTTTGTTGTAGCATGAGTTTGCTGGTGATGAATTCTTTCAGCTTCTGTCTGTCTGAAAACCTTTTAATTTTGCCTTGGTTTCTGCTTTTGTATTTGCTGGGCATAGAATTCTTGGTTGACAGCTTTATTTTTCCCTTTATGCCTTTTATAGACGTTGCTGTGCTGTCTTCTCTTTTGCGTTGCTTTTGACAAGAAATCTGCCATTATCCTTATATTTATTTTTCAGTGCATAATGTGCATTTTCCCTCTGGTTGTTTTTAATATTTTCTCTTAATTACTGGTTTTGAGCTGTTTAATTATCATGTATCTCGGTGTATTTTTCTTCATGTTCCTTTTGATTGTGGTTTCGTTGGGCTTTTTGAATACAGAAAGTTTTCAGCCATTATTTCTTCAAATATTTTTGCTGTTCCCCACCCCAGTCTACTTAGGGAACTCCAAAGACACATATTTTAGGTGGCTTGAGATTGTTCCATAGCTCATTGGAGCTCTGTTGATTTTTTTATTTTCTTTCTTTCTTTCTTACCAGCATCATTTCTAACAATTACATAATATTGTATCCTATATATGTTTCCTAATTTGGTTAACTATCTTTTCTTTTAATCGGACATATAATTTGTGTTTATGCTTTATTTTTCTACTATAAATATGGCTGAAAAGAATATATTTTCCAATTTTTTGAAAGTAGAAATCATGAGATAGCTGGTACTAAATTTCCCTTTAAATACTCACAGATTATTTTGTGAAAGGGTTTGCTTATTTACCCTCCCATGTAATGCCTGAGAATGTCCATTTTTTGTAACCATTAATAGCATTAGGGGTTTTAAAAGTTATGTTCCTCAAAAGTAATTTCCCCATAGGAATAAACATGAGCGCGCGCACGTGTATGTGTGTGTGTGTGTGTGTGTGTGTGTATGCATGCATGTGTGCTGGTGTATGAATGAATGTGCATACTTTCAAAACAAAAAGTTCTTTGCTTATTTTTATTTTTAAAGCTTCAATTTAAGCACAATAATATAATGAAATATTTGAATAACCATAGCATTTTATCACATCTTACTTTTGTCCCAAATTTACTGATTTTGACTCGCATTATTTGGCACTTGAACTACCATTTTAATAATACCTAGGGGACACTGTTTTAGGATATAAAAATTTAATATTTTAGATAAAATATTAATAAGCATTAAATTGGAAAAATCCACTTATAAAGTCTACAATACACATAAGCACACATCTCACATAACTGAAAAATAATGGGCTTTTGTTTATCAGCTAATGTAAAATGTCTGTATTTTCTGGTAAAACCTTCTTGGTTTTGCAAGATAATTTGGTTAATATCCTGTTGATTATTTTGTTTGTTTGTTTTGCTAATATCTTCCAGTGATTTTTACTTATTATTATTTTTTTTTAGAGAGGGAGAGAGAGAGAGTGTGCATGTGAGCAGGGGAGGGACAGAGAGAGAGGGAGAGAGAGAGAATCTCAAGCAGATTTCATGCCTAGTGCAGAGCCCGATGGGGAGCTTGATCCCATGACCCCGAGATCATGACCTGAGCTGAAATCAGGAGTTGGATGCTTAACTGACTATGTCACCCAGGTGCCCTTTTACTTTTATTTTTAAATATGTAGTTTCCCATTCTCTTTGTCAGTTTTTGATATTAGGGTTATATTCATTTTCCCCAGAAAATCTAGCACTTTCTCAGACTTTTGTGTGCTGTAGACCCATGAATAGGAAATAAATGTTTGATATTGTAAGCTACTGAAATTTTGTGTTTCGTACCTATGCAGCATGAACAGAGAAAAAGCTGATAAACACATATGCCAAATTGGTAGTTGATAAAATAGAATTTATCATACCTTATGTGCAAAAAGCAAGACATTTAGCACTTTTGCGTTGTCTGATTTACTTACCAATTTTTATTAATTTAATATAGTATTATAATTCTTTATAATATAATATTCCCTACTTAATAAAGACCTTTTTTTCTATACATTTTTTAAATTTTGATGCTTACCATGTGTTCTTTAATCTCTCCGTTTTCGTGTCCTTCATTTTGACTTAGCCCTTGATCATGAACACGGCAGGATGAGGTTCTGATCACATGCAAGGGGGATGCGTTTTCTGGGGGTCCCGTCTGTGGAGGCTGCTGTCCCAGTTGCCTCCCTGTGGACAGCAGACTGGCTCTGGGAGCAACGCGGGCAGCTGTGGGGTGTGTGGCCAGCACCCCTGCCGCCAGGGCACCCGTGTGTCCAGACCCTCTTTCTGCTCCTTTCTCTCCCCTTTTGGGAAACCCCGATGCTGTTAGTCTGGAGGTCTGTGCTCAGTGGCCATTTTCCCCTCCTTCTCCGTCTTACCCTCACCGTGAAGTGTTTTGCGTGTCTCTTCTCCTGCCGTGGCTTCTGCTGCGCCGTTGCGTGTGCGCTGAGCCGCCTCCAGCGTGGGTTTTAATTTGCCGTTTTTGTTTTCCTTGCAGTGTCTTCTTACGTCGGCCTGCTCTCCGCTCTTTATGGTAATACCCTCTTGAATCTTAGTGGAAGCCTGGATCTGATGTTTTATGAAATATTCTTTTATTGTCATAAACGTAGTTCAGCAGACTTTTCTTCCAAATCCCTGGGATATTATTCTCATTCTTTGCAGCCGCGGGATTTCGTCCTGAGACACATGTTTAAAGCACTTTCTGTGTTTCTTAAAGGGAGGCTGACTCGGGCTCTGCTCTGAGACGGCGAGGGCCGCAGGGGCCAGCGTCGGCCCTTCACCGCTGCCATGGCAGGTGCGCGCGCGAGCCCGGAGCCCCCCACGCTAGCCCCTCCCGGCGCCTGGCCAGCTCCTGGCTCGTCAGCTGCAGTCCGCGGGTCCCCCAAGGTTCTGGAAAGCCTTCCAGGAGCACTTGTTGTCTTCGTTTTCCCCACGGCCGCCCATGAGATGGAGACGCTTTTATTTAAGGTTAGAATGCTGGAGGCCCTCTGCTCCGGACTCCTCGGGCCTGGACGTAGGGGACACCACTGTGGACGTGAGGGGACATTGCTGTGTCCTTCACGCTGCTGGCAGATCGCACACCTCCCAGGTCACTGCTGCGTCTGGGAGTTTGCTCTGATGTCCCCGCCTGGTGAGCACAGCTTCTACGACGGAGGCCCTCTCTGCTTCCGGGACCAGCAGGTGCAGTTGGAGGTGAAAGGAAGTCACAGAGGCACCCTTGAGACGGAATCCTGCTAACCACCCGTTTCTCAGAGAGACGTGCTTTCCTCTTCTGTGTGCACTGGGTGTCACATGCAGGGAGAGGACACAGCTACCTTCTGGTCTTACTTTCTGATGTTTGGGCTCAGAAGACGGCTGGTCAGGTGGATATGGATGTCACTTCTTATTGGCATTCCCTCTTTGCAAAATGCATGGCTACTAAGTTACATTAATTATACAGATGACGTCCACATGTTAACAGTGCCCTTGACGTGGGGTCGGTCCTGGCACATCACATCCGTTCTGTCCACCGCCCTTGTGAGAGGGGAACGGGGCTCCTGCTGGGGTGCATTCTGGCTCCCAAAGCCTGGGTTCTTTTCACTAAATACCTCCTTGGTTCTACAGTAGAAGCATATTTTTTTTCCCCATTTGTGTATTTTCATGGGTACTTAAGGGAAATTAGGAAATCTTGTTTTAGGGACGCCTGGATGGCTCAGTCGGTTGATCATCTGCCTTCGGCTCAGGTCATGATCCTGGGGTCCTGGGATCGATCCCGCATCGGGCTCCATGCTTGGCGGGGAGTCTGCTTCTCCCTCTCCCTCTCCCTCTGTGATCTCTCTCGCTCTCTCTGAAATAAATAAAAAATAAAATCTTTTTTTAAAAAAGTAATCTTGTTTTAATACATTTCCTTGATATTCTTCACATGGGTATTTTAAAAACTCAGAATGCATTTAATGCGGTGAAGCGTTTTTTAAAGCATCTCTGATGTCTCTCGGGGATGGAAGTGTTCTTGGATGTGTCAGTCCTGGACTGGGAGGCCAGATGTTGCCTATGAGGGTGACTTGCAAGGTCACACACACGGCCCGATGTCTGATGTGTGCTCGATTCTAGGGGGACACGGACACGCGTGAGGCCCGTGGGTCACCCCTGCCGAGGCAACAGACGCCACGCAGCAAAGCCCATCAGGAATTCCTGGGATGCTGCATCTCTCCCCTCTGGACTGAGTGACCATGGGTGCTTTAGGGCCCGTTGTTGGACGGCAGGAGAATCATCTGGGGTTGGCCTGTGAGATGGTGAATGGCGGTGGGGCTGCAGGAGAGGTGGACGGGGGAGGCCGGGGGCCACTGGAGAGGCAGGGGGTCTCCAGGTCCGGCAATGTATCTGGTGGGCCTCCTGGGAGGGCCCTCCCACAGAAGCACCAGCGTTCCTTCCTGGGCCCCATGTACCCGTCCTCTGGGTTCCTTCTCCCAGCGCCCTGGCAGGTCGGGGCCCTGCTGCCCTCACCCTTGGGATAAAGAAAGTGCGGAGTCAGGAGGTTGTTGAGGTCAGTGGGGGCTGGTCAGTGGGGGCTGATCTGAGCATGGGGCTCTAAGGCCGGCACCTGGTTCCTGTGGTTGTCTGGGACCAGGGAGGGACTGTGCCGCCTTTTCACTATTGCAGATCAGGAAGCCAAGAGAGCACGTGTTTTTTTCACAAGCAAAATGATGGAGACCCTTCCGATGTGTGCGCCAGGGGAGGCCCAATTGTGTGATACACAGACACAGTGCAGGCCAGGGGCCACCCCGTCACTAAAATAGTCTCATTTCTTAGTCAAACTGTGTCTCTTCCATTCATTTCCTGACATGAGAGTGCTACTTGTTCTTTCAAAAAGCCCTCACTTTTATTCAAAGTAAAACACGTGTTTCTTTGTTTAACCACCTGGGATCAAAAGCCAGCACTTGGAGGAGGCGAACCCCGGCCTCTGGGGAATCACATCCCAAAGGAGAAAGAACCAATTTTCCTGCACAAGGAGGAACTGGAGCGTCAAGTGTTTACTGATCTCCAGTCTCTGTGATAATAGTCCAATGTTAACAGAGTCCCCTGCTGTCCTTGGTAAGCATGAAGACACCCATCCTCTCATTTAAGAAGTGGTTGCCCTTTGCACCTGCTGTATGTTGAAATAAACTCTGGTTCTTTCTGTGCATGTGCAGGCACTTTTTATATTGGAGCCCGCATGGAAAAGCATCGAACTTCTGCTGTAGAGTATTTAAGATGTCAGAGCTGGGAGGCTGTTGAGATACATTGTTGAAAAAATGTGTGCTATGTGAAACATATTGTCAAGGCTTGCTTTAAATAATTGCTGTTGTCAGGGTCAAATGGGATTTCACTTAAATTAATTAAAGCTACAGAAACAAGGCTGGATGTGATAAAATTATTATGCTCTTACCTTTTACAGTTCTGTATAGGCGTAGAGAGACGCCAATTAGAGCTGCAGTGAGTGGAGGGATGTGTGTCTGTTGAAATTAAGATTGCATAGAACTGGACAACACATCTGTTAAATTGTGATTAGCCAAATTTCCCAAATTTCATTTGGACGGGTGCTAAAAGGACACATTTGCTAAATAATGAACAAGACAGATGCTCCAATTACATGATCATATTTGCAAAAACAGTTTACGTAAAGTCAGAATATATTAGATAAAACGAAAGCTAAGTGGCACATAGCCCCATTTTTCACCCAAGGAAGAGGGGAGAGCGGCTGAGGTGGTTGCCTGCGGGCGTGTTGTGTTTTCTGGTCTGAGCACAATGTTTTCATTGCTAACCACGTTTTTGACCAAAATCTCTCCATTGCCACAGATCTGATGGGTCATGTGAAACAAACAACTGCAAGTCTTCATAACACTGCGACATAACCCTTGAATTAACAACCCAGTCCCGTGCAATGGGCATACGGAAGCCCAGCAGCTCATGTTGCCAATTACAAGTGTGTGGCATGGGCAGTGTGCCGATGGACACCGGGGCTTTCCCGCACAGGTGACGCCACCACGGGACTCAGAAAGGACCCTTTCAAATGGGGTGGGTGGGTTTGATGCCGTTCGTCTCTCGACCCCACTGTCTGTGGGCCTGGGCAGGGGCGGTGAAGTCACAAGGGGTTTGGGGGCTCCTGAGCTTGCAGAGAGAGCCCTGGGGCCCTTCCTGGGGGCTGGGGGTTCTCTGGGGCTTGCTCTTCTGCCTCGGATGTGTCCCCTCCCAGGATGCTGGGGAGGGTGAAGCGTTCCCTGCACCAGTCACCCAGTTTTAGGCCCAGATGTGGGCACTGGTGGGTAATGGGCTGATTCACGAACAGAAGCCTACGGGTCCTTCACTTTCAGAAAATGCACTTGCATGGGGCTGCCTCCTCCTGCCCCGTTGTCACCGAGTCATTGTCCCCTGCCAGCCGGGTGCAGAAGGTGGCGTGGGATCCCTCAGTCATATCCCACAAGCTCTGAGCGGGAGGCAGAAGGCAGGAAAAACGGCCAGCGGGGGTGTGCGTCCGAGAAGCGGCCTGTCCCGACAGACCGCGCCCGTGGACTTCCAGACGCACGCGGAGGCGCGGGCTGAACGTTTGCCTCGTTTTATTGGTAAATTGGGGCTAATACAGTTACGGATTCAATTTGAGAGAAGTCACTGGTCTTGTGCCGAAATGAATGAATTTTAAATATTGTTGTCTTAGGATTATTAAGCTAATATACGCTTCTTGTGGAAAATAGCATCGAACTTAATTTTCAAAATAGCACAAAAATAGTAATACCCATAAGCACCCCACTCCCTTGCATCTGGCTCTCTGTCCCTGGAGTGTGGCGCTGCCGGTTTTATCTTTATTCCTTGTTTTAAAGTCAACGCAGACCCCGTGATGGTAACGGATGACCTCTGTGGGTGCTGCTTTGCTCCACTGCGGCCCAGAGCAGGAGGACCGTGGGGGTGGTCTCCGGCAGCCCCTACCCTGCGGTGCAGGGACTTGCCCAGGGTCACAGGGCCTGGGACTCGGGTGAGGGCCAGGCTGCAGGCCCCCTCTCTCCCACGCCAGCCTCTCTGCTCCGTCCCAATGCACAGGCTCACCCCAAAGCAGCAGGGCACCCCTCTGTCCCCCTTTGTCTTTAAAATCACGCGGTGTGGGCGCCTGGGGGTTTCAGTCAGTTAAGCCCCTGTTTCTTGGTTTTGGCTCAGGGAGGGATCAGGGAGTGATCTCGGGACCCTGAGTTGTGAGTTGGAGCTCTGTGTCTGCTAAACTTCCTCTCTCCCTCCCCCGTCCGCCCCCACCGTCATTCCTCCCCGCCCCCGAGGGCTCTCTCTCTCTCTCTCTCTCTCTCAAATAAATAAAATACATCTTTAAAAAATAATAAAACCTCCAACCATGAGGTGAGTCTCTGGTTCCAGAAGAGGGGGCAGAAGAAGGGAGCGTCTTGTTGTCCAGCCGTGGACAGAACCCGAAAGACAGGAACGTCCTTGTCCGGGGGACAGCTTGGTTTTCGTCACCTGACCCGATGATCGTGTGCTAACAGGCTGCGAAAACCGAGATGCGTGTGTCACACGCCTGCCCTCCTCGGGCTCATGGCTCAGCGGTGGCAGGTGCACTGGCAGTAACCGTGAAGAATGTCCATAGAGCACGTTGAAGCCGGGCCTTGTTTTAGTGCAGCTCACTTCACCGCACGTCGCAGATACCACGCTCGCAGCAACTTGAAGGTCTGTGGCGACCCCGCGTCCATCTGTCTGTCCGTGCCACCTTTGCAACGGCATCTGTGCACTTTGTGTCTCTGTGTCGTCCTTCGGTAATTCTTGGAACATCTCAAACTTTTCCGTTATTATTACATTTGTTATTCTGATCTGTGATCCGTTATTACCACTAACAAAGCTCAGATGATGGTTAGTATTTTCAGCAAAAGAGTATTTTTTATTGAAGGTGTGTACATAGATGTGATGCTGTTGCAGACTTAACAGACTGCAGCATAGGGTAGGCGGTAGGCGCGGCGCTCATGTGCCCTGGGAAACCGGAAATCCACCTGACAAGCTTTTTTTTAAATTTATTCATGTATTTGATAGAGAGAGACACAGCGAGAGAGGGAACACAAGCAGGGGGAGTGGGAGAGGGAGAAGCAGGCTCCCCACTGAGCAGGGAGCCCGATGCCGGGCTTCACCCCAGGACCCTGGGATCTGACCTGAGCCAAAGGCAGACGCTTAACGACGGAGCCCCCCAGGCGCTCACCTGACAAGCTTTATTGCAATATTTGCTTTGTTGCAGTGGTCTGGATCCAAACTTACCATAACTCTGAATGATGCCAGTGTATTTCCCAAAGCATTTTTCTATCATGGGGCAGACAGCACTCTCCCAGAAAGATGGGGCTTTGGGAGACTACTTGTGACTGGGAAGGCTTCCTGGAGGAAGTGCCTTCAGAGATTGGTCTCAGGTATCTTCACCCTTTTCTAGAGGGCTCAGGAGTCAGGACTTTTCTTTCCCTCTGCGATGTTAGGATTAGATTCTGGCTCAAATTTGTTTCTTAAAATATAATGTAGTTTAAAACAATTTCAGGGGCTATGTTTTCATTAAAGGCCTTTGACAACTTTTCAGGGTGTGAGAAATCAAGTAGGTTCTCCGTCTGAGCGCACGTGGCTAAGCGAGCCAGTGCGGGTTTCCTGCGCTGTCTCCGCAATGTGCTTCCATGATGCTGCAGCGTTACTTGGGGGGACCGAGAGCTTCCGTGCTAATGGGAGTGAGTCCCAGGCCGCATTCACAGGTAATTAGATGGAGAGAAATTATCCAGGCTATTTTGGTGTCGGCCAAATATTTTGAATATGTGTTAAGCGGTGATAATCAAGTTTATCTTAATTGCCTCGCAGTAAGTTAACAGGTGATTAATATTATGGATATAAACTTTTGCTTGGTGAAGGATTGGGATAATGAGAATTTAAGGAATTCTGAGTCAGGCGGGAGGAGCCTAGAAGAACTGGGCTCTCGGAGGCTCCTTCTCATTATTCTTGCCACTCACTTCTCAGCAGAATTTTATTCCTTACTTCGTCCCCGGTCCCCGAGGTCTCCCGGGCCTCCGTGCCCGAGCTTCTGGTTCTGAGCTGCTCCCCATGGGGGCCCTTCCCTTCCGTGGCCCCCACCCTACCCCAAATCGGTGGCCTCCCTCTCTTGCCCCCTGACATTCTGCAAAGCCTTGTTCCTTCCATGGCTCTGTTCAGGGCCACCACCTCCTCCGTGCTTTGGTGTGGTACCGAACGTGTCCCTCATCTCCTGTGCCCAGAACGACGGGGACCAGTGAGCCCGCAGCACTCAGCAGGGAGAAGTGTGTGCAATCGGGACGCTCACGGGGGACAAAGCACATGTGTGGCCTCTGGAACTTGTTTGGCCGCCTCCTGGCCGAGAAAGCACGGCTGTTGAGGGTCAGGGCACGTCTCCGCCCTCATTTCCCCATGCAAGTGGCCCCCCTTTGGCCTCTGGAGGAGGCTCCCAGTGGGACCGGAATGTCATGGAAGCAGGGTTTTCTTCTTTGTGTGCGGTGGTTTGGCCTGCTCGGTGGGTCAGGCTGGGGGCCCCATCGAGCCCTCCCCAGGCCAGACGTTCCTCCGGGCACCCCGTGCACGCAGGCAGCTCTGGTCCAGAACTCCAGGCTGTGCCCTGTCCCACGGCACTTCTCGCCCTGGGCACAGTCGTGGTGAGCTGTCTGCCTCCCCCACTCAGTGTGACCATCGTGACCGCAGGGGTTTGGTCTGGTCTGGCCACCGCGGGCTTTGGGGCCTCTAGACTGCTTCCCGCCACACCGTGGTCGCTCCTCAAAATCATAAGACGTTATTTTATAGGACGGATCCCACTGCTTCTGTGCTGCCGCCCAGTCCCACCGGGCCCTTTCCAGAAGGCGTGGGAGCTCAGGCCACTGGGGAGAGGCCGTGTCTAACCGGCCACACTGGGGAGAGGCGTGTTTCATGGCAGACAAGCCCAGCACGGCCTTACTTTGTGAGGAGCGTCTGGCTGCCTCCCTAGGGCCAGCTGGTCCAGGCCACAGCACCTCGTTGGCCGCCAGGTGCGCCGTGAGCACCTGTACGCCTGCCGTGTCCCCCCGACCTCTGCTCGGGAGCTCAGTCGGCACCCTGAGAGCCATGCGCGCCTGCCGGGAGGTCCGGCAACGGTGGGAGCTGGGTGGCTGAGTCCCTGCCTCGAGCCGTCTGAACAGGGAGCCGTCTGCAGGCTCCGCTCTCCCGCGGAACCGTGTGTCCTGACTGTGCGCCGACACTACGTTACAAGGTGCGTTTGACAGGCGGCCACTCTGTGACAACGATGCATTTCGTGATGACCTTAGACTTTCTCCCCCACCGGTGGCTGGGCCTGCCCGTGTCCACCGTCCCCTGCCCTCCAAGGACCGCGTGGCCATACATCCAGGTGGGGCACTTCTAGGGGGCCCGTCGTCCGGATCCCTTGTGCATTGCGCCCCCTGGTGTTGTTCCAGGAAGCCAGCATGACTCTGCTTGAGAGTGAGTGGGGGATGGGGACCAGGTTCGTTTGTCACTTGTCATTCGACCGGCGCTGACCACGGCCACGGCTGGGAGCCCCCGTTGTGTCCTCGAGCTGCAGGGACCAAGGAGAGCTCTCTGCAGGTGCCTGGGGCCAGGAGCAGCTGCCCTGGGGGAGGGGCCGGGGGAGGGGGTGACCCAGGGGACATGGGTCTGTAAGACATAAGCAGGCACTTGGGTATGTTCGCATCACTCTAGTTCCTGGGCTGTGTTCTCTCCGCACCAGCGCTCACGGGCTGTGTTGCTCTCGGAGAGCGACGTCGGCCTCCGTGGGGCCAGCTTCCCCGAGGGCTCTCCCAGGTGGCGCGCGGGGCACCCTTGCGGTCCTCACTGGCCGGCACCGTCAGAGGCCCGGGCGAAGATCAACCTGCAGAATGCCTCCTCCCCGCGACAGAGGCCGCCGCCCAGCCTGCGTCTCCTGCTGGCGCCTCTAGCTCCCCGGGGGCGGCTTCCAAACTCAGCGGCCATGGTGTCTTCTGGGTAGAAAGTCTTCTGGGTCAGTACCTGCCCCTGCAATGATGGGCTGGCTGAGAGCAAAGTTTGCTGCCAATTAATTCATAATATAAAATATTTGGTATGCAAATCTAATTTCTTAACTGTCAGCTTTTATTTGCCAATATGGCAAGCCTTTATTTATTTCTATTATAAAGCCAAATCCCTAAAACTCTAAGTTCTTAATATTTTGAAATTTCAATTATCCTCTGCGACCGCATCTCTATTGACAGACGCATTTGCATGCCGTCGGAGCTGGTGGTAAACAACGGGGCCTTTGGAAGGGAGGGAGCTGTCTGAACCTGCAAGCATGTGTGGAGACCACGTTTGGCTTGGGAAGATCCTTCCCTCTGCGCAGGCCGGAGGGTCGGAGGGACGCCGAGGCGCCCTGGGGAGCCCGACTGGCTGTTGGGGCAAGAGCCCGGCTGTGATCACGAGCTGTGCTCAGTGGTGACCTTCGGAAAGCCCCAGGAGTCCCGGTCGGACTTGGCCGCGGGCAGCCCGCTCTGTGAGCTGTCAAGGGGGGTTGTGCCTGTGACTCGAGCCAGGGTCTCGTCCATGACCCACTGGATCTTTAGAATCATGCCCGGGGTCTGTCATCGTCCAGAAAACACGCGTGTGTCTTGAAATGCCGAGAAGTGCGGGGATCTGGACCTTTGCCCGGTGGATGTTGGCTGAGCACTGTTCTGGGTGCTGAGGCCTGACGGGAGCCCGTGGGACGCGGACCCACAGACTGCTGACCGTCAGCGCATCCTGCGCCGGGGGCCGGGGGCCATCTGCAGCAGGGCGGGCGGGGCGGGCGTGGGGGTGAGGAGCTGCTCTTTCTGTCTCCGGCGTGGACAGGGGGCTTCCTGATAAAGCCAGCTCAGAGCCTCTGTTTGGATCGATGTTTGCAGATTTTAGGGGCTACCCTTCACCAGATAGGCGCACTTATCTAAACACTATGGCAAAGTTGTTAGAGTAGTCAGCGCTGGTTTCCAGAAGGGTTGGCATGTCTTTGGCGTCCCTGGTATTTTTTCCTCTGCCCTCCACCCTCGGGACACACACGAGGCATCAAGCGCTGCTTCCCGTGTGGTTGGAGGTGAAGGCCCACATGGGGGGGCACCCGTTCTTCTGGAAGTGGGGGCGCTGTCCCTGAGGACAGCCCCGTGTGGACGGCGGGAGCCCCGAGGCCAGATCAGCCCCTGCTGATGGACAGACCTCCGAACAGCCCCCTGCGAGGGTTCCTCCGGGGCCGAGCTCCCTCCCCCCTCCCCCTCCCTGTGCCCCCAGCACTGGCCTTCTGAGCTGATTTGTCAGGTGTCATTGCCAAGCAGTGAGGACCTGGAGAGGGAGTGGGGAAGGGATGTGCAGGGGAAGCCTGTGAGCCAAGTGTCTCAGCAGAAGGGCCTGGGGGCACTGCCCGGCTCGGGGTGTCCTCCCTGTGAATGCAGGGCTCACATTCTCGGGAGTCAAGGAAGGGACGTGTCCACTGTCACACGGCTGCAGAGAAGACGAGAACTCCGGATCTTTGCATTTTCTTCTAAAGTTCAGATTGATGGTTGGCCGAAGAGCAGGGGAGGCTCTGGGGGCACAGAGTCCCTTGCAGGAGAGAAGAAGGAGGAGCGCACGCCGCCGCAGTAGGGCCCCGTGTCCCGCCGGCCGAGTGGAGGGGTGTGCGGGGAGGGCCCCGTGGGTTCCCTGCAGATGGAGCCTTCATTCTATCCGCAGAGCGATTTCGTGCCCCTGTTCCTTTTCTGTGTGTGTGTGTGTTTGGTTATTTGAAATTTTCTTTAGCAATTTACCAGGTCTGGTCTATTTCTTTGTTTCCCTGTTTTTCCTCTGCGCATAGATTACATGTTTTCAGTAGCATCTGCTGTGAATTTTAATTATGATGTTCGACTCCAAGGGAGGCTTGCAAAGCAGCCGGCGTAGTTAGCAGTCCAGACCCATGTTTACGACACAGACAGAGGGCTGCAAAGTGTGTCAGGAGACGCAGACGCCAGACAAAGGAGGTAGCGGCCCTCTTTCTCAGAGACCTCTGCAGCGAGGGGCCCATACGCTTAACATTATTTTTTGTTTGTTGTGTATTTTGCCGGTAATTGTTCTTTGGTTCTTGAAGGCAGTATCACAAAGCCTCGCAGCCTTGAACGGAGCAGTTATGGGATTTGGAACTCGACTAAAATGGAAAATGCAATTCAGTGTTCTGCTACTTCAAATTGCGCAAATAAGCTTACAGAACGTCATAAACCCTGGGCTGCGATTACTTATCAGCCTGGGAAGCCGGCCCAGGATCCAGGGCTATGCGTGCGCCCCAAGTCCCCGCGGTCCATGCGATGGCTCTCAGGGGTGGTGCATGATGCTCGAGGACCCGTGCCCTCCGGAGAAGGTCCGCTGAAGGCCTTGGGAGGCGTTCGCTTCCTGCACAACAACAGCTCAGCACTCTGACTGCGTGCTCCGGGGTCCCTGTGCTCCTGGGTGCTTCTGTCCCTGGAGTCCACCGACTCCTGATGGCATTTTGCTCCCGAGGTCCATGATCCTTAGCGGTTTTGGGGCTCAGGCACTCCGTTGGGCAGTGTGTCTGTGAACAGGAGACACTTTGGGGAAATCGTTTTGCATGTACTCTACTTCCTACCCTCCTTCAACTTGGCCAGCCTGGCCTCTGCCGTGCCCTGCCACGCCTGCCCTCCCCACTCCCCTTGCACAGGGAAGGCAGGTAAAGACCCTTGCCCTCCGGTCACACCTCGGTGCATGCCCAGGTGTGAAGACCAGAACAGTCGGGGTTCCCAGAGACGCTGCCGACCGTGTCGGGGAAACAAAGTGAGCCAGGTTCATCATGCAGGTCTCCTGCTCCCAATACCTGGGTTTCAAGACAGACTCGAACCAGGGCCTGGTCTAATAGATAACCTGGTGGATGACTCCCGTCCAGCCACGCGAGGGCTCTGCACGTACCCAGCAGGAAGCTTGCAGCTGTCCGCGTCAGACCCATCACAAAACTCCATTTTCATTGACACATGTTAGGGGAAGCTTCCTCCATCCATACATCTACACGAAATAAATGGAAATAGACTCCATCCTTGACCCCGGTCCCAATCCAGCAATCAGTAATGGAATCACTGCAGGATAAATGAACCATTTGGAAAAACCAGCCCATCCATTTCATCAAATGATGCACTTCTACTAACATTTTATTTTTACGCTTAATATGTGTCTATCGAAATACAGATAACATTTATGTTGTTTTGATTTGTTATGCTAGTAATAATGTAGAAAAATCCAATGCAGAAGAAGATTATTTTTAACACTTAGAGCCCCCGGTCAGTGGCAGTGAAGAGTAGTCTGTATTTCGTATCAATATTCCCGAACAGAGAAGTGTGATTAGGAGGATGAATAACATCGATCCCTTTGGGACAGAACTCCGTGGGAGAAGGGGCTCGGAAGGACAGCTTTAAGCGGAGGAAGAGAGGAGTCCGTGAGACTTTCGGCTGTTGAAGGGCCTCTCCGTGAATGTCTGTAGGGTGACCCTGGGCATGGAATGCCTCATGACCAAGGTCCTGTTTTGCCTGGAACGACGAGGATGCGGTTTTCTTTTACAGCAGTGATATTTACAGTATGCCAGAATTTACATCCTATTCCACTGTTTGAACCCACAACAGACACCGCACCAGGCCAACTCCACGGGGCGTCTGAGCAAGCGGGTGAGGCCCGAGCCAGAGTTGGCAGATGCAGCGTCCGCCACGCCGGACGAACACAGCCCTTCCAGCAGCACCCACGGGAGACTTGACGGCGTTATATTTTAATTTCTGTAAACTTTTTATTTCAGCGCCGTTTCAGATTTACAGGCAAGCTGCAAAGACACGTGGAGCCTTCCAGCTCGTGCACGCCCGTGTCCCTGATGGCCAACGTCGAACCCGCTGCGGCACACGCGTCCCGACGGGCACACGGCACCAGTGCCTTAGGCGCGATGGAAGTTCATGCTTTCTTCTTAGTTTCACCTCGTGTCCGTCTCCTCTCCCGGGATGCGGGCCTGGGCGTCCCCTCCCGCTTGGTCGGCGGGCGTCCCGAGGCTCCTCTTGGCCGTGACAGTCTGTCTTCCTTCGTCTGTGATGACCTCGACTGTTTGAAGGGCTCAGGTCGGGCACTTTGGACACAGTCCATCCACGGTCGAGCCGGGACAGGGTCTTAGAAGGAAGGGCAGAGCGAGGTGTCCTCTCACGCGTCGTCGCCACGGGCCACCCTGTGCACGTGACGGCCCCGCTGATGCTCACCTCCATCTCCGTAGCCGAGGCCGCATCCGCCAGGCCCCCAGGCTACTCTCCCTCCCTCACGAGCTCTTGGGGGAGGTCACCCTGCAGCCCACACTTCGGGCCGGGCTTCTGCTCCTCCCCGCGAAGGGGACCATGCACATCACTGGGAAGATGTGTTTTGAGTTTCCTCATGCTTCCAGAACATGGTTGTGTGTGTGTGTGTGTGTGTGTGTGTGTGTGTGTATGCGTGTTGTGTATATGTTGTGTTATGTGTGCGTATTGTGTGTATATGTGTGTGTATGTATGTTGTGTGTATCTGTGTTGTGTATATGTTGTGTTGTGTGTATGTGTACATGCACGTTGTATGTATGTCTATGTGTTGTCTGTTGTGTATCGTGTGTGTGTTGTGTGTGTGCTGTGTGCATGCGTGTTGCATTATGTGTTGTGCGTGTGCACGCGTGTGCACGTGGCGTGTGAGTGAGGGCACCCGCAGCCGGTGTGGGTCTCAGGGCCCGGCTCTTCCCCTCGTTGGCCTCACCCTTTGACTACCCGTATCTAGCAAACTCGTCAGCCTTTTCCAGAAAAGGAGATTCTCTGGGGGAGAAATCAGGCAAATGGTGGTTTGTCGCCCTTGAGACCTGACGACGGCCCTGCGGCTCCCCTGGGCTCTCCGCACCCCTGCCTCCCTGCCCCAGCCCCGCGCCCCAGCGGCAAGCCGGGAGGAGTCACTGGCTCCATGGGGTTATGGGGGTCCACGGGCCCCACACCCGCATGGCAGCCTCACGCCCCGCTGCCGCTGGGGGCGCCCGACAACTGACCGGCCCGCAGCCTGCCTCTGGGCCGGGGCCCAGCACGCCCACCGTCGCCCGCTCCAGCCTCGGCCTCGGCTCCCTGACCCGAGACCCCGACTGCCCCGGGCCTGACTGGCACGGGGCCCCTGCGCTCCTGATGCCACCCCGGGCCTCAGAGGACTGCGTGGTGTGCGAGGCTGGGGACCCACCCCGCTCCACCGTCTCTGTGGCTACTCCAGTGCTGGACTTTGAGTTCATGAAATGATGTCCGCTCACCCTGTGGGTTTCGTGAGATTCGGCTCCTGTGCTGTGTTGGGACAGCCGTGCCTGCTCAGGGCTGGGTTCCTGGGGCAGAGGGCAGAGGGCACCGCTTGGGCTGGGCCTCAGATCGTCCTTCTGTGGCCGTGGCCGCTGGGAGCAGCTGGTGGCCCTGCGCTCTGCCCGTGCCTGGGGGCTTCCGGCTAAGCCCTGTTTAAAGGGCCTGCTCAGCCTCTGTTTGGTGTGATGAGGCACGTTCCCTAACCCACCGGGAGGCCCCCCACTGCTGCAGGCTGGGCCCCGTCCGTGTGCCCTGGCCGGTAGGAGCGGGGGCTTCCAGCAGAGCGAGAGCGTGCCGGATGGAGAGCTTCCCCTGGAGTTGCTGGTCCTCTCACCCGGGTGTCGCAGGAATCCACTCGGGAGGCAGCTTCGACCTCGAGTTCTCTTCGGCGTGTGCGCACGTGTGCATGCGAGAGGGGGAGCTCTGTGCGAGCGTGCGGACGAGCCTGCAGCCCACCGTTTCCTCCTGACCCTGGACAGAATAGGACTACATTCATCAAATGTCCGGGAGCCCTTACAGCTAAAAGGGTTTTGAATTTTGAACGCGGCAGCTCATTCTACAAATGTCTTTCTGGAATGACCTTCAGAGGGATTTAAAGCCGGGCTGGCTCAGCCTCCATAACTCACGTGCCTGCATTGTTGACACGGGCATCACTCTCCTTCGTGCCCCGCCGGCCTCCGCTCTGGAGTGCCAAGCCTCCCCCCCGGGCCACGATCCACCCGCTGTCAGGGCAGGCCCGGGGCTTCCCAGACGACCCCATCGATCGTTCGGGAAAGAGCATCCGAGCAGGTCTGTGCAGAATCCGTCATCTTTGTCGCTGTATTTCACCTTAATTATGATGATTTTTATCCATGTGTGGGGTGCACAGAATAGATTCACTTCTGTGTGGTTGAACAGACAAGACCCGTCACTGATGAGAAGGGAACCAACCGTAGCGGCACGCGGGGCCCAGGGATTCCGGGTACCGGAGAGGAAGGGTACGGAGGGCGGGCTAGGGGCCCAGGCCATCCTCAAGGTCCTTTCTTGGGCTTGTGGAAGATACTTAGAAACCTGGAAATAATGTAATTCCGCAAACCTCCATTGTTGATGTTGACTTTATGATACGCTATTACCGTTCTTCTGTCTTTTCCTGTTGCATGTTTATGTCCTATCTGTGTTGCAGTGTAAGTGGAATTTGAAACCCCCAGCATGTGGCCCAGGCACAGCTTGGCTAGAGGCCCGTGCCTGGGACACAGGCTGGTGCCGGTGTGGGGAGTGTGATGTCTTGGCTCCGTCCAAGTTTCTTCCGGGAATAGGCTCCTGGTTGGTGAGCTGCTGGACTAGTTTCCTTGGTGCCGCAGGCAAGTGGATCATAGTATTTTATGGTTATTAACCTCCTGTTCGTAAGTTCTCCGTACTGTTGTGTTACCAGCGCTGTGATCTCTTACTTGTGAATATTAAGTGTTGTTCTTACCGAGGACATATTTTTCTCTTTACGAGCCTTATGGAATCGCACGTCTTAAGCAGCTGGGTGAGAGCAAGTGGCCTGTGGGGCTCCCGCGTGAGGAGGGTCCACTCTGCAGCGGGCCGAGCACAGCCCAGAAGCTTTCTCTCGTCCCTGCAGCCCCGTCGACGGGACAGCGGGCATCCCTCCCTCTGGGAGGCCGGGGTGCAAGTGCGGGGAACAGTGTTGGGAGGGCCCAGACAAGGAAGACACGGGTGTGCAGTGACAGGATGCGGACGCTGCCTGCTCCGGGGTCCTGCGGTGGGGGCTTCCTCCGTGCCACGTGCATCGTCCCAGATCCTGCTCTTGAGCCCTTCCTGGCAGCCCCACGCGCGCGAGAGGCCTGCGGGGACCGTCAGCTCCGTTTGCAGGCGTCCGTGTTTGCCAAAGCCGAAAGCGTTCCCTGCTTGCCTTTCAAGACGAAGGCATCACGTGTGGGCACGTTTCCTACCAATACTCCAGGGACGGAGAGCCCTTTCCCTCTCGTTCAAAGGTGATACTTTCCCCGGTGTTGAGATCTCTGGGAGAGGACCTTTTCTCTTTTGAGGAAAGAAATTAACACTGGGTTTTCTATGTCAGTAACAGAAGGTCTTTCTGTGTTTGTCAGGTGCTGAGCTGGAACTGATAATCCACACCCAAACCCGTGACCTCTCTGCTGCCTGTAAGCAGGAGGGAGCACACAGGCTCGGTGTGGCCACGGGATGGAGGGGGGCCTGGGCGATTCAGAGTCAGTCCTTATGGACTGGCCTAGGCGGGCCAGCACACCCCCAGCCCACACGGCGGACCAGGGAGCAGGGTCTGTGTTGGCTTGGATGAGTCTAGGGCTCACTGTCCTGGGCCTCGGAGGGGTCCCTTGTCTGTGGGACCCAAACACATTGGGCTATAAGAGGCATCGGTCAGGATCCTGTTCTGATATGCTCGATGCGGCCAAAGAGGCCTCGTCACCCACACCGCCCCCAGTTCTTTCCTGAAACTCCAGCAGTTTTCTTCAAAACAGGATGCCCCAAACAAAGAGAAAATAGATGTCACTGTAGAACATTGCTTTGTTGATTTATCGATTCATTCACTCACCACCCATTCACTGGATGTCTCCTTGATGTCAGACACGGCGCTCATAATGGGATTAAAGAGACAGATAGGTCCCTGGCATAACAGAACTTCATCTGGTGGGGACGACAGGCATTAATCAAATAATTATATAAGTCATAGTTTAATTATATTGTGAGAGGTGTGACAGAGGAAAATACATGAAGATATAGTGGGGACCCTGGAGCATCACCGAGACTTAACTGAAAACAGAGAGCCCTGCGCCGGGCACGCGTCCCCAGCAGGACCGGGCTGGGCCTGGCACCCTGACACCTGACGGCAGGTCCATCCAGGGTGCTGGGGGCTGCGGGGCCTGGTCCTCCCGCCCCGTGGTGGAGAGGTCGGTGCCGGGGAGGCTCTGACTTGGGCAAGGGGACGGCAGGCTGTGGCTGTCCCCCGCACGCCGTCGCCGGGACAGGGTTCTGCGTGCTTGCGGATTTCCCCAGTGAGCGGCATCTCAGGTTTGGTTGAATTTCCAATCAGGCTAATTAGGAGAGGTGGCTCTTCTAGGCAAGTCGTATCATCACCCGTTGAAATTGAACACGTCTCCTCGGTGGGTAGAAGGTACTTAGAAAAGAGCATCCAGTCCAAGCTGTTCTCCCAAAATAAGTACAAACTGATTGCCACCTGCTTCAGAATCAGAGTTGATAAAGTTATAGCAGGAAGAGCATTCATTTCCATACTAATTTCTTTTGGAAAATAATTCGGGAAGATCCTGATCCTAGAAATCTTTATGAAAGGTGAGGCTCGAGTTTGCTGGACGAGCACATCCGTGGGAAAGCGTGGCCGCTCCCTAAGGCCCAGAAGCCGTGGACGCGCTGGTTTGTCCCCAGGGAGGATGCCAGCCACAGGGGGCTGGGGCTGCGGATGGCTCCCTGATGGAGAAGCGATGCTTCGTGGGCAGAGGAGGTGGCCCTTGAGCCATAGCCACTCCTGCACCGTGACCGAGAACTGCTTTTTCTGGAAAAACGTGGTGCCTTTTAACCCATACTCCAGTTGACAAAGGATTGTATTTCCGTTTTAGAGAGGAGCACCGTCACAGAGAATTTCTGAAAGCTGGAAAGGATGGAGATGGTCGCCTGCATTTCTCTCCGCGTCCACACGTCTTAGCTGATGGTGGGGGAAGGGGCTTGTGAGGGGCCCAGGGTGGCCATTCGGGGCTCCCTGGCTTTCCACCCCGCCCACCGTGCTCAGTTTCTTTTGTTGTTTCCTTGTAAAAACCTTTGTTTTTTAAAGTGAAGTTTAATCAGAATTTTCTGCAGGGATCAGCAGAGTGGTTTGAGGCCTAGGTCTGGGGGGCGTCCAGGGAAACCCTCCGTCCTGGGTCCCCACCGCCCCTCCAGCGACCCCTGCTGGGCACACCTGTGACTGCCCGGTTCGGCGCGGACGCCGACAATGTGGGAGCTCAGGGGCCCTTCCTGGCCGTTTGGTCCGCGGACCCAGAGACAGTTTTCCAGAACCATGTTACCTGGGAGGGCATTGCGAGCAGACAGCAAGACTTGTGTGTCTGTCACTGTCACCGGAAGGTTGTGCCTCAGGCCACTCCCCGCTGCTTGCGCGCACGAGGGTCTCCTTGTTCCCCAAGTCCGCACGTCCCCCTCTGCCTGCCCTGAATGAGTTCATGTAGAGTCAGACACCGTTTATGCAAGAGGACCTTCCCCCTGAATTTCTGATGCAGAAAGAGCTCTGCAAAAGACAGTAACTGTGAATTTCCATCTGCTGATTCGGTCAATGATGACTGAAGTCAGAGTCTCAGTAGCTAGTACCCCAAACTTTAAAACATTCCGCCGTGGACGGTGGGGGGACAGTCTGTGGGGATCCGTTTCCAAACAGGCTCTGAAAACAGGGCTCTTCCTATTTCATTGCTGGTGCGGTTCCTCATGGCCCCCCCCCCCGGTTCTTCGGTGTACCTTGTTCTTGGGACCCAAGATCTTGCAAAATCGGATAGTTACATCTGTATGTTGTTTGCTCTTTTTAGTTAAATGCGTGATAGAAAAATGAGGTGGACTTGAAAATCTGTTTTATGCTCCTTGGGCTGCTGCAGTTCAGTCATACCTTGTGTGTTGACTGTGAGCAGAGAAAATCCCACAGAGCTGGGGGTCAAAGCATACACTTAGCCCTGGGGTCCCAAAGTGGTTCTTGGCCAAGTGAGGGGCTTAGCGTTGCTGACCAGTGAACTCAGCCAACTGGACTCACCTGGAGTCAGACATCAGGTGACCTCGCGGCGGGATCGCCTCAGAAGAGACTCGGAGCTCTGGGTCGGTGGGTGTGGTTGGTCATGCAGGCATCCCTCCAATTTTTCAAAAAACTCGTACTGATTTATTTTCCATCCAGCTGTTCTCTGTGCCCACACTTTCTGCCTGTGCGTGGAGAATGCTATGAACCAGGACTTAAGGAATACGGTTACGGCATTACCTCATCTGCTCCCAAAGTTAGAAATCACAACTCTCTCTTTTCAAGGCTAACATCCCACGTTTGAAGCATCTGACCCTCTCCGCTCGTAGTGGGTTCTCTGTGGAGGCGCTAGTTTCTCTGTTCTCCTGGCAGGAGCTGCCAGAGACTCCTGTGAGTTGCTCGTCCACCGGCCCAGGGGCTGTGTCCCCCTGGATCTCATTTACTGTGCCGGTAAGACCCGCCCTCCCTGGACAGCAGCGCCTGATCCCTGCCTTTTAACCCCTCTTCCAGCCTGGACGTGTGCTGTTTTTCTCTTGACGCTGAGTTTTGGAGGAGGCTATATTCACATTTTCAATAGGATCTTATGTCTTAGCTCTTCCCCTTATCACCTAGCAAGACATTGAAAGTGAAATATCAGGGTTGTAAGTTTCTGAGGCTCATTTAACAAGAATGAGCCTCCTTCAGGAAGCCTCTGTTGGTTGATGAAACATGGCCCATTCTACCAGCCTCCATCCACACGGCCTTGGCTGAGCTCCTTCTGCCACAACTCCAAGAAACTCTGGCTCTTGTCTGCATCTCCCCATCTTGCACTTCATATTCTCCTTCAAGCAGTCTGTGTTCAACCCACCATGACGTTTTCTGCTCACAGGACTTGGCTATTTCCCCATGACCTCCTGCAGTGAGTGGAAGAGTTCGAGTGTGGCAGTGCGGCTCTCCAGTCTAGACACAGGCCGCACATCTGGCTCCCCTTCCGTGCAGTGATGGGGGCTTGCTGTTTCTTTTGAGTGGGATGCCCCATCTCTCCCCTGCTCCTACATACACCACCTTTGGAGCTGTGACCACCTCTGGGGCTTCCCCCCAAGCCACACATTTCTGCTCAGTCTCATGCCCTTGCAGCCTGCACACCTGGTTTTGATCTCTTCCTATTCTGAACCTCCCCAGAAAGGCATTCATTCATTCATGGATCCATCAAACATTTGTATACCTCATCACGGGCTTGGTACTTTGATGACAACATAGAAATGAAAAGTATGGTCCCTGTCCTCAGGTAGATTCAGTGGTGCAAACTTTTTGAAGGAATCATCAATATATTCCACCCTTTCTTTCCTCCCATCCTCTCCTCTGTGCTTTCCAGCTGGTGTCTACCACCTTCGGTGGCGTCTACCTCCTTTGGTGGCATCTACCTACCACCACATCACCAAAACATCCTTCTTAAGGCAGCCAATGTCCTCCGTGTTGCAAAATCCAACAGAAAATGTTTGTTTTTATCTTACTTGACTTTTGATCCCCTTGGACACAGCTGCCCATGGTCCCCCCTGCGACCCGACACTATCTGTGTGCATCGTAATTACTGAGTTAGGGGCAGGACATGTGGCATTCGTTGTTAGGAGACCAGCAGGTCATGTTTGATTCTGTTGGTCCGGGAGGGAATGGTGAAGCAGTGGATTAGGAGTCTCTTCCTCCTAGAATAGCTCTTATCAGTAAGGCACCATGGACACCATCACCAAGACCAGAAGCCATCCCCCCACATCTGATGGTCTGTTTCCCGGTCCTGGGAGTCTTTATCCACCCCTGCCCTGACTCCAGCCCCGCATCATTTCCTGCTGGGCTCTTGCTCTCATTTCCCGTCTGCTGTCCTCCTGTCCACCCTGGCCCATGGACACTCAGCAGGGCAGGTCTCTAAGAATGCAGACATTCTGTAGGATACACTGATGCAGAATTCGCTCAGGTTTTAGAGCTGCTGTCATCAATACAGGGAGCTCTTTTTTGTACAAGTATTTACACTCCCTCCGGCTCCCTTTCTGGGTTGTAGACTTGTGTGAAGGGGAGTGTGAATTTGACTGTGCATGTGTTCCAAGCCCGGGGCTGTGCTGGGCCTAGGAACCAGACACCCGAAAGGCAGACAGGCTGCAGGAGGTCCGCTCCGACCCTTCCTCCCAGTGCCCGGTGCGTCCTGCGCCACGTCACGCGTGTCTGGATGGCGTGCAGCTTCCCAAGCCCTCCCTGCTCGCCTGCTTCATCGAGCTTGCCTCGCCCACCGAAGGGGAGTGAAGGGGAGTCATTTGATGGATTGGCATCTGCACACAGTGACCTTTAGTATGGCTTCGAGGGTTTGGCAGTCTTCGCCGCGTGATCAGGTTTCATCAGATGTGCCATTCCCTTCTCTTTTCTCCCGGTGACCATCAGAAAGAGAGTTTTCTTTTTAAAGTTTATGGCCTCAGTGGTTTGCTCGCCGTTATAGTGCCCCTAGCAGCTGTTACTCCTTGCAACAGTGGATCAGAAATGAAGCTGAGCTTGGGCGTAATGGAAATTGTCCCTTGAAAGGTTTGAATTTGGAACATTTATTCCCCATTAATTTCAAGTAGACTCTAAATTGAGCAAAACATTCTCTGTCTTTCCTCTCGGTTGCAGGTTTTAACTGACAAATGGATGCCAGGCTTATCTGACTCAATTGCCAGCATTGAAACATGCAGATTTCAAGAAACGTGCACATCTGTCCAACTTAGACCCTTCCCGTTGGGTTCTGGACCCCAGTGCGTTCGTCCGTGCTGGAACATCGGGTCCATTGTGACACCCCGAGTCAGTGAGAGGCTGGACTGTTGAGTGTGTTGGAATGCCCTGTCGAGATGAGGTGGACAGCACCCTCTCATTGCTTGCAAAGTTACTACGAGAGGCACAGAGATGGACTTCGGCGAGAGGCCAACCGATTCCGCCCTGCATGGGAAGGAGGTGGCCACAACATCTCCTGTCACTTATCCCTTTCTGCAGATGGGGCTCTCGTGCAGCGTAGGTGGGCCTGGGGACAAGCGGCGGCTGTAGGGTCTCTCTGCAGCATCTGGCTGGGATTCCAGCCGGGAGTGGGGGCTTGAGCTGTGTTTGCATCACATTTCATAGGAGGTTGAGAAAATGCCAGCGAGGGCCTTGTGATCAAAGAACACAGTTGGAGGTGTATAGACAGGATCCTGCCCAAGTCTACCCTGAGTCGCTGGTGGACGTGATTTCAATGCTGCTGTCCGGCTCTAGAAACATGCCTTATTCTCTGTATTATCTTGCCTCCCCACCCTTAGGCAAACCCGAGTGTAGTAGCCAGGCACACGTAAGGAGATCCTTACTCATCTGGAACTTGCGAGACTTCATAGGAATAGATCTTAAATCTGTCCTTTGTCCTATCAATGGAAAGTCAAAACCAGACATTGATGTGTAACCGACGCCAAGGTATTATACTTAGAAGAAAATAGACATAATTGTAAGCTTCTTATATGATAGTTTATTGCTTATAAGGAAATTTTACACATCGCTTGCTGTCTTTGTGCCTACCTGGGCTTCAAACTTTGCTGGAAAAACCCTGCAATTCTGTGATGGGTACTCCTTCTGTTTCATGGGCTCTTGACACAGGCAGAATTTCCTCTACTTGTCTGTCTTCGTTCTTTTACGTTCCCATTCACCAATGATCCAGATGCTAGTATTTGACTTTCCAGTTCAGTAGGGTGTGGATATAAAGTGATTCTGGTATTTTTGAAGAACTCTCTTCAGCCGTGTGTTACAGCCTCTTGGAGCCTCCTGCTGTCATCTCGGCAGGATTCCAGAGAATTCTGGTCACTTTTCTTTATAATGATTGGAAAGGTGTCTATGTTTTTCAAGTCCGAGAAGTTAATGTATCTTGGCAGCCTAGAGAACAGAAGACTTGAGTATATCCAGGGACTGGAGATTTTTTTTAAAGGTAATTATTGAAAACATTGGCTAGTTACTGGATTATTTGATCTTTGAAGGCTATTTGTCATCTGTACTTTCCAAGTAGAAGTTTCCATGGTGCTTTGGTGGATTCCATCAGACTGTGCACATGGAACTCAGCCACTGAGGCTCACCTGTTGCACACTTGATTTTGGTGCTTGGATTCACTCTTGTCCTTTTAGAAGCTGGGAAGGGACAGCTTTGTGTTCAAGTGTGGGGCTTCGGTGAGCTGAAATATTGTGTTCTACAGGACTCCAAGGAAAGGGCACTGTGGGAAGAAAGAAAACCCTCACACACCATCTAAATTCTTAGAAACATTGGCTTTTTAGTGATTTTCTTCTTCTAAAAAACAAAAAACCCCACCACACTTGTATATTTAAAGTGGGGATATATTTAAATGAACAAACCAGGCCCATTTGCAAACATTTCAAGAGTAATGGCTCCATCAAGAAAGTGCTTAAATAAAAAATAAATTATTGTAATTTTCAGGTTGAGTAATATAGTGTGTGTAATTGGAGTGGCTAATATATGCACTTAATGAAGTATATCTATCTTCTTGCAGGAGCGTCACCAATCAATTTGTGATGAAGTCAGTGTAATGAGCAAGCAAACACTTCCCTATGCTTTCAAATCCCCACGTGTCTAATAACGCCTTACATTAATCAGCACGCAGTTAGTGTCATCTGTTTGCCAATTCTTTGCTCAGTACCGTGGGCTGGGTCACCGACAAGAGTGCGGTTTCACCCCAGGAGCCTGCAGCCTGGTCGGCGAAGTGAGGCTGACCTCCTGCGAGCTGCTGTCACAAACGCCGGGTCCTGGGGTGGGCACGGACGGCTTCGACGCCAGACAATCCTGGGCTGGAATTCCTGCTGCTTTTCATTGCTCACAGATGTGAGGAAATTCCATAAACCTCCTACACTTTGATATTCCCAGATGAGAAATAGCAGTACTGCTGATAATAGTCTCACGTGCAGACAGGGTCACGAGCAGGCGTTTCAGGGCACTTGAAACATTCACTGCAGTGATGATGATGATGCCAACCAGTTATTTCATGTTTAAGGGGTGCCGCTCACCCTTGACTTGGGGTCCTCAGACCATAGACGCAGTTGGAGAAGAGGAGGGGACCCTTGAGGCCTTGGGGCTTGGTCAGATTCAAAATGGGGGGAACACGGGGCATTTTGTGCCCTCTGTGTCCAGAACTGGTGATCCAGTCCCTGAGCTTGATTCCCAGGTCTGTTGGTTTCATCTTCTAACGGTTGGAATTCTTTTCGCACTAAGAGGCACCAACTTATAAAACCGGTTGCCTGAAGCCTAGTGATGTCATGTCCACACAGCAGCTTCAGAATGCTCTTGACAATATATTTCCAAATATCTCAATCCCTCGAAGTACATTTTTTAGGAAACAAAGGAGCACAGAGTTCCCTTCTCTCTCAGCAGTTTCTTTACGTGCCCGCTTGCTTCCAGACCTCTCAAAACCTGGAAGATCTCCTTCCCGCAGGTTGCCCGGCACACCTCTTACCCGCTCCACATCCCCCTACCCTGACCTGGCTTCCGAGGCCCCGGTGAGGAGGGCGAGCAGGTGGCAGGAGGCTCCGCGTGGCGGGCGAGGGGGGGTCACGCGGAGGCGAGGCCTGCGCGTGCGTGTAGGTCCCACGGGCATCTTCTCATCACCGTCCACAGGAGCGCCCGCTCTCCTGCCTGGTTCCCAGAAGCCACCAGCCCTTGCAGATGTCCTTCAGGGACGGCAAAGGCTGCTTCAGGGGTCACTGCAGGAGCGGGCCCCGTGTCCCCGGCAGCGGTCATGCAGTGTGTGACAGCTTCTGCGGACACGCACGAATACCCTCCCGAGGTCAGCGAGTAAAGCAGAATGAAGGGTCCTCACTGCCACCCTTGCTCTGGGCGGCGCCTCTCTTGTCCACTCTTCCCGTCCCCTGTCCCTGTCACCTTCCCTTCGTCTGCCCCCTTCCCTCTGGAGCCCAGAGCTGCTGCAGTGATGAGGATGAAGAGTGCAGTTCTGCCTGTTGGTTGCGAGTTACACACAATCGTGGATCCTCGGCCATTTTTCTCCCGAACACTATTGCACCCACCACAGTCTCTGAGGTTCCGAGAGCTTCTGGGCCTTCGGGGGTCTCTGGTGCCCTGTGAGGAAGTGAGTCCATGGGTGACCACTGCCTCCTGGTGACAGATGTTTCTGACCTTCAGGGAGGGAAGAGCCCAGTGCTGAGTCGGAGACAGGTGTGGACAGGGGAGCCACAAGGGATGTGACATGTGTTCCCAGAGGTCAGTCCTGAGATCTTTCTAGGGGTCTGGTATCCTATGAGCTTACTGAAAGAATCACATGGGAGTGAACGACACCCCGAGAGACCCCTGCTCAGAGGTTCTTAATGCTGCTCTATGCATCGTTTCACATTCATGACCTTTCTATTAGCGGTTTCCGCAGCGTGTGAGGCCTGCGCCGCCGGGGAGGGGGTGTCACAGAGCTGTGTTGGCTGAAGGTACCTGTGAGGTACCCACACGTGAGCGGGACAAGCGACAGGCACCAGCGGGCCGCTGGCCGGGCACGTCCATGGTGCCTGTGGTCCTCCCAGGGGAGGGCGGCAGCCAAGGAAAGACCTGGATTAATTTGGAGTAAGAGGAGAAGCAGAGTCCCACAGCAGAGTGGGTTGGTTTTTTGTTTTTTGTTTTTTTAAGATTTTATTTATTCATATGACAGAGAGAGAGAGATCACAAGTAGGCAGAGAGGCAGGCAGAGAGAGAGAGGGGGAAGCAGGCTCCCCGCTGAGCAGAGAGCCTGATGCAGGACTCGATCTCAGGACCCTGAGATCATGACCTGAGCCGAAGGCAGAGGCTTTAACCCCCTGAGCCACCCAGGCACCCCAGAGTGGGTTTGTTTTATAAAATACTGGATTTTTGCCAAGACTGTATATGACCTGTGTGAAGTAATGCTAATGAACCAAACACCCACATGCGTACCACCCAACTCATGGAATAGAATACTATCGAGTCTTTGCAGCCACTGGGCCTCTCGCTGCTGGCATCACCCTCCCTACCGAGAGCTTCATCAAGCCACGCGTTGTGGTTGCCATCCTTGCTTCTCTTGATTTTTTATGACACGAGTCCCACAAACTGTCTTTTATAGAGCTTCACAAAATTGTGGACTTTATATAACCGAATACAGTATAGTTCTTCTGTAGTTTGCCTTCTTGTTTAATATTATGTTTGTGAGATTCATCCACGGTAATGAATGGAAGGAGCCATAGTCCGTCCATTTTTACTGCTTTATAACGTTCTGTTCATAGAAGATGGAGTTATTTATCCATTCTACTGTCAATGGATTACGTTCAGGGTTTGCTCCTATAAAACACTGCTACAAATATGCTGGAATTTGAATCTTGGGACTTACAACAAACATGTTCATATATATACATATCTTTCAGGGCATAGGTCAGATACATCTTTCCATTTAATTAGGTAATGTCAGTTTGTTTTTCCCCCGGCTTTATTGAGCTATGATGGACACATAGGACTGTGTATGTTCCAGGTGGACAGCGTGTTGATTGAATGCACTTATATATTGCACAGTGATCACCACCGTAGTGTTAGGTAACCCTCCGTCATGTCACAAATCACCATTTCTTTGTAGCCGTGAGAACCTTTAAGATCGACTTTCTGAGCAACTTGCAGGCACGTACTCCAACAGTATTAGCTGTGATGTGTGCTGTGCGTTAGATCACCAAGACTTTTTCTGCTGTGAATCCCCGAGTCCATGGTCTCTGATGGTTCATCTCCCCTCTGATCCCCCCCAACCTTCACTTTCCTTCCCTTCTCCTAATGTCCTCCATGTTATTCCTTATGCTCCACAAGTAAGTGAAACCATATGATAATTGACTTTCTCTGCTTGACTTATTTCACTCAGCATCATCTCCTCCAGACCTGTCCATGTTGATACAAAAGTTGGGTATTCATCCTTTCTGATGGCTGCGTAATATTCCATTGTATATATGGACCCCATCTTCTTTATCCATTCATCTGTCGAAGGGCATCTTGGCTCCTTCCACAGTTTGGCGATTGTGGACATTGCTGCTATGAACATTGGGGTGCACATGCCCCTTCTTTTCACTACATCTGTATCTTTGGGGTAAATACCCAGTAGTTCAATTGCTGGGTAGCTCTATTTTTAACTGTTTTCCAAAGTGGCTGCACTAGCTTGCGTTCCCACCAACAGTGTAAGACGGTTCCCCTTTCTCCACATCCTCTCCAAAATTTGTTGTTTCCTGTTTTGACTCCGGAAAACAAACTGAGGGTTTCAGAGTGGAGGGGCGTGGGGGGATGGGCTGGCTCAGTGATGGGTATCAAGGAGGGCACGTACAGCATGGAGCACTGGGTGTTATACACAAACAGAGAAGCGTGGATCTCTACATCAAAAACTAATCATGTGCTGTATGGTGTCTAACATAACATAAAAAAAAAAGAACTTTTTCTGCTGTGAAACTGGTGACACATTCCAACCAAAAACTCAGTTGTTTGCCCTTCCTGTTAGAGGTTGCCGAACTAAGATTTTTCCATTTTTCCTCAACTGGTAGCCGTGAAAATGTGTCTCACTGTGGTTCTAGCTACAGTTTCTGTAATTATTAGTGAGGCTGATAATCTTTTCATATGTTTATGAAATTTCTGTTTGAGATTTTTGCCTATTTTTCTCTTGAGTTGATTGCATGCTTTTTAAAATAGATTCAAAAAGTTCTTTATACATTCTGGAGACTAGCATGGTGTTGTTCTTAAAAATTGTTGTAAATAAAATCTTCACATGCTTTTTGATGTGTTTTACAAATAGATACGTTTTATTTCAACACAATCAAATTTATCCATCCTTCCTTTATGTTTGTGCTTCCTTCCCTTGTTTAAAAATCATTTCCTCCTGGAAATACATGAAGGTATTTTCTTCATTTTCTTCTCAAGGTTTACAGTTTTGTCTTTTCACATTTAAGTCTATAATCATCAGGAACTACCTTTTGGTAAAGGTCAGTGTGATTCAATTTGTAGAGTATAACTAGAGTATAATTTATTCATTTCATATTTTGTTATATAAATAAGCCACAATTTCTGTACTCACATTCTGTTGAAAGACCCTTGAGTGTGTTTCTAGTTTTGGACTATGTTGAATAATGTACCAGTAAATATTCTTTTTTTTAAGATTTTATTTACTTTTTTGACAGAGAGAGAGAGAGATCACAACTAGATGGAGAGGCAGGTAGAGAGAGAGGGAGAAGCAGGCTCCCCACTGAGCAGAGAACCCGATGTGGGCCTCAATCCCAGGACCCTGAGATCATGACCTGAGCAGAAGGCAGAGGCTTTAACCCACCGAGCCCCCTGGTGCCCTGCCAGTGAATACTCTTACACTGTGTGTGTGTGTGTGTGTGTGTGTGTGTGTGTGTGTGATGAATACTCTTACACTGTGTGTGTGTGTCGTGAATACTCTTACACTGTGTGTGTGTGTGATGAATACTCTTACACTGTGTGTGTGTGATGAATACTCTTACACTGTGTGTGTGTGTGTTGAATGCTCTTACACTGTGTGTGTGTGTGTTGAATGCTCTTACACTGTGTGTGTATGTGTTGAATGCTCTTACACTGTGTGTGTGTGTGTGTGTGTGTGTGTGCGTGGTGAATGCTCTTACACTGTGTGTGTGTGTGTGTGGTTCATGGGGACACATATTCACTGGAGGTTGGGAAGTCAGAGATTAAGGTGCCAGCCATCCGCCTCTGGTGTCCAGTGAGGACCCCCTTTCTGGCTTATAGATAGAAGTCTTTCTCAGTGTCCTCACATAGCGGAGAGAGGGTTGAGGGGACTCCTTAGGATCACTGTTATAATGGCACAAATCCCATCACTGGGACACTACTCTTGTGACATAATTACCTCCGAAAGGCCTGCTTCCAAATATCATCAACTTGCGGATTAGGATTTCAACATATGAATGTTGAGGGGACACATTCAGTCAATAACATTTATGTTTATGTGAATATCTTCTCCTACCCAATTGGCTTACTTTTCCACTGCCTTAATGATGACTTTTAATAAACACAAACTTGTAATTTTAATATAGTCAAGTGTATCAATCCTATATTTTTTGTTCATAATTTTTATTTCCTGTTTAAAGAAATTTTCCTTATTTCAAGTCATAAGTGGGATTTATTCCTAGATGCAAGTGTGGTTCAGTATTCACAAATCAATTAACATGATACATCACACCAATAAGAGAAAGGATAAGAACCATATGATTCTTTTGATACATGCAAAAAAAGCATCCACAAACCTCAACATCCATTCATGATAAAAACTCTCAACAAAGTAGGTTTAGAGGAAACATACCTCAGTATGATAAAGGCCATATATGAAAAACCCACAGTTAACACCATCCTCAACGGTGAAAAGCTGAGAGCTTTACCTCTAAGATCAAGGTCAAGACAAGGATCTCCACTATCCCCACATTTATTCAACACAGTAGGAAGTCCTAGCTGCAGCAATTAGACAAGAAAAAGAAATAAAAGCATCCAGATTGGTAAGGAAGAAGTAAAATTTTCACAGCGGATGACATGACCTATATATAGAAAACCTTAAAGTCTCTACCAAAAAAAATGGTTAGACCTGATAAATGAATGCAGTAAGGTTTCAGGATACAAAATCAATATACAAAAATCTGTTGCATTTCTATACAGTAATAATAAAGTAGTAGAGAGAGAAAGTAAGAAATCATTTTATTTTCTAGGGGTTTTACTATCCTTCCTTTCACACTGAGGTCTACATTCCAACCAGCGCTGCATCATTTATGGAGAATGTCATCTTTTCCTCACTGCTCTGCAGTGCTATTTTGTCATAAACCAGGTGTCTGGATATGTGTGGGTCTATTTCTGGGCTTTCTACTCTGCCCCATGGGTATGTGCATACTGGTGTCTGCTCCAGTCTGTGTCACTTTAGCTTCATAGGCAATCTTGAATCAAGTAGGGCAAGCCGTCCCAACTTGTTCTTCTTCAAGAATACCTTGCCCATTCTGGGTCCTTTATATTTCCATTTAATTTTAGACTAAATTTGTGAAGCTCAGTGGATAGGGATTTTGACTGGTATTGTTTTGAATCAATTTCCAAAAATTGACATTTTATAATATTAAGTCTTTAAATCAAATGCACATAGTTTTATCCATTTATTTAGGGTTTCCTTAACTGTTCTTAATAATATTATAGAGATCTTGAAATATTGTGAGATTTATTCATAGGTACTTGTTATATTTGACACTATTATAAATGGCATCTTTATAAACTACTTTTAAATTTTGATGGCATATAGGAGGGATAATTGATTTCCATGGATCAAATTTGCATTCAGGAACTTTTCAAAACTCTCTAACTTTGATGATTTATCTGTACATTCCTTTGGATTTCATGCATACACAACATGTCAGCTGTGGATAATAATAGTTAAATTTCTTTCAGTTTTGTCATAAATATTTTATCAAAACAGAAAAATTATATCAAGTAAAGGTAGTTTCCTGTTCTTTCTATTTTGCTAAGATTTATTTTTGCCGTCATCCTGCCTGCTGTCAAAGGAATTGCTCATTTTCTTAGCCTCATTCTCTGGATTGGATATGAGCCCAATGGGAAAGAGAGTCCTGAGCAGGACTCACCTCCCAGGGTCCCATTCTTCCTTGGATCTTTCTGGATATCCAGTGTCTTTAGTGGATTTTTAAAATATATTCTATCCTCAGTGAAGTGTTGGTTCAGATTTCCTAAACTGTCATCTCCAGAAGTGGAATCCCAGATTCATAAATTAGCGTTGACATCAGTTTTTAAGAATACAGTTAATGCTTGTTTAAACTTATTCGTATTTACCATTTTTCTTTTTCAATCGCAGAAATTCCTTCTTGGAATAATTTCCCTTTTCTTCCCCAAATTTGTCCATGAGATGCCCCCATTGTGAAGATCTGTTGTCAGTAAATTCAAGATTTGTTTGTGTGAAATATCTTTGTTTCTCCCTCCTTCTAGAAGTTTGGTTGGGTGCAGCTCTCTAGACGGGACGATGTTCTCTCAGGGCTGCTTCCGGCCGGAGCTGCTACCAGTGACCAGACTACCCACGTTACATTACCTTTCTTTCCCTCTGGCTGCTGTTAAGATTTTTTATTTTAAAATAAATAAAAAATAAATATAAAAGTAAATAAATAAAATCTCTATGATACGCCGTAATGTGTTTTCCATTTTGTTTATTCTTCGGGATTCATTGTTTTGCAATTCTGAGAATTTATGTCTTTCCTGGTTATGGAAACATCTCCCACATTATCCTCAAGTATTGCCTCTGTCTCAGTCTTTTGATTCCTTTCTGAAATGTCCACTAGACATATGTCACCTTCCCCATTTGTCCTCCTTTCCTTTGTCCCTCTGCCACGCTCCTGGCCCTTCCTTCAGATCTGCGTCCCCATTCACCAGTCCTCTCTGCATCTGGTTTAATCTTTTCTTTAATTTCATGCATTTTAATTTAAAATAGCTTTTTGACTTAAGGGTTTTCCTGTTTATTTTTAAGTCTGCATAATCATTCATCTCTTGTTCTTTGCTAATATTTTGTGTCTCTGTTCATAATGCACATAATTATTTTGATTCTAATATTTTAATATCTGGAGTCTTTTTGAATCTGATTCTGCTGCTGATTACTTCTAACTGATGCTTATGTGCTTCATTTCCTTTGTTGTTTTTGCTGGGTTAGTTTGTTTCTTGATGTGTGGGACTTTTTTGGGAAGTTTTTGGACTTACTTCTTCCAGGAAACCCAGGGTCTCTTGACTTGGTACCTTGGACCACTTGAATCTAAATTTTCAGTTTGCATTCTGTGGGTCTCTTAGATGGAGGGGTAGTGGCTCTCAAACCCATGAGTGTGGGCTGACTTGTCACCGTCACTCCCCATTGCACCCAGAGTCAGGGCACGAGAGCCAAGCGTCCTTGATAATCTCGCGTGCAAGTCAGAATTTGTATTTGTGTTCTGGAAGGGGACCCTGCTGAAGTTCTGGCTTCACGTGCTGTCAGGCTGCAGGGGTGGTCAGGGAAGCGCTACGTCACTGCAGATCAGTCCGGCACCCCAGGGAGACCCCAGATTTGGTACTCACCTAATTTCTTATGTTAATTTTGTTTGTAGCCTCTGAGTAGTTTTGCAATTTCTTTTAAGCTCAGTCATGTTCTTAAAGTAGTGTCTTTACGTTTTAAGTTCCAGTATGCCTCCTTATCCTTTCTCATCAGCAAGCCTGCCTGCCTCCAGTGCAGGGCCGCTTCCCATTTGTGGGAAACCTGACACAGTGTGTGGTCTACACCCAAGCTCCATTATTATCTCTTACTCATTTTAACCTTAAACGTGATCTCAAATAATGACACTGGTATTGGCTACATTTCAGACAAATGTCCTAGCCTGTGAATGACACTTGATGAATAAAAACTGAAAAAGACCTATTTCTACCTGGCTAAAACATAGTGCTTAAAAGCCATTGTGGTTTCAAGGCAACAAAGAACAAAATCCAAATGTTAATGATCTCAAGAAAGTTTCCAAGGAAGGATTGCATTAGGGCATGACGAAGGGGAAATTTAAAAGGAAGTTGAAGTGACAAGTTCTTTTCTAGAGATCTAAGTAAGATATTGTCAGGAAGGTAAATTCCCTTCATACAAGCTAGTACAAGCCTTGATTTCACCAAAAAAAATTATATTTGACTCATGCAGTGCATTTGCATTGGAACAAGACATTTTATCAAAATCAGATATAGGATTGGCATATACATCATCTTCTCTTAAACTCCATGCTGGAATTTTCAGGTGTCACTCACCTACAATTGGCAGATGGCTCTGGTTTTCAAACAGTGAAGTGAGTTCAGTCACCTGCTGAATGGTTTTTGGCACAGATCATCAGCACTGTCATATTTCCAACTTGTCACATTAGTAGAAGACGGTGTGATAGGAAACAGAATTTTACTGCAAAAGAAGTATAATTCAGAAATCTGTATCCGCATTTGTCAAGTGTCACAGCGGAGATCGCTGGGAGTCAGGCCTTACCTGACAGCCTTCCTTGTCTCTGATTTGGTGAAATTATTTTCCTTGGAGGGAGGTGTTTATGAAGTGAGGAGAGTCTTTTATCTTCTCTATTACACAAGCTTTTGAAACGGGCCTTGGTTCACCTTGGATATTTAAACCATATTATGTTTCACTGCGATCTCCTCTGATCTCTCCTTAGGTAAACTGTAGAAGCTGTCTTCCTAAAATCCAGGTTGGATCTTCTTAAAATATAGTTTTGATCATGAATCCTCAAAAACTTTTAGGGACAGCCTTCACACTTCTTTAAAAAAAAACACTTAAAAAAATCTTGACTAAGGCATATTTTGTATATCATTTATATCACCCTTTTTAAGTGTGATTTTTTTAATGTAAATGTATTTTTTTAAATTTCGTTTAGTACATTGACCAAGCTGGACAACCATCACCATAGATCAGTTTCAGAACATTTTCATTCCTCCAGTACGATTCCTTGTGCACATTTTATCTGCCCTAGGCAACCACTCATCTACTTTTGTAGATTAAAGCTACTTTGTGGCTTTGTTTTCTGGATCGTTCTTAAAAATCAGCCTGTGCAGTATGTGATTTCTTGTGTCTTGGGTCTTTCATGTGACACAATGTGTTTGAGATTCATCCAGGTTGTAGAATGTTTCTGTGGGTTTTCCCTTTTACTGCAAAGTAATGTTCCATTGTCCACTTACCAACTGATGGACATTTAGGTTGTTACCAGATTGGGGATATTATGAGGAAATATTCACAATATGCATGAAGAAACCTGCAAAAGTTCTTATGTGAGCATATACTTTTTACTTCTCTTGGGTGGATACTTAAGAGTGGAATTGTGGGGTCATCTGGTAAATTTATGTTTTACTTTTTAAGAAACTGATAAACATCGTGGAAGTGGCTGCGCCGTTTTGGATTCCTACCAACAGAGCCCACGGGATCCAGGTTTTCTGCCTTCTCGCCAGCATTGGTTGTTGTGTGCTTTTCTATTGGATCTGTTCTAGTATGTATGACACCTCCTTGTAGTTTTAATTGCCATGTTCCTAATGATTAATGTGTTGGGCATTTTTTCATGTGCTTACTAGCCATTTGTCTGTTCTATATGGAGAAATATGTATTTAAATTTTATGCTAATATTTTGATTGGGTTACTTGTCTTTTATTCTTGAGTTATAAGAGTTTTGTTTTGTATATTCAAGACAAGATTCCTTTATGAATGAGATGTGTCTTTTGCAAATATTTTCTCCCAACCTGTTGCTTGTATTTTCATTTTCTTTTCGGTGTCTCTTGAATTGCCAAAGTTTTGAATTTTAATGAGATCAAATTTTTATCAGTTTTTTTTTCTTTTACGGACCATGGCAGGATCATATGTTAAATGTATGTTTGATGTTTGGAAAACTGCCCTCCAAAGTGGTTGTACCTTTATACATGCAGGAAAGTTCTAGTTTCCCCAAAGAATCACCAATTCTTGGCTTGCTCATTCTTGTCTGTTTATGCAACCTCATAGGTGTGTCGTGACATCTCACTGTGGTTTTTAATCTGCATTTCCTTAGTGACGTGTGCTATTCAGGGTATTTTATTGGATTACTTGCTGTGCATACAGCTTCTTTGGTGAAGAGTTCAAATCTTCTCCCTATTTTTAAAATTGGGTTATTCTGTTTAATTGCATTTTGAGAGTTTTTGATAGATTCTGGATGTAAGTCCTCGATCAGATTTGCGATTTGCAAATATTTTCTCCAGCCTCTGTCCATTCCCTCCAAGGGTCTTTTGAAGAGTAGGAAGTTACAGTTTTCATGAACTCCAATTTAGTGTCAGTGTTTGCTTCTATGACTGGTGGTTTGCATTTGGTACCTAAGGGCTCTGCTCCTCAGTTAAGATCACAAGTATTTCCTTTCACTTTTATTTTCTTCTAGAAGCATATTAGGTTTCGCTTTGAGGCCTGTGAAATGTTTTTGATTTCAATTTTATATATGGTTTGAGAATATATTATGTAGACCATCTATATTTGTAAGAGGTAATGTTTGCCCATAGATAGTTGGTTTTCCTAGCACGTTTGTTGAGGAGACTGAATTGTCTCTTCTCCTTTGTCAGAAGTCAGGGTCCACATTTGTGCGTCTGTGGCGGAATCTCTGCCCTCTTCCTTCAAACCGTTTGTTTATTTTGGAAATTATGGCGTACTGTTTGATTACTCTACCATCACGATAAACCACCAAGCAAGGTGCTGCTCTCCTCCCAATGTTGTGCTTCTTTTTCAAAGCTCCATTCATTGTTCTAGGGCTTTTTGCAATTCCATGTGAATTTAGAATCACTTTCTCAATTTCAGCAAAAACTTTGACAGGCTTCTGTTTGGGTAGCGCTGGATCTCGACATCAGTTTGGGGCAGCTGGGGTCAACACTCCTGGGGGCTCCTGACCTGTGAACAAAGCCGGATCTCCAGTCGTGACGTCTTTAATTTCTCCTAGCAATATTCTGTAGACTTTAGTTTACACACACGTTTTGTTGAATGTATTCACTGTCTGTGTTTTTAATGCTGTTGTAAATAGCTTTTAAACTTTTGATTGTTTTCTGATATCGAAATAAAATTGATTTTGGGGTACTAGTGTTATTTCTATACAGCAACCTTGTTAAACTCACTTATCGTAGTAGCTTTTGTAGATTTTATTAAATTTTTGTCATTAATGATCATGTTATCTCAGAATAAAGGCAGTTCTACTTTCTTCTTGCCCATTGGTTTGCTTTTTATTTGTTTTTCTGGCATGAGTGCAGTGGACAGAAGCTTCACTACAATATTGATAGATATGGTGAGGGCAGACATCCTTGTCTTGTTCCTGATCTTAGGGGAAAACATTTATCATTATGGATGACATCAGCTGTAGCTTTTCATTGATGCTCCTTATCAAGTTGAGGGACTTCACATTTATTTCTTGTTTTGTGAAACTTTTGAAGGCTAGCAGATGTCAGGTTTTATAAAATGCCTTTTTCTGTTTAGTGGGGATGATCATATACTTTTTATTTTTTAGTTTGATAATATGGTGAATTATACTGATTAATTTTCCAATGTTAACCCTACTTTCCTGGAATAAAGATTACTTGGTCATGCTATATTATTCTTTTAATATATTGGTGGTAATATATATTTAATATGTTTGCTAAAATAAAATTTTGTTTAGATTTTTTTTGGTCTATGTTAATGAGGGATATTGGTCTCTAGTCTTTCTTTCTGATAGTGTCTTTGATTTTGCAATCTGGGTAGTGCTGTTTTCAAAAATGAACTGGGAACTGTTTTTTCCTGTTCAATCTTATGGATGTGTTTGTGGTGAATTCATATGTATCTCCCTTAAATGTTTGGTATAGCTCACAGATAAAGCCATCTGGTTCTAGAGTTTTGTTTTTGGGGGAGGTGGTAGTCATTAGGTGCAGGTGAAGACTTGTAGTTGTAAATTCTGTTTCTTTAATAGATGAAAGGCTCTTAACACTTTTCTGGTAGTTTGTATCTTTCAAGAAATCTTTCATAGCATCTATGTTTTTGAAAGTAGGCTTCAAGTCGTTCATAATATTTCCTTATTACCCTCGTAATGACTTTTGTATCTAGAACGACATCACTTTTCTTATTCCTAATGTCAGTAATTTGTGTTTTCTCTGCTTCTTGATCATGCTATCAATTGTGTTGATCTATTCAAAGAAGCAGATTTTTTATTTTATTCATTTCTGTTGGCTTCTGTTTTAAGTTTTATTGTTTTCTTTATTCTGCTAACATTGAGTTTAATGTGCCGTTCTTTTTCTAGTTTTGCTCCAAGAGGAAGTTGAGGCCCTTATTTGAGATCTTTCTTCTTTTCTAATGTAGGCCTTTGTTACTATAAATTCCTCCCTGATTACTAATCACACATTCTAATATGATGTGTTTTTCATTCAGTTTAAAATACTTTCTAATTTCCCTTTGCCTTTTCTTTTGGCCCATGGGTTATTTAGAAATACATCATTCTTTTGTTTCCAAATATCTGGTCATGTTCAAGATATCTTTCTGCTATTAATTTGTAACTAAATTCCATTTTGGTCAGAGCACACATGCTTTTATGACTTGAATCCTTTGAAGTTTGTTTAGACTTAAATTATGGTCCAGGATTTTGTCTGTCTTGGTAAATTTTATGTAAACAGCTGAAGGGAATGTTCATTCTGCCTTTTTGGGTAGAGTGTTGTGTGTCAGTCAAGTTTGTTGATAGCGTTGTTGAATTATACACTATCCTTGCTGGTTCTCTCTGTTTATTCAACAAGGTCCTGGGAAAGCTACCATGACTTTATTTTCTCTGCTTTACTTTGCAGTTGCATCTGTTTTACCTAATGTATTGAGAAGCTCTGTTAGTGGGTTCATAAAAGTTTAAAATTATTTGAGCTTCTTGATCAGTTGAGCCCCTTCTCATTATGAAGTGACTTTCTAAATTTCTGTTAATTTTTGTCTGAGATAAAATAGTCAATTGAACCTTCTTCCAACTAGTATTAGATATTCTGACATTCCCTTCATTTTAATTAGAATGTTAGTCAAATTACACTTAATGGAGCTATTGGTTTGATTCTGTTTAAGTCCATAAACTTGTTCTTTGTCTTCTACTTTTTCCATCTCTTCCTTGCTCCTTTTTCCTGTTTTTCTGCTTTCTTTTGAATCGATGGTAAATGTTTTGTGATGTTATTTATATATATTTTTTGGCTTATTAGTTACAATGCTTTCTTTTATAAAAACTAGTGATGATTTTAGGACATACAGGATGTATCATTATCTTGTTGCAGGCAGTCTCTACAGGACCCTACCCTCCTTCACATACACTCTAGGAACCATGCAACAGCGTACCACCATTTCTCTCCTCCTGACCTTCAAGCTGTTCTCAGATGTCTTACTAATGTATGTGCTATAATTCCACAATACATTGTTACTGTTATTTTTAAACAATTATATCTTAATGAGATTTAAATAACAGGGGACTATCTAATATATTTACCAATGTAAGTACCATTTCTGGTGCTCGTTATCCCCGTCTGGAGAGCTGTATCTCCATCTGGTATCACTTCATTTCTGTACAGAGGACTTCCTCGCATGTTCTTATAGTGTAGGACTTGTTATAAATTCTTTCAGCTTTGTCATTTCTGTAAACATCTTCATTTTGCCTCTGTTTTTGAAAACTTTTGTCTGGGTATAGAATTCCAGGTTGATGGTTTTCTTTTTTTCAGTCCCTGAAAGAGGTTGCTCTACTGTCGTGTTGCATTGTTTCTGATGAGCAATACTCTGTCATCCTTATCTTTGCATTTTTTTTGTAGAAAATGTGTTTTTTCTGTTTTTAAGATTTCTCTATTATAGGATTTCACCACTTTTTAATTATGAGATGCTGTGGGATTCATTTTCTTTAATCTATAGATTTATTGTTTTATCTAATTGAAGACTTTTCTGCTACTAGTTTCTCAGTTTTTTTCTCTGTCCTCTCCTCCATTCTTTGGTACTCAAATGACACATGTACTGTAGCTCTTCAGGTTGTCCCACAAGTGACCAAAGGTTGACTTATTTTTCTTTATTATATCTTATCTTTTTGTCTTTTATTTTACATAGTTTCAGTTGCTATGTCTTCAGATTCACTGTTTTTACTTCTGCAGTGTCTAATTTGTCCATCCAGTATAATTTTCATTTCAGATTTGTAGTTTTTGTCTTTAGAATTTCTGTCATGTTTTTATTTTATATCTTTCATGCCTGCAAGAAGCTTGAACATATGGGATACATTTGTAATAAATTTTAATGTTTTGTTGGCTGATTCTAACATCTGTGTCAGTTCTGGGTTGGCTTGATTGCTTAAGCAACTCTCCTCATTATGACTTGTGTTTTCCTATCCCTTCATTTGTTCATTTCTGATTGAATGTAGACATCATATATTTTACTTAGTTGCTGGATATTTTCGTAATCCCATGATTATTTTTGGACTTTGTTCTGGGAAACAGTCAAGTTAATAGGAGAGAGTTTGATCCTTTCAGGTCCCGTTTTTCTGATTTTTTAGGTGGGTCCATAAGGGTACACCATCTAGAACTAACTATGGCCATGACTGAGGCAAGATCTTCTTGCATATTTACCCAGTGCACCCTGAATTATGAGATTTTTGCAGTCTGTTGGTGGGAACAAGCACTGTTTCTGGCCTTGTGTCAGGCACTCCAATCTTTTGGGTAGTTTTCCCTTGTCATCATGACCTGTGACATATGCTAGCAGGGCTTTGCTCTGCCTGGCTGAATATCACAGGACATTCTTTCACAAAAATGGGTTCACCCTGTGAGCAGTTTCCTCTATCATCCCTCTGCTGTGTAAACTCTCACCAGCTTGGTGTCCTGGAGTCTCTGTCCTATCACTTGGGTTCCTGCCCCCGTGCTGTGGCTCTCAAGGCAGTGAGGGGGCAATGATGGGGCTCATGTGATTTGTTTACTTTCTTTCGTAGATCACTCTTCATTGTCTGATGTCCAGCATCTTGAGAACTGTTGTTTCTTATGTTTCATCTGCTTTTCTATTCTGATTGCTTCGGGTGGGGCAGTAAATCCTGTCCCTGTCACTCTCCTGGGGTGGTAGCAGAAGTCTTGCCTCCCAACTACCCGTCTGACTTCCAGGACTTCTAGGACTGACCTCAACTTGCCCTTCCAACGGAATTTCTCATAAATGCCTATCTTGAAATTTCCAGTAAAAAGCACACTTTTCTGCATTGCTCTGTTCTGAATGTTTGTGTCCCCTCCTGAATGCATATGTTGAGATTCTAATGCTCAATGTGGTGATGTTAGTAGATGAGGCTTTTCAGAGGTGCTTAAGTCATGAGGGTGGAGCTCTCATGAGTGGAATTAGTGCTTCACAGAAGAGACTGCAGAGAGATCACCACCTTCCCAGCCCTGAGGACACAGTGAGAAGGTGTCTGTGAACCAGGAAGTAACCCACGGGAGGCGGCCATGTTGGCAGCTTGAGCTTGGATTTCCTAGCCTCCAGAACTCTGAGCAATACATTTCTGCTGTTTGCCAGCCACTGGGTCTGTGGTCATTTGTTAGAGCAGCTGGATGGGCTGCTGAATACCCCTTCCCACTATCTTCTAGTTGTCAGTTTTCACAGACAGGACAGTGTGAAGATTTTCCTTCCTTGTCTCATCCATATGTATGTCCTGAGTCCCTGCTGTGGGTCAGGCACCATGCTAGGTGCTGGAGATGATGATGGTGGCCTGAGCAGACACTGTCTGTGCCTTTTCAGATCCTCAGTCTAGCTGACAGGTACTCGTAATGTGGTGTGGGGTGTCGCTTGAGAAGTCAAGATCTGGGGGTATGGCAGACAGAAGCAGGGAGCCACACAACCCAGATGTGGGGTCACAGAGGAAGTGATCTCCACAGTGAGATCCACAGGAAGGAGATGCTATGGGATGGAGTGGAGCCAGGGGGTGAGGTAGGGGAGAGGGTTCTAGAACAAAGCGGGGCTCATGTAAAGAGCTGAGTGATGATAAAGATTTAGACATGAGCAAAGAGAGAAGAGAGAGACTTTACCAGCCTCTTAAGAACTGTGGACTTAATGTTAAGAGCTCTATGGTACCATTGAATGTTTTAGTCCAGAAACTGACATGGCCACACTTTTGTTTTTAAAGCATACTCCCAACTTCAGTGTGGTCAGGGGAACAAGACTGGGGGCAGGGGGCCAGTCCACGTGGAAGGTGATGGAAACCGGAAGTAGACCGGTGCTGATGGGATGGAGAGAGGGGGTGTGGGGAGTCAGGAAGCAGTGACAAACCCAGTGTGAGGCTGGAGGGGAAGGGGCATCCAGGATGGAGCCCTGGGCTCTGCCCAGGCCACCAGTGGACACTGTACAGGGAGGTTGTGAAGAACAGGGTTGGCAAGAAACGCCATCTACTCCCTCTGCCCAGATCTCCTTTCAGAACTTCCTTTTCTTTCGTAGTTAATTGGTACATTTCCTTGGCTTCCATAATTTTCCACATAATCTTTAAGGCATTTACCTGGCACTGGAATTTAGTGAAGTTTAATTGTTCACGGGCTTCTCTTGCTGGCCTGTGATCGCCGTGGGAGATGAGCTAGTGTGCTATTCCTCTTTGTATTCCACCTGCTATTATATTCCTCAGACAATGCCTCACACACAATAAGTGATTAATAAATTTTGGTGATTTACATTAACAAAGGAGCTTATTTTTATGTGACATCGTATATGCATGATGGAAGCTTTCCTCTCATGAAATGTAGCACCGTGGTGTCCTTTGCATTTTCTCGAGGACATTGTAGGCATGCAATTTTAATTTCGAGATCTAAATAGATGTGTCAACCACGTGAGGTCACACGAGAAATTCTCAGCTTGTTTTTTCCTTTCATTGTCATAACATTTATGATCCTGTAGAACCATGAGTAATTTCCTCGGTAAAGAAGGAAAGAAATGAACAGGTGTACAGGATGATAATACCACTGTCCAAGGTACCGGGCAGCCCAATCTTTGCCAGGTTTGATGCTAATAAGGGTCAGAGAGCAGGAGGTAGCCTTGCAACACATTTTGTGGGAATAAGTCTTCAGCAGGCTCGGAGCTGAGTGCCGCTGCCCTGCAGAGGCTCGGTTGAAAGGTGTCTGGAATCACAATCCGGGCACAGAGCTGGGAGGCAGTTTCTATTAGCTGGGGACGTGCCTGCCGTTTATTGCTCCTGATAGAGGCAGTGCCCAGCGAGGTGCCTGCTGATCTCGTGTCAGGACATCAGTGCGGAAATATCAGCTCCTGGAGGAAAGCCTTTCAGCAAAGATATGAGAGACTCAGAAAAATCAATGCTCCTAATACAAAGATATTTCTGGAGGTGATCCTTTTAGAATGAAGAGACACCAAGCTCTTGCCACTACTTCAGATCTTAGAAACAATATTTATTTTTTAAAGAATCTGGATCTAAAACACAGAGTGGTTTGAAAAAAATACAAAAAAACCCACTTGCCTCTTGTCACGGGAGCTCTTAGGGCAGTTCCAAGCCCAGGCCAGGCCCCCAGGACCGAGCCTCCTGGGTCTCCTTTATGAGCCCTTCTGCACACCTGTGGTGACACTACCAAGGCAAGACCCCCACACACCCACCATGGTGATTCACAGCTCAGCTCTGAATGTGGGGGAGGGCGGTGTCTGAGGTTTGCAGTGATTTCTAGAACTTTGACTCATCCGTGTGTGCTTCTCCAAAACTTAACCAGCAGTGATGGCTGTTTACACTCTTACTTCCATTTGTATTCCTTCGTCTGTTCACTTTTCATGTTCACTTTTCTGTATTTTTTCCTCCCTGAGTTTTGGAACACCTCATTCATTCAACATAGGAACTGATTTAGTCTCTGCCAGTGGTTCCTGCGAGTTAGCTGCCCAAGCCAGTTGTCCCCAGCCCCACGAGGTGGGCTTTCTTATTGTTTCCATGTTGAAAATGGGGAGGGGATGTCGCTTCGAGGTTCATTTTATATTCCTCCCATAATATGTTTTCACCTTGCAGTTGGTAGGGTACTCAGTGGTCTCAGCCAGCAAGAAGAACGGGCTGGGAATCCTGGCAGGGAGATATCCACTCTTCCTGGCAAGTGGCCTCCGACCTCCTGTTCCAGAGACTTTGAAATGTTGAGTAACTTGCCCAAAGCCCACTGGGGTTTTCCTGATGCTGGAGATCTGCCTTGACCGCTGAGCACAGGGCCTCTTCTGGGCCTCTTTGGGATCGTTTCCCACTGAGAGAGAAGACAGTCTCTCTAGCACCTTCCAGACGATCTTGTGGTTACAGTTTGCATTTAAATCTTTGACTCATAGTTGATTAATACTGTGTTTTGCTTGAAAAGGAGAGAATTATTCATTCAATTACCAGCCAGTTTCCCCAGAGCTGTTTGCCGAGTAAACCATCTAGCCCTGGTATCGAAATGCCACCTTTGCTGTGTTCTAAATTCCTGCCTGTGTTGAGCTGCTCATCATGTGTCCATGTTGGCCTGTGGTTCCTTCTGCGTCAGTGCGCGCTTGGATGTCACCAGGGGTCTGCTCCACGGAGAAGCTACCCATGCTGCCTGGAAAAGGCAGCAGGTTCTCACAGTCCCTCTCGATTTTGGCTTAATCTTTCTTAAATACTACTCACACTCTGAAATTATTTTATCCATTTATTAGTATTTACTTATTTATTTTCATTTATTGGCTATATTAGTCAGGGTTCTCCAGAGAAACATAAACATTTCTTTTTTTAAAAGATTTTTATTTTATTTATTTGACACAGAGAGATCACAAGTAGGCAGAGAGGCAGGCAGAGAGAGGAGGAAGCAGGCTCCCTGCCGAGCAGAAAGCCCGATGAGGGGCTCGATCCCAGGACCCTGAGATCATGACCTGAGCCGAAGGCAGAGGCTTGAACCCACTGAGCCACCCAGGCGCCCTGAAACGTAAACATTCCTTACAAAGAATTGGGTCCCGTAATTTTGGAGACTGACCAGTCCCAAGATCTGAAGTCAGCAAGCTGGAGACTCAGGAGAGCAGATGGCTTAGTTCCAGTCTGTGTCCAAAAGCCTGAGACCCACAGAGCTGAAGGTGTCACTCTAGTCCAGAAGCTGCAGGTTCAAGAACCAGGAAGGATCTTCTTTCAAGGGAGGGTCAACTTTTTAATCTACTCAGACCGTCAACTGATCAGATGAGGCCCACCACGTTGGGGAGGGCTCTGTGCTTTAGTTAGTCAGTCTGTGGCTTCAAATGTTAGTCTCATCCGGAAGCACCCTCACAGACACACCCGGGACAATGCTTGACTTAATGTCTGGGCACCTGTGGCCCAGTCAAACTGATACTAAACTCACCATGGTATTATCTGTCAGCCCTCTCAAGTGTTAGCTCTGTGGCTTCATCCCCAGAAGTCAGAACAGTGCCTTGCGTATGGTAGCTGCCAAATAAGTCCCTGTTCAGTGACGCACTCAAATGATTTTAATTACCATGCGTTCAGGATACGTCTTAGCATCGAGCACTGCAGATTCTCTCTCTGTATGACTGTAATATTTAAAAAAATCTAGGAAGATATATTCTTATGCTCCCCTGGTACTTAGGATAAGAGGCGCCTCCTCATGTGATGCTTCTGGCCCCTGTGCTCTGGCCTTGCCCCCTCCCCAGGCATTCACACGCTTGGTGCTGGTGCAGCTGTCCCAGCCACTGGCCTCCTTTCTGATCCTTGTGGCACAAGCCCCTTCCTGCTTCGGGTCTGTTCCCTGTGCTCTATCTTCCAGGCTGTCTTTCCATTTCTTTAAAACTTTATGTATAGTATTCACAGTGGTGGTTGTTTTCTTTTGTGTTGTGAGCTATGACATGCATAAACGTGGGGAACACAATAGATATACAGATAAACAAATTACAGCAGGGGCACCTGGGTGGGTCAGTCAGGTGAGCGTCCAGCTCTGGATTCCGGCTCAGGTCGTGATCTCGGGGTCGTGAGATGGAGCCCCACGTTGGGCTCCCTGCTCACCAGGGAGTTGGCTTGAGATTCTCTCTCTCCCTCTGCCCCTCCCCCACCAGTCTCTCCCTCCAAAAACAATAACACACAGCAAATTACAATAAAACACACCCTTTTATTGTCTCTATATAGGTCAAGACTAAAACTTTCTCAGTGTTCCAGAATCCCTAACCATACTCTTACCGTGTAGCTGCTATCTTGAATGTTATGGTATTCCCTTGATCAATTTTCTTTATAGGTTTTCTATCTAATTATACATCCCTGATAAATGGAATTTAATTTCTCCTGGCTTTGACCATTATGTCAATGGAATGCTATAATTTGTGTTCATTTGTGTCTGGTTTCTTTTGCTCCAAATGATGATGTCTTCATGATTTATCGATGCTCACTGTACTTGCAGTGTGGGCATTTTTATTATTTTATAGCTGAAGGTATAAAATATGGTATGTAGCTGAATGGTATAAATATGCCACAGTTTGAAGGTTTCTTTGTTTAGTCTCCTGTCTGTGGACATTGGGTCATTTACAGATTGGGCTATTGCTCATGACCCTTCTAGGAATGTTCTTGTACATACGTCTTAGTGTGCGTGGGTATACGTGTCTGCCACAGGACTATCTATGTGCGGATTCGCTGAATCATAGGGCTTCTATATGCTTCTCTATTTTGTTTGGCCAGATAGTGTTCCAGTCAGTTGAACCAAGAATGCTCCCATCAGCAGTGATTGTGAGTTCCAGTGGCTCCCTATCTTCATCAATACTTGGTGTTATCAGTCTTTCTAATTTAGGCCATCCTGTCAGGTGCTTTTCAGGTGCATTTCCCTGACTACCAGTGAAATGCTGTGCATTTTCATTTGTCTGTTTGCTTGTTGGATACTTTGTGAAGTGCTTGTCAATTCCACACATAGCAGTTTTGATTGGCATTGTACTGAACTAATAAATCAGCAAACTGTCAACTGCATAACATCTTTTCATTGACTTTTCTTCCTTATCTTTATAATTTTATTTTTCTCCATTGAGTTCTGACATACCTTTTGTTGGATTTATTCTGATACCATACTTGATAATTTTTAGTACTATTATTATTTTCAAATATTCGTGTCACATCTTTATGTTATTGGAATAGAGAAATACAATTGATATGATACAACTTTGAATTGGAAAAGCCTCCTACTGATTTTTTTTTTTAAGATTTTACTTATTTATTTGACAGAGAGAGAGAGACAGACAGTGAGAGACGGAACACAAGCAGTGGAGTGGGAGAGGGAGAAGCAGGCTTCCTGCCAAACAGGGCACCTGATGTGGGGCTGGATCCCAGGACCCCGGCATCATGACCTGGGCCGAAGGCAGACACTTAACCGACTGAGCCACCCAGGCGCCCCAGCCTCCTACTAATTTTTATAATTCATGTGTAGGTTGTTTTGGATTTTGCATACACACAATCGTATCATCCCCAAAACAACAGTTTTTACCTCTTTCCCTCTCCAGCCTTTACCTCACTAACCCTGTACATATTCTTTAGGTCAGAGCCTGTTTGCCGTTTCCACAGAGCCGTCTTTTCTGACCTCTGTGTGCAATCCTGTGCTTCTTACCTTTCTGTCGCTGCACCTGTTCTTTGGTATTAAATGTAATCTGTGCTTGTTTCAGTGCTGTTCCGCTCTCTTAAGGAACACCTTGAAGGAGGGAACTGTATCTGTGTCGCTCATTGATCCACACCCAAGCCCAGGACAGTGCCTGGCATGTTGTGGATACAGAAATATATTTCTTGAATACATAAACAGAGGAGTTTGTTGAAACAGGTTTTGAAATCTGCTGTTAAATTCACTTCAAAAACTCTGGTTAGTTCTTTGATTTGAATCTCATATTTTTAGTTAATTTTGAGGAGCTATAATAAAAGGAGAAATCAACAGAACTACATTAATGATGAAATTACACGCACGTTAATAGCATAGGTTCAAAATAAAAAGGGCACACGTGGGAAAGATTAGGAGGAGAACTGGTACAACCCTAGCGTCTCACTAACAGTGCGTGGGACTAAGACACTTCCAGCGTTGGACCAACCAGACAAACACTTGGAGAATCAACTAAATCTTTGATGATACAGACAGAGATGTTTACATTCTACATACAGAAAGTCGTATCCTTTTCTTTACCCAGAGTACATTAATAATTGGTCGGGAGCCATGGGACAAAAGAGACCCGTTCCAATTCCAAAGAGTCAGTAAATACACATCAAGTATTCTCTGCTTTTAAGACAACACATTTGGAATCTGGTAACAAAAGGATGTAAGGAAAAGAAGGATCTTATGATCGGAGACTAAACCGTCATTCATGGTAACTGACAGCCTTCCCGTTGAGATCAGGAACACGGCAAGGATGCCCCCTCTCACCACTGTTGTTCGACCTAGTACTAGAAGTCCTAGCAACAGCAATCGACCACAGAAAGAAATAAGAGGTATTCAAATTGGCAGAGAAGAAGTATTTAGAAATTTATATCCCTGACGTCGAGCGGGAAGCCTGATGCACACTTGGCGCGCAGCGAATCTGTGTTGGATGGATGAACGGTCATGTTCCTGTTAGCTAGGAGACCCTACAGGACGTAGCAAGCTCATTTCTGGCAGTAGATTTGGTGCTAGAGTACATATCAGACTCAAGAAGAAAGAGCTGTGAGTAAACATTGTGGGTTAAATACCTGTATTTTCCTCTCTTCCATCTGTAAGTTCCATCCAACCTCACTGGTACTCATTCTAGAGGGTTGGGTCAAGTGAGGTGGCATCTTACACCCAGAAGACCAGAAGTACTTGGTAAGACTAAGTGTGGTTGTGGACCTGGCGAGGGGCAGTATTTTTGGGTAGAGCTCACAACCCCCTGCAGAGCAGTGTGGTGATTCTAGTGGCCACAGACTGGCATGACCCGGTGTCCTCTCCCTGGGCCCTTGCAGGCCAAGACGTGCTCAGTGTTGCTGGCTGCAGCCTTGTTTGCAGTAATAAATCTGCAAAGCAGTCTAAATGTCCATTGACAGCAGAACTGATACAGACAGCAGAATTGACAGCAGAATTACTACAGTCCATTGATGCACTTATGATATAGATTACTATACTCTACAGCGATAATAATGATTGAATCCAATCAACAGTGTATTAATTTGACAGATCATAAAAGTAATGTTGAATTAAAAAGCAAGTTGTAGAATGGAAGTAGAGTTTGTCATTTGTGTGTTCTTTTAAAAAAAAACACACACAGGGGCACCTGGGTGGCTCAGTGGGTTAAGCCTCTGCCTTTGGCTCAGGTCATGATCTCAGGGTCCTGGGACTGAGGCCCGCATCGGGCTCTCTGCTCAGCAGGGAGCCTGCTTCCCCCTCTCCCTCTGCTTGTCTCTCTGCCTACTTGTGATCTCTCTCTGTCAAATAAATAAATAAAATCTTAAGAAAAAATAAAAGAACACACAATCTCTATCGTTTGCAGGTTTATGGTTGTGTGTAGTTAAGACAGTAAGAACACAAAGGATAAATGTGTAATTCCTATTCGTTGTTGCGTATGGGAAGACGGAGAAAGGAGTGGGACCAGGGAATGTTACAGAGGGGATTTTATTGAATCTGTAATATTTTTGTCTCCCATCGGATTGTCTAGAGCAGCAGGCAGTCAGAGGGCGAGCAGGAGAGAGGGAGGTTCGGCAGGACTTTGGGGACTGCTCCTGGGTGGGCACCACGCCCGTGGCCAAGGGAGAAGCTAGCAGTGATGTGAGCCCAGCAAAGACCCAGCCGCCTCCCGGGGCGGGTGCTGAGCGGGGACAGCTTTCAGAGTGGCCCTGAGCAGGGTCTTTTTCATCCCCTCCTCACCGGCCCCTGGCTGTGGGCTTTCCCGGGAAGGAGGTGCGACCCAAGGACCAGGCAGTTCTCATCAGGTGAGGCAATCCCCCCCAGAGCTGAGAGCTGAGGGTGGTCTTCCGGCAGCCCCGCCGTCGATCCCGGATTCCTGAAAGGGTATCGTCCTAAAACAAGAAACAAAGAAGAGACAGGGAATATTCTAAAATTCTGGGTGGCAATTCGTGGATGTTTTTGCCATATTATTTTTCATAATTTTTACGTATTTTTAAAGATTTACAAATATTTACCAGAAACGGGGGGCCATAGGATGGTCGCAGAGAGCAAACCTTGTCCCCCCCGGGAGGTGTGGGGAGACAGCCTGTGCCTTGCATGGGTTCTGCTGTGCAGTGTCTGGTCCGGGGGAGATTCTGAGTTTCTGAATCGAGGGGCGATGACCTTCCAGCCCTTCCGTGGTGGTCGGGGCTGACGTCTGCTCCTGTCGAGAGGAAAAGTCGGGCAAGCTTTTTTTGCAGAACATCTTCCCATAGGAGGAGAGCCAGGAAATTCCGCAGCCTGACTTTTCCTGTCCTTCTGGGGACTCACTGCTTTGTCTTTGTGATTGTTTCAGGAGCAAAGGCTGGGCTGCGTCTGTGGCTTCTCTAAAGAGGCCTCTTATACCCAACGACTAAGCAATTCAGTTCAGTGAGCACAGCGCCCCCCACAGGCGAATCCTCCGTCCTCACGAAGCTCAGAGACCACGTGGAGCAGGCCTTCTGGTCTGGGATGAGGATTTTTCTGCCAGGCTCTTCCTGCTCCCCGTAGCCCACTTTTCCTCATCCCCCCAAGCCTGGGTCTGTTCAGGACCAGACAGAACTCCTCTGGCAGATCTTTAGAAGAGCTGACACATTCTTCTCTTCTTTCTTTGTTTAATTTCATTTATTTTTGATAAATTAATTGAAGATTCAGGACTCCAAGGGCTGTCCAGTGAAGTGTCCCCGACCCCCTCCCAACCAGTTTCTTTTGTAAACTTTCTAGAGGGCGTCAAATGCCACACGAGCAACCTTGACCTTCACCCCTTGGGAAGTAGGAGCCGGGGGACACATTTGTGCTGCGGAGAACCATGGAGTGTTCTTGCCGGCAAGAAGGTTGGGGGTGTGCAAGTGGGTTGGTGGGAGGGGCGGGAAGCAGTGAGCTCACGTGTCTGACCCGTCTGTGGCCGAGCACAAGTGATCAGGTTGGGGAGTGTGCAAGTGGGTTGGTGGGAGGGGCGGGAAGCAGTGAGCTCACGTGTCTGACCCGTCTGTGGCCGAGCACAAGTGATCAGGTTGGGGAGTGTGCAAGTGGGTTGGTGGGAGGGGCGGGAAGCAGTGACCTCACGTGTCTGACCCGTCTGTGGCCGAGCACAAGTGATCAGGGAGCTCCTTGTCCTTGGGCCCCAGGGGTCCGCCAGCCGGAGATGCGTGTGCAGAACCTGGCGTTATGGGTGTGTCACATCTCTTCACACAGCTGCCTACACTGCATTTAGAACTGCTTTGCTCTTCCACCACCTTTCAAAAAATATATATGGAAAAGCCCATTTCTCAGGTTACTGTTCAAGCTCTCTGACTTTCCCGAGACGCTCTTAAGCCAATAAGATCTGTGAATTCTTCTGGGAAGACCTGGGGTGTAAATTGCCAAGTAAATCCCATTTAATTATAGAAGCGAAAGACAGCATCATTAGGACGAATTGATGGGGAACATTCATTATAAATGAGATTGTTCACTGGCTGATAGGGAGGGAAACATCCTTCTTTTTAGCTTTCACCACCACTGCAGGGAAATACTCGGCTGTGTACTTCCTTGTTTACCGTCCAGCTCCTTTGCGGGCCAGAAACTNTGTCCAGTTCCTTTGCGGGCCGGAAACTTCAAGGGCCCTGGGCATGTCTTGGTCCGCACATCCTTGCATGACCCAGCACAGCACCGGGACGTCAGACAAGAGACGGACAGAATGTGGGTGAGAACACGCGGCCCCTGAGATAAGGTGAATGTGTGTCTGTGTGAGAGTCTACGCGTGTCTTACGTGTGTGCGCGTGTGCGTGTGTGGGGGGTGGGTAGAGGGACATGGAAACAATCATGTCCGAAACGTGAATTACCTTAAAGGAAGCCAGAGGCTCCCAACCAACCCTTTAAAATAAGTATAAAACCCACGTGAACGTGTTTCACTGGGCCAAGGAGAATAGAGAGCTTATTTCTCTCCGAGAAGACATGGCCAAACAGTAGATGATTCAAATTTCCATGAAAATATTACCCGAGAGGAGGATGATTCGGCCTTTTCCGTGCTGCTGTCGACAGAATAAAAAGAAACATCTGGGGGAGCTGGGAGGAGGCAGCGTCTGAGCAGGAGGGCTCAGGGGGGCGTGGGCGGCAGCGGGGCCCTCGTGGGGCGCGGCAGGTGCTGGAAGCCCCTTCTCCACGCAGCAGGTCTGCTCTCTCTGTATTATTATTATTATTATTATTATTTGCCCCAGGGGCACAGGTCTGTGAGATGTGCTCTTTTTTCATGGGCGAGTGCGAACGTTCCTGGAGACAAGGGGGCGGAAGAGGCCAACATTCTTCCAGAATGAAATCAAGTTCTGTGAATCTTCCAAGTTTTATACACATTCTGGGCCAGGCTGGGAGGAAAGGCAGTGGGAAGGATTTGGGGAGAAGACAGGAGGAACAGGGCCAGGCTGTGTTCGGGGAGGGTGGGGGGACTCGGGGTCAAAGGGCGTTCCCCGGCGTTTGCCCCGTAGACAGACGTGGTCACACCTCCTTCTGCCGACAGATGTGCCACCTGCTGTCTGTCCCCTCGTCTCTCCATGCTCTCCAGAGAAGCAGCCCGTTTGGGGGGCACAGGCTTGCCAGGTCCAGAGAGGACCGACCTTTATGGCTGCGATGGGCCACCCTGTGCTGGCGAAGATGGGGGACCCCCCCCGACGTCCACCTGCTGCGAGGAGCCCTGCGGCTCTGGCCTTGGGGCCAGGATGAAATTGTGGTGGCTGTTGCTGGGGAGACCGGCCAGAGTAGGGGAGCCCCACCTCGAAGCCGCACCTGCCGCGCTCCGAAGCAGGGGGACGCGAGCGGGGCTGCGAGGGGCGCACCGGGCCCGTGGAGGGCGCCGGCCCTTCCCCAGAAGCTCCTCCTGGCCTCCGGCTGGCCGGCCTCGTCCCGGCACAGGGAGCCGGCTCCCGCGCCCGCTCGTTCGCCGTGGGGTCCTGCACTCTCACCCGCCCCTCGGCGTGTCTGCTCGGCGCTGGCCGGGTGCCGGCCCCAGGGCTCCAGCCCACTCCCCAGGGCCTGCGGCCTCCCCGGAGGCCACGGTCTCGGCCCCGCCGCAAGCGGGTCCACGCTGAGCTGCCCCATCTACAAGTCACGAGCTCCTTGAAAGGCGGTGTCTTTCTTTCTTTGGCTTCCGCCCATCAGGCCGTGTCTCGGGCAGCTGTCAGGGGTCTGAGCTGAGCTTCAGGCGGTGCCTTGCCTCTCCCTGCCCGAGCCCCTTGCGTCCAGACACTCGGGGCCGGTCGCAGGCACCGGGGACCCATTTCTGCCCACCGGCTGCGTGTCAGCCGAGTGCGGGCCGCCGGCGCCAGGGAGCCCTTTGTGCCCGCTTGTTTGCTGGGATTGCTGTCGCCTCCCTGGGCGCAGGGCCCTCATTTGTAACTTTTTTTTTTTTTTTTTTTTTTTTTTTGGCTCCTCGAGAGGAGTGAAAACCCTTGGGACACCCANATCCCGTTCGGGTTCCTCTTTATTCCCAAGGGGAAAACAGGACTCGTAGCCGAGGGAACGTGGATTGTGTGTGGGGGGACCCACACCGGCCCGGGGTTCAGCGCGTTTCATCACAAATACCATTTTATTATTTCAGAGAATTCGTCCTCCCTTGGTCGGTGGGTCCTGTGATAGTCCCTCCTAGCGTTCCCTTTTGAAATCATGAAGAGGATGTAAAGCCGTATCTCCCCACGGTACACACGCCTTTGCGAAAAGTACAGAAGTACTGTCGGCGTCCTTCTGCGACCCTGACACAGAATAGATGAACGGTCTCTTCCACGTAAACATCTTGTACTTATTTGCCACGACTTACACACTTTCTGGTGTGGCGGACAAGAGACGGTCTCCCAGAGGTAAAAACCCGGAGACAGGGGCGTCAGCGTCCGTCAGCAAACTGGCCTGAGGTGGGAGCTGCCCCTCGGCCCTCCTGGCCCCAGGCCCTGCCCCCCC
>LNAC01000001.1:1919870-1980443 GCA_002007465.1 Ailurus styani | reverse complement strand
TTTTTTTTTTTTTTTTTTTTGGCTTTAGCACAGATGTTTAAAAATGGGATTTTGCCATTAGGTTAAAAGTTATGATCACTTTGAAGGCATTTGATGAATATCTCCAAATTGTTTTCCACGTGGGTCGTGGGACGTTCTGTATGTGACACGGGGGCGGGAGGGCCTGTTTCGAGCCCGCAGTGTGCCCAGCGCCTGCTCTCACGGGCCCCAGAACCAGTGTCCCCCCACCCGTGTTTACGGAGTAACCCTGGAAGCCTGAGCCTGGTTGGGGGGGTGTTTACACCGTGCAGATCAGCACAGCCTGTCCGCCCCACAACCCAGACCCGGCTGTTGAACTTCTGCCCCGACACCAGCACGGCGGAGAGCTGAGCAAAGGAACAACACAGAACCCGTCAGGAAAGGTTTGATCAAGGACACCGTGTCTGCCCGAGAGCCGAGTCAGGAGAGGGGAGCCAGGAGGCTCCACCAGGCCCTGCTGCCTCTTGTGGGCCCCTCACGCTCTGCGCCCCGTGGCTGGTGCTCAGCAGCTGGGCTGGGGTGTTGGCATCTCCTGTCCCGTGGCCCGTGGGCCTCTGTCCCCTGCGGCCCCAGCATGAGGCCTGGCGTCCTGTGGGGAGGGCAGGCTGGTGATGGGGAAGCCCTGCGGAGCCTGCTGGGCAGCCTCCCGCCCCCGTCGCTCGGAGGGCGGTCAGGGTCCCCTTCCGCTGCTGCGTCCCGCAGGAGGACGTGGGGCTGGTGCTGCTGCGCAGCAGGGACGGGATGCTGGCCCGGCCGCCTGCTGGCTTTTGCGTGAACAGACTCCAGTCTCACCTGAAGATGTGGCTCCCTGCGAACTGGTGCCTGAGACGGTGCGGGTGGGAGTGGGGAGGGCGGCCCGGCCTCTGCGGAGCTGCGCCAGCGCACCCGGCCCGGCGGCCCGTCCCTCTCCTCTGCTCGTGAGGCCACTGACCGGTCAGGGTCCCCGACCTGCCCGGGGCTGCCTGCGCCCGCGTGCCTGGTCCTGCGGCTCCCCACGTGCACGATCCTGCGGCTCACCCCACGCACATCCCGTGGTTCACCCCACGCACATCTCGCGGCTCACCCCACGTGCACAGTTCTGCGGTTCAACCCCACGCGCGCCGAAGCCGAGATGGACCCAGCAAACCAGAGTGTGCCTGTAATTACAGCGGGAACACGGATGTTTCCATAAAGGGTAATGCGTGCTTATTGAAAAAGTATCCAACAGTAAGGAAAAGAGAAGGACAGTCATAAAAAGGAACGTGAGCTGCATTCAGAGAGAAACACTGTCGACATTTCCACGTGTTCCCTTCCTTCTGTGTGTGCATTTCCTAGATAATGTTATTCTGGTTTTTGGCAACATACCAAAACCGTTGTCACGTGTCGCTCTCAGGTTAAGGCTGCGCCGGACTGAACCGCGGGACACGCTCCAGCCGATGAACCGCCGTCCTGCTGTCGCACGTTCTCGTTGGCCCCGCTCTTCTGGGGTCGGCTTTGCTAACGGAGTGTGCAGCTCGGGGTCTGTCCACCTTCCCACCCCTGCGTGCGTGGGAATCAAGGGCAGACCCGGCCACCACAGCAGAGGGTGGGTCACTTCTACGATGTAAGGTCACGCCGCCTGGGGCCCTGGTGCACCTGTGGTTTGCCCTGTCTGGGGCCCCAGGCTTACACCAGCAGGGCCGTGTGGCCCGCAGGCTCTGTGCCCTCTGGGTGAGAATCCGTCTGTCTGTTTCCCGTCACCTGCTGGTGTGGGTGATGCATCCCGTTCTGCTTGGGCAGGTCGACAGGACCAGCTCTTCTCTGATCCACGGCTCAAGTGAGTTTTCTTCTCTTTTCTCCCTCATGGATCCGCGTGCAGAGACCCTGGGCTCCAGGACTTAGAACTAAAGCGGGAAGTAAGGCCAGTCTTCCCTTTCTGCCCCAGATTCCTAGTACGTGTGTTATGTGGTAGGTATGGCTTGAAATCCTATGCTAAATGAACTTGTTTTCAGTAGCATCTCATGGCAAGTGCTGCTGTGGCCCAGACCACAGTGCTGGGTTCTGTCACCCTGTCCTGATTCACACGAAGGTCCATTTGAGGATCTTTTCATTCGATTAGGCCTGGGGCTCATATGACACTTTTAATTTGGGTATTTTTACAATGATTCTAGAATTACATAGAGCACTGTTCTCTAAGTTTTCTTTGTTGTTACTGTGCGTTTTTTCTTCCACTCCTTAGAATAATTTTGGGGGAAAGAACCCCCCCCCAAAAAAAAAAAACTCATGTTGAGATTTTTGCCTGAAATTGGCCTCAGCTGATCTGACTCGGTCCTGTGTGTGTGCATGCTGCGTTGGTTTGACCCCCACATTTGCTGGCTTCCGGGACATGAACTCGGTTGGGCGGCTGGCCCCCTGCAACTCTGACTCTTCACACTTAAATGGATAAAGGTGCCTACTTCATAGACTTTGTTCGAAGCACGATGTGTTTGCGTCTTTCCTAAGAAACCTTTGACTGGCCACAGGAGGGCAAAGCTGTTCTCTCGCGCTTTTTTCTAGAAGTTTCATAACATTAGCTTTTATCTTTTAGGTGCTATGAGAACTTTCAAGCTAATTTTGGTGCATGATGTGACTTTTTACCCCCATATTGACAAGCAATTGTTCCAGTGCCATTTGTTGAAAATACATTCTTTTCTCCCTTGAATTGCATGGGCACCTTTGTCAAAAATCAATGGAAGATAGATGCTCGGGTCCATCTCTGGGCTCTCTGTTCTGTTCCATTGATCTATATACCTGTCCTTCTGCCGACACTACACTGTTCCAACTACTGTAGCCTTACAGTAAGTCTCGACATCGATAGTGTAAGAGTGGTGGCCATAGGGATGTGGCTCGGGCCTCCAACCTGGGAACTTGATCGACCGAGGGCCCCAGCTGCGCTCTGAAACCCACGCCGCTCCGACCCGGTGCTCAGATGAGGCCGGGTGACTCAGAAACACAGAGGCAGGCTCTCTCCTGGAAGGCCGAGGACTTGTCTCAAGGACCCCTCCGGCCTTGCACAACTTCTGAGACGTCATGGCAGCCTCTGGTGGTTCTCTCTGCCGTCCTTCCTTCTGCTTCCCCTGGGTCCTTCTTGCTCCACATCCAGTTGTACCCAGCTCGGCTTCCAAAGCTCCCCCTGTCTGCCTCCCTGTTCACCCTCCCACGGGCATTTCCCCCGATAACAGACTCGCACTGGCTTCTCGGAGCTCATGAACAAACACAGTCAACTGTCAAATTAGTTTTCCTTTTGATAAATGTCATTTTGATCCTTTGTGTCTTCTTATACATGTCTGAGCCACCTTATAAATTTCTACAATAAAAACTTACTGGAATTTTGACTGGGGTTGGGCCGAATAGAAAAACCAATTGAGGAGAATCAGTATCTTTCCTACAGTGGGTCTACCACTCGATTAATACCTTACATCTCTCCATTTCTTTACGACTTATGTCTTTAGAGAAGGTTTTAGAGTTTTCAGGGTATGAGTCTTACACATATTTTATTTAATTTACCTTTAATTATTTCATATTTGTACATGTTATTATAAATTAAATTGTACATTGAATTTTTGCATCATTTCCAATAGTTTGTTGCCAGTATACAGAAACACAATGGTTTTTCTATACTAACCTTGTTTTACAGAACAGTGCTAAATTCACTTAGTTCCAGTAGCTATTAGATACATTCCTTAGTGTTTGCCACTTACACAACCAAGTCATCTATGAAGAAAGGCAGCTTCAATTCTTCTTTTCCAATCTGCACACTTATTTTGTTTTCTTGACTTGCGGCATCAGTTACATTAACCCTAACCCTAAATTTAATCCTAGCCCTAATCCTATAACCCTAACATGGGTCTTTCCGATGACATTAGTCATGGGTTTTGCACAAGTTGCTCTTAATCGAATGAAGTTTCTTTTCTTTCCCCAATTTGCTGAGATTTTATCATGAATGGCTTGGTTTTGTCAGGCAGTCTTTCTGCATCTCTTGAGATAATCACGTACGGTTTTCCCTTTTATTTTTTAATACGGTGCGTTTTATAATTTGTAAAAAGAAACCTTGCATTGCTGGGACAAACACTAATTGGCCATGTGTTATCCTTGCTACATATTGTTGGATTCAGTCTGCCAATGTTTTATTAAGAGCGGTCTGAGGGCTGTGGCTTGCTGGCATCTCCCTTGCAGCGTCTCTGGCTGTGTTGTCAGAGGAAAAGCGGATCTCATCAAACCCACTGAGGAGTATTTCCTCCTCCTCCTGTTCTCTGAAAGGGTTTCTGTAGGGTTGGGTTATTTTTTCATTCATGTTTTGTAAATTTCTGGCATCAACACATGCTCAGCGAGGAGTTCTCTTTGTGGGTAGGTTTTTAATTTTCTTATTAGATGCAGGTACAAATTCAGATGTTCTGTGTCTTCATGTGTCATTATGGGTCATTTTTGTCTGCTCTGGTGCTGGTTTTGGTCCTAGGGCAGACATATCTTTCAGTCTAAGGTGTCAGGTTTATTTGGATTCTGTTTTGTGCAGACTTTTCAACTTTGTAGATCTCTGCGAAGAACCACCTGTCCTTTCCTTGATCCTATTCATTTTCACTCTTTATTATTAAATTCCTCTACATGTTCGTCAGACTCATCGATGTCTCTTTATCTGGAGACCGTGTAACCGGTGCTCTCCATCTGTCACCAGCCTGCTACTGAGTCCTGAGGGTGGATTCTAGGGCCCGCTGCTGCCCTTGTCAGTGCTGGACAGGAAGCTCCACTTCTTGGTCGAGACTTGCTGTCTCCTGTGAGTAGGACCCTTTCTACTTTCCCCTTTATTCTCTTTTCAAGAGCTGCTTTGAAGCCCTTGCTTGCCAAATCCTACACTGGGGCCATCCATGGTCCGTTCTCAGTGGCTGCCTTTCTTCACGTGGACAGATGACACATTTCTGGTTTTTTGTGTGTCTACTAAATTGCGTTTTAAAACTAGACATTGTCGGTAGCATGATTCTGGAGTCTACTGTGTTCTGAGTGTTTATTTTTCAGGATAAAAATACTACTAAAAATACTACTACTAATAAATAAATACTACTAATAAAAATACTACTTATTTCAGAATAAAAAAACTACTCACATGTAGTTCAATTATGTGGCCTTAAAGGACAAACTTTGCTCTCTGTGTTTTAGGCAGCTGCTGAAATCTATTCTGTTTTTGTGTATTCCAGGTGTGATTATGTAGCTTACTTTTGTACATCGAACTTTTTTTTTTTTAAAGATTTTATTTATTTATTTGACACAGAGAGAGAGATTACAAGTAGGCAGAAAGGCAGGCAGAGAGACAGGGAGAGGAGGAAGCAGGCTCCCTGCTGAGCAGAGAGCCCGATGCGGGCCTCGATCCCAGGACGCTGAGATCATGACCTGAGCCGAAAGCAGAGGCTTCAACCCACTGAGCCACCCAGGGGCCCTGTACATCGAACTTGCTGGTATTTATATTTTAAATTTTTATTTAAACATTTAAATACTTAAAATAAATATTTTAAAACCAATTCTTCACAGCTCTTAATGTATTTGGGCAATTAACTTATGCCCTGATAGTTTAGCGGTCCATCAAAGATTTGGCTTGAGATGATATTCAGGCTTGGGGGCTCTGCTTCTGCAGAGTTTCCTTGTTCCTGGGGGTACCCCCAGCTTCCAGCAGCTCTGAAGTCTGAGGCTCTGTCCTCTGACCTGGCACGCCCAGGACGTGCTATCTTTCTGCCCCTGGAGCTGTGCATTTGGGGAACATGCTGAGTTTAGCAAAGAAGCAAAGACACAAGCACACCGGGGCAGCTCTCATTTCAGAAACGATCCCTGCCCACATCTGCAGCATGTCTGTTGGGTCCTTCGTGGTGTCTGCACTGTGCAGATTTTTTCTGGCAGCCAGCGATCTGGGCATGGGTCATATTTATTCTGGGTCTCACTTCTGCGGTGTCCTGACTCGCAGGATTTCCCCTGGAAAAAATTTATGAGTTTTACAACTTTAAGGGGACTTATTTCTTCATTTATCTTTTTAACTGTATTGATTTCTCTCTTTTCTTTAATTTAACTGTTTTTCCCCCTAAATTCTCAGATTAGATGCTTAGTCTATTTACTTGGTTTCTTTGTTGTTTAAAAACAAAGGTGTTTCAGCTTTGTGTGCTCCCGTGAAGAAGCGTTGGCTCTGACCACGTTTGTTTTGGATGCTCGGGGGCAAATACCTCCATACCCTGCAGGTGGCCCGCGCCCAGCTGCTCGTCTGTCATACTCACCACAGCCCAAGACTCGGTGGAAACCATGGCAAGCCTTCTCCATGTTCTTCCATCGACAAGGAAGCATGTGGCTGAGGACAGGAAGCCAAGACATTGCCCTAGGTGTTGGCCCGTCGTGGCACGTGGCCGGGGGGAACCACGTGGCCCGCTGACTATAGTCAGGGAGGGGAAGAGAAGAGATGTATTGCCCCCTTGAGGGAGAGGAAAAGTCTGAAACCAGCGTACACTTACTCGCTTCTAGTTGAACTGCGTATCTGGTTAGGATATTTAGAGAGTAGCTTTATCGTGAGTCTCATATTTCAGAAATTTTATACGTTACGAGATGTGTGTCTCCTTCCTGGTTTTCTATAGTAATTTTGGGAGTTTTCTAACACTAATAAAAGCTGTAATTTGTCATGCACTTAGTACCTGCCATGCGACGTACTGAGGACTCCTTACCTCTTCTGTCCTTGGGTCGCGTCCCCCACAAGCACCCCTCCAATTGGATGGTGCGGCAGAGACCTGCGGGGGGTCAGCATGCGGGACGCGGGGTTAGGCACGTCTGTGCTCGAACTCTGGGGACTGCCACTCCGCAGCCTGCACTTTGCACCACTTAGTTTTTGAGCATGTAGGCCTTTCATTTTAGTCTCTATTTTACTTCAATTGCTCTCTCTCTCCCTTTTATCAACAGTCGAGGGAGAAATTCTCCAGCTGGTCATCTAATTCATGGATGAGATTTTTCTCTCGTTCCATTCTGTTCTCTCCCTCCTTTGTCCTTTTAAAAAATTCAGCAATCTTGTTTTTTTCAACGGAAAGCCGTATTTCTGATTGCAGAGTGTGCTGTCATCTGAAATTTCATTTAAAAATTAAAGTAGGGAAATAAAAAGGTTTTTTTTGATGGATATTGCAGTCAGTTCCCTACATCGGAGGACATTTCTGACGACACAGATTATTGCTTTTCTTTTAGTTACTACATCATTGTGAAGATTTCTCTTTGTTCATATTTTATTGGATTTGAGTCAGGTTCTTGGGCTGCTTCTCTGGGGTTCTGACTCATGTCTTTCAGAACGAGAGAGAAGCTGGCTTTTCTCTCATTTTATTTTGCCAAATCGAGGGTCGGTGGTTGAGGGAGGGCAGGGCCACTGGGGGCAGCAGGGAGCCTCGTCGCGGTCCGGATGCTCCCTACTGGTTTGTTGCCTCTCTGTGTTGGGTCTGCTGCCCTCGGATGCCTCAGCCACCAGCTCCCCCCGAATAACAGGAATGACCTTTCTCCTAGGACCTGCCCAGGGTACCTGTGCTCATGTGTTCACCTCACCTCTCGGGAAGGGTCCGCACTCAGTTGGGCTGCTTTTCCCCACATACGAGGTGCCAATATTCAGAAATACACAATTCCTGTGTGAGTAAGCCTGAGATTGGCCACACTCGGCCTGGTCTGTGTGTCAGGATTGGCAACGGCCCCAAAGATATGGGGGCCACTTGGGGACTGTGCACGACGCTCGCTCCCGCACTCAGAGGAGGCTCAGAAGGTTCCAGACATCGTCCAAGCCAACCTTCTCCACAGCTGTGTTTGTAGTCCCTTGTCACATGGCGCGGGCCACCGCGTGGCTGGGACTGAGCCCACATGTCCCGTGAAGGGCCCCACTGTGGTTCTGGCCTTTCCTACCGTCTTGTCCCAGGAGACGGTCCGCGTGGACGTGTCTCCCACCGCTTCCCGTTCATCAGGCCCCCAGCACTCCTGCTCCTCACTCAGGACGAGCCTCCCCGAAGGCCAGTGAGGAGGCGCAGGCTCGTTCTAAGCGGCTCCGAGAGCAGGGATTTCAAGGCCGACAGGCAGGCTTTGCGGGGGGATAGATTTCATCATGCAGAGGGGAAGTCGAAGGGTAGGAGGAGTGGGAACCGTTGCTCTGAGGCTGCTGACCTTGGGCTCCTGTCGCCGCTGCGCGTCTTGCCGAGCTCCCCGTGCGCTGGGCTCTCCTCGCCGTGGACACCCGGCCGCTCCCAGGCTGCAGGGGAGCTCCGTGCGCACCCCGTCTTCGTCGGCTCGGGCTGACCTAGCAAGCTCCGCGGACCGGGCGGCTTCGAGGCGGCAGGATGTGCTCCCCCCAAAACCTCCACTTTGCCAGAATGCTCCTTTTGAGCTGAAGACACTTGAAACACAGCAGGGCAAGGAGGACACAGACCCCCCTTTCCTTCTTGGAAGCAGGAGATAACACTGTGAGGTGGAAGGCACCCCCCCGCCCCTGGAGGGAAGGAACACTCTTATCACCAGAGACGCAGGGAGTTGGGGCCAAGAGAAGCTGGTCCACGCAGACCCCGAGCACAGAGCTCGCCCTTCCGGGCCCTGTTGCCGTTGACCCTGTGTCTCCCGCAGGCTGCCGCTCTTCGTCTGCGGGCACTCGTCCTGTCTGCTCTCTGGGTCATCCTTTTCCTGGGTGGCCCCATGCACCTGCTTTCTCCCGGGACTCTGTCTGAGGCCGCGCTGGTGACCTCAGAGGACCGAGGCAGAGCTTCACCTCCCTAGAGATTGAACCCCGGGAATCTACTTCTCACCGCCTGCAGGCAGGGAGTCCAATGTCAAGGCATTGGCAGGTGGGTTCTGTTCTGAGCCTCTTGGCTCCTGGGCAGCTGCCTTCTTGCTGTGTGCTCACGTGGCCTGCCTTCAGGGAAGCAGGGAGAGCGTGCCGACTCTGTGGTGTCTTGTCTTTTAAGGACAGAAATCCCGTCATGTCAGGGCTCTACCCTCACGACTCATTTAACATGAATTTCATCTGTGTACGCGTTATCTCCATTGCAGCCCTGCTTGGGGGGGGGAGGGGAGACGAGCCTTCAGTCCGCAGCACAGATGAAGCACGCATTTCATTTCTGTGTTCATCCCTGGGTTTCCTCCTGTCCCAGGTGTGTCTCCACCTGCCCAGGGTCTGCCCCCTTGGGTGTCCCAGGGGCATCCTGAACACACCTGTGCCAGCCGGAACCGGTTCTCCCTACTGCTGCCCTCGGCATTCTCCTTCATGCAGGTCTCAGAGCCTGCTGTCTCCCTCTGGCCGCTGCTTTGCCTGGAAGCTCCAGCCTCCCTCCCTTGACTTCCCAGAGCTTGTGCTCAGCTTCTGCTTCTGGTGGTCAGCTTCTCAGCCTGTCGCTCGGACTCCCCCTCAACCCTATGCGCTGGCTAAGAGACCCTTTCACAGTCTCCAAACACAACATACTCTCTTTTTGTCTCTAGAATTTAACCTATGATTTTTGCCTCTGGAATAACCCATCGGAAGAGGATTAGAGATTTAAGAGTATGGGGAAAAATCCAGAAAGTGAGCCTAAAGAGCTAAGGATGCAGAGGGATTTTCAGAGCTCCTTATCATAAACCAGGGTCCCAAGTGTTCTTGTAGGAGTAAGAGACAGGATGCATCTCACAGCCTCATTTTAACACAGTGGCGCTGTTGATCAGCTGGTGCTTGGTCCCAGGGCTCCACCCGCCAGCCTCAAGCCTCCCTCCTGCTCCTCTTCCACCCCCGTGCCTGCTTCTCATCCTTCTCCAGCACCGAGCACGGGTATCACTTCTGTTCACACACAGCCCGTGGTTGGCCGTCTTGCACAGCTCTGCACGGCATGGCCCCTGCCTGTGCCCGAGGCAGTGACGGTGGCCCCTGGCACGGGTTCGCGAATGACGGAGGAGATAGTGATGCCTCACCAGCAGGGACTAGTGGCGTTCTCAGGACTTGATGGCAAGTCACATTGCCACACAGTCCCCTTCCAGGTGCAGGGGTGTGGACTCCACCAAATTCTAGTAAATGATTAAGGAAGGAAAACATGACAACCACACACACACTTTTAGAACACAGTAGGTAGGAGGGCAATTCTCCAGTCGTTTTCAGAGCCTGGGATGGTGTTGAGATCAAAACCATGCAAGGGCTTTAAAAGAAAAGAAAAATGTAGAGCAATATCCCTGTGAATCTGGACTCAGATGCTCACAACAGAAGATTTGCAAAGCAAATTGAGCATCATGCACACACTCACACACATATGTTATGCATACACACTTCACGGACACATGATACATACTACATACCTACGTATGTAATGCACACATGTGCATGCGTGCATACATCACGGTCAAGCACAGCGTAGCCCAAAGAGGCAAAGTTAGCATTTGTAATAAATTAACGTTCATTCACTACATTCCCAGGGAAAAGGAGAGTTCAGGACTGCAATCATTTCAATAGATGAAAAACCATCATTTGACAGAATTCAACATCTGTTAATGCTGGAAGTTCTCAGCAAATTCAGAATAGAGACAGACTTCCTCAGCCTGATGAAAGATGTCTTCGGAAAACACTGTAGCGAACATCACACGTAATGCTGAACAACTCAGCGCTCTATCCCAAGATCAGGAACAAGGGAGGGATGTGTGCCGTAAGCATCTCGATTCACCACTGGCCTGTCCCATCCCACCCAGGGCACTGAGGCCAGAAAAGTGGATAAGAAAGTAAAAGCTCCTCGGTGAACTGACAAACTGAAGAAAGACAAACAAAAGGCCAGGAAACAATGGAGTGAAAATAACTGCTAAGCCAGCAAAACCGTGTTTCAAGGAAGAAGGTTAAGTGGATTCCAGGCAAACATCCCCGAAGGCACTCCCCGCAGATGCACAGTGGAAGCAGCTACTAAAGGGCAGTCGTGGTGATGCCCATGTGAGAGACGCGCAAGAGCCAAGGAGAAGCGGTACGTATGTGGGGGAACCGGGGGAACGCAACAACGCCTGTGGGCCATCTCCGTGGCTGGTCCACGTAAGGCAAAGTTATCAGTCAGCCCCTGGGAGGAGGGCGAGCCCCTTCCCCACCTCCCTCAGCTCGGCGCTGTCGGCATCTCGAGAGCGCCAAGGTGGCCTAAGCATTCTTGAAGACGAGGAACGAGGTCGAAACCCTGCTTTCCCAGATATCAAGACTCCAGCAACTCAGTCCAGGTGTCTTCGCACAAGGATGGACGTATGAGGAATGTCACAAAGTGGGACTCCAGCAGTAAAAGATTTAGTCTCGTCATCCCCTGACTGACAACAAGGCCACGCTGCGAAGTCGGCTCTCACTGCGAGAGGAGGCAGGAAGGGCGTCTACAGAAATGTTTGCGGTTAGGCTCATCCTCATAAAACCACGGTGGGACGCTGATCCCCGGGGGCTAAAACGTAACACTAGGAAATACTTAGTGCCGGCAAGGAGATGAAGCGGTGGAGACCAACGTGTCGGTGGATATGAATGTCGACGGAAGCAGCGCTTCGGAGAAACCGTCCGGAGGTGTATCTGAGACGAATGTGCTGAGGCCCCAGTGATGCCACCTTCGGAAAATGCCCAAAGGCAAGCCACGCCCTCACGCACTTGGAGAATATATATGTGACACTGCCCCTGCCCCATCGTTTGCAATAGCTAAAAACTGGGAGCAGAGCAAACGTCGGATGGACGCGTAGACTAAGAAACTACATGTATCCCCATCAGCGTGATTGTCTCATGTGGGGTCAGCGTGGGGTGTCGTGGGAAGGAAGCCGGACACAGAAGGCCCCTTAGCGCAAGGCTCTGTTTATGTAAAGAGAAAGGAAGGCCAACCTACACTGCAGTGCTCAGCGGTGAATGTCTGTATGGGAAATACAGGGAAAGTGAGGAACGGCTACCAACCCGATCAGGTAGAGACTGGGACTCGGGGAAGGAGGAGGAGCCGTGCCTGAAAGGGCACTCGAGGGGTCCCTGGGATCCTGACAGTTTTCTCTCGTATGTCTCAGTGCTTACACATTGTTCACTTCATAACAGTCCATTAAGTTCACTTGGGTACTTGTTGTGCAGCTAAGTAATTTAAAAAAATAAGATGGTTAAAAATACAACACAGGCAAACTGAATGGCCGGTCAGGACATTTCACAAGGACCTCATGAGGAGACCCGCTGTTCTGTTCAGGCCCCCGATGGGACGAGGCTGGCAGCCACATGGAATGGGCCAAGTCAAACCCAGGGTCCTGGAAGTGAAAACTCCAAGTGCAGAAAGGAAGGTCCAAGGAACAGACCATTCTACGTTCCCGGATGCGGGTCGCATCCCATTGCTAAAGGTTTTACTTAAGTCCTGGCTGCAAGAGATCTAAGCAGTCCCTTGTCCAGCCTTTGAAAGACCGTTCATACTGAAACCTATGGCTTTGGAACCCCTGCGACACTTCCCCGTCCTTCTTTCTACCCGCCATCCTCTGTTTTTACCACCTCTTTGTCCCACAGGCTGGCTCTCCCTCCTCCTTGGGTGTTAGTAAAAGGGGGGAAATGATAGTCTGGATACAGAGTCGTTATTTATGAACTGAATTATGCAAAGAACAAAATAAGCAAACACACCTCGCTGGAGCGCGATAATTGGAATGGAATCCTCAGATGTGGGGTTCTCCACGTGAGGTCAAGTGCATTTTTCCAGCAAACATCTTCCTCCTTGAAAAGACCATTTAGAAAATCTTTGAGGGGCACATTACCATTCCCAGAACAAGTGTAATTTTCATGGGTGATTTTGTTTCAAAGAGGAAACATTTTTCTAGCAGGAAACCAAATACGGAGAGCGGTAGCAAGTTAGGTCTAATGACAAGCAATGTGAATAACATGTATAAACGTTTAATTTGGGCTCAGACGTGCCAGATGCAAATTTCCCATTTCCTTAGGCAGTGCAAATACTGATCACTTATATGGTTACTTTGAAAAAGGGTCAACTTTTGGTTTAAGAAAACAGTGCTGAAATATTAAATATTTATGAAACAGAATTATTGCAGTAGGAGGCTGAGACCCACGTGGTGGGGTTTGTGGCGAAATCACGGCCACCGACCCCGCGCTGCAAACTGTTCCCACAGAAGTTTCCTTCCGGCTGTCGGCGGGGTCAGGAGCGGGACAAGGTCATTCATTCTCCAGCCGAAAACAAAGCCAAATGTGGATTTCCCCTGAATCAACGGAGGCTGCAAGAAGAGAATTTAAGGGGAGCATTTGAGCAGTGGTGCAGATTGCTTCAATTAGTTTGTTTGTACGAACTTGTGCGGAGGCCCATCATTCCCCCGTGAGGAGATCACGGTGTTCTCTGCGGCTTGTTTGCTCATTGACACCGTAAATCTGGTGGAGGAAAGCTGTCCACAGTGCCCTCCAAGACGACTTCTGGAAGGCCACCTCTGCCCGCTTCCTACGGACGGGGAACCCGGAGGGCCACTGGGCCATCCTGCTGCAGTAGCTAAGAGATTCCGGCTGGACCTCATGATGAATTTGGGAGGGCGAACCATTACCACTAATTTAAATGTGTATAAGGCACCATATATCATGTACCGCACACACATATCGACTTCTGTGTGTATTTCTGTATGTTTATTTCGGCATAGATTATATACATATTTACATACCTATAGATTCTATGCACACATATGGATGTGTAACTGACGTGTGTGTACACAAATCTCCAGATATTTCCACATGCGTGCATAACATTTACACGTAGGCATATGTGTGTGTGTACATTCGTAGCTGCAGGTGCGCAGACGCGCTAGCACACTCGCCCTCACCTTTGGTTTGGGACAGTATGGGTGGATGGAGACGCCCTCCAGACAGTGACCTCGATGTGATGTTTGCTGTGAGTGTCCCGATTCTCATGGAAACCGGGATCCAAGCCCGGCACAGACCTTGCTTAGAACGTGCACTTTTGTCCATGACGTTCTGAGTCTGATGAGAAATCTGGCCTTCCCCACCACTTAGGTGGTCACTGGTGTTTTCTCCGGGGCTAACGGCTCCGGTCTGGACATCGGCGAGGTCTCCGTGAGGCTCCTCCTTGCTGCCGGCCGTGACAGAGGTCTCACACTTAGACCGGTGTTGGTTAGTGACAAACCGGGTCGGTCTGTCAGGTTACAGGGACGATGATGTGCGTCAGCGCACCAGGAAACTCCCAGAACACAGCCATGTGCCGGCCTCTGCCGGCGGGGGGTTAGTGATCTGCTGATGACACGTCCTCTCTCTGGTCCGTCCTGCCCTCGAGTCCTGGTAGCTTAGCAGGGGGAGCTGCGTGGTGGGCGCCCACGCCCGCGATGAAGCCGCTCTGCTCCCGGCCGGGCATCCGACACCGGGCCTCCTCTTCTGTTTGTGCAGAGCTCGGGGGCTCTCCACACAGCCCTGTCCTCCCTCAAGCCCCTGAGCAAACTGTGCCCTGCTTTTGTCCTCAGAGATGTCCCCATGGTAAGAAACACACGCAGTGAGCTGCCTACATCCACACGTGTCCCCAGGAGGTGACTCCAAATGTCCCTCATCCCACGGCTAACTTCACGTGCGCGGCCTGAGCCTCCTGTGGGGATCTGGGGGCGTTGGATGTTTCTGGGGAACTGTTCTGTGAGACTAAGGCTTCTCACCGCCTCCCTAAGTGTCTGTAGAAGTTCCTGATCTTCTTTATCCAGGGATGTGTGATCACCTGGGGTGCTTCCTCCCCTCCCTCAGACACCTTGTGCCTCGCTGCTCTGCTCCCCGGAACCCAAGGCCCACTTCCCGTATCCAGGGGTTCTCAGAGCTAATGGGGCCGTGGTCGCGGGCTCGGTTGCTGCTGATCTGGAAGTGGATGGTCTCCGTGTCCTGGTGCAGGACCGTGGCCCCGAAGCTCACTGGCTTCCTGTCTGTGTTGTCATCCCTGTAGACTCTGAGGCCTCTGTGACCATCGCCTCAGTACTCGTCAGTGGAACCCGACAGAGGACTAAACACAGACCCCGAAGAAAACCGAGCTCCTCTCCGGACGGGCGAGTGAGCCGCTGATCGAAGGACCCCTGGGATGACCAGGGGTGCAGTTAGCATCGGAGTGGAGGGAAAGTCTGCTTTCACGGGTGGCTCAGGGATGTCACTAGTCAAAAATCACTCATAACCAAGGGCTCTCGGTTAGTAGCACTGCCTGGCGGTGCTGGAAATGAGCGGGTGTCTTCAGTCGTCATGAGACTGAGGACGCTCCTGGCGTATAAAGCCCACGGACGGGCAGGCGCTTTCCGCAGCAGCACAGCCGCCCCGTAGGGCCCCACCTGCTCTCAGGCTTCCTCCCCACCGGCTGCTCCGTGACTTTCCTGGGTGCCCACGAGTCAGCGTCACGTTGCTGGACTCCATCTGGTCCTGTCCTCATGCAGTTCACAGCCATGGACTTTCTAGAAGGATTTGGTTTCCTCCAGAAGGCCGCAGGGTATCCGTGCCTCCCAGGCCTTGGCTGGCATTTCACGGGCTGGCCAGTTCGCCAACTTACCAGTGCTCTCCTGTGCCCCAAACCAGAGGGTATCTTCCTGGCCCAGGCGGATGGCACCCGACGTGCTCTGTCCCTTCTTGCAGGGGTGAACACTCAAATGCCAAGTCACCTGGTTCTGTCATAAATGAAACACTCAGTGGGTTTTCACAGAAGGCTCACGATCAAAGCAGACACTGTCGTTTCTGCATGGTCTCCTTCCCCGACACTGAGTGCAGCCGGAGTCCGGAAATATCAAAGAGCCGTATTTACAAGAAATCCTTTGGCAACTGATACAGATAGTCCTATATTTAAAGAAGATTCGGAATGAGGGAAAGTGTAGTCCAAGTGTTGTGAATAAAACATAGGTTTGATTATAAAACCTCATCAACACCCTCACGAGCCCGTGAGAGGCGAGAAGCCTTCAAGAGGGACAACTAGAAATCTAAGAGTAAGTAATCCTTACAAAGAACTGATAGAGCATCTGAAAAATGTCAAGTGGACTTGCCGCAGAAGCACCCCCCCCATGACATTTTCTGCGATCTCGGTGAGCGCCCTCAGGGGACACGGTCCAATGTGATTGCGCACTTCTGCGCGCTGGACCCTTGTCCTGGGGACTGCTAAGTGATCCCCCTTCCACGAGGTGACGGCCTCCTGCCCGGGCCTCGGTGTCCCTGGTGCCCTGAGGACCAGGGGTCACTGTTGTGGGAGAGAGGCGACCGCAGCGCGCTCCGTGAGGAATCAAAGACACGGAGTTTAACCACAGCTGCAACCCTGTAAAAATGCCTTCAGGTTGAGAGTGTGGTGTTCTCCCTTCAATTAACTTACGACGAGGACTTCATTTTAATTATCTAAACGGCTTTAACTTTTAATTTTGAAGTAATTTCAAGTTTAAAAACCGGTTGCAAGAGTAGTACAAAGAACTCCCATCTCACTAATTTTTAAAAGAACTCCCAGATTCATTAATATTTAATATCTTGGCCTATTTACATTATTGGTTGCTCTTTTCTCCTTATTTTATTAAGAGTCTATGAGTCCTTAGTTGTATAATATTAACATAATATTTATTATAATGGTATTGGTAGGACAGTAATGGATTTTAACACCTATTTTTAAAAATTAAATGGCTTGAAATATTTTAATATTATTATTGATTTCGATACTTAGATGGCCTCGTATATACTCAGCAGGAGCCTCTCAAGCTGATTCCTCTGAGCACTGACAGGTTCCTAGCCAGTCACTTTCGACCATTCCTTTTTTTTTTTTTTTTTGCACAAAAATATGTTGCAGGCTTAGCTTATATTTTCCCTGGCCCAGCCTAGGAATCAGTGACTTAATTTATCCTGTTTGTGGGAAACCAAATTTAGAAACCAAGATCTGTATGCTGTATGGTCTCACTGCCAATTGGGTGTCATTGATTCTGGGTCTCTCAGCCACCAAAGCAAAGAAACATACACTTGTCTCGGTCAATCTTCCATCTGTTTCTGCTTGTATCGACTTTGATATCTCTAAAACCAGGAGTCCATCCCTACACTTCCAGTTCCGCTCCTGCACAGTGGGATTCTTCCCAGCCTCCTGCATTCCATATTTGTGGCCTCCTTTGCCAACAGGAATTTAGCACCTCCTGTCATCATGGTATTTGCTTCATTGCTCGGTCCTACAAACACAGAAAGCATTTTCGGAATTCCTAATTTATTCCACTGTGGAAAACAAACCTACCGAGGATGGCTTCTTCCAGTTTGTAACCTAGTGCCCTGAATTACTAGAAAATCATATAAGATAAGCAAAACAATCATTTTTAGCTTTAAACAGCACAGGGCCAACATGATACCTGAAGGAAGGGAAATGAACAAAGTTAGCCCTACCGTTCCATAGCTTCTCCCTTAGACGTTTCCAGGCTGATGTGCAGAAAAGGGAATACCGGGCCGAGCCCAGTAGCTTTGCTGAGATGAGGAGGCGGAGCCTGTAGCTCTGAGAGACAGAGGCCATCAGGATTTGTGGTGCAGACCAGCAGCACAGAGCTTCTGAGTCTGCAGGGGTTCCCTGGGGCCTTTGCCTCCGTGTTCAGATGCGACTGTGTGGGGGTGCATCTTCGCAGGGCTGAGCAAAGAGCCGCTGCAAAGCATCAGGACAAAAAATTCCTGGAAGTCACACAGATACGGTAAGTTTCACGTTCCTACCAACAAGATTGGAGAGGCCTACTAGTACATGGGACAGTGGATAGAGTCCCCAGAGGAATATTGTCTTAGAAGTTAAGATAAGCTAGCTTTAAATGAAAGGCCGTTCTGGACTCTCTGCAAAAAAGCTTGTACTTAAAAATACTTAAAAATAATCACTCTGATTTCAAGTAATATCACTGCGTGCTAGACCAAAATTCAGCACTCCTTAAAGCAATACAGCACCCAATGACATTAAAATTCACAATGCCTGGCATCCAACCAAAATACCAATTATGCAAATAGGCATGAAAATGAAACCCATAACTGGGAGAAAACTCTATTGATAGAAACATTCTCAGAAATGACAGAGATTATGGAATTAGCCAATAAGGGCATTAAACAGCACTCACACACACACACGCACACGCATTAGTGAGCCTGAAGATGTAGCCATGGAAACTAAACAAAATGAAGCACAGAGAGAAGACAGAAAAATAGAGAGAGCATCAGAACATGTGAGAGAATATCAAGTGGTCTAAAATAATTGTAATTTGAATCCTATCCATGGAGAATAGAGAGAAGGGGGTGAATAAAAATTATCTGAAGACATTATAGCTGACCTATTTTGAGATTTGATGAAAACTGTAAACTCACAGATTGAGGGCACTCATCAGATCTTCAGCAGGAGAACCATAAAACCACACCAGGTCACAAGCTGCTGAAAAGAAGAAATAGAAAAGCAGCTTATATAAGAGAAATACGGGTATGTACTCCAGAATTATGTAAGACGTACAAGACAAGAATGCTAACACACTTTGATCAGAAACACTGCAAGCCAAGAGAAAATGGAGTGATACCTGTAAATACTGAAAGGGAAGTTGGCTCAACTGGGGACTTGATACCCAATGAAGACATCTTTCAAAAATGAAGGTGGGCTTCTTCTCCTCAGCACGGCGGACTGAGAACCTAGCAGATTAACAGTTCCCTTCGGAGAACAACTGTAATCCAGGACACGATGCAAAGAAGGTGATGTCCGAAGGTGTTGGGAAGTGGACAGAAGTCGAGACTCTATTGAGCCTAGAGGGAAGGGCCGCCTGCTGCAGGAGGAGGGACGTGGGATCGTGTGAGCACGTCTCTGTCACTGAGGCGTAGCCTCTGCTCAGTGCAGCCAGCACACAGCTGCCAGACCGCAGTGTCGCCTGGAGGACCTATGACCTTCTGGCCCTGGGAACCGGCAAGGTCAGACTGAGAAATTACCAACAGCATAGGGATAGGGGCATCGTCCCAAGGAAGAGCCAGGGGAGGGGCTCCCAAGTCTGTCTACTGACATCTCTGATTGGGCCTCACACACAGGTGCACAGAAGACTCCACACAGCTCAGCCAAAGGCAACGTGCATGAGCAGATTTGCCTCCTCGGAGAGAGTTTGAAGTTCACACCTAGTCAAGGTAATGACCTGCTGAGGAAAGGAAAGTAATGGTTCCAGGATCTCAGTAGCCTCACACTCATGATATCCAAAATGCAATCCAAAATTATAAGATATATGAAAAAGCAAGAAAATGGACTACGTTCTCAAGAAACAGGAAAACAAAATAATTTAACTAGAATCTGGCATGGACAAGCTATCAAGACCATATCACAATTATCCTAAATAAAGGAAAGTAAAACACATTTTAATTTTACCTTCATTTATTACTTATGTAACACTCATCATTTCTTTGTGTAGATCTGAGTTTCTGTTGATTTGGGGTATTTGTCACATGGCTGGTGTTCTCAGAGATTCTCAGATCTGGGGTTGGGTGTCTGTCGTTGATTTTGGAAAATTCTCAGCATCACCCCTTAATCATAGGTCCCGTTCTTTCTCTTTCTTTGTACTCAGGTGTCCCTGTTACAAAAATGTTACCCTTTTGTAATTATCTCACAGTTCTTGGACCTTCTGTTTAATCTTTTCCATTTTTTCTCTTTGCCTTTTAGTTTTAGAAGTTTCTATTGATGGATCTTCAAACTTAACTGATTCTTTCCCTGGCCGTGTGCACTCTGATGAGCCTATCAGAGGCATTCTTCATTTCTGTTACATTGTTTTTTATTTTCAGCGTTTCCTTTTGACTCTTTCTTACAGCTTACGGCTTTGCTGATATCACCTCTCTGTTCCTACTTGCTGTCCACTTTTCATTAGAGCTCTTAGCAGATTAATAGTAGTTATTTTAAGTTTCTAGTAATCTCCCAAATCTCTGCCATACCTAAGTCGTTTCTGATACTTAGTTTGTCTCTTTGGTCCGTATTTTGCCTCGTGGTAAGCCTCGTAGTGTTTCTGGAAAGCCAGGCACAATGTTGTGGGTAAGGGGAACTGAGGTAGTGTGTGGTTTGTATTTACCTGGCTGGGAGTCTGTTCACTGTTTGCTGTGGCTGTGGTGTCAAAGGCCAGATTGCCTCTGGTGTCCTTGTTCTTGATTTCTCTGCTCTCTTTGGGTTTCCCTGGATTTTTAAGGTAGGGGCTGGGGCTTTACGGGTAACCCCTGTGTTACAGAGGTGGGCTGTCAATGTGATGTTGAGGCCGGTAGAGGGAGGTATTCTGTAGTCCTGTGATTGGGGCCCAGCCCTGAGCTGGGTATTTTCTTTTCTTCAGGTTGGTTAGGCTTTGGTGGAATTAGATGAGGCTCAGCTAAAGCAGTTTTCCCTAAACTCACGCCTCTCAGGGAGAACAGAATGTCCTGGGCTTACTTCGAAATGGACAGATTTCCCTACCCAGTGTGGGAGGCGGGAGGGGCTTTTTCTCCCATCTTCACGGTGAGAATCTGGTAGCGAGGCCTCTTAGAGGTAGAAATCACAAAAGTGTGCTCCTCCCAGAACTGGGGTCTCTTTCATGATAATTATTATTTTAGAAAATTTATTTATTTGTCTTGAAGTATAATTGAAGTATAATTTTGTTTAATTAAAGGAAAGCTCTGCAGAGACATAGAGTCTGTAGTTAGAAGAAATATTCGGGAGATGAAAGTAACAGCCCAATGGACGAGACAAGACAGAACAAGTGAGCTTGAAGACATCAGCAGAAATTATTCAAAGGCAGAGCAAACAGTTTTCTTTTTAAAGAATAAAGCCTGTGTGCCTTGTTAGATTAAAGCAGAAGTTTCCCCATACATATAATTGGATTTCCAGGAGAAAAGAACAGAGAGAATGAGACACAAATATTAAAAAAATTCGTTGAAGATGTAACGTCCAAATAGTCTATACCTGATGTAAAACAGAGAGATTCTAAACAAATGTGAAGAAAAAAACCCACAGAAGCCTGTGCTGAAACACATCATTATCAGACTGTTGAGACCGAAGATAAAGAGCAAATCGTGAAAGCAAGGAGAAAAAATTGCACGTTACAGAGGAGTTATGATGTAATTAACGGCTGGCTTCCCCTCGCAAACAATGTGAGACGAGGAAACAGAGCAATGTGTGTAAAGTGCTGAAAGCAAAGAATAAACTCTATTCAGTGTTCTGTTCCTTAAACATCATTCAGTGAAAATATTCTTTAAAATTAAGGTAAAATAAAGACATTTCCCGACAAAGGAGACTAAAAGAATTTGCTGCCAGGAGACCTTTGCTGTGAGAAATGCTGACCGAAGTTATTCAGTCTGAAAGGAAACGCCACTGGGTAGAAAATTGGATCTTTCAAAAAGAATGAAGAATCAGAAATGGTAACTCTCTGGGGTGTATTTTAAAACCCGAAGAAAGTGCACCGCAAACACTGAAACTTACGCAAAGTTAGATGATTGTCCTAGAGACTGGGGACCCCAGGACGGAACACGGACTGTGGCAAACGTGTCTAACCGTATGATGAGTGTGTCGCCCCAAGGGTGGTGGGCACGGGAGGACCTCGCCTCCGTAACTCCGGCGTTTGCCCGGATCCCGTAAACGTCAGGACGGCAAGAACTGCGGGTAAGCCCTGTGCTCTGGCGGGCACATTCGTGTCTCAGACGGGTGTGGCTCGGTGAATCGGAGCCAGTTCATGTGGATGCTGGGGTTGAACAAACGAGCACACAGACTTTGGATAAAGGAAGCCAAGAGAGAGGAAAATACAAGCAAGTAGGAGAAAAGGCTACACACAGTGAACCCTGTGGTGTTGAATGAGTCAGAGGTGCCGGGAGCTCAGGTTCATGTGCCTGTTTGTGCAGATAGACCCAGAGCTAGTGAAGGTGCATGGACTGTTGGAGAAGATAAATCGTGGTGTGTGGTAACTGTTATCATCCGGATCTCCGAAGCCCTGCCCTGTCGGCGTGGCTGGGTTCCGTGCCGTTCTAGTCCCTCGATGGCTGATTTCAAGCTACCGACACGCTGTCGCCTAAGCTGCGTGGGGAAGAGAGGTGCACAGTTAACTCTGGAGCCAGTAACGTGGGGACCAACCCTCTACTGAAGAATGACCGTATCGGGGCCACAAAATTCTCAATAAATGTTAGAGGATCGTGAAAGTATGTAGCATGTTTTCTAGCACAAGCAGATGGCACAAGTAATCAATAATGAAAGTATATCCGGGAAAATCCCAACATTTTTAGAAATTACACAACATTCTCTTTGTGTGTGTTTGGGGAGGAGGTCTCAAGAAAGAACTCACAGAAGAAATAAAAAACAAGGATAAATATATCCAACTCAATTTATGAGGCTGGTGTTACTCTAATACCCAAATCAGAATGCTATGTATTCATGAGGAAGATTGGTTTGTATCTTCACTTTCTCTTAAGTCTTACTTTCTCGTAGGAAAGTAAAACTACAAAGCAGTCTTCCTCAGGAACATATCTACAAAAATCCTCTACAAATAATAACAAGTGGAAGCCTGCCTTATATCAAACGATACTTCAGCCTGATCAAGTGAATTTTATTCCGTGAGTTTAAGGACAATTTAGTATTGAAAAATTAATCAAGGTAATTCACCATAATTACAGAGGAAAAATGAAACCTATATGATCACCTTAAAAGATGCAGAAAACACATTTGGCAAAACTCAACATCCATGCATAATAAATACTCCTAGAAACCTAGAAATAAAAGGGACCTTCTTTGGCCCAATTAACAGTGTCCGAAAAAACCCACTGCCAGTATCATCCTTCATGGTAAAAGACTGATTCCACCCCTACTCCCAAATTGCTCATGTAATGAGGGGAGAGAATGAAATAAAATGAAATAAAATATAGAAGTCACTTACTTTGGAAACCAAGGACTAAAAATCTCTTTATTCACAGCATACATGACTTTTAAAAAGAAATCTTAATGCATCTACAAAAAAAAAACCTACTAAAATTAATGAGTGAATTTAACAAGGTCACAGGATACTAGATCCACATACAAAAATTAATTGTATTTTTATATTTTATAAATAAACAATTATAAGTTAAACTTTAGGGATACTATTTCCTAGAGAATACAAAAAAAATGAGATAAAGTGAATAAAAAAGATGTTTACATTAAACACGCACATACCCACCCATGGACCCCCCCAAACATGAAATACTTAAGAATGGATTGAAGAACGTACNAAGATAAAGTGAATAAAAAAGATGTTTACATTAAACACACACATACCCACCCATGGACCCCCCCAAACATGAAATACTTAAGAATGGATTGAAGAACGTACACGCATGATTTGTAGCTGACAACAAGAAAATACTCCTGACAGAAACCACTTCCTGACAGAAGTCCTACATAAATGGAGAATTGATACCATGTTCATATCGCAGAAAGTTCAATGTTGTTAAAATGCCAGTCTCTCCTGAATTGGTCTATAGATTCACACAAGCTCAGTTAAGGCTTCATTTCCTAAAGTTTATGTGGAAGTTCAGAGGACTTACAAAAACTCTAGGACAAAGTAAAACAAAGAGGAATCACACTACCCGATTTCAAGTTTCCTGCATAAAGCTACAGAGGTCCGGTGTGGTGGCCGACAGACAGACTCAAACATCAAAGGGACGGAACGTGGGTGTGGTTGCACGCAGATTCTCATATGAATATGGTTTGTTGATTTTCAGCAGATTTGCCAAGGTCGTGAAAAGCAAGAAAGGATGGGCTTCTCAGCAATTGTGCTAGAATGTGTGTGTGTGTGTGTGTGTGTAACAGGCCTCCGTGTGAACACTAAATATATAAAAGTTCTTAAAGCATGATGACAATTTTTTGTGACCTTGGGGGCAGGCAAAGCTTTATTTCTTAGGACGCAGAAAGGACAAATGCTAAGAGAAAAAAAAAGGATAAATTTGACCTCACAGACATTTTTTAAAAATTGCTTTTGAAAAGAAGTCGTAAGAAAATAAAATGGCAAGCCACATACAGGAGGAAAATCTTTGCAAAACACGTCTGATCAAGGTGTAGCTACAACATAGAAAAGAAATGTTACAACTCGGCAGTAAGACAAGANGAAAGGATAAATTTGACTTCACAGACATTTTTTAAAAATTGCTTTTCAAAAGAAGTCGTAAGAAAATAAAATGGCAAGCCACATACAGGAGGAAAATCTTTGAAAAACATGTCTGATCAAGGTGTAGCTACAACATAGAAAAGAAATGTTACAACTCGGCAGTAAGACAAGAAATCTCATAAGTGAAGGGTAAACATTAGAACCTACACTTTAGCAAAGAAGACACAATGGACACCAAGCACAGGAGAAAGTGCCAACGTTGCTGTTTGTTCAGGGAGAGGAAGATTCAGAACACTGAGAGTTTTCACGCGCCTTCGGACGGCCGCGGGACGAAGACTGAAGGATCACGTGCGCGCGGGCGGGACGCGGAGGGAGGGAGCCTTGCGTGCATAGTTGCGGGAAAGTAATATGATACCATACAGAGCTTCGGCAAAGAGTTAGGGAGTTCTTTTTTTTTTCATAATTAAGTTAAATAGACACTCAGCATATGTCCCAGCAACCCCACTTCTCAGTATTTGCTCGAGATCCATGAAAATCTCTCTGTGCAGAGACTTGTACACAACTGTGCGTAGAGGAAATGTCTGTACTAGCTCGAGCTGGAACGACGCCGAGCGTGTCCATCTGCAGGGCAGAGACCAGCCGGGGACTATCCCTCCGGGGGCAGATACTGTCCAGCGACGAAGGGGACAGCTAGTGATACACACACGGGCACGGCGAGCCTCAGGAACGCGTCGTGTGCCGGGACAAACACAAACCAGACACAAGACTCCGTATCAGATGAGTACGGCTCTATAAGATGCGGGAAAAGCCAAAATCACAGCGACAGAGAGCAGCGCCGCCACTGGGGAGGGTTAGGGGACCCGTGTGATTGCGAAGAAGGGGAAGGTGTTTGTGGGGAAGGGTCTGTCCTGTATCCAGGTTGTGGTGGTTAAAAAAACCCAAGCATACACTTGTCAAAACTCACTGAATTGCATACTTAAAATTGGTGACTTTAACTGTATGTAAACCGTGCTTCAATAAAACTGATCAAAGACTATGAAGCAAGAAGCCCCGGGGAGCTGGTCATCCGAATCTCCCCCAGGTCGGGAGCGGCGGCGGCCAGGCGTCCTTCCCGTTGTCCTTGCTCACTCGCCCGGACACGCCTATCAGACTCCTCCTTGGGCCAGACCTTGAGAAAGGGACAAGCTCCAGCGGCTCAGGGCCCAGTCCTGCTCCGGCGGCTGGTGCGGAGACCGTGGCGGTCTCCCCCGCTGTCTCTGGGGTCTCGTCCAGGCCCGCGGCTCTCCTTTGTGCCGGTGGAGCCTCTGAGTCGGTGGGCCGTCCACATTCTGTCCCTGACTGTCCTCACTAGGGACTGCAGGGGGGCGCGGGAGCCCCAGTGGGTTTGGGGAAGAGGGCGTCTCCTGCACCGCCGTGGCCCCGTCCGGGACGTCTCAGAGAGCAGCCGCGGGCTAATCTCCTTATCATCACTGATGACACTGATGACACGCGCGTCTCCGCCTGTCCGGGCTAATCTCCTTATCATCACTGATGACACTGATGACACGCGCGTCTCCGCCTGTCCCGCAGGCTCGCAGCTCTGTGTGCTCAGACGTCTCGCTGGAGCAGCTTGCAGGATCAGGGTGGGACAGCGCCTGCGCCCACCGCACCTCCCTGTGCCCATGTCCCAGCCCCTGCGGGACCCGCGTCCGCAGCGCGTTGGAGGGTTGTGTCTGCAGGGACCCGAGCGACCCAGGGGCGAATGAGAGAAGGGTGAAGAGCAGCTCTCGGCTCTGCACCCGGAGTGCGGGCCACACGCAGACCGCTGTTCCCCACTCGGGGTGTGGGAGAGAAATCGGGCCCAGCCGAGGACCGACGGCCTCAGCAGAACGGTGACGTGTATGTCCCACAGGCACGCGCAGGACACAGGGCTCGTCACCACGGTCAGATCCCATGTCTGGGAGTCCGAGCCCTGGGCCTGGGCTCTACCCGCTCCGGACCATGGACAAGGCAAGGTGCCGCTGCTTGGGGCCCAGCCTCACGGGCGGAGACCTGGGAGGGGACAGATGGCCGTTGGGCGGGACTCCGTGTCCTCAGGACTGGAACCGCCGGGCATCCCTGGGCGCTGAGCTCCTCCCCAGCCATGCCAGGAGGATGTCTCGTGCCGCACTCCGCGTCGTCAGAAGACATTCAATCCAGATGTGAGCGTTACCTTACAGAATGCAGTTTGGCCCCAACTCTTACTACCACGTAGTTTGTGTTCCTCAGACTCCCCTCCTGCAGGTAGCTAGGTCTCTGGGCACAGGGGCCTCGCTGAGTGGCCCCTATGTGGCCTCGGTCCACGGTGGCAGGAGGCGCCTCGTGACCCGCTGCACTCACAGGGCCAGGAGCTTGGAGGGTGGCAGATCTGGCTGTACTATGGATGACCTAAAGGCATGAAACTGGTGAATTGGGGACTTGGAGTCATGGACCCTCCCCTTAGAGCATTTCTGGCATCAGTAGGTGACATTAGGATGTCACCATCCGAAGTCTGGAGAGATGGCTCCAGCATCCATCTCCATAGGTTCAAGCACGATCCACGTTCACATGAGACCCTCCAAGACCCTCCCTGTCACTGTGTGGCCTGGGTGACCACTGGAGCTAACCCTGTCTCTGTCCCTAAGCCACATCCCCTTCACCAACTCACTGCCAGCCGAGGGGACCTCTGCCAGAAGGCAGCGCTCAGCCTCAGTAGGGAAGTGGCCAGGGCAGGGGAGAGGCAGTGCCTGTCCCCCCAACCCCCCACTGCTGGCAGGGATGGCCCCGGGGGAGGGCAGAGCTGAGAACAAGGAGTTTACCACGTTTCTGAGTGGCCGTCCCATGCACGCACAGCCCAGACAACGGTCGTGAGGGCCAATGCCGCCAGGGCCGGAGAAGATGGTATTTCGGGTTTAAAAGGCAAGCCCCGAAACAATAAGGCATGGACATGGGAGAGTACTTGCCTCCCACCAAACCAGATGGGGCCTCCGTGTTGGAAGGGGCTGGAAAGCCAGCAGGGAAGCGCGTGGCTCTTTCCTGGTGCGCAGGCCAAAGCTCTCCTGTGATGAGGACCCCATGGGAGGCGGGGCTCTGGGGATGCAGGCTCGTCCCCCTTCCCGGGCTGCGGGCTGTCCCCTGCCCCGCACCAGGCTGGACTCTCTTCAGAAGCGGGGCCGGGGGGCCGGAGCTCAGTGGACCTGGCACAGCTCGTGGGGGCCTGCTTGTCCCGAGTGTGGTCCGGGTGGGCATCTGAGTGGTTTCTGGGTCACTACGGGAGCACGGTAGGGCCGGGAGGGGCAGGGACACACGGAGCCCTGAGGGCTGGCAGGCAGGGGACCCGTGGTGACCCACAGAGAGGAGTGGAGAGGATGCAGGGGACCCGAGGGGCACGGCCGTGGGCGCAGGTGGGTGGGAAGGGCATGCAGCCCGCGGCTGTCAGGGCCCGTCCCCCTGCTCCCAGCGAGGGTTGGCGCTGGGATGCAGACCAGGCCCCNTACCATGTTCATATCGCAGAAAGTTCAATGTTGTTAAAATGCCAGTCTCTCCTGAATTGGTCTATAGATTCACACAAGCTCAGTTAAGGCTTCATTTCCTAAAGTTTATGTGGAAGTTCAGAGGACTTACAAAAACTCTAGGACAAAGTAAAACAAAGAGGAATCACACTACCCGATTTCAAGTTTCCTGCATAAAGCTACAGAGGTCCGGTGTGGTGGCCGACAGACAGACTCAAACATCAAAGGGACGGAACGTGGGTGTGGTTGCACGCAGATTCTCATATGAATATGGTTTGTTGATTTTCAGCAGATTTGCCAAGGTCGTGAAAAGCAAGAAAGGATGGGCTTCTCAGCAATTGTGCTAGAATGTGTGTGTGTGTGTGTGTGTGTAACAGGCCTCCGTGTGAACACTAAATATATAAAAGTTCTTAAAGCATGATGACAATTTTTTGTGACCTTGGGGGCAGGCAAAGCTTTATTTCTTAGGACGCAGAAAGGACAAATGCTAAGAGAAAAAAAAAGGATAAATTTGACCTCACAGACATTTTTTAAAAATTGCTTTTGAAAAGAAGTCGTAAGAAAATAAAATGGCAAGCCACATACAGGAGGAAAATCTTTGCAAAACACGTCTGATCAAGGTGTAGCTACAACATAGAAAAGAAATGTTACAACTCGGCAGTAAGACAAGAAATCTCATAAATGAAGGGTAAACATTAGAACCTACACTTTAGCAAAGAAGACACAATGGACACCAAGCACAGGAGAAAGTGCCAACGTTGCTGTTTGTTCAGGGAGAGGAAGATTCAGAACACAGAGTTTTCACGCGCCTTCGGACGGCCGCGGGACGAAGACTGAAGGATCACGTGCGCGCGGGCGGGACGCGGAGGGAGGGAGCCTTGCGTGCGTTGTTGCGGGAAAGTAATATGATACCATACAGAGCTTCGGCAAAGAGTTAGGGAGTTCTTTTTTTTTTCATAATTAAGTTAAATAGACACTCAGCATATGTCCCAGCAACCCCACTTCTCAGTATTTGCTCGAGATCCATGAAAATCTCTCTGTGCAGAGACTTGTACACAACTGTGCGTAGAGGAAATGTCTGTACTAGCTCGAGCTGGAACGACGCCGAGCGTGTCCATCTGCAGGGCAGAGACCAGCCGGGGACTATCCCTCCGGGGGCAGATACTGTCCAGCGACGAAGGGAACAGCTACTGATACACACACGGGCACGGCGAGCCTCAGGAACGCGTCGTGTGCCGGGACAAACACAAACCAGACACAAGACTCCGTATCGGATGAGTACGGCTCTATAAGATGCGGGAAAAGCCAAAATCACAGCGACAGAGAGCAGCGCCGCCGTCGGGGAGGGTTAGGGGACCCGTGTGATTGCGAAGAAGGGGAAGGTGTTTGTGGGGAAGGGTCTGTCCTGTATCCAGGTTGTGGTGGTTAAAAAAACCCAAGCATACACTTGTCAAAACTCACTGAATTGCATACTTAAAATTGGTGACTTTAACTGTATGTAAACCGTGCTTCAATAAAACTGATCAAAGACTATGAAGCAAGAAGCCCCGGGGAGCTGGTCATCCGAATCTCCCCCAGGTCGGGAGCGGCGGCGGCCAGGCGTCCTTCCCGTTGTCCTTGCTCACTCGCCCGGACACGCCTATCAGACTCCTCCTTGGGCCAGACCTTGAGAAAGGGACAAGCTCCAGCGGCTCAGGGCCCAGTCCTGCTCCGGCGGCTGGTGCGGAGACCGTGGCGGTCTCCCCCGCTGGCTCTGGGGTCTCGTCCAGGCCCGCGGCTCTCCTTTGTGCCGGTGGAGCCTCTGAGTCGGTGGGCCGTCCACATTCTGTCCCTGACTGTCCTCACTAGGGACTGCAGGGGGGCGCGGGAGCCCCAGTGGGTTTGGGGAAGAGGGCGTCTCCTGCACCGCCGTGGCCCCGTCCGGGACGTCTCAGAGAGCAGCCGCGGGCTAATCTCCTTATCATCACTGATGACACTGATGACACGCGCGTCTCCGCCTGTCCGGGCTAATCTCCTTATCATCACTGATGACACTGATGACACGCGCGTCTCCGCCTGTCCCGCAGGCTCGCAGCTCTGTGTGCTCAGACGTCTCGCTGGAGCAGCTTGCAGGATCAGGGTGGGACAGCGCCTGCGCCCACCGCACCTCCCTGTGCCCATGTCCCAGCCCCTGCGGGACCCGCGTCCGCAGCGCGTTGGAGGGTTGCGTCTGCAGGGACCCGAGCGACCCAGGGGCGAATGAGAGAAGGGTGAAGAGCAGCTCTCGGCTCTGCACCCGGAGTGCGGGCCACACGCAGACCGCTGTTCCCCACTCGGGGTGTGGGAGAGAAATCGGGCCCAGCCGAGGACCGACGGCCTCAGCAGAACGGTGACGTGTATGTCCCACAGGCACGCGCAGGACACAGGGCTCGTCACCACGGTCAGATCCCATGTCTGGGAGTCCGAGCCCTGGGCCTGGGCTCTACCCGCTCCGGACCATGGACAAGGCAAGGTGCCGCTGCTTGGGGCCCAGCCTCACGGGCGGAGACCTGGGAGGGGACAGATGGCCGTTGGGCGGGACTCCGTGTCCTCAGGACTGGAACCGCCGGGCATCCCTGGGCGCTGAGCTCCTCCCCAGCCATGCCAGGAGGATGTCTCGTGCCGCACTGCACGTCGTCAGAAGACATTCAATCCAGATGTGAGCGTTACCTTACAGAATGCAGTTTGGCCCCAACTCTTACTACCACGTAGTTTGTGTTCCTCAGACTCCCCTCCTGCAGGTAGCTAGGTCTCTGGGCACAGGGGCCTCGCTGAGTGGCCCCTATGTGGCCTCGGTCCACGGTGGCAGGAGGCGCCTCGTGACCCGCTGCACTCACAGGGCCAGGAGCTTGGAGGGTGGCAGATCTGGCTGTACTATGGATGACCTAAAGGCATGAAACTGGTGAATTGGGGACTTGGAGTCATGGACCCTCCCCTTAGAGCATTTCTGGCATCAGTAGGTGACATTAGGATGTCACCATCCGAAGTCTGGAGAGATGGCTCCAGCATCCATCTCCATAGGTTCAAGCACGATCCACGTTCACATGAGACCCTCCAAGACCCTCCCTGTCACTGTGTGGCCTGGGTGACCACTGGAGCTAACCCTGTCTCTGTCCCTAAGCCACATCCCCTTCACCAACTCACTGCCAGCCGAGGGGACCTCTGCCAGAAGGCAGCGCTCAGCCTCAGTAGGGAAGTGGCCAGGGCAGGGGAGAGGCAGTGCCTGTCCCCCCAACCCCCCACTGCTGGCAGGGATGGCCCTGGGGGAGGGCAGAGCTGAGAACGAGGAGTTTACCACGTTTCTGAGTGGCCGTCCCATGCACGCACAGCCCAGACAACGGTCCTGAGGGCCAATGCTGCCAGGGCCGGAGAAGATGGTATTTTGGGTTTAAAAGGCAAGCCCCGAAACAATAAGGCATGGACATGGGAGAGTACTTGCCTCCCACCAAACCAGATGGGGCCTCCGTGTTGGAAGGGGCTGGAAAGCCAGCAGGGAAGCGCGTGGCTCTTTCCTGGTGCGCAGGCCAAAGCTCTCCTGTGATGAGGACCCCATGGGAGGCGGGGCTCTGGGGATGCAGGCTCGTCCCCCTTCCCGGGCTGCGGGCTGTCCCCTGCCCCGCACCAGGCTGGACTCTCTTCAGAAGCGGGGCCGGGGGGCCGGAGCTCAGTGGACCTGGCACAGCTCGTGGGGGCCTGCTTGTCCCGAGTGTGGTCCGGGTGGGCATCTGAGTGGTTTCTGGGTCACTACGGGAGCACGGTAGGGCCGGGAGGGGCAGGGACACACGGAGCCCTGAGGGCTGGCAGGCAGGGGACCCGTGGTGACCCACAGAGAGGAGTGGAGAGGATGCAGGGGACCCGAGGGGCACGGCCGTGGGCGCAGGTGGGTGGGAAGGGCATGCAGCCCGCGGCTGTCAGGGCCCGTCCCCCTGCTCCCAGCGAGGGTTGGCGCTGGGATGCAGACCAGGCCCCGGTCCCTGATGCCAGGATGGCGGCCAGGGGAGCCTGGAACTCGGCGGTCTCCGGGGAGAAGGGCCTCCTGGTGCCGTGCGGTAGAAGGTCTGAAGACAGTGGGTATTGAATGGGAAGGGAAAAAATCCACTTTGAAATTGGTAAGATTCAGTAGTTGCCTAGGAAATGAGGCTTTGAAGACTGCAGTGTCGTCAGGTAGAGAGCACTACGCTAGCCTTGTGGCTGTGAGCTGCCGAAGCGTCCTGAGTGCGTCGTCAGGTAGAGAGCGCTACGCTAGCCTTGTGGCTGTGAGCTGCCGAAGCATCCTGAGTGCGTCGTCAGGTAGAGAGCGCGTCGTCAGGTAGAGAGCACTACGCTAGCCTTGTGGCTGTGAGCTGCCGAAGCGTCCCGAGTGCATCATCTCAAGCTGCCCCGATTCCCGCGCCCCCACATCAGCCCCCCAGGAACCGTGCATTTAAGAGGTGCTTCTTGCAACATCTCTGCTGCTCCTGAGGACCTTGGCGCGCCCTACCTCTCACTCCGCTGGGTACTTCTAGGATCAAGAGGAAAGACAGCATCGAGGTTTGACTTGTGGAAGGAACGCTGCCTGCCCTTCATCCTCGTGGAACGGCTGGCGCAGGACCGGGTGGGGGGAGGCCCCGGCTGCTTGCCTTGAGCTCCGAGGCCCCTGCCCTCACCAGTAGTTAGGCTGTTGACCACTGGTGTCGCCTTTGCCACCAGCCGCCACACTTCAGAACGAGCCGGGGGTTTAAGGGAGCAGCGAGGCCCCGCTCGCTGAGGAGCAGGAGGGTGATCGAGTGTATGACGGCCACGGACGCGCGGCACGGACCCGAGAACGTGGCGTCGGCAGTGAGACGGCTCCCCCGTCCCGGCCGTGCCCCAGGCGTGGGCAGAAACTGTTTCCCAGCGAAATGTCTCTAACACTTCCATTCTAGAGTCAGCCCAGCGACCGCATGTGATGTTAGCCAGTCAGTATTTCTTGAGGCCTCCCCATGTCAGGCACGGCAGGGGTGTATGTGTGTGTGTGTGTGTGCATGCACATGTATGTTTTCAATAACCATGTGGAGAAAATGATCTGTTTAATGCAAAGGCTGACATTTTTTTCGCCCAGAGTATTGTCTTAAGACATTGTGGGGGGGGCGCCTGGGTGGCTCCGTCGGTGAAGCATCCGACTCTTGGTTCAGCTCAGGTCGTGATCTCAGGGTCGTGAGGTGGAGGCCCGCGTCGGTCTCCATGCTCAGCGGGGCGTCTGCTTGAGAGTCTCCCTCTCCCTCTGCGCCTCCCCGTAACGCGCTCGCTCTCTCTCAAATAGTTAAATCTTCACAAAAAGACACGGTGGCGTCTGTGTGGTCAGGGGACCTGGTGGTGATGTCGTTCAGGATGAGTGGTTCATGGCCAAGACGGAAGATGAGACCAGCGGGCTCCCGTCGGCTCTCCTGATAGACGTGGGCGTCCCCAGGTCGCGGCTTCTCACGTCTGTCTTCTTCCTCTCGGGGAGCCCCTCCTTCTGTGCCTGCTCTCGTCACGCGGAGCCGGTGCCTCCGTGTTCCAGAACATGCCTCCTGTGCGGCAGGTGCGGGGTCCGTGTAGCCCGGGCGGCTAGCGAGCGTCCCTGGGGACCCCCAGGGCCGCGAGCACCAGCAGGACGTGTCGCCACTCTGTGCCTCACGGACACTCCGTATTTTACAGATTGGAGGTGTGGGGAGAGCCCGCATCAGGCAGGTCTCATGCTACCGTTTCTTCAAAGGCCTCTGCTACCTTGGTGTCTCCGTGTCACATTCTGGAAATTCTCATGGTGTTTCGGACTTTTAATGATTATTGTATTTGTTATTCTGACCGGTGACCAGGGATGGTGATTCTCTGACAGCTTGCATGGTGGTTGGCATTTTCACGCAATGAAGTACTTTCAGGGTGAGGCTTCCAAGTGTCAAAACCAATTTCTTGGGTGCAGTGCTACTGAGAGTGTGTGACAGTGTGAGTGTGTAAGGCCAGTGCACTGCGCCATGGGAGCACAACTTTCCAGTGCACCAGGAGCCGGGAAGTCATCTGACTCGCTTTCACGTGGCATGTGCTTTCTTGTGGCGCTCTGGGCCGGACGGCAGCGTCTCCCCATGTGCCCGTGGGGCCCGCCGGGTGCGCGTCCTGCAGGAGGCTCTGCGGCCTCTCTGTGTCCCAGGAACTGCTTGGCGAGCGTAGGCGGTTCCTGACCGGGGTGTGGGAGTGTGAGTGTATGGTGGAGGGAGTGTGTGAGTGTGCTTGAGAGCAAGCGTTTGTGTGTGACTGAGAGTGTGTAGGGGTGTGTGAGCGACTGAGAGCGAGTGTGTGACTGTGTGACAGTGTGTATAGGAGTGTGTGTGAGTGTGCTTGAGAGCAAGTGTATGTGATGGTGAGAGTAAGTGTGACAGTGTGAGTGTGTAGGAGTGTGTGAGAGTGAGTGTGTGACTATGTGACTTGAATGTGTAGGAATGTGTGTGATACTGTTTGACAGTGTGAGTGTGACAGTGTGAGTGTGTAGGAGTGTGTGAAGTGAGTGTGTGACTATGAATGTGTAGGAGTGTGTGAGAGCGAGTGTGTGACTATGTGACCGACTGTGTAGGAGTGTGTGAGAGCGAGTGTGTGACTATGTGACCGACTGTGTAGGAGTGTGTGTGACTGTGAGTGTGTAGGAGTGTGCTTGAGAACACGTGTGTCCGTGTCTGAGTGCGATGGCAGCGGGGAGCGGAGAGACGGGTGTGTCTGCGGGAGGTGGAAGCACGGCCAGAGTGTGAGTGTCGGGGGTGGGGCGTTGTGCGTCTGCGTCTGGGGGACTGTGGTGTGGCAGGTGCTTCCGTACTGTGGGCTGGTGAGGACACACCCTGTTCACGTACGCGGAGGAGGGGTGAACTTGAGGCCTTACGTTTCTGGGTGACGGTGAGGCTGGGGCTCGCAGGCTTCAGGACGGAGGTGGGCAGGGTGAGGTGGCTTTGGGGACCGTAGCGGGGACCCTCCCCGGAGGGCGGCCCGGGTAAGAATGTCATGCGAGGACCGAGGGGACACGCTCGTCTTCTGTAACGAACAAGGCCTGGCTTTGCCACGATGGGCTTAGGGACGCGTCCGCTGTGTGTCGTCCGCCGCCAGTAGTTAACAGGTGTGCGGATCAGGCGATGGAAGGTTTCACGGTGAATGTGGGATCCAGGACCATAAAGGCACGGCTTGTTCAGAGCGCCGTCGCGAATGAACCGAAGGGGACCCGCGGAAGACGAAGCCCGGCTTCTAACAGCTGCCGTCCCACCGATCTCCCTGGCGGCGGGGACCCTCGCGCTCCTGGAGCTGCGGTCTGCCGTCCGGCCCGGGTCACGTCTCCCCGCAGGTGCGGGGTCCCGGCACAGCCGGCCTGGCCCGTCAGGTGCAGAGGCCCCGCGGCCGCGCGACGTGGTCGAAGCCAGCAAGCAGGTGCTGGATGCCGGCGCGGCCTCCGAGAGCCGGTCTCAGAGGAAGGCAAAGAGAAAGTGAGGCGAGTGTTAGAGTCCCATCAGCAACCCGTCTGGCAGGTTTACTCAGTCTGCGGCTCCTCAGTCTTCTCCGTGAAAAGTGCTTTCCTCACCCGCGGAGGACAGACCTGTCACTCTGAGGCGGAGGCAGCGCTGGTGGGGCGCACAGGCTCTGCTCGCCCCGGGCAGGTGGGCGCCTGGGCCCCTGCCTTCGGCTCTGGGCTCCTGCAGCCCCCCAGCGGTGGGGAGATGGGGCTCTGGAGCGTAGCCCCCACATCCCTGGGCTGTCCTGGCAGGTCCACGGGGGCCATCGGGGGTGACGTCTGATTGGATTAGAAGCCGACTCTCAGATCTCAGACAGACACGGCCCCGAGGGGCACACACAGGTGGGGGGCCCGGGGGTCGGGGCTTGGGAGCGGGGCCGTACTGGGGACGGTCCTGGGAAGCAGGCGGTAGAGAGCAGAGAGAGCCAGGCCAGAGCAAGGAGCATCTCCAAAGCCCGTCCCCTGGCCGGGGGTCCCTGGCTCCCCCATGACCCCCGGGAAGCCCCCAGGACTGTCGGCCTGAAGGGCAGGGGCACCTCACAAGTGGCCGAGGGAAGGCTCGGGGTCAACCAGGAGCCCCCGCATCTCCGGGCTGCGCCAGGGTTCATGGTATCCATCCCCCGGGGAGGAGATGCTGAGGCGCAGGTGACCCTGGGGGACAGCGCCCCCCTGAGGAGGCAGGCGCCCGCGGGGACCTGTGCGCTCGATGCCACCGGCCTCGGATTCCATGTCTGAGAACGAGCGTGGAACACGGCACCTGGGGTGTCTGCTCCCCAAAGCCCCCGGCTTCTCACTGGAGGAGCAGCTCACCTCCAAAGCAGATCTGCACTCAAGAGCTTAGAACGACTCCTGTGTTTTCATCCTTCAGGGTTAACCAGCTAGCTAACTAGCTAACTAATGTTAACTAGCTAACTAATTAAGACAGTTTCTGACAGAGTTAAATTCCTTCAAGACTGAGCAGAATCTTAGAGACCCCGTGAACCATCTACATGGTCACTGCCGGTTGACCCAGAACCCGTGACCTAAGAGTCACCTTGCCGATTCATTTTAAATGGAGTTTAATTTCGGATTTCCACCCAGACCTCACCACTGTCAGTGCGTCCATAAATGAAAGTCCCCCCACTCCAGTACAGAGGTTGGCTTGTTCTACAAACTATGTGCCTGGCACAAAACGGGGGCGCAGAGAATTATAGCTCCAAGACCAGGGCTGTCTCCATGTTTAGTGGGAATTGCAAGTGGGATCCTAAGGGAGGAGCCCGGACACCTGCAAGTCAGCACCTGTCACGGGGGCCCTGTGTGGGTGCAGAGGGGATCTGGGGGTCCCCGCCCTCCCGGGTCTCTTGGTGCTTCGGGGGGATGGGCGCAGGCGGGGACCGAGTGCTGGGCACACCGAGTCCCCGTGCCCTCTGCCTGGCCCTCGGAGCCCACGAAACCGGAGGGGACGTTACCGATAGCCCGAGGGAGAGTCCTTCGCCTGGTGGAGCAGGTGTGTTCTCAGCTCCCTTCAATGAGCTAATGTCGGTGACGCACTTTGTGAATGAAATGCTCCCAACGGGGGGCTGGTGTCACAGAGGCCACTCCATTGGCACATGTTCCCCCAGGGGCTTTGAGGGTTCTGGCATGCTGTGGGGTCTGGAGCTACAGCTGTGGCCAAGTCCGGTTTCCACGCCCTGGGAGCACGCAGGGGGAACACTCGAGGGCACCAGGGGCTGGGGGGTCCTCGGGGTGGTCCTGGAGCAACGTACCTGGCTGTGCCGAGCAGCACCCCCTCCGCCGGCGTCAGGAGCTGGAGGGACACCGTTCGGAGAAGCTGGGACCCGTGCGTGGGGCCGGGCACGTAGAGACACCGTCGCAGGATGAGACGGGGCCAGGAGAGAGTGACGGTGTGTTGGTTGTGCAGATGTTTGCTAGAGAAATTGCTCGTTTCTGAGGCCGGGCCAGGCACTGGGGTTCAGCCAGGAGGGTGAGGTTGCGTGGTGCTCGCGCGCGCCCGGGGCCCTGCCCCTCCTGGAAGCCGGGGTCCCGGAGAAGCCCCGGCTCCTGCGGTGGGTGCTCCGGGGGACGAAGTCCTAGCAGAGGCCGTGGAAGACCCGCCCCCGGGGGCCCTGTGCAGTGAAGGGGTTACGGGTTAGAACACAGTTGCACTTCCCTCCCTTCCGGTTCCCAGCTCAGCTACAGACCAGGAACTCCATCCCGGGGAGAACAGATGGGGAGAGGCGGGGGGCTTCCCAGACATGCCCGGACCCCTGCCCTTCCTTGTTCTGTGCACACAGCTGCTCCTCTCCCCAGAGAAGTACACTGCATGAGTGTGTCAGTCAAGGGTCTCCGGAAAAGCAGAACCGACAGGGTGTGAATATATACATCTAATTTATTTCTCCATGTACGTAATACTTAATATATCATATATAAGAATAACATATATACATTATATACATAACATATAATATATACAACAATATGTAATGTGTTAACATATAATTAATATATGATACAAAATATATGTTTTAAAACAAATGTATTTATTTATTTAGGAATTGGCTCACGTGATTATAGGAGCCGGTGAGTCCAAAATCTGCAGGCTGGGGCCCAGTGAGGATCGAGTCCGAGGAGGGTCTGCTGAAGTCTCCCGTCCTGCTCTGGAAAGGTTAGTCTTCCGTTCTGTTCAGGCCTCGGTGTGACTGGATGCAGCCCACCTACCTGAAGGAGGGCCTTCTGTTTTAATCAAAATCCATCAATTTCATCTCATTCAAAACAGCCCCAAAGATAAACCCATAGGAACGTGTGCCCGAGCAGCTGGGTAACATGGTGCAGGTGAATTACATGTAAGATTGATTATCCTGGAGGAAACTTAACAGGAAGCGTAGGGCACCAGCCTTGAGCATTAATGTCACCTGGCACCCACATTCTGCTCGCTGAGCTCCAGCTGTGAATGCTGGGGGAGGGGCCGTTAGAAGGGGGCTGGGTCAGTCTTTGCATGTCCCCAATGCCAAAGATACCCCCCGGGGTTGTCCTGGGGGCGAAGGGGGAGACTGACTCCTTCACCTAGTGGTCTGCTGAGTTCCAGAAATAATTGCAATCCCAACACAGGTGCCCACAGAAGGCAGTGATTCCAGTGACCCTCTGGTGTGAAGGCACCAGGATGGATGTCACCAGAACCAGGGTCCTCCTGTGACCTTGGCTGCCTGTTGAGCCACTGACTTGGAAACGCAGGTAGACTGTCCCCAGGACATTTGTGCCTTGGAAGGTCTTGGCAGCGTCCAGATGGGGATGGCCCGGGTCAACCGGGGATGCGGACCCAAGGCCAGTTCAGCAGGTGGCCTGACGCTATTGAACACGTGTGCGTGCAGATGGGCTGTGTCTCTCCACACTGTCGCGTTGGCTGCCTGGGGACTTTGGATGGGTCCTCCCCCCTTGCCTGTACCCTTCACTGTAGGGGCTGAAACGCACACAGGGTTCTTCAGCTGAGCTCGATTTGATTAAAAAGTATTTATTGAGCTTCTGCAATGGGTAAGGGGCGTCCTTAGTAGTTGAGCTACTCGAGGATTCTTAGGTAATTAATCTAAAGGCAGGCCGGTTGTCAAGGAGAAAGAGGGAACCTCCTTTGCATATGCGTGTCCCAAGGTGGCAGTTGGTAGACCCAGGGCATTGGATGGTCTGAGGGAAGCGGCCGCCACTGTGGGCTTCTTCCTTCAAGGGGCTGGCAGGTGTTTGCAGCCAACCCCACCTGAAGCTTCCTCATCACTTTCCCTGGAAATACGATGCCTTTGTCCCGTCAGGTTTGGGGCAGATGTTCTATGGCCTCTGCCCCTTACGGCATTTTCAGCGCCAGCTGGCTTCTTGGGCACGCCAGCCAACGCTCTCTTGTCAAGGATCCCCGCACGCACCAAGGATCTCATGGGAACCGCCTTAGGAATGACGCGATCTTCTGCCAGCAGACATCCTCTGTGAGCCAAAAGCTTGCATTTTTCCACAAGGTAAGAGGTTTTAGTTGTTCACAAATAACCGTCTGTCTCCATCTTCGAAATGAAAAGGCAGGCACCTCTTAAGAGCAGGGTCTTTGGGGTCGGAGAGTTCTCAGAGTGAACACAGCTCCCATCCTGGCCGAGGTTCGGACCTTGAGTAAGTTCTGTAGGCCCTCCTCGCAGGCAGAGGTCATTCCGTGATCCTCGGGGTGCCGGAAGGGCGCAGGGAGGTCACGCGCGCACGGCTGGCCCCGCTGGAGCGCGAGCGGCTCATGCTCTGGAAAGGCTGTGCTGTTCGCTGCATCTGAAGGGAGCCCCTTCAGTGGTATCTTCCGACCCCAGGGTTCTGGGCCACTTTAAGCATCTGTAGGTATTGATTGGCCTCTGCTTTTCCGGGGGCAAGTGTGGGTGGTCCCGAGTCGGCACGGAGGCTGCGCGCACAGACAGGCCTCACAGGGTCCTCTGGGCCAACAGTGCGATCCTTCCATGCAGAGCCTCCGGAACCTGGGCCCAGCTAGACGTGTGCCCAACCGGCATGAGCAGGGCTCTTATTTCTGTGAGACTCTCCGGGGTTTCTGTGAAACTCCCTCAGGCTCTGTGGAGGTAGGCAGCCGGAAACCCCCACACGGACAAAGCCAGCGAGAGCCTACCCGATGCCGCTGTGTCTTCTCGGGTTGGGTCAACCATTTAGCGCCTGTCCACCACCTACTCTTCAGTGGGCTTCGTGAGCCAGACTGGCCGTGGCCGACGGTTCCAGATCCTGCTTTTGCTTGGGTCGTCCTATGGGTCAGACCAGGTCCAAGCCAGGGCTCAGAACTTACGAAACAGATAAATATTGACCTGAGTCTGGTGATTCCCATGGTTTAAGTTTTGCAGTTATTTGGATGAAAATACAGCTGAGACTAAAACAAAGCTGTCCTTCAGCTGTGAGGTCTTTCCCACGTCGTCCTTCAAAGGGAAAGGCTGCCGTGTGGACCCGACGTGCAGGCGTCGCAGGTTAGGGGTGATATGGTGAAAGCCAGGAGCTTCCAAGTCACACTAGATCAGAAGCAAGTCCTTCCGCCGCCTTTCCCCTGCTCTGCCCACTGTTCTGTTCCCACAGGCGTTGTCCCCTCCCCAGGCGTGCTTGGGACCGCAGAGAATTGGGTCAGAAAATGATAGGGTCTGTTGTGAGGAAGAGTTAATGCACAGCAGGACTTTTTCTGTTAAAATCAGTTTTATTAAAATAGAACTGTACTGATTACTTGTAGAACTTAAAAAAGAGGAAGGAGAAAAGAAAACACAGGAACAACCCCAGACAACCTAAGCTGGTTGGCTTGCATGGTGTCTTTCCTTCTGTGTGAAAGGAAGCCATCGGAGTGACCTCCCAGGGCAGTCATGGGGACAGTAGCCCTAGGGAGGAAACCACGAGACCCGTTCACGGTTTGGTCCCGGGGGGCACAGAGCAGGCCCCCGCCCTGTGAATGAGTGAAGAAAACTGACCGGTAAGAAGGAGAGCGCTTTGGTCCCCTGTCCCTGTCCCGTTCTGCTGGGCCCGGTCCCTCCCACTTCCTAGTCACAGGTTTTGTCGTCTTTGTTGCTGTGCCTGGAAATGCGAGTTAAAGCAGATGGCGCCCATCGTGGTAATTAAATTATCTGTAGCCTCGCAGTGATTGCACTTGGAGGCAACAAGCAAGATTCATTATGAGGAGCTAAAAGCCCTTTTCCACTTTGATGTGAACCACTTCGTTGACATGAAAAATTTGATTGGGATTCAGATGTAGTTATTCACTGAGAATCTCCAATTTAAGAAAATGTTAAGTTAATTTACAACTCTAATGTCAAAGATCCACGAGGAAAAAGGATGCTTTAAAAAATTCTGAAATAGCATTATTATTGAAAATAAAACTGTCCCTTTTTGCTTCGTATTGAGAAAAATTCTCCCATTTTACAAAATTAGTGAAGGCAGTGTAGTGACTTCCCAGAATCCAAAGACTGTGGGTCTGTTATAATCATGCAATATTGATGAGACCATCTGGGATGAAGGAGAACGGAGAAGACGACATCTGTGCAGCGAGGGGGGCGTCTGGGAGGTTCCGTCGGCGCGGAGAGTAGGAAGGACAATTGGACGGCACGGAGCCACGGTGACTCTGTTGGCGTGATTGGTTGCCTCTGGTGCCTGGAGGGTTGTGACAGAGGGTGGCCAGGACCATGAGGGACCATTCTTGGGAGAGCGGATGGCGCCTCGGACGATGAGACAGATGAATGCTTCCATCTGGGAAATGCTTTACTGAATACAAAATGAATGATGCCCAAGACAGGCAAAGCCAATGAGCCAGCTCTGCGGCGGCCAAGCCCCCAGTCTTCCTCCGTTGTCCCACCGTCTGCATCCGGACCTGCTCTCACTCCCCTTGGGTGGGCCCGGTAGCAGAGGGGGCTCGGCTGACATGAGGGAGGACAGTCAGGGCGAAGAAGAGCCCCCTGCTTGGCTCGCAGGAAGCAAGGAGAGACAGCGGTGCTTCCTGCTTCCTGTCCTCGGAGGGGTTCTGGCGAGCAAAATCTGAGCCATCGGGATGGGAGTCGTGGGGAAACAGGTGGGGCTCTGGGGAGCCAGGAGCGCAGGACTGGACTTGGGTTGCCCAGTTCAACTTCCAGATGAACAATGCCGGTATTTTAGGGTATGTATCCCAAAGATTGCTTGGGATGCACTAATACTTAAAAAAAAAAATACCCCTGCTTGTGCGCTTGCTCATGCGTGCTCTCGCTCTCTCTCAAATTAAAAAATAAAATCTTAAAAAAAAAAGAAAGCTAAAGCACAGAGAAGCTGAAGAATTTCCCCGAGTCACACAGCCAGGAAGTCAGTGAGGCAGGGTTCAAGTCCAGGTCAGCTGTCCCCCGAGTCTACCCCTGACCCCTGTGTGTGTCGCCTGACCACACCGGTTCCTGGAGACCAGAAGTCCCTGGGATGCTCTTGGGAGCTTACAGGTGAGCAGGATAGACAGAGCATGGAGGGGGAGGGGTACAGAGAAGGCTCTGGAAGCCTGCAGGATTGGGAGGGGCTTGGGGGGAGATGCATTTATTTTGAACCTTGAAGACTTGTTGGGAGGGGAGACAGGCAAAGACATTCTAGACAGACTGACTTGGGCAGAGTCCTGAGGGGTAAGGAGACTTCTCCGGGAACGGGACCAGCTACATAATTTGTGGGGTTCAGTACAAAAGACAGAGGCAGAGCCCCTGTTCACAACTTAGTGGGAATTTAAAGATGGCGGCAAGGAAGCATGGCACCGTGCACAGAGCTGTGTCCTGTCCGGTAGGGTAAAGCACCGGCTGGCGTACATGAGACAAAGGAGGTCTGGAGGTGGGCAGGATGGTGAGCCGAGCCCGGGAGGCCATGGGGAGATGCCAGACTTTAGTCCAAGGGTCATTGGAAGTCATAGGGTTTCAGGATGGGTGGGGATAGGATCAGATTGGCATTTTAAGGGGTTTCTCTGACCACTGTGTGGAGCATGGGCTGGGCTGGCTGCTGGTGACTACTGCGGCAGCTGTCGCTGCTGTTCGGGGGAAGCGTGTCAACGGCTTATCTGGGTGGGGCGGGGGGCCACGGAACACAGGGAGTGGACTATGTGGGAGCTCCTTGGGAGAGGACGTGTTATCAGGGGAGCGAGGGGAGGGAAACCATGCAGATTTCCAGGGCAGTGGCTTGTGCCAGAGAAACGATGGGGAGAGAGCTGGGAATGGGAGCCAGGGAGGACTCATGAGGCCCGCAGCTCACCCGCATCCCTGCATTAGAGGAAGTGGCTGCACATGCGGGTCGAGCTCAGACACGCACTTGGGGCTGGATGTGCATACGTGGAAATTGTGGGTGCAGAGCTGGTGACCGCCCCCGGTGGACAATGCAGGCAGGAAGGAGACCAGGACAGGAGCCCCTCAACCTTTGGCTGATGGAGATGGGCTGGCAAGGGAGCCCGGGAGGGGAAGCCAGGGAGAGCAAACCAGGGACTCTTTATTTGTGAACGATTTGTGTTGCCAAGTGCCAGAAGCGAGAAATGAGCAAAGAGCAGTGGAATCCCAGATGAACAAAGCTTTGCTCCTTGAACATGTTCCAGATTCAGAACAAATGCATTAGAACTCCGGGTTAACATGGCAAGGGGACAAGCCACGTCTAACTGTCTGCCTCCAGCTTACCTTTGAACTTCTGGAAGTCAACTGTGCTGCTCTCGCCATCTTTCCCATCTTGCTTCTGCTGGTACGAGCTGGGGTTGCGTGTCCAGTCCAGGGATTCTAAGCAGAGGTCTTGTGCGCCATTGCTGGGCTGGAATTTTCAATGGCCGGGGTGAGACCCTGCAGGGCTCTCTGTCCCCTCCGAGACTGACTCTGCTCCACTGGCTCCATCCTGGATTGAGGACCAGGCAGATGACCGTCCTGAGTTATAAGTACTCACGGGCCTAGGACAGAAGAGAGAAGTGACGCCCGTGTTAGAAACTAAGGAGGAGATGCCACACCAGCACGCGTACTCGGTCCTCTGAGCAGTGTGCGATGGCGCTCTCACACAGAAGAAGGGGTTGCCTGCAGCCCAGGCATCAGTCTCGGGGTTGAGTTTCCAGGGCTGCGCACCACCGACAGCCCCAGGCACGCGGGGACTCTGACAGTGCTGAAACACCAGGGACGCAGCCGTGCCGGACACGTGGAGGAAAGCGCAGCTCCGAGGAGTCTCTTCTGGAAACTGTCCGGCTGGAGAGGTGGGAGGAGAGGGGCAGGCAGCATGGGCGCGGGCTCGTGGAGGTCTGGGAAGGACTGCTGGGAATCTACCGCACGGTGAGCGGCGATAAAAGCAACACTTGAAGCTGAGAGGAGAGGAAGTCCGGGCTGAGCACTGAACCACCCAGACAGAGGAGGAGCTTCGCGGCTCTGTCGGAATCCTGAGGGAAGGAGAATCGTACATTTAAACACTAACTGACCACACCCCGTGGTTTCTTTTAAAAATAAAAGATTGATTTAATGATAGAAAACCGATAGACGCAATTCGTTACATCAGGAGGGTAAAATTCATCATTTCAGAAGAAGAATCATGACATCAGCCTGTGAAAGCTAGAAAGGGCATTGGGTAAAATTACTGTCCCGCTTATGAAAACGGCTGTGTCACCCAAGTGGAGTGACTCCAGGCACCTTGCGGAGACGGCGGAAGAGACGCAACCGCGACGGGCCGTCTCCTGCGGTCAGGCCCGGGGTCTCGGGAATTCACACACAGTGACACCCAGCCGGAGCCCGCTCTGCTTCCCAACAGGGGACCCCTCCTTGGGGAGCCGGGGTGGCGGATCACTTCCGCTAGCCCCTGCTTTCCTGCCATGGGAAGAGCAAGACCTGTGAGAACGGGAAAGGGCGTGAGTCCCGGCCATGCTTCTCCTGACGGTGGGGGAGCTCGGACATGGCTTCTCCCACGCAGCCCTTCCTCTGGGCTCGACTCCCTCCGCGCAGATCTGCCTGCCTTTGTTCAGGAAAATGTCTGTCTCCTCTGCCTCTTCCGTCAGGACGCCCTGCCCAACACCCAGCTCCCTACCGTTTTTCTTAGTTCTGCCTGGTTATGTTTTGTGGGTTGGAGCCTGTAGGTAAGAAGGGAGGACCATGAGACTCAGGCACCAAATCCATGCTGAACCTCCACCATCTTTGTGCCCAGCAGGGTGCCAGTGGGATGCTTCCACAAGTGTAGTTTTGGGGATCGATGACGCACACCTGGAGAGGGGCTGATGGTGTGGCTGTGATGTGTGGTGTCACTGGGTGGGTGGCTGGTCTTCCCAGGGGGCAGGGCTTTGAGTGAGGCTGGCTGGGATTTGTGCTGGGGTCGCAGTGGGAGTGGAATCAGGGAGCAATGGCTTGTATTGCCGCTGCGGACTCAGACCTTAGTGACACTGAATGCAGTGAAGGTCAGCCAAAGCCCTGGAGACCCAAACACTGAGGAAAGGCAGTTTTAGGGGGAAGAAGCCTATGACAGAGGTCAGAAACCCCAGAAACATATGGCAAGCTTCAAAAGGCCACGGGCTTCTAGGAGAGGAAAGCGCATGACAGCTTCACTTAAAGTCTTGATGGATGATTTCTCCCGGCTGAGTTGAAGTTCACAGGTTGTGACCTCCAGACAGCAAGGGCAGACTGGCTGGCATTCGGACAAGTCAAAAGCCTTTTTTTTCTCCCCATTTTTTTCTCACATGTTCTCTGCCTTCTTTCCTTGAGCGAATGCTGAGTGTCTGCAACCAGCCACCCCGTGCTCTGGACTGTAATCATGTGTCAGGTTCTGGATTCGAACTGGCTGCAGGCACCTGTCACAGACCTTGGGGTTTGACCATCTTCTCTGAAACGAGCGGGGAAGAAGAATTCCGTGGGGGAAGGAGGGAGGGGCTTCCTGGGTCCCAGCAGAAGTCAGTGCTGCGGTGTCCACTGGCGGGAAGGGGACTGGGCTCTGCACAAGGCAGGACCCTCTGACCAGACCATGGAGAAGGAGGGACAGCTTTAGAGTTAAGACTCCTCAGACTTTCATATACACAGGGAAAGAGTTTTAATTTTCAGAATTTCATAATGAAAGGGAATGCACAAATTAAGAACATGCTAACACCATTTTTGTGTTGTTCACATATGTTTTGGGGAATTTTATGTTGGCGCTGAGTCTCATTATCTAATCCTTGAAGAACTCTGAGTCTGCGGTGCTGGGTGTGATTGGAGGTGGGACGTTAAATAGGACAGTTATGCTTGTTGTGAGGGGTGAGGTGTGAACTTGAACTTGGAGCTGTTTTATCTAGCACCCTGTTCCAGTATCTCAGGGGTTCCTGGAGGCAAAGGTGGAGATGTCACTCAGCAGTCCTGGGTGGAAATGTGGGAGCCAAGTGAGAGATGTCTTGCACCCCCAGTCGCCTCCTGTTGTGGACCGAATGTTTATGCCCTTCCCCTCCCATCATATATTGAAACCCTAACCCCGATATTATGGAATGAGGCGGTGGGGCCTTGTGGAGGTGATTACGGGTACATGAGGTCATGATGGTAGAGTGTGCATAGAAGGAAAGAAGAGCGATACCAGAGGTTGCTCTCTTTGCCATGTGAGGTCACAGTGAGCAGAGGCCACCTGTAAATGAGGAAGAGGGCTCTTACCAAGAACAGAACCTTCTGGAACCTTGATCTTGAACTTCTAAGTCTCCAGAACTGTGAGAAGTAAGTGTCCGTTGCGCAGGCCACCCAGTTTCCAGCATTTTGTTATGGCAGCCAAGCTGACTAAGACACCTTCTCCCCAGAGACAGCTACTACCCAGAGGACCACAGACTGGGGGTGAAGCCACCAGATCAGGAGGAGGAGAGCCTAGGCTTCTGAGGTGGGCTCGCTCGTGTTTCTTGTTTGGAGAGCACGTCTCTGACAGGGTCTCTGATGGAGAGATTGGAGAGCGTACCTATGCCGTCCATGTCCCCTGAGTGTCTCTTGCACTCCCCGTGTCTGGGGATGATGCCGTGAGTGTGTTTGAAGGTCCTCACCTACAAACCTCTTCCATTCATCCCTGCCTTGCGTGCACCTTGCGTTCCTTCCATGCATCCCGGACTCTTGATAGCCAGCCATGCTGGTGTCCACTGTTCTTCCTCACAAAGGGAACAGATGCACTGCCGTCCAAGGGCAGATTGCATCTGGGTCAGAACCTCCCACTTCCCAGTGTGCACCGTTCCCCTGAGCTGTCTGCAGACAGATGCTCTTATCTCTGGGACTCCGACTCAGTCCCGAGGATGGATGCAGGCCAGGCCACGGAGGTGGTTTCGGGGGGCTGCGGGAACGGGGACCGAGTGAAGCAATGCTTATTGAGCTGGAACTGGGGAATTACCAAAGAAGAGCAGACAATTCCTAACCGCTAGAAACAGTTCCTCTAATGTGCAAATGGAGCCCGAGTTTGGAATCTCCAAAATAAAACGTCTGCATGCTCACTGCTTTCTAGAATGCCTAGGGGGGCCCAGAGGTGCTTGATGGAGGAAATAATGTTATACATTTTTGAATATGAATGCCTGTTACGTTTACTCAAATTTAACATTATGTACTTAGAATGGGAGACTGAAAAAAATCATAAACACTAAAATAAGTAAATTAAAAAAAATAGATGGCCTGTGGTGGTACTACCCAGGTGTATGTGCTATGAACACTTCGAGGTTAGAGTTTTCAGCCTATTTCTGTGGCTATAATTTTCTTATATTTTTTATATAAAGATGGTGTGTGATGATATGTCTGCTTTTTAGATTGGGCAGAAGATACACCAGGAAAATACTAACAAAAAGAAAGCCACTGTGACTATTTTTATCAATACACTAAATTAAACTGAATTTTTTACACCTGCAAAAAACATTCAGAAAATATATGTAAATATCAAAGAATACATGTAAAGGAGATGTGTAAGAAAAAAAATCAAAATGTATTTAAAGAGTCATTGAAGAAGACCTAAGTAAATGGAGAGTTTATACCAAGTGCAGGGAGGGAGACACAACATCATATAGAATTCCCCAGAAAACGAATTTATAGATTCAGTGCATTGTGATTTTTTTCTTGTGTCAAGTAGTATTCTCATATATTATGATTCTAATGAATTCTTTAAAGAATTCTATGGTGTGGACTTACCATAATTTACTTAAGCTATTTCTAATTACTTGACATTTGGATATTTTCTGTTTTTCATTAATAAAAAATGTACCATTTTGAAAACGATTGAATACAATTTATCAAATGTATTTCTTTTTTTTTATTATGTTCAGTTAGCCAACATTTCTAATTATTTACTTGGCATACCTTTTTGGAAGTGAGATTTCTAACCCAAGGGACACAGACATTTTTAATATTTTTCTTTTCCCCCCAAATTGCCCACAAGAAAACTTTGCTCAATTTTCACTCTTCCTCCAAGCTGACCTATTTCGTCACAGCCTCTCTAACTGTGGGGGCCGTCATGGCGTTAATCTCGTGTAACGGGATAGGCACGTGTACCCCTTTATTCATTACTGGACCTCGTGCTCCACGGGGCTGAGCGACACCCCAGCACAGTGTTTGGAGTGTATTTGGTGTGTGGTCAGTGTTTCTGAGGAAAAGAATGGAAAGCTAGTTGAGAATGTACGAATGATGGGGTAGAAGGATCTGCAGGGACGGGCATTCATCCCAGACGGTCCAGATGCCAGCCGTGGAGCACGGGGAGCTCTCAGAATGTGCTTTGTTCTCTTCTGGGCGAGCAGCAGAGCTCAGGGGAAGGATCCATGAGTCAGGACCCCCCGTGACCATGGCGTGTTGCTTCTGTGGGGCTCAGTGTGCTCTGTCCTTGGAGGAATTAGAGTCAATGGCCTCCTAGGCCCACGATGGCTGTAGGGTTCTGTGTGCCATCCCCTGACTTACTCCGTCTCATACCACAACCCAAGGATAATTGTGAAACTACACAATGATGTTTAGAAACACATTTAAAGACTCAGAAATCCCGTAAGTACTGGGCAAGTGCCAATGTGCAGAGCAAGCGTTGGACCTGGCTTTTGGATATTGAAAAGAATGGCTAAGGGCCTTGGACAGTCATTACGCCTCTGGTAGCCACGTGCCCTCTGCTGGCTTGATGATGCATTTTGACAGTGGATTCACCCTATAGAACAAGCACATCTTCTCCCCACTCCCAAAGTATTTTTGCTATTTTGTAAAGTTCACCATTGGCATTAGGGTTACATCCGCTCTTTGCGAAGGACAAGAACTGCTGGGTCTCATTTTATGATCGCATCTACTACTGTGCGTTTTCTTTACAGAAGGGCTAACGTTCCAGATTTATTGCTTACATTTCTCTAGCTTCCTCGACAGAAGTTGCAGACACATTTATGTGTGTGTAGAGCACATGTATCTCAGTTTTAATGCATTTTCAGTAAGTTGGATCTTTTAAAAGATGAATACCTGTTTCTCTTGATAGCCCATCAGTGTCTTGATTTGGGGGAAGTCTCCTGGAGACCCTGAGTGGGGTGTATCAATAAATACTCAAAGCTTGGAGACCCCTGCTGAGGGGTTAGACTGGAGGCAGTCTGCCTTCAGACCCCCAGGATGGTTTGAATTGAGTGGACGTTCCTTCTCAAACATATTTCTAGTGACAATAGAGGGTAATTCGTAAAACTCAGGGCAGAGTTTCAATGACATTCTACAAATGTGAAAAAAGTTTATTTTTAACTGTTGCTTCAGTTAAGTACATGAATACAGCTTCGCAATTTAAACCCAGAAAGAAATATATTACAGATTGTTTTAACCAAGGCCTTACCATAGTAGCCCAAACCCAAACCCAACTGAGCAGCCCAAACCCAGAGTCCCCAGATCTCCTCATCTGGGCTCTGCCATCCCTGTGATGGCTCCATCACATACCGTGTGGCCTTGTTTTGCTTGTTGGGCAGAATTTATGATCAAGTTATTAGCCGGATTAATAGAATCTGCAGTGATGGGGGGCCGTGCTCAGGCCCACTGAGAAAGCCACAGACAGGGTCAGTCCAGGAGCCATCACGTGGCTTATGAACGTGGCTCTTACCAGCCATGCATGAAGGACAGCACATCTAGAGCCTGGCTGAGGGGCCAATTGGTGAAGCTCCACGCCATGATGAGAAGATACAGAAACAGGAACCAGTCTGAAGTGGGCCGGTGAGTGGTCTGTTTTCCAAGGAATGCAGCTTAGGCTTTAGAGAGAACTTCCCAAACTAAAATGGAATGGAAAGCCTCATGAGTCGAGGCCCAAGTGAACAGACTCTATAGAAATATCCTCTTTAAACCAAAAGAAATTTCCAGTCCAAAGCATTATCCCGTCTCTGCCTTTATCCTTTTAAAAAGTGTAATATATGAAAACACTGAAAATTTTGAAAAGTGTCAGATAAAGGGTAATGGACTACTGAGGACCGTGATAACATCAAGGATCAATATGGTAATTACAGTTCAGTAAAGAAGAACTGGAAGCCTCCTCTCTCTGGAAAATCCCAAGCACTCTCTTCTTGGTTCTGTTCCAGGTTTCCAGAAGCCCCTCCTTACCTTTTGCTGCCCTGGGGGCTGCTGGCCTGGAAGATGTGCCCAGCAGCACTGGCTGGGGGGTCTGCACGGGGCTCCGCTGGAACCACGCAGCAGAGAGGATCATTACTCAGGCTACACGGTCCAGGAGCCGCACTTTAAAGCACTGTGTCCATTTAATCATTTTCCAATCTCTTTCCCTTGTGAAATTCATTACTTTTCATGGAAACAAATATCTGTCAAAATATCATGTTAGGATGGCATTTGAAGATTCCTATATGTTTAGCAATAACGACTTTTTTTTTTAATTTTATTTTTATTATTTGCCCAAGGGGTACAGGTCTGTGAATCATCAGGCTTACATCTTTCACAGCACTCACCATAGCACAAACCCTCCCCAATGTCCATAACCCATCCACCCTATCCCTACCCTCCCACCCCCCAGTAACCCTCAGTTTGTTTTATGAGATTAGAAGTCTCTTATGGTTTGTCTCCTTCCCCATCCCATTACGTCCCTTTTCCCTTTGAAGGAGAGTCGATGAGCCTCTCCGAAGATGTCTTCTTGACCCTGGCGATGTTTTCTTGTCGTCAGGTGGTAAACACCCTTAATTGGTCCAGGCTGCCCTACCACTGGGCTATAACCATGCTCAGACAACCAGGGGCCTGCAGAGAAATCAGAACAAGCTCGGCTGCTTTTTTCAGGGCAAATAAAGTCTTTCGATGAGAGGCAAAATGTCCTATTACCACTCATAAAAAGTGCCAGGTCTTTAATATATGGTTGCACTAACATGTTCATTAGGAGAACTGGCTGCATTGAGTGGCTGAGTCTGAGAGCACAGGCACTTACTTCTGCCACTTGATATCTGTCTCGCATTTTATTAGCTAGAAAGCACAACAGAAATACAGAGAGTACAGTGTGAGGATGGTCTCTGTGTCCCTGAACTGCCTCTGCTTTCCCCATGCGCTGGCCGGAGGGTGGAGGCAGGTGGCATCAGTGCCCAGAGGCGGGATCCCGTCACCTCATTCCTCTTCCTGCCCTCATTGCTCCGCCTCCTGCCCAACGTCTCCCACCCTTTTTTACCAGAATGCTCCCTGTGTGGAGCAGAAGTGATAGGACAGTGGACGCCCGAAGACTCACAGCCAAGTGTCCTGCTTGGTTCTCTAAAACACCTGCCCCCAGAGGGAGCCTTGACTGTTGGTTGATAATATCCAGCCCTTCATGAAGATGAACGGAAGAAGCCTCAACCCAGCTGGAGCCCAAATGTGATCAAACCTCTCCAGGCTCAAAACATGGTGGGGTGTTGGAGTTTCCAGACACCTTCCCTCCGCTACAGCGATCAAGTTCCTGGTCCTTCCAGACCTGCCTTCTATCCTCCCCACTCATACCCCGTTGAATCCACCCCTACACCCAAGCCCTGTTCACACGGTTGGACCCCAAATCTCTTTCAAGAAAATGGCAGTGGCTTGTTTTCTGAGTCAGCAGCTCCTATGGAAGCAATTGTGGATGTGATTTGACCAATGAATACTTAGACTAAGCCACATATTTACAGTCAGACTCTTTTCTATCCTCCTCATAAACACATTTCAGTTGAAAAGCACAATTTCAGAACTGAGGTGGGACAGACCATCCAGCTGAACTTAAATGGAAATAAAAAGAAACAAAGCATGACAATTTACTGGGTAATGACAAGACCCCTAAACCCATCCTGGGCTCCAGAGGCACAGAGTGTAACTTGGGATGCCCGTGAAGACAGGCACATGTCATGCTCTAAACTGCTGCCATACAGGATCGGTGGCAGAGGGACTGAAAACTGGGTTCTCCATAGTCCTCCAGGTGGAGGTGGCTGGTTGTGGTCTTGCGAGCAGTAATTCACGAGCATGGGTAAGAATGATTCAGAGTTGTTGCTTTTCACAGAGACACTGTCCTAGCTGCCTTTTGAGTTCCTTCCGTGGGGTGTCTGGTGTGGATCTGGTTCTAGTTTTCTGGCTCAGTATACTTTAGGTTGGGATGTCCACAGATGAAGGATTTAAAATAATTATTCACTTCTTTATAAGTCTTATTTGCACACTAATTTTGGATGAGGCATAATACAAGGCACAGAGATAAAAGATGAACAAAACAGGCCTTGTGAGGAGTAGAGCCTGTGGGCAAAGGCAGCCAGGGTTCAAACCATCACCAAAGTGGCTGTGCCAAGTGCTGTGTTCTTCATGCCATAAGACTGAATCAAGGGAGGCGACCTCCTAAGGAAGCATGAAGATGTGCAGGGTCTATGACCAAGTAGAGGATTGTGGGCTGCATTATAAGTACAATGGAAATAATGTTAAAGTCCCTCAAAATGGGAAAGATTTTGGCCAGCAGGGCAACATGGTCCGTCTGACTTTTTCAGCCATCACTCTGTTGGGTTAGAAGGTGTAAGAGTGGACATGGATACTCAGGAGTGCATGGAAGTCTTCAGGGCAACTGCGGTGACATCTTGGACAAGACCAATGATGGCGATGTGGAGGAGAGACTTAGGAGGTGAGATCTTCAGGGCTGGTGTAGGACGACCTTCGGGTAGGGGGAGAAAGGATTGGCATGAGTTTGGGATGGATTTTAGAGTTCTGGCTTGTCTAACATGGCTCTAGTTCCTACGGAAAGGGATGTTGAGAGGACCCAGTGTGGGAGGTCGTGAGTTAATTGTTTGGGTATGTTGAACATCCATGACGTACACATGAAGAAATGCCTAGCAGGCTGTTAGGTGTGTATGGGTTTGGAGCACAGAGGAGATGCCTGGGCTGAGATACAAATTTATGATTAGACTGTAGGTGGCAATTGAAGCCATGAGCACAGATGAGATTTTCTAGAGAGAGGATGTAAATGCAGAGAAGGAGCTCTGAGACTCTGACGGTGAGTGGCCCGATAAAGGACAGAGGGTCTGTCAATGGTGAGAGAGCAGCCAGGAGTGTGTCGGAAGGTGGCCTTTATTACCTAATCCCAGGAGGAGAGTCTCCACACAGAAAGTTCTGATCTGAGTCCAGTGGACACTGAAGAACAGTCGTCGGAGGTGTCACCATCACTGGTGATCATAGCATTGACTGCGTTAAGGAGCGACGTGGGCACAAGGCTATGGGAGCCAGTTAAGAATGCATGGGGGGTGAGCAGATGGAGACAGAGCTGTGAAGATGAATCTTTTGGGGTTTGGCTGAATTGAGATGAATAAGACCCAACTTCCATTACCACCTCCAGTACAGAAGAATATGGATGGAGCACAGGTCCTTGGGTTAATCCACTTGGGACAGGTGCTCCCCCCTCTTAGGACCGCGGTTCTCTGCATGCCGGCATGTGGTCTGGGCACCGGGCGCCCGTCGTGCTCACTGTGGGAGCAACCCCGGGTAGCAAGCATGGCATTAGCAATGCCCAGGACACAGACGGACAGTCCCAAGGAGCCTGGGACCTCTGACCTCGGGGCATGGAGAGTGCTCCTGTCGACACTCATCTCTTCATTTTCTCCTCTCTTGACCCGGACATGAATGGCAAGGTGGAGGATGAATGTTTTCCCTGCGATGTGGGAATAGCAGTGCAGGTGCTTGGTGAGTTGTCCCTTGACTGCAGCTTTTCACATCGGGGACATTCTGCTCTGATAACAATCGCGCCTCACCACTTCTCTCAATATGCTTGATTTAATGCAACTTCCACAGAAACTCTGCATCGCCAGCTGACACACCACTGACGGAATTCCAAAATGAACACACTCTGCTCTGAAGCAAAATACCGGTCAATACTTGGCCCCGAATCTCAGACATAATCTCTGGAACTTACACAATTTATGAAGGCTGCTATTATTTCATTTCTTCCGAGTTCCAAGACTCGCAGCCTAATAACACGTCACACAGCCTGTGCCACGGCCTAACAGGCTGTGACAGCCCTTGAACACATTTTGGAAGTTGAGCCGGTGTGACAAGAATGAATATAAAATTATTTGCAATAGATATACCAATAGAAATAAAATGTTTATTTCCCTCAGGAAAGCTCTCACCCGTGGCCCTGGCTGTCACTCAGCAAGCGGAGATGGTCCGGGCGGGACCCTCGGCTCCGCCCCTGCAGCAGCCTCCCCCCGCCCCTCCCCTGCCTCCCGCCCCCGGGTCAAGCCTGAGGCAGAGAGCAGGGCGGTCAGGAGGGTCCCACTGCTTCCCAGGCCCCACTCTCTACTCCATTCTTCTTCAGTCATCAAACAGGTGTTTCCATTCATGAAGTTTTTTTTGCAAATACCTCTGCCTGCGATGTAGAAACCCTCTTCTGAATGTGGGGGACGCCGCAGCCACAGCAGCGTCCGGGAAACACCTGCGGATCTTGTTGGTGTAGACCAGTATCCTGTTAGGTATTATGCCAGGTCAAGTCTCTTCCGGGGGGATCAGGCATCACGAGGGCCTGGGCGCCCCATCTGAATTAGGTCGCTTCTTGTCGCTTTGCTGAAGTGCCAATGCTTGGTCTGTCCCCCTTTGTGCCTTCGTTCATTCACCAGATAGCCATTTAGCTCATCTCCCTCTGACTCTGTCTGTGTCTCTGCTACTCTCTCTCCTCTCCTTTCTCTCTCTTTCCTCTCTTCTCCCTCCCTCCCCCTCCGCCATCTCCCACCATACATTCGTTGTGTTCTTGCTGTGTGAGCGGAATCATCCACGTGCACGGCGTGCAGGTGGCCCCAGCGGCGCTAAGGGTGACAACTGGATGGGAGACCTACAGGGAGGGATATAGCTCCTGACGCGCAACTCCTGGTTCGACGTGACGGTGTGAAGTGCAGACCTCTCACTAGGCTTGTAGTCCTGCGGCTCTGGAATTCGGACGGAGCCCAGCCCGGGGCTCTGGTGGGACGGGTGGGGGGGCTGGAGGGGCTGGAGGGGCTGCGTCGGCTGCGTCCACCCAGCTCGGCTCCCGCGTCTCCCGCCTCGGTTCTTCTGCGTGCGGCGTGTCTGGAGTCCCAGCGTCCAAGCCGGTGTCTGGCCCTGGGGCTGAGGCGACTGACGTGGCGGGACACGGGCTGGCCTGGCTCTGTCCACAAAGCCCCTCCTGGGGCTGACGGGGCTTCCTCAAGGCACGGCAGCGTAGGGGGTGGGCAGCTGGGTCACCTGGTGGCTGGCTTCCCCGGAGAGAGCCTCCCGGGCACAACAAGGGGGCACTGCTCGTCCCTTCCATTGCACCCCATTAGTCACAGCAGCGACGGTCCTCACCGAAGACTCGGGAGGACGGACTGGAGACCCACAGGTCACGGTGGACATGTCAAAGAAAACGTGTCTTCTTCGGTCTGCCACAGGGGCTCCTGCCGGGCGAGCACGCACCTCACCGGCGCCGAGCTCACGGAAATCGGGTTCGGGAGGGACTGCGCGGGAGGCAGAGGGGAGGGGGTCTGGGTTACCTGCCAGGTAGAAGCCCAAGGAAGCTGCTGAGGGAATAAAACGAATTGCACCGCTCTGGTGTCAGAACGTTATTAACCAGCAACGCAGACCTGGACCCCAAACCTGCACGTTGTTTCCAGGATTTCATCTCCTGAAAAGTGGGGATTCAAAGAGCCGCCTCGTCGTCGAACACCTCACGTGGTAAAGCCGCCGCAGGGAACCTCCGGGAAAGCCCCGGCGCTCCCTCGCTCCCAGGAAGGGCAGGCCCGTGGGCGGCCTCTGCTTCCCTTGCTCGGGGCTGAGACCCGGGCGGCCTGGCACGCGGCCCGTGTCCCCAGGGAGCGCCGGAAGAGGTGCTGGCGCTGGTCGCAGCCGTCCTGGGCCTCGGCTGTCCCTCCGGCCTCCTCCGTCGCCCCCCGCGGTCCTCAGCAGCCGGCCCCCAGGGCTGGCGGTGGTCTCTGGCCTTTTTATTTTGTGTAAACACATTTTCATTTTATAGCACCCGTGGCTTGGGTAGAAGGAAACACGCTCATAACTCAGAGTGAAGGACGGTTTCGTCGAGGAAGAGGATCTGACAGCGGCCACTTACCAATACTGGCCGCGCTGTGCGGAGCTGAGCTCTGCGGGCAGATGCGTCCCGCGCCCCGGGTGAGGCCGCGCCGCTGAGCGATTCCCAGACCCGGCTCCGCGGAGCCTCCGGGCCACACCGGGGACGGGGACGGCGTCCGATCTGCATTTCTCGTCGCCCTCCACTGGGAGGCGCGCAGAACACATCGGGGAGGACGCGCGGTGCAGACCGCCGACGGGTGCGGACTGTGCCTTCAGAATGGGTCCCCCGGGAAGGGCGCCCGTGAACCTGCTCAGACTCCAGCCCTGCCCGTAGCGCAGAGACGACGGCGCAGCTGTCGCGGAGGAAGCCGCGCCAGGTGACACGAGCGCCCGTCACGTCCGCCTCCATCAGCGCGAAAGTGGAGATCATGATCCAGACCTGGCGAGCACGCGTCCCCAAGCGGGCGTCTGACGGTTCTTAGTGATGGACACTGTCACCATCCCGTCCTTAGTAAGATCAGAGAACTTCTCTCTAGGGAGAGAGAATTCTCCCAGACCGGAGCGCCGGCCGTGTGAACATCCCGGGAGTGCCGGGAAGCAGTCACCGCAGGGTTTCACCTGGGGTGGGGAGCGGGCCCCTCCCGCGCCGTCCCTGGAAGGGTGAGGCGGGCGGGCGGCTGCGAGCAGGGTCCCGGAGAAGCTGGAGGCGAGCCGCCAGGGTCTAGGCGGCAGACAGAGGCGTGGCAGTGATCGACGGCGGCCCCGCTGGGCTGCCTCCCTCACTCTCCTCCCTCGGTTCCTGCTCCCAACCCTGTAATGTCCTGCTTCAGAGCGTAACGTAGTATCACAATCCCCTCTTCACAGAGAGGGAGTCCTGCGTTAACAAGAAAGAAGTCAGCCCTTCATTTGATCACAGATGGAAAGCTTGACATCTTCGTGGGCCGGGGGTGGGCCTGACCTTTCCGGGCCTCACATCCACCCAAAGCAGTAGATTTGCTGGCTCCGTGGGCTCTGCCCGTCCGCTGCCGAGGGGTCGCAGAAGCCACGTGTGAGGGCAGTGCTGCTGGTTCCCCGGAGGGAGATGAGCCACGCGCATCCTCCTCCTGCCTGTGCGCCTTCCCCACCCCCGACCCAGCTCAGCGGATCAGCCGCACCTGGACGTGATATACGAGCAGGGCGCTGAGACCCTACCCCGGCCTCCTCCCCTCTGGACCGAACCGTCTGTCGCCAGCTCTGACCTTTGCAGACCTAAGGCACCTTGCAAGTGCTTCCGTCCATTCACGTGTCCCGTCCAGAGATGTTTCGTGGCCCTCACCGGGGCCATTGTCTCTGAGCTGCTTTCTCCTTCCCCACCTTCCTCCCCGAGCTCCACTTCTGGCCTCCCAGCATCATTTCCTAACAGCTCTCCTTTCTCTCTCTCCCTCCCTCCCTCCNGCTGAAGCAGAGAGTGAGAAGAGATACACTGACCTCCTTTCCCTTCCTCAATCTGACCTGCAAACCTGACCAGAAGCCTGCTGGCAAAGGAGACTGGAGGTAGTAGACATAGGTCAGCCTCCTGGGACCGAGAGCAAGCCAGAGAGGTCCAGTCAGAGGCAAAAGCTCTTTGAATGAATTGGCAAGAAGCATCACCGGCACTATTTAAATTTCTCTCTCCCCCCCCCTCCCTCCCTCCCTCCCTCCCTCCCTCCCTCCCTCCCTCCCTTCCTTGCTTCCTTCCATCTGTAATTAGAGTAGTGCCATTGTCATATCATGTCATAGACATATTCAACTCTATACTTGTGGCAGAAATATACATACAGTCACAGCAAAGACAGAACAATCGACAATGCCCAGGTAAGGAGTATATGACTCAGAGTGCAGGAGAGACAAACACATCAGCCTGCTGTGCGCTCAGTAGGACTTGGCTTCCACGTGGCTGGCTCTCATTGGGTCAGCATCTCGTCACAATGTGAAGCTGCTCTTCATGATGCGGTGACAGCCTCTAGGCTCTGCCCAGTGACTCCTGACCTGTGAGGTTTGCTTCCTTGTGTAATCCCCTCTTCTTGAGTTTGGGCTGGATCTAGTGGCCCACTAACAATGTCTAGAATATGGCAAAAGTGATGGGCCTTTCCCTCCAAGAATAGTTTGCAAAGAGATCGTGGTATTGGTCTAGTGTGATCTCGCTTGCTCTTACGAGCAGCTCCATGGAGAGACCCACATGGGAAGGAGCCAAGGACACATCTGGCCAGTAGCCAGAGAGGAGCCAAGACCCTCAGTTAGAAATCCTGTGACGAATTGGGTCCTGACAACAATCATACATAAAACAGATCCCCCTGACCCCAGACTTTGTATGAGATGTCAGCCCCTGCCAACATCTTGGTTGCAACCGCATGAGAGACCTTGAGGCAGCCAAACCACACCCAGATCCCTGACTCCTGCAAAAACTGAGATAGTAATTATTATTGTTTTTTACAGCTAAGTCTTGGAATAACTTTTTACATGGCAATAGATAACTAATACACAAGAAAACTAGTAATTTTAGGGATTTTCAAGAATAATTGCTTGGGAACAAATTCAGGTTCTATGACTTACTAGCTGTGTGAACTTGGAGAGGCCCCTTTACCTCTCTGTCCCTCAGTTTTCTCATCTAGTGTATGGGTATGGTGGGGCTCCACTTGACAGGTCTCTCGTAAGGATTTCTTTTTTAAAGATTTTATTTATTTATTTGACACAGAGAGAGAGAGAGAGATCACAAGTAGGCTGAGAGGCAGGCAGAGAGAGGAGGAAGCAGGCTCCTTGCTGAGCAGGGAGCCCGATGCGGGCCTCGATCCCAGGACCCTGAGATCATGACCTGAGCTGAAGGCAGAGGCTTTAACCCACGGAGCCACCTAGGATTATGAGAGGTGCCCTCTCGTAAGGATTAAATGAGCTACTACTCTTCAGGTGTTTAGGGCTGGGCCTGGTATATGGAGAAGGGCTCCACAGATGTTTGCGTTTATTGTCTGATTCCTTTTAGATGAAATATCCAGAGTAGGCAAATGTTTAAAGACAGAAACTAGATGAGTGGGCGCCTGGGGTGGGGGTGAGGTGCAACTGGGGTAACTGCCAGCAGACATGGGGTTTCCTGTCGGGGTGATGACAGTGTTGTAAAGCTGACCTTGGTAATGGCTCCATGACAGTACACAAAACCACTGAATCAGGCCCTTTAAATGGGTGAATTTGTGGTATGGAGATCATATCTCAGTCAAGATGTTAAATTACAAAGGAAAAGAGTACCTCTAATGCTACATGACTTTTGCCTAATCCTGAGTGCGTGAGTTGGAATCTTTCTCTGGCTCCTGCGGAACCTTCTCCTGTGATTTCCCGTTCACGGGCACTCTGCACTCTTGCCAAGCTCATGTATTCAGAGTGACCCAGGTACTCAGTTATCCTGTCCATCCTGCCAGCTTCTCTCTCTGGAGAGCCTTCTGCTCTCCTTGCCTCCCCGCAAGCCTCCCATCCGTCATTCTAAGTCCTGCGCCGGTGACTCACCCGAGTAGCCCTTGAATCTTGGCACTGCTGCCACAGCAGCCGGGCCTTGTGTCCCCCCCATAACGCAGGGTCGAGGGGATGTGCTTGCTCTCTGCACCAACCGGTCACATCCCTCAGGGACACTGGATCCCCATGGCGCAATAAAGTACCTATGGAGAGCGGTTTGCAAATACAGTGAAGCAAGATGTATTGGCACAACCAAGGTAGTAGTTTGAACTGGTATTATTTTGTTTTTTAAACGTTTTAATTTAATTTTATTTTTTCAGTGATCCAAGATTCATTGTTTATGCACCACACCCCGTGCTCCATGTAATCCGTGCCCTCCTCAATACCCACCACCAGGCTCACCCATCCCCCCACCCCCCTCCCCTCCGTAACTGCAGTTTGTTTCTGAGTCCACAGTCTCTCTTGGTTCGTCTCCCCTTCCGACTTACCCCAATTCACTTTTCCTTTCCTTCTCCTAATGTCCTCCATTTTATTCCATGTTCCACAAGTAAGTGAAACCATATGGTAATTGACTTTCTCTGCCTGACTTATTTCACTCAGCATAATCTCCTCCAGACCCGTCCATGTTGATACAAAAGTTGGGTATTCATCCTTTCTGATGGCTGAGTACTATTCCATTGTATGTATGGATCACATCTTCTTTATCCATTCATCTGTTGAAAGGCATCTCAGCTCTTTCCACAGTTTGGCAATTGTTGACATTGCTGCTATGAACATTGGGGTACATATGGCCCTTCTTTTCACTACATCTGTATCTTTGGGGTAAATATCCAGTAGTGCAATTGCAGGGTCATAGGGTAGCCCTATTTTTAATTTTTTGAGGAATCTGCAGAGTGTTTTCCAACGTGGCTGCACCAACTTGTATTTCCACCAACAGTATAAGAGGGTTCCCCTTTCTCCATATACTTCTCTCCAATATTTGTTGTTTCCTGTCCTGTTGATTTTGGCCATTCTAACTGATGTAAGATGGTATCTCGATGTGGTTTTGATTTGAGTTTCCCTGATGGCTAGTGATGATGAACATTTTTTTCATGTATCTGTTAGCCATTTGTATGTCTTCTTTGGGCAAGTGTCTGTTCATGTCTTCTGCCCATTTTTTGACATGATTTTCTGTTTTTTGGGTGTTGAGTTTGAGGAGTGCTTTATAGATCTTGGGTATCAGCCCTTTGTCTGT
>LNAC01000001.1:1880306-1918979 GCA_002007465.1 Ailurus styani | reverse complement strand
TTCAGCTGGTTTTATAGTCAAGTGGCGTGTCAGCGATGGTCAGCTGCTGGTCTTGTCTTACCCTTTAGTTTCAGCTGGTTTTATAGTCAAGTGGCGTGTCAGCGATGGTCAGCTGCTGGTCTTGTCTTACCCTTTAGTTTCAGCTGGTTTTATAGTCAAGTGGCGTGTCAGCGATGGTCAGCTGCTGGTCTTGTCTTACCCTTTAGTTTCAGCTGGTTTTATAGTCAAGTGGCGTGTCAGCGATGGTCAGCTGCTGGTCTTGTCGTCAGCGATGCTCAGCTGCTGGTCTTGTCTTCAGCGATGCTCAGCTGCTGGTCTGGTCTTCAGCGATGCTCAGCTGCTGGTCTTGTCTTCAGCGATGCTCAGCTGCTGGTCTTGTCGTCAGCGATGCTCAGCTGCTGGTCTTGTCTTACCATTATCAGTTTGCTCTTGTTGCATGACCTCATGGCTGGATGCCACAGCCATTGACTGTTGTAGGGTGGGTGGGGGTCAGCAGATCTAAGGTGGACATGGCCAGTCCTGGCTGGATTTGCTCATCATCTGTGAATAGGCTCCCTGATGCACCTGCGGGTCAGCTGGGGGCTGCGCTCTACTGTGGGCTGATCTGGAGAAGCATGACTTCACACCCGTCATCATCCCCCTGGGTCTCGAGGGCCAGACCAGATATGCGCTTCTTGGGGTAGCAGTTTGAGCACCACAGTGGAAGCCCTCAAAGCCTCTGGAGATCTAGGCCAGACTAGTGTGCTGTGTTTTCTGTCTGGGTCTTTGGGCTGCAGCAGGTCACATGTGGCCCCCGGTTCAAGGGGCAGGGAAATCAAAGCTGCCTTGTTCCTGAAAGTGATCTCAGTGGCAAAAAGTGTGGATGCAGGTGGAGGTAACTATCTGAGGATGTGAACACAGGGCTACATACTGCTTTTCCTGGCTCTGCTCTGCATGGCATAAGCCACATTGCCAGGATCCCTTGCCTCTCTGCTTCTGGGCTGGCACTGGTAATGGATGGGAGAATGTCCCCTCACTGTGCCTGTAGAGGCATTTCTGGAAATGGCTGCATCTCCTTTGTGCCTCCAACTCCCACTGGACATCCCTCTTGCCATGCTCCCAGCTGTCCTGAGGACCCCCTCTCCCCATGGTCTAGTTCCCAGCTGAAGGCTCTGGATCCTGGGCCCTGCCATGGCGCTTCAGCCCTTGGGACGTGAGCGGCTCCTGCAGGCCTCTTCTCTGCTTTGCCCATTACCAATGCAGCAATTCCCTCTGTTAAGTTCTCTTTATTTAGAGGGCTTAGAGTTTTCTTGGCCAGATCCCAACTTACAGAGTACTCTGCAGACACCCCACCCTGCGCTGATCTCTGCGGAATATGATCTGTCTTGGGTCAGGTCATGGTTGTGCAGGCTGAGAGAGACATGAGGATGTTTATTGAACATAGCAGTGGATGAAGAAGAAGTCACACTGCTCCTTTCTTTCCTGGGAGCATGAATTTTTGAAGACAGTAAAATAAACATGGATGAAGTCATTATTTTTAGTTAACTATTCTGTAACTTTAGCCTCTTCAGGATACATCACCATTCTGGCCTCGCATGACCCCGAGTGCCGGGCCGTGCCCTTGGTCGTGCTGCTGCTTGCCGCCTTCCAGGACAGCATGGAAACGTGGACAAGTATCTCGCGAGCTTGCTGTTTCGGGGGGGAGGAGCCCTTCGCTGTGGGACAGTAAAGAGCTCAGACAATGTGAAGTGGAGCTTCCACATCGGACTATCTTATCTGTATGAAGCCGTGCTTCTCAACACTTGGTTACAATTGAATTTTCATTTTCTCTGAAAAAAGAAAGCAAAGCCAACGAGACCTCTACTCTGGAAGAGGGTTTCTTCGCTGTGAAATACCCACTTGGAACGGTCGTGTAGAGTGTTAGCTTGGCGGGTGCACATTCCTAGCGCTAATAAAATTTAATTTAAAATAGTAAACTCACTGCCTTCTTGTGACATATATATGGATATTACATAATTATAGAACAAATGGCTTTTCTAGGGAGGTCATGAAAGCCCGTGATTTAGCACACATGCTGTTGAAGACGTGCAACACTTTCCACTCCTCATTAAAATCCGACAATCTACACAAATCATCCTGAGCGCGGGCAGCCACCCCTTCCCTCTGATGCCGGTTATCAGAGCCGCCAGGAAGCCGCCAGCTTCCTCCGTGTGACAGATAAGGGGTTCTGTTGGACAGGCTTCTACCGTGACACACAGAGGCGCTATCTCGAGCTACAAGAGCGCGCAGTCACTTCAGCCTTTATAAAGCCGAGTCTCGGGACGTTAAAGGCTTCAGGCCTCAGAAGATGCGTGAGGACTATTTCCTCATCACCTGTAACCGATACAGCAATTTTCGTGAACAGTCAAGTCATGTTTCAAGTCCTTTCAAGGTGCTTTTCCTTTTGTTTCTATTTTCCTACTTCTGTGGTTTCATCCATCCCGCTCCTTGTCAGGAAAGACTATCCCACTGCCAGGACCACCCCAAACAGGCTTTCCTTCTAAGCGCACGTGCTCATGCTATAGGACTCCTATGGTATGTAGACCGAACGGTCCTGTTGCATTTCTTGCCTGTGACGATCAGAACATCTTAGTAGAATGTTCTCTGTGGATCTTCCCAAGGAAGGGATAAGAGTTCAAACTTCTTCCTGAGGGTCCAAGCCTTACCTGTGACCTCCTCTGTCCCCTGCCACTGAAGATTCCACTGGCCCCTTTCTATCTTTATCCAACTTTTACAGTTCTGAGAGGGGGAGTTGTTACAAATCACCTTGTCTACTATTCCAGGACGTGGACTTCCGTCTTCATTTTTGTGAGAATGAGTCATTCCTCTTTCCCAGAGTTACCACAGCTGTTTTTGAACCTTTATTCTTCACCCAAATTATAGATCTGTTAAATAGTTCAGAAAAAATAATTGCTAAAGTCGTTGCAGTAATCTACTGGGCTGCAGACTGGCATCGTCTCTTCTGTAGTTATTTCGCTGTCTGAGTTTGTATTTACCTGTGTCACGTAGTCATGTCAAAGGCATAGACACCCCCACGCTCTAGACAGCTTTCCATAACATCCATGGGAGAGTTCCTCTCTCTAATAATTCAGATGTCAAACGTAGGAGAACGACTTTGGCGCCTGCGCTGTGTTCTTGGCTGTCTCCTGCGCTCCTCAGGGACGAGGCCCCGTGCTACCTGTCTTTGCAGCATCAGCGTGTTACACCAGGTGCTGGGGCAGGCGTGTACTGGCTCTCGAGGGGGGATGCCGCACATCTTTCCCCAGCTCCGTGTCCGGTGATGTTGTGTTGCTTGGTTGAAATAGACTACGTTGGGGATAGTTACACGACCCAAGTTGACCAACACCACAAACACATCTTCCCCCCCCCCCAGGAGACAGTTTATCCACATAACATCAGCATGCTTCTTACATATTCTCTGAATATGTGGCTGAAGACACACAGCATTTTTCTCCAGGTGTTGAGGCAAGCTTTTCTGTGCACGGCTGTTTAAGGAATTACTTCTATCAGGTAAGAAGGAGGGCACGGTCCCTGGGCGGAGAGAGCTGTGGCGAGCCCTGGGCCATAGACTGCCGAGCCATGTCTCGGCTGACGCTTAGCTCGATTGGAAGGGAACAGAGGCTGCACAGTGCCTCGGTGAGTGCTCTTCTAAACGAATTCCACGGGCCCCTGCAGAGACGTCGCTATGCTAAGCATGTATCGGTTTCACATGTGGGTCCAGAATGGCGCTTGCTTCTCATGCTCCTGTGTTAAACTGGTAATGATTCACACCCACTCTTCATCAAACAAGGGTTGGGTTGAATGAGTCTAAATTAAGGTATTAACTACTGCCCATATCAGGATCTTCAAGAAATTCTACCTTTCAGGCTTCAAGGAAGTGTTGATTAAAGATATATTAAGGTCACATGAGAAGACGAAGGCAATTGTGGGGCCTTGCAATGCTCATGAATTCCTCCTCTCTAGATGGGACTTAATTCTGTCATTAATTTCATGGTAAGAGAAGGTGTATTCTCCCAGAACTACCACCCAAACTGTGTGAGGTTTCTCAGGGAAAGAAACGGTTAATGAGCTTCCACAAATCTTTACACCTCACCTGGGATTATCTCAATCACAGGCACATTTCAGGTCAATGTGCTGAACATAAAATTATGATTTGTTGATGTCTCACACTTCACAGAGAGATTTTGTTTTGGGGGAACTATTAGAGAACAGTGACTCCTAGTAAAGACTTTCTTTGGGACTGCGAAAGATTTAAGTATTTTCCTGGTATCTTTAGGACTAGAAATAAAAATGCAGTCTAGTGAGTGATTCCGTACAGTCTTCTTGGCAAAAGGAAGTTAAAAGAGATAAGAGATGAAATTGATAGCCTCATCTGTTATTAATATTCTACAAATATAAAAATATATAAAATGCCAACAGGGAGAGCCAAATGCAGAAAAATATGCTTCTCAGATCAACCTGAAGGAAAACATCTGAGATGAGGTAGATTTAATGACTCTGAGGCCTTGGGCTTAATTCCCACAGTCCTGTGGATCAACTCCAAAATGATCAATATATTTTATCCAATCTCATATGGTGTCTGGTCTTGTCTGTGAGATGAGAGATGGGTTAATTGATGACCTGATCAGCTGTCTAGCTGTTTCCCCTAATTGTTTTATCAAGAAACTAATATGCTTTCGGGCTGCTGCTACCGTGTTCCTGCTGTAAGTGTGATGAGCTTTGACAGTAGATTCCAGGCAAATATTTCAGACCCAAATCCCTCACCCTTTGTAACTGCAAAGCCCCTGGCTCTATTACTGGGGGTGTCACTTGCTTGGACATTTCTGAACCTGGACCTTGCGGAGAATGGTATGATGAATGATGTCGTCTAGACGCTTCTCTAGGAATCTGGCCCGCTGGTGTTCCTCACGGCAAAGCAAATCTCCAGCTTCCTTTTGGTTTCTCAGGATGTAGGGCATGCTCTCTGAGTGACTGTGAAGCTCTGAGATCTCGCCCCGCAGTGTCCTGGTGGGCACTGGAGCCGCTCGCCTGAGCCATGAGCTCTGGAGCCTGAGCTCCAAAAGGAGTGGGGACCTCACCTGCCAGCTCCCGAGGTCTGGGCAGGCTTGGGGCCCAGGGCCCCGGCCACCTCCTGTGCCTCTGGTTGGCCCCAGCCTCCCACGTGTTTGAAGTAGTACAGGAGTCCCGGGAAGACTGCTTCTCTGGTCCACAAATGCGTCAAAACCGGGATGTGGGAGACGGACGAATTTACCCGTGCATGCACGTACGTGTTTCTGTTTCAAAAACATGTTGACAGTGTTGGTCCAGTTCACGCCCTGCCTGCAGCACTTTACAGTTAGTAACTCCTTTAAGGCCTCATGACAAAGTCGTCTTATGATCAGGTCATGCCGAGCCTGTCCTAGCGCGCAGATGAGGCAGTGCGGTTCCAGGCCTGTGCTCTGCATTCCTAAACCACGCGCTCCTCACCTGGACCCACGGGGGCCACCCGGGGTGGGGGCGGCCTCCCAGGAGGAACAGGGGCTTCTCCTTGTTTGCGTTTGCCCCGGTCAGGGTTCCCCAAAGGAGGCGGTGAGATGCGGATCCCGATGAAAGTGTCCCGGCAAAGGGACGTGGGCTGGGGCTCGGGGGTCCACGAGGGACAAAGGCTCCTTGGGCCCCTACCGCTCCCCGTCCATCACTGAGACCCCCGAGGGCCCCACCTGCAGCTGGCGCGGCGTCCTGCAGGCCCGTGAGGCTGGGGCGCCCTGTGCAGGAGAGCGGCGGGGTCCTGCGGACACGCCACAGTCACTGTGGCCACTGGGGTCCAGCGTCCGAGCCTCCGCACGCGGGGCCCTCACCTCTAGCCCTGACCGCGGTGGTGGCCCGAGCTGAGGACTGAGACGCCGGGCCGGAGGCGGTGGGGGCGGCTGAGTTGTGCGGAAGGAGAGATGTACGGAGGGAATGCATGAGAACAGAACCGCCGGTGTGGAGAGGGAGCGGGGGTGACCATCTGATGGTGATCTGGGGAGGAAGCCCAGGCACCCCAGTCCCTACAGGCACCACTCATGGTGGGTCGGAGCGTTTGGGTCCCCCTCCACCTCCTTACACATCCTCAGCCCCAAGTGTGAGAGGAGGGGAAGCCCGAGGCTCCTGGGTACCCAGCACGTCTCCTCCTAGGACTCTGTCCGGATTCTTTCCACTTTCTGTCCCCCTACTCGGTTTCTCCACGCCACAGGAACAGGGGAATGAAAGCCTTTTAGGAAAGAGCAAGCAGAGGGCACTCATAAGCGGGGGAAAGAGGCCCAGAAAGGGGGGATGTTTCTTTTGAAAGCAGTTATGCAGGTACCATCACAGAGCTAAGACTTTTAAAAATAGACCAGATCAAACATGCATTTGTTTTCTAAAGAGTCAGGGACTTCAGTGAGATAAAGGCTGCTGTCTCCACACAGAGTGCCTCCCAGTGCCCTGTGCCTCCTGCCTGCACACTGGGGGCTCGGTTTCCCGGCAGAAACTGTAGCTTAAAATCTGCCAAACAGATCAGGTATCATTTTCCTATGTAAATAAAATGACGGTGATGAATTATTCAGGAGCCGGGCCTGGTCATTTGCATGCATTTGTCATGTACACAGATGTGTAATACAGTGTGTCTCTCTCAAGATGTTTTCTAATATTTATGAAAACAATTCATAAAATTAAATCCCATTAGTTGTAGATTAGCACTTGACATTCGTCAGACTAATGGCTCTTACTGCTAGAGGGGATACCCAGAGTTTCAATAACCACTTAATGGCTTCTTCTTCTGATGACTGCTCAGCAGAATTATCCCTACTTTTCTGTACGGAGGAGACTTTGTTCCTCTAAAAGTGTATTTATCTGGCGTGTAACTCAAACTTTCCATTTCTGGTGGAAACATGCTTTGTTCAATTTCGTATTTAAAAACAATCACATCGGATAAAGTTTCCTGGGAGACATCGATAGATGTGATCACGGCCATTTGTCAACTATGGGGTTTTCTGCTTCCCCAGATCACCGTCGGCTCTGAGTGTGCAATGTCATCTTGCCATCAGTGCCGATCGGATTACCTGGCTCAGTGGAGTAGCAGCCTGCGCTTGGAGGAGTACATCAGTGTGTCCTCACGAGCTTCACTTGGCTGCTCCTCGAGATCACCTACTCGAGATGATTTTTAAGGGCTGTCTTCACTTGCATCTTTTCATTCCTTATGCTCTTCCTTGATCAGATAGATGTTCTGTATTGTTAAGAGGCTCAGACGCTTCTGATGTGATGCACATTGAATCCCGTAGGAGAAACAGCGCTTCAAGTCCAGACTGCAGATTTTAGGGTACTGGCGGGTCTAAAAATATGTGGTCTGAGGTTAGCATCTCTGGGTCTTTGTTTTAAAGGCAAATAAATGTATCAGGGTCAGACTGTGTTCCTGTCAGACTAGGTGATGCTAAGGGATAGTGTCCATCCAGGAATCTCTGTCTCCGAAGTACCCTGGTGTCCGAAATGCCATCAGCAGAGATCAGTTTCTTTAGTTCTGCAGAGTAGGATTGAGTCCAAAGGGCCACTGCCCACCTGGGGGGTGAGGGGAGGAAGCAGAGCCTGCTGGGGACACAGGCCAGTGAGATGAGAGCCAGAAAGAGTCCCAGCATGGAGGCCAAGGCAGGACCGGGGGCAAGTATGGAACAGAGATGGTCATCACCATCCAGAGAGAATAAGGAGAAGTATCGCAGAGCCACACAGGACCAGAAACAGAGCTTCACGGGCCCGAGGTGGGGCCGGCAGAGGACAGTGGTCTCCAGGGGTCAGCTAGAGTGAAACTCAATGCTTTCTCTCAAGGCAGGGAGCCAGGAGAGCTGAGTGGGCACAGGCAGTCCGGTGGGGCTGAGCAGAGTGTCACCGGTTGGGCTCTCGGGGAAGATGATGATTCCAAGACAGTCACTGTGCGGGACCCCGTGGGCCCCATCAGAGTTAACTTTGGGGCACAAATGGCTTGGCCTTCATACTCCATCCTCAGTTACTCATGGGGGTGGCCACTGCTGAGCACCCGGCCAGGACTCGGCGGCTGGGGCTGGTCCTGGGGGTTCGGAGCCCTGCATGCGGTCTCCTGACCACACTCCCAGCCACTGGGCAGCAAGCCCCCCCGCAGGGGCACTTGGGTAGCTCATCCCAATTCTGCCTCCCCGAGAACCTTGCCTGTGGGCCCCCGGGGCTCTGTTGTTTGAAAGGGTCCTCGTCTGCCTTCCTGCGTGTTTTTGTCAATTCACAGGGAACCGTGAGCCCCAGGAGGGCGGGGGCAGCAGCTCGTCTGCACGCCGGATTTCCTGCAGTGCCTGGCCTGTTGCCGGACGCCCAAGCTGTGGGGGCCGAGGGGGCCGTGGCAGCCCCCACGCACGTGCATTTCCAGGGCGCCCTGCGGGGATCCTGGTCTACACTGAGCACGAACGCCCTTCTGACACAGGCACTGTTTATTGACAGATTCTGGAAAAAGCCAAGAGCACAGGCCTCGCGGCATGTTGTCTTTACTACAAAGGGAGAAGTCTTTGTAGGGCCAGAAACAGAGCGCGTGTGCACAGTCAGGGCTGGAAGGACGTAGAAGCTGGACTGCCCGCCTCTGTCTCGAGTCATCTTTCTCAGCAGAGCCGTTTCTGGGCACAGGCCCATCCCCGGGGAGGCCACTGGCTGGAGCCCAGGGACCCATCCGTCCGCGCCCGGGGCCCCGCTCCCTGCTCCCGAGATGGGGCCCCTCGCCCAGCCCCACCGGCCGCGGCCTCCCCTCCCGCTGCAGAGCCCGTTCATCATGTCTCCGATCGGATAAAGGCCCTGATGAAATATTTATGGAATTTTAAGTGCTGCACATCTCGTATAAAGTACTACACTTTTCATTATGTTTTCCACTTGTATTTTTGTGTTTCTAGAGACCGGTGATTGTTAACGATCACAGGGTTTCTTGCTTGGAATACCCTCTCCCTCCAGGCTTCTTCATTATAACCTCCTCATATTAATCGGGTTTTGAAGAAGTATTAACAAAATTCTCCTACTGGGGGAAGAAGCGAACTTTTGAGGCAAATAGATAAGTTAGCCTAGAGGGTTTCAGAGGCCAAGATCTCTCTGTGCTTCCCCCTTCCTTCCTGGGGGAGGCGAACCCGATCTGGTATCAGGTTCAAGTCTCACCTGTGCTCACAAACCACCACGTGCTTCTCTACCTGCCGTCCGTCCGCGGTGCCGGGTCAGCCCCCTCCCTTCGGCGGCCTCTCCTACAGGGTGAGGGTGTGTCTGGAGCTGCGCTTCCCGGGCCCCCCGGCCCCCCGTGGTGCCCGTGGGTGCTGTTCGCCCAGAGCTCAGTGCGGCCAGGCGGGGCTGCCGGTAGTTCCACAGTTGCCAGTAGCTGCGTGCACAGCGGGCAACGGGCCTTGGCCGACAAGTGGTCCCGGGAGTTTCCTGGACTGCTCTTCTTGGCGCCCGGTTGGTCTGGCGAAGGCCGCGCCTGGTGACCCGGGGCCCTGGACAGTGGTGTTCTGGTGAGTTCTGCCGGGGTTTCCCTGCCGTGTGCTGCTCTGGTCTCCCGATGGCCGTGCAAGCCTCTCCGTGCTCAGAACACTTCACGTGATGTGAGTCTGTCTGTTTCCCCGATCACACCATGCTGTGAGCGCTCAGAGGGGCCCGAGAAGCATGGTTTCAATGAGCCGGGACCCTCCCAGGCCGGCACGGAGACTGGGGGACAGGTGCAGGGGCTGCGGGGCGCCTGGGGGAGGAGGCCCGGCAGCATCCCCGGGGAGCAGGGCACCGCACCCTCTGGGCCCCACTGGCCGTCGGGCGGGAGGCAGAATCAAAGGCAGAGGTGGGCCCAGCCTGCCCCAGCCCCACGCCTGCCCCTGCCCCTGCCCCCGGCGGCAGCCCAGGCCTCCCCGGGGCTCTATGGGGGGTGAGCAGAGCTAATCGGCGGGGGACCCGGCCGGTCCACACGTCTCATCTCAGAGGCCGGAGTCACTTCTCCCTTCAGTCTGAGTGAAGGAAGCGTTAGTGATCGGCTTCAGAGGCTGCCAAATATCAGGCAGTTTTGTTTTGTTTTGTTTATAAGCAGAGTTTAAACACATCGCACTTCTCCCGCAGACGGAGACACGCAGAAGGGGGCGCTGGCGCCCACCCCGCTGCCGCCCGCCCGGCCCGCGCCCCTGCCCGCCCGCCCGCAGCACCGCCTTGTTAATCGGGGCGCTTGCACAGCTTCTCGGCCTCCGGTTGCTTGCCGTTTAGGTCATGGTTGCTGTGGCTTCCTTCTTGGTGACTATGAACAGTAGATGTCAAAACAGAGACTCTCTTCCTTTTCTCCTCGTCGGCGTCGAAGCCACTGACGTGGGCACGGTTAACCCCCGCACGCCGACACTGGGGCGTTGGGCATCCGCCACCTCGCGTGTCTGCGATTCTTACACGGAGGCACAGAAGCGTGGTAACTCGCTCACTGTAGTGATGGTCCCGAAAGGCAGAGCCGAGGTGGACANCTCGGCCTCCGGTTGCTTGCCGTTTAGGTCATGGTTGCTGTGGCTTCCTTCTTGGTGACTATGAACAGTAGATGTCAAAACAGAGACTCTCTTCCTTTTCTCCTCGTCGGCGTCGAAGCCACTGACGTGGGCACGGTTAACCCCCGCACGCCGACACTGGGGCGTTGGGCATCCGCCACCTCGCGTGTCTGCGATTCTTACACGGAGGCACAGAAGCGTGGTAACTCGCTCACTGTAGTGATGGTCCCGAAAGGCAGAGCCGAGGTGGACAGGGAGGCTGCCCCTAAGTGGGACCATTCCCTGAGGCCGTCCTGGTCACTGTCCCCAGCTCTGTCCCCTCTCTCCCTCTGTCCTTCTTTCTTTCCCTCTCCCTCCGTCCCCTCCGTTCTCCCCTGGTCTCCTTAGCGGTGGGGGCTGCCCCCGAGGCACACATCAGTGCTGCGTATGGTGTCACGCCCCCACCTGTGCAGGCGAGGTGCCCTTGACTTCCAGCTCGGGACCTGTCGCCTCGAGCACCTTGTTCTGTCCGACCCCTGGGTGGTTCAGGCATTTGGAGAAGGTGGCTTCTCTTCTTGAAGAGCTGCGCTGTTTCCCATGAGTCTTGGGCAGCCCAGAGCACTGGGGAAACTGTCCCCTCTTGAATCACACCCCATCATCGTGGGTGTGGTCCTGGCCCGGGCCGGCATGGTCCACGGCGCTTTTGCTTTGGGGCCAGGCTTGGGCAAGGAAGTGGGGATCTGTGACCTGGTGGCCCCTTTCCACGGCCTCTGGGGACCCAGTACTCTTGTAGTCCTGACCCTCCCCCACTTGGGGCACGGGTGCGCTTAAGTCACCAACCTCTCCACCCCGTCCTCTCTCCACCCTAGAAAGCATTGCCTGTCCTTCCTTCAGGGGAACTTGGATCCCTCTTGCTCCAAGACGTCCCGTGCATTGACCTTCTCAGTCCAGCTGGAGCCGTCATTCTCCCCAGTGAGCCTGAACTTCGGTGTGGCCGTCAGTCCTGCAGCCGGGAGAGTAGGCTGCGGAGGGCGGGGTCGGGGGAGCATGAGAATAACCGGGGACAAGGCCTGTGTTGTAGCCTCTGTTCTCCCCCCTTGGCAGGAATTCATGCTCTCTTCCTGGAAACACCATGGAGCATTATCTACCATGGAGGGTGGGCGAGACACAGAGCGAATAGCCTCCCAACGGTGGAACGGCTCCAGCTCCTTGGACGTTGGCTTCTGACTCAGCTAGGGGCACTGGGCGGACACGCGGGCTGGCCGGGCGGCGCTGGGCCATGCTTAGCTCAGGGGCCGGGCTGCGGGGCCCTGCCTCCCGCATCATACCCCGTCTCTAAGGTTGCCATGGTGATCCTCCTCGCTCCAGCCAGCCAGGAAAGGGAAAGGAGTGTGGCGAGAGCCACCAAGGGTTTGGGGATGGAGGCCTTCCACTCAGGGCGCCCTGCCTGGAGTACTGAGCCGCAAGCGCACAGTGAGGGGTGTTGTGTCGGCTCGGGGGGCCTCTGCTGGGGATGGGAACAGAACAGAGCCAGAAAAGACGGAGCCTCCAGGGGTTAGGAGACTTTCCCGAGGGCAGACAGTGAATAAAGTGCTGATTGCCTCAATCAGCAGGAAGTGGTAGTGAGACCTGAAGTTGACTCCACTCTCGGAGCAATTTGGAAGAGCAGGGGCCTTGAGGGACACTTGGCTACTCTCTCTGGGTTGGCCTGGTCCTTGTGTTACAGGGAGCCGCCGGGCAGAGCAGAGGAAGCAGGGCCGGCAGGGGTGTGGCTGGGTCTGGGGAGGGTCGGGGCAAGCTGCACACCCCTTCCATTTCTTTTCCTCCGGAGCCCCCTGCCTGAGGAGAGGCCGGCAGGATCATGTCCCGCAGCCTCCTTTCCTGAGTGTACGTGGCAGGACTGAACATGGGGCCCAGGGCCTCCTATGCCAATGCAGGCAGCCGATCTGGCAACGGGATCCAGGGGTGCCGGAAGGAGGAAAGAGACTCAGCTGTGAGTCCAGATGGGGCGAGTCCACGCCCATCTTGACTCCTAGTCTCTGAAGCCTTGGGCAGGTGACTGAGACCATCCGAACCATGTTTCCTTAATTGCCTTATGGACATAAGGACAGGAACCACTCCTGAGACATTGGAAGACTAAGGCAGATTCCACACTTAAGGGAGCTGGAAATGGTAGCATCCCTCAGGCAGTTGTTCTCCATTGCAGCATAAAAAGAAAGTAAGGAGCCCCTGAGGGTGAGGATGAGATGGGGAGGGCTGGGGATGGAGATGAGATGGGGGGGAAGGGCTGGGGATGGGAAGGGATGGGATGGAGATGAGATAGCAAGCGATGGGATGGGATGGGGTGGGGATCAGGATGGGAAGGGAAATGACGGGGGTGTGGTGGGGATGGGACAGAAAGGGCTGGCGATGGGATGGGGAAGGAATGGGGGTGGGATGGCCACCTGCGCATCTCAGCACCTCCCCGCTCGACCAGGCACGAGCCCCTTCTCTCAGTAGCAGGCTCAGTATCTTCTGTCATGTTTGCCGAGGTTCATCGTAGGCTCTAGCCACGAGGTGGTAGTGAGCGAATCGGCAGGGATGTCCTCTAATGCTGTAATCGACCCTATTTGTAGCCAGCATGGTAATGTTGGAAAGCACCCGGAGTTTGTGCCTTAGTGTTTTGGAAAAGACGTTTGTCGTGCCCTAAGCAACAGCCTCTTCTCGGGGAGCCCCTGACTCACCATCAGGGTCAGACCCATCAGAAGATGTAGCTCCCGCACCTGCGTCGCTCGGCACGCCGCAGCAGTGGTGATCTGAGCTCTTCACGGGTGTTTCTGTTTGACTTCCCAAGTAACCTGTCCACCTGTGACCCCAAGGAAGCAGAAAGAGATAATTTCAACGTTCCTGCCAATCTAGAAGGGGCACCTGGGACGTGTGGGAAGTTCCCCAGACCTGTTCCTTCTCTCTGGTCCCTGGAGCTCAGGCCGGAGGGAGATCCCTCTCCAACAGTTAACAGGAGCAGCATTTAAAAAATATTTATTTTTTATATGCAAGACTGAATTATCTCAGTATGGTTTTAGATTTACAGAGCAATCGAGCAGACAGTACACAGAGTCCATGGAGCCACCCCACTTCCACACGCTGTGTCCCCTCTTCTTAATATCTGCCCTTTGTGTGGCGCACTTGTTGCAGCTGATACCCGAGAGTGATGCCCCGTTACTCACTATGGTCCACAGTTTCCGTGGAGACTCACTCTGCCTTCCGTGCCGGCTTGCGTTCAACAAACGCGTAATGTCATAAACCCACCATTACAGTTTCAAACAGAACAGCTTTATCTTCCCCCGAACCCCCTACGTCAGCAAGGGCTGTTCCAGAGCTGGAGACGTGGTGAGGGGCCAGCCGAGCGAGTCCACACTGACCAAGCAGGGACACGCTCCCCAGAAAGCCAGCCCCTGTCCCCCGGGAGCGAGGAAGGAGTCAGCATCACTGCTGGGCGTCTCGGCGACTTGCCCGGGGCGCTTCCTCTCCAGACTTAATTCTGACCGATGCCGCGCCTCTCCCCTCTGAACCACGTTTTCTACGCAGGGTCCCTGTGGGCAGCCTGGACCATGCACGTGGCAGGCATTGAACGTGGCCCCCCTCGGGGCTTCTGAACAGCGCTTGGCTGCCTCTGGTCACCTGTCCCCGGGCAGGATTCTGGGATGCCGCCCACACTTCATGCCCTGGGCCCTCAGAATCTCTTAGTTCAGTCCTCCGCCTCCTCTCCAAACCCTCAGGCCGGAGGCCTGCTTCTCCTCCTAAAACCACCCCTCGCTGAACCAGACCTCATGTCCGAGGAGCCTCCGCAGGTTCAGACATGTGTGTGGGGGAAGTAGAGGCCAGCCGGAACGTGTCCCCAGCGCCCAGGAGGCAGCACATGTTCTCCCCGGTCCCACCGGCTCTGCAGCCCAGGACTGCTGTTCCAGAAACTTCCTAACCTCCTGGGCAGCGGAGGCAAATCCCGCCTGCCTGTCTGGCTGCTGCCGGGAGCCTCGTGGAGCTGGGGCCCTACGGGGTGACCAGGAGCCCGCAGGACCCTGCAGCCTCCCTACGTGTTTGAACGTCCCCTGCCCCGTGGGTGTCAGGTGGGGCCTCACGAACCCCACGACTGTGCCTTGCCCTCCTTGCCCTCGGGGACAGAGTCGCCATGCCCGGGTCACTGTGGCCATCAGCTTTCTAGAAACAGGCTGCAGCCGGGGAGCCGACTCTAGGGTGCTCACCGCTGTGAACGTATCCCGGGCCGCCGGCCCGCCGTCGCTCTTCCTGCTCCTTCCCGTGTGGGTGCGGCCGTTTCTGAGGGGCCATCGCTGCTGCTGCTGAGGTTGATTTCTAGTAATTGTCCATGTTTTGTTCAGCACCGACTCCTGGCCCCTTGTCTGTCACAGACACGCGTGTCTGTGTGTGTCCGTGCCCACGGGGTGCACGCCCGCACACGTACACACACACCGTCCGTCCTTGGACTTGCCTTCCCTTTGCCCTGACTCTGCTTGAGCTGCCAGGTTGGACACCACCGGGCTGTCAGACCCAGCCCCGCAGGTGGTCGGGCCTCTGGAGGGCAGTGGAGGCCGGGGGGGCCGTTGCCGAGTGCCCTGGTCTCAGTGGGGACCAAGCCACTGCCGTCGGCTTGGAGCAGCCGGGGGACAGGCTGATGCCCTGGGACAAGCCGAGTGTGTGCACGGAGGGGCTGGACTCGCTGGAGGCGGGGACACCGACGACGGCAGAGATGTAAGGGTCAGGCTCTAAAGCCGTACCCCTGTAAGCCCCCGTTCCCACCTGACAGTTCACCGTCCTGGAGGTGCGGGTTCCTAGGATGTCTACTGCGCCGACGTCCTCGGCCGCCAGGAGCCACAGGGAAGTCAGGTGTGCTCACGGAGGAAGAGGATGCTCTCTCGCTCTCTCACATGCACGCTGTCACACTGGTGAACCTTAACATCACACCCAGTGGAAGACACACACTCTAAGATTTCACTGATGGGAAATGTCCAGAAAGAGCCTATCTGTGGAGCCGGAAGTAGGTTAGTGGTTGGCTGGGGCTGGGAACGGGGATTAGCTGTAAATGTGCAGGAGGGCACTCGCTGGGGAGATGGGGATATTCTAAAACGGGATCGCGACGATGTTTGCACAATGTGGTGAATTTGCTAAGAATTATTGAAGCGTATGCTTGAAATGCTTGAATTTTATGGTGTGTTCTTTATACCTCAGTAAAGTTGTTTTTAAAAAAGTCAGCGCGTGCATCAAATTCCAGAGTGCCTACAGAGTGAGATTCCCTGCCTGTAAGACATGGAAGAAAACACTCTGGGATTTAGGGAAGTGTAGACGAAGACAGTCTGTTGCCAGGTGGGCACTTGACATGAGACGTGTCTCCGGGCTCCCCGCCTGCCTTTTCCTAGAAGAGGCATATTTGGGGCACAGAAATAGGAGCGTAAGGATGGATCTTCAGTAAATTCACCTGAGCGGTTACTGCGACAGAGCAGCAGGGAGGGGGTAGAGGGTGGAGAGGGCGGGGAGGAGTCGGAAGAGACGGAGGAGGAGAGAAAGGGAGGACAAGACGTGCTTTCTAAGGGAGACAGGTGAAGATTTTTGTCTTTTTTTTTTTTGATGAATCACAGACATCATGCCACCAACAAAAAGTTCCGATAAAGGTCAACCAAAGTCCGACTAAATGTAAGAATGCCTTCAAAAGGCATTTCCACGGGGACGTGTTGGCAGAGCCCCCTTTCAGGGCGGCTGATGCCCATGGAGCACGAGGAAGCCAGGATGTGTGTTAAGGAAACGGGCCCAGGGAGCCACGCCCGCGCAGGAGGGAACCTCCCGAGGGCAGCGCCAGCCACGGGGGCCAGGACTGAGCCTTGGCTTGAATTGAAGGCCCAAGAGCGTGCACGCTGTCGTTCCTACGGTCCTTCCTTATGAATGCAACTGTAGTTCTACTGGTAGACGCATATGTTTTAACTTCTCTAAAGTAGGAGTTTCCAATTGGCTCAAAATAACCGTGTAGCTGGGCTGACCCCATCCCGTGCTGGGACGACGGGGCGCACCTGTGACTACGGAGGATGTCACAGTCCGATCGGCGTGGACCTCAGTCCCGCAGGCACGGGGGAGCGGACAGCCTTCTGCTCAGGTCCGGAGACTCTCTGACTGTCTCTCCCCCTAAAATGGGATAATTCCCGCAACTGCCAGACGGAGTTGTGAGGATAAAGAGGCCGTCTGCCAGGTCTTGGTGCACAGACAATCCGGCCTGACCGTGTGGTCCGAGCCTCGCCGGGAGCCCACATGGGGGGGCTGCCACTGCCCCAAGAACAGCTCCTTCTCTGGTTCCAAATTTGGGGAGCATTGTCTTGGCAACGGGTACAAATGAGAGCGTTTTGCTTTTCCTCATGAATCTGATCACATGTGTGTATTTATATCTTGTGTCTTTGTTGACATTAGGAGCGGGAATAAGTGTAAGATAGAAACCGACATCGCGTGCAGGCCAATAGAGAGCTCTTCTTTTTTTGTTTCACTTGCACGTTCCCGTGTTACTTTGACTTGCCGAGGTAGTGGGCTCTGCTCACATCGGTTCTGGCCCCACTCTGGCATCTGGAGTTGAGTGTGTGTTTGCAGTGACTTTGCAGGAAGCTGGAAGAGGAGCTGTACCCCAGCAAGATACCTGCTTGGGCTATTGGCCTCGCCCTAAAGTGTGGGAAGAAAATCCTTCTGGAAGGTGCAGACAATTACTTAAGCATAAGGTACAAATGCAGGGGTATTACTACCTGCTGCTTTGTGAGCGTCAATGCAATCGATCGCTAACTGCTATCTTGCACCTGCTGGGCGAGCTCCGAAGAAAGGATCACCGACCGCTGGCTACAACAATAGCATTTCACATAAAAGGCCCCTGAAGTTTTGTTTTTTTTCCCCCAACTAAATCACCATCTGAAGCTAACTATGAGGCTTTAAATAGATACTTGAATACTTTATTCTCTGGGGTAACTAACTTAACAGAATACTTTATTCTCTGGGGTAACTAACTTAATAGTGGTGGGTTCTTCTTTTTTCGTTCCCCCCATTGATCAGAGTCTGTTTTGTTTTTTTTTTTTTTTTTAAGATGATACCTGCCTTTAAATGATAATTCTCTCGACACACAATGATTTCGGCCACAAAAGCCCACTGCATTTATGTTGTAGCTGCCAGGAGAAGCCCAACATGCCCACAGTGACTCTTCCAGCCAGCGAGATAGGAGGCAGAGTGTTGCTGAGGCCACTGCTATTTGTATGAGGAATTTTAAATACTCGCCGCACGTGCCAAGGACCTCTGTCCTCAGCCTGCACTNTCACATGCCAAGGACCTCTGTCCTCAGCCTGCACTGAGGAAGAGTGAGCGTGTGTGTTCCGGGGACCCGACCTCTCCCTTCAGAGGGGGAAGGGGTTCCGAACACGCCTCCCCAAAATATGACACTGGCATAGTTTAAGCTGAAGGCAATTGACAAATGGCAGACACGGGATGAGGGAGCTGCTGGCTAATCCCCAACCCTTCTCGTCAGCCGTGGGGCTTGGACTAAGCCTCCAGTCTGACGCGTTCCCTAGCAACTGCAGTTCTGGTGTGTGTGTGTGTGTGTGTGTGTGTGTGTGTGTGTGTGTGTTAAACCCCCCCTTTTATTTTAAAGATTTATTTATTTGACACAGAGAGAGAGATCACAAGTAGGCAGAGAGGCAGGCAGAGAGAGAGGAGGAAGCAGGCTCCCCGCTGAGCAGAGAGCCCGATGCGGGCCTCGATCCCAGGACGCTGAGATCGTGACCTGAGCCGAAGGCAGAGGCTTGAACCCACCAAGCCACCCAGGTGCTCTGTTTTAAACCCCTTTGAACTTCAGATTCTTGCTATACAGAAACAAGGAAATTAGTAGGTGCTCTGAGTCAGGATCCAGGAAAGGACTTGGTGAGCAGACACCGGGTAGTTTCTTTCCCGGAGCAAGGACAGGGGTTGCCACCCCGCTGCACACGGGAGAAATGACCTCCATGGGTAACACCCGGGGGGGGGGTCCACAGGATCACGGATCGTCCCCCACAGTCCCAGCAGCCGATCGTCTCTGGGAAAGGTGCAGAGGCCCTCGCTCAGTCAGCAGGCAGCCCGGGGAAGCCCGCACAGCCCCAGGCGGGCTCCCCGCATCTGGGCCCGTCCCTGCTCTCTGGCCATCTCTGTGGAGAGGCTGTCTGGGGGTGGGGGGCTTCTGCAGAGAGGAATGAAGCTGGTCTTGGGCTTGGAGCTCTCCCACTGGAAAGCTGTGGCCCAGGACATCCGGCCCTGCTGCTCCTGGGGCTGCTGCGGGGTCCGCCTCTTTGCTGGCGGCAGGTGCGGTGGGGTGGGTGGTGTCCCGGGGGGCTGTGCTGGTCGCTCAGGTGCTGCCGCGTCAGGCTGCCTGCACCCGGGTCCTCTTGCGTTCACAGCGCACCCGGTAGGGATGGCTCCGTGCAAACCGATGTGGTTGTGACCTGGCGGGCCGTGACCGGGGCCGCCTTCTATCCCAGCCAGTGCAGAGCTGGCCGCAGGCCGGCCCAGGAGAACGACCGCAGGCCTCTGCTGGGAGCTCGGGCAGGCCCCCAGCTGAGCGCTGTGCATTTTCAGTTTGTGTGGTGACCTGCTAAGGGGCTTAGAACTTCCTGAACAATTTGTCTTTCAGAATAACGAAAATAGGCGACATGAAGTCTCTCCCACAGCACAGCGATTGTGACCCTGGCTACTTAAGACGGCGGGGGTTCGTAGTCCCAGCTCAGAGGGCGGAGGTCCAGTGGACAGGAGTGTTGTGCTGTGGGTCACGGGTGCGTCCCTGCTGGGAAGGGGCGCTGCGCCTGTCTGATTGCTTCCCCCGAACCCCGCACCCTCGCCCGGAGCGCAGGGCACGCCCACACGGAGCCCCGCGGAGTCTGTCTGTCTGTCCAGGGGCCAGCCCCACCTCCATCGGCCCCTCCACGCCCGCGCTCCATGCCCAAGCCGAGAGCACCCTTCCTCTCACGCAGAACCTGTCCCTCGCTGCCACGTCTTCCAAGTGGCCGCTCGAAGTGCGGCTGAACCTGATCGCAGGCACCGGCTTCTCTCTCTCCCCTCCGACGCGCGCAGCCGGAGCCGTCTCAGCCGCCAGCCTGCAGTGTGGGGGGCTGTCCAGTTTCCTGGCCCGAGGCACCCCGGGTGCGCTGCTCTGCACTTCAGGTGACGTGGCCCCTGCATCCCCTCTGACAGGCCCGCCTGGCAGCTGTCGGTGGAGCAGATGGCCCCGTGTGAGTGGCGCCTGGGGGAGCTAGCCTGGGGTAACCGGCCCTCCGGGGGCCCGGACCCCAAACTCCTGCACAGCCTGAGCGCGCTGCCCTGTGGAGGCTGTCCTTAGGGTTCTCTGCCGGAGTCTGCCGTGGGCCTCAAAGGCGCCGGAATAGAGCCCCGGACGGGCTTGGGTCTGTTGACAAAGGATTCAGATGATCTGTCTTCGAGCCCACGCGGGACACCGACGGCGGAGTGACGTGTGCTGCTTCCCGCGTGTGGTCCCGTGAGACCACCGGATGAGCCCCTTGGGGGGATGTTGTCTTTCACGACTGGACCAGTGTCCCTTGAGCGTCTGTTTCCGGCCAGGACGCTTGTCGACCCCGGGAGGGGGCGGGAGGGGGTCTCTGCTCGCATGGGGCTGACGTTGTGGGCCGGTGCGGCCCCCGCTGACCGCACGGTCACGGTCCCAGCCGCTCAGGCCAGGGTGCAGCGCGCTGGCCCTTTTATGCCCCAATTTGAAAAGAATCCCCAAGCTGTGTTTCTGCTCTAAAGCCATTTTCGTTTATGCTCTCGATCTGCTTTTACCCAAATCTCTCCCCTTAGAGCCATATCCCTCTCCTGAAGGGAGAAGCGGGTGATTAAAAAATAAGATTGACCTTTTTACCTTAAAAATGCCCCTACACGTCCCTCCTGATGACTCCAGGCACAGGACTGTGGCTCCTAAGTTTTCGTAGGTAACCTGCTCCTCCTTAAAATTAAAGCGAATTCTGGCTAGTGCTCCCACTTACCAAGACAAAGAGACCGCCAAGCTGAGCCGCAGCGGACTGTTTGCAAATGAAGACTGTACTGGAGCGAACCCATCCGTCTCCACTTCCCCGAGACTCACCGATAACCCATCAATCCATTAGCAGAGTCTCCCCTCTGCCGTGTTGGGGGCAGCGCTCCCGCGGACGTGATTCATGTGCGCCGGAGCAGCAGGGGACAGCCGGCTTCAAGCTCCATTGTAATTTCCTTATGATCTCGGTAATATTTATTGTACAAACAAACAGAAACCTGTGCATATTTATGGGAAGTGGCGGAGCTTTCCATTTGAGCAGCTGCATAAATCCGCACATGCCGAAAGGACGGAGACAGGCAAAGTCCGGCTCGGCAGGGATCTCAGACATAATTTTCAATTAAAACAGAGTTGAGCAGAGCGGGATTACAATCGGGGCTCATTTTTACATCGACTCGCTGGCAGGTAGGGGAGTTCGGCTCACACTCGCCGTCTCATCAGGCTCTTGGCTCAAAGACACCCGGGCGCGTCTGTTGGGGGAGTTGAAGGGAAGCGGGTCTTCCCAGGAGCCCTGTGTTCGCAGTGCCTGCTGGGCACGGAAGGGGCGTCCCTGGGAGAACGTGTGCATTTCTCCCGTGGGCATGACGGCCTGCGTGGCCGCTCCTCTGCCGAGCGCGCAGGAGTCTGCGGGGTGGCCCCGGGCGGGGCTTCCCTCCGAGACCGAGCGTGAAAGGGAGATGCCTGGCGTCCGCCGTCGGGTTCGTGGTTCGTTGCTCGGTAACGTGGGAACAAGTCCGTCTTTCCTGGTTTCTCCCGTGCAGCAGGGCCCAGCTGTGAAAGCCGTTTCCTGGGAGGTTTAGCTTCCGGAAGGCGAGGGCCTGCTCCGAGTGGGGCCAGTACGAACATGCTGCTGGTGTCCACGCGAGGCCTGGTGCTCAGGGTCGATCACATAGGCCTGGACTGGAATCCCTGCTCGGCGGCTCCGCGGCGGTGCGACTGTGGCATACGGAGATGCAGAGCTCTAAGGCCCAGTTTCTCAACTGTGAAGTGGAGGTCACATCCACCCCTTCCCTTTCGGGGGTCCGAGAGGACACAATGGCCGTCCACGAAGTTGCTCATGAATGGTCTCAGGGGTGGAGTTTGCTTCAGCTGTGTCTTCGGCCTGACCCGGGGGTTCAGGGACCCTGGTTTCAGACACAGGAAGAGAGGGCCGGGATCTGCACGGGGGGCCGCAGCCGGGGCATGGGGGGGGTCCCGAGTCCCAGGTGTGCAAAGGTGTGTGTGTGTGAGAGCCCTGTGGCAGGAGGGGCTGGTGCGGTTTACACGGCCGGGGACGAGGGCCTGGGACCAGATCCCGCCCCACTGTGTGTCCCCCCTCCAAATTCACACATTGAGACGTCACCCCTGAGGTGACGGCGTCAGGAAGCAGGGCCCGGGGGGGCTTCCATGATGAGGGTTGTGGCCTGCAATAGGGATCAGCGCCCTGAGAAGCGAGGCCTGGAGAGCTCTGTCACCCTGTCGCTGCAGGAGGGCACAGGAAGGGACAGCCAGGCGGAGGGTTCTTATCAGACGCCCAATCTCCCGGTGCCTCCATCTCGGGCTTCCAGTGTCCAGAATGGTGAGAAGTCCATGTGTGTTGTGTGCGGGTCACCTGGTCTGTGGTGGTTTTCTTTCAGCAGCCTGAGGGGACCGAGGCAGCTGGTTTTCATCACCCTCTCACGGGGTGTGGTCTTTCTGTCCTCTCTTGAGGCTTCCCTGGGCCCCTACAGCCCTACAGCCGTGAGGCTGGCAGCGTCCTGAAGGAGACATCTGAGTGGCCCCTGGATGGCACACAGTAGGCACTTAATAAGGATCCTCGACGGGGCTCTCAGTGCTGTTGGCGGCCAGACCTTAGGACGCCTCCTGCGCTCACCGGTGCGAGCCGATGTCCTGGGGCCCAGGATGCAGCCAAGGTGCAGACGAGAGGTGCCATCAAGGAAACGGAGCAGATGGGGCATTGAAGGGTCCAGAAGTTTGCTGCAAACAAGGTGAGGTGTGGCCAGCACGTGGCAGCAGTCCTACCATCCACACGCTTGTCCTGCGGAAAGAGTGGCCTTCTTCTGGGGCCAGGACAGCTCTGGGTCAGCTGGTCCCCTTGGGCCGCCGAGCCCCTCCTAGCACGTCGCACAGCCATGGGGGGCAATAAACACAGAAGTCCTTCCTGCCCTGGGAAGTTCACCAACACGGGAGGGGGTCAGTCTCCCCGGGGCGGCCAGGCCTCCCGCCCAGAACACTTTACAGGACTCGGCGCTCCGTTTCCGCAGGGCCCGTGAAGTGCACTCACTCCCACTCTGCAGGGCGCGCGTTCGCACATGCACTCACGGGGAGGCTGTCGGCCATTCTTCAGATTCTGAAGGTTATCCAAGGTCAGACCCCAGGGGAAAAGCGGAAGAGGGGTGTCTGCGGTGCCTGGAGCTGCTGGCAGAGCCAGGAAGAGGCGGGCAGCAGGCCCACAGGACGAGGGCTGTGGCCTCAGATGGGCAGCCCAGGCGGGGGCCCATCCCCGTTTGCCTGTTGTCACAGAGCTTCCTTTTGCTGTTGGCAAGCGCTTGTCTCGGAGGCACACGGAGCTGGCCCCTGGGCTCCTCCAGTACCTCTGCCTCGGGAAGATGTAAGAAATGTGGAAAGCAGTAGGGACTTCCCGAAGTGCTCCGTAAGTCAGTGTCTTCGGTGTGAGTAGTGCAACGAGGACCAAGAATGCCTTGGGTCACTAGCGTCCTGCCAGGCCCTCGGCCAGTGAGACACTCCTGTGAGCCTCGTGCTCACCGACGTGATGGGGAATCGCCCCCAGAGGCTGTTCGCTCGGGCTCGGGCCGATGGGCAAGGTGGCGGGAGCTGATGCTTCCCTGGAAGCGTGGAATCTGCCCTGCGGACAGCCGTCCCATTGGGGCCGCAGGGAGAGAGCCTTCCTAGTTGACCCTAGGAGCAGGTGGGGCACCAGCATCCCTGCTGAGAAGGTCTTCCTGGGCCACCGCTTCTGGAACGGGGTGAGCAAGAGGCTCGTGCCTCTCATTCCCTCCCCAGAGACCGTCCTGGGTTCCCGGAAATGCGGGCCTGGGAAGGACGCCCTCTGGGTCCGCCAAGACAGAGCAGGTGACCTGTCTGAGCCCCACGGAAGCTTCATCTCAGGACTGGGAGTGGAGCCTACTTGCGCCCTAACCCTACCACCTTACCACATGCCCAGCACGTTTCTCTAGAGGTGTTTGATCACTGAGGTGAACCGCACAGGAGCCGTGCACACGGGGAAACCTTGCCTTATGTCCGGATGCTTGCACCTGCGTCTGGGCCTCTCTGGGGAGCAGCACGTCCCCTTGGGCAGCTCCCATCTCTCCACAGGGAGCCAAGAAGTAGCTCACCCAACATCCGCAATTCTGCACCCCAGGAATACACCCCAGGACCTGCTTCCTGGGCCTGAGCCCCATCTGTCACCAGCGGTCCAGAGGACAGTGTCCCAGGCCCCCGGGGGGAAGCCAGATGGAGGGGGTCAGAAGCCTCTGCCCAGGGCAGGACCGTGGAGCTGAGGGCAAAGTGTAATAATTACTCAGCTCTGAAAGCCTTGCGGTGAGACTAAGGAGATGCACTGTGTGCTGGAAAAGGGAGTGAAAAATACCAATTTTGACTATAGAAAAGGGAAAAAACCCATGGGTGAATCAATGGAACAAAGCAGTACTCTTAATGACCAGCGCGCCTAATTCAGCAGCCTGGGAGCTCTGTGAAGACGAAGGAGGGGCAGCGTCGCACAGGCCACGTGAACGCGCACCACACCCTGATGTGAACAGCATTCGTCTGGAGGAAACAAGTTGCTGTGTTCAGAGTAATTAATTTAGTGATTAGGAACCGAAACCACAAGCTCCTAGCAATCAAGGGTGTCTGTGCTTCAGGAGAAAATGTTGTGTTCTCGTAGAAATGTGTCAAGGAAAAAGAGGAAGATAGGAGGGCAATTTCCTTTATAGTTATAACTAGAAAATTTCTTTCAACTCTTGCAATCATACGTACATGCTGAGTGCAGTGCTCTTTCTGCATGACTGCCTTATCTTGACTTTCTCTGATAGGAAAAAGAAAAACTGGTTGCAAGGGAATTTGTGTTGATTTGTCTTCTTGAAACTACGGACTGTCATCTTTACTGCACTGAACCTAACGCGTCCCTGTGGGGCAGGAGAGAGACTCACAGGGAAAGGGCGGGCGAGGGTGACGACCGGAAAGAGCACCGTCCATTTAGGACGGGAGAGCCTGTCGGCCCCCCCATTAGCTTGCCTGTCTCCCCACACTTGGTACGTGGGATCATCCATTTGTCTTGGGCAGGGCTCGCTGTCCCTTTCTCAGAGCGTGGGCGCCGGGGCCAGATCCAGCAAGCGAGCCATTCTCACGCTGTCCTGTGGCCTCGACACCCCCATCCGGGGAGATGGGGACCTGCGTCCTTGTCTTTAGGGGACGGCGAGTCTCGCCCAGTCAGCTTGCAGACGGCAGCCCCGGCCGTGCAGTCAGGACAGAGGACCGCATGAGGAGGCTTCCGTCAGTCTCAGCCTGGTCTGCCCACTTGGGCAATGGGTGTGTTTGGTTCCCTGGCAAACACTGCAAGCTTTGCAAAGCACTGAGGAGGAGAGATGGGGCGGCGCGGACCCTTGATGCACAGGTTGAGGTCCTTGGATACCAGCCCGTTATCTGACAGGAAGATTTTAATGACATAAAGTAGGATTAAAATATTGAGCCGCCATTGTAGTCTGCAAGACATTATTTGATTAGCGTGATAAAACACAGTTCTACTTTATAGCCATCAACACCCATATTCCTGGGGAGGTAAATGACACGGTACCCAGGGATGTAGCATAGCGCTTAACAGAACTGTTTTTCTAGGTCATGATGAAGACTGTGACATCCATTTGCTGCTCTCCCCCTTCATGATGCCAAACAGCATTAAAAAAGAAGTTTGAAAAGTGTTTTAAAAACATGAATTTTTAAAGAGAGAATAGTACTTTTTAGATTAAAATATAATTGGCCTCTGTTTGACCGGTATAGTAGGAGACCTAAGAGCTGTGCTTAAAACCATTTGGAGAAAAATTGGAAGGGTCTTCCCATATGTTTTATTCCATTAATCTTTTTTTTTTTTTTTTGGTGTTCAGGCCATCTCACCAGCCTCGGATTTCCCTGCTCCAGGGCGGAAAGAGAAATCAAAGTTATACCCGATTGTCTGATGCCACCACTTTTTATTCTCAAGTGATATTTGTGAAAACAGCCTGGCTTGAGGGGCAGGCAAACATCTAGGCTCCCACTCTGCTTTGCCACTGACTGACCCTGTGTCTGTGGACAAATTACACTTCTTTCCATGGTTCAGTTTTTGAATGTGTCAAGTTGGAATAATACGGCATCGCCTCGCGAGACGGATTTGAGAGTGGAGTGAATACACGTGAATGACTTAGCATGGAAATGCCACTCTCAAGAGGCATGAGGAATAACTGACACCATTATGTGCCTTTTCAGCCTGTCCGATGGAGCATCGGCTGTGCTGGGCACTGTGGTAGGTGTTAGGGTTGCTGCCTCCAAGAAGACCCCATGGTAGCTGCCCTTGCAGATCTCATGCTCCTCTAAAGACAGAGAAGAAGACAGGAGAAATAAGTTAAGATATTTCTGATGGGAACAAACTCCAGGGAGAAGGAAAGAAATGGATGTGGAGGATACGGATGGGTAACAGGTCCCCATGGATGGGCAGCCAAGGAAACCTCATAAAGAGGGAACCTTTAAACCAAGACGTGAATGATGAGGTGGGACAATGTGACTGAAGGACGTTTTGAACAGGAACTAGCAGAGCCGAAGGAATTGGGGTGGGAATTTGACTTGTTTTGGGAAAGGAGAGAAGGCTTATCATCTTAAGGCCGGAACAGCATGCCTGGTGTGCAAGTCTGGGAAGGAGTTACAGAAGCAGGCGGAAGTCATGCTGTCTAGACCCCCACGGCATGGTGGGGAGATGGGGTTCATTCCAAATGTGACGGGAAGGCACTGTGGTGTTTGAATGCATGCTTTGTGCTCAGGTTTTTTAAACCTGCCGTTGTTGCTGCGTGGAATGAGGGGACAGGAGAAGGCAAGTTGAGGGAACAGGGAGGAAGGTGGCCTGTCCAGTGATGGAGGAGAGGACAGAGACTCAGGACTTACTGCAGGCTGGCCAGAACCCGCACGAGTTGCTGATGGCTTAGATGTGGAGTTGCCGCTAAGGAGGGAACCGAGTATGACTCCATAGCTTGGAGTTGAAGCCCTGGGGGGATGGGTAACACACACTGAGACTGGGGTCGGGGGGAGGGCCCTGCTGCTATTGTTCCTTGTCACTTTCCCTGCTTCATCCAGATGCGTGTAGCATCAGCAGGGTGATGAGGACCAAAGCTTTCTTGTATTAAGTTTAGAAGAAATTAGAGGCACTGAGGATAGGTGGCATTTTTGGAGCTGTGCTGTGAAGGGAGGGAGGGAAATGGAACAGTAGCTGCAGGAGAGAGGAGAGCAGTTTACCCTGTGTTTGTGACCGCAGACATAGCACCCTGTGGCTGTGCTGACTGGAAGACCCGGGGGTGAGGGGAAGTTTGGTCAATGCTGAGAGGGGGGGCAAGAATTGTATTAGCAGGTGTCCTGCACTGGGGCAGGTAGGACCTCATGCGTGAGAGGAGGACCTGGGCTTTGCAAACCGGAGGGTAGGGTCCATGTGGTAGTGGGAGGCAGTGGAAATTCAATTCTGATTGTTTCTATTTCCAAGGTGAACTAGGAGTCAAGGTCAGCTGGAAGTACACACACCAGAAGAGGTGATGGACGGTTTCAGGTGGCAGAAGGAGTTTGGAGGGAAGCATAGAGTATGCAGGAGAATAAAGTGCCATGAAGAAAACTCGGGATTTCTGGACAGCATTAGGGTACTCTCGATGACAGTGACCTTGAAGTCGGAGCCAGTTCGTGTGGATCTGTGTTTTGTACAGTTACATTCGGTGATTTAGGCAGTAGACGTAGAGCAGGCAGAGAACTGAACTAACCCTGGTTGCAATTTAGCCAACGAGCCCAGCAAAGTTAGGAGGGATGACGGAGCTCGGTGTATGCCCCGCAGTGAGTGTTAAACTGAACTGAGGCCTTTACTTTGAGTAGGAGGCAGATTGTGGACACTTGGATGGGAGATAACCAAGCTGTGGTAACATCAGCGGGCTGAAGATGGCAGTGAGGCAGGGGATCGTTGGAACTGGGGGAATGTAGGGATAAGCTAAAGACACTGGTCAGATGGATGCTTAAACCTGAAATTACTGAGGGGCTGCAGTGATCGGCGGTGGCATGTGCCGGGGTGCTGGCAAGTGTGTGAAGGCAGGCAGGGTCACTGGAGGAGGGGAGGTCCATGCAGGGAAGATGCAGGAAGTTCAGCGTCTGGGGGGATACCAGCAAAGAAGTCAGTCAGTTCATAGTGGCGGGGTTATCGCAGAGCCCACGGATCTGTGAAAGGAGGAAATGGGTGCCCCTTCCCTGGAAAGGGAGATCAACACGACTCTGAGGTCTGCTCATTAAATGGCGCCTCCACACCCATCCACCCCGTCCGGCTCCACTCTCTACATCTAGCACGCCTGGATAATTTCCCCAAACTTGCCACATGCGTGCACATCCGTCTGGAACTTTCCTTTGCGCCTGTGTGTGAATGCAGCCAGCCCAGCCCCGTTCTCTTCCTGTGAGTAAGGTCACTGTCACACTGTGAGCTTCTGGGGAGTCTAGGACTTCACATTCTTGGGGTATCTGAAGACATGCTGTCTGGGCTTTGCCCCGATACTGGCTCCTGTTCACCTGTAGCTGACTCTCCCCACCCTGTTGCTCCTGCTTGACCCAAACCCTCCAGTGACCTTTTGTCCCCCGTGACAGGACCCAGCACATCAGGGCTTAGCTCGTTTCCTAATCACTGCACATCCCCGTGTGTCTCAGAATACCGTGCAGCCAATGCCTAGCCTCCCCGGAGCGCGTGCCTCTGTCCATAATTCCGTGGCTCCTTTCACCTCTCGAAGCTGAGGGGGGGTCTCTGGTGGCTTAACTGGGACCACGTGGTGAGTTAGTGTCTGACCTGAGACTAGAACTTCATTCTCCCAAAGGTACACCTTAAACCTTGTATCCTCCTTGACAGTAGAAAATTGAACTTCCAGTCACTTAAATGGTGATGGTTAAGTATGAATCTTGACACCGAACAGCATTTTTCTGACTTTTTCATGAGCACTCAAGATGTCTGTGAGTGGCATTATGGGTCTCAGTATTTTATACTTAGAACAGAAAAAAAAGACAAAGGTATCATTTTTGCTAATGGATTATTCCACTTACATATCTTTTCCTAATTATTTTATTCATAAAAAATCATTGCTCCAAATAATGACACGAGATTCCTTTCTGTGTAGGCTTGAGCAATTTGCCAAGCCATCTGGACAATTGATTTAATTAGCACCACAACTCCAATGCTAATGAGGCCAGGGCGGATGGGAACTCCTCCTCCGTACTCACCGCATTAACTCCGTGTTCCACTGTGTTTGCAGGATGAGGGTTTCTAGTAGGAGCCAGAGGCTCCGTGGAGACTGGTGTCTCAGTTACATAACGGGAGCGCTCGGCGCACTGTATGTGGCCACACGGGAGCGCTCGGCGCACTGTATGTGGGTGGCCAGAGCAGTCACGGGAGGAGGAGAATGTGGGAGGACTGTGGGTGTGGCCCCCACTTGAGGATCCAGGGTTATGACCTCAGGTCCGCTATGCCCCCAGGAGGCAGCTGTGCCTATGGGAGAGGCCCGGTTTTTGAGTTGGACAGATGTGGGTTCAAGGTTAGCAAATAGGAAGTGGAAGGAGAATCACGATACTGTGTGAAAACAGCAGGGTGTACTGGGGTGTGCTTCTAAAAGACAGATCTCAGATATAATAAGGAAGGATGTTTCAGAGGAAGGATGTTTCAGAACCATGGACGGCGACCCCGCCCTTAATTCCCTGAAAGTCTTAGCGTGGGGCTGGAAGGGGAGACCTGGGACCCAACATTCAGAGGATGGGTGAATGAACGTGTGAATGAATTAGATACACTCTTCCACATCCGTATCCAGCAAACCATAACCCAAGGAGGAAGAACAGTGCCTAAAATTTGCCTTTTATGATTAGGAACACCCATAGGAACTGGGTTTATTTATTCATTCAAATGCTCAATGTCCCAAGAAATATGTATTGAGTATCTACTGTGTTCAAGACCCATTCTATGTGCTGAAAATGCGGAAGAAAACATGAGACCAAGTCTCTGCTCTCATACGGTTTCCGTGTCTAGCGAATGAGACACATAAATGGATGAAGCAGTAACTATATGAGGGGCACTGCAAACTGTTTAAAGGAAAGATAAGGGGAAGGCAGCAGATACAGAAGGGAACAGTGTTTTAAGTAGGGGGGGTGTCAGGCAGGGCCCCAGCAGGGAATGGAGGGCAGCCTCAGAGGGTTTGACTAAAGACGGCTAGTGAAGGGGTTATTTGCAGAGCTGTGGGAAGGGTTGAAGGAACCTCGAGGCAATGACAGAGCTCTTGAGACTGGAAACAGCATTGAGATATTGACATCTTTAGGGCCGAGGAGGAAGAGAAAAGAGCAGTGTTTCCAGGAACTGGTTAGAGCTGTAGCCATGGAAGAAAGTTTGCCCAGTGGTGGCAGTTGTCACATAACCACTGCAAGAGCCAAAGAGAGGTAACAGGGGCCAGGGCTCTGGCGCTCCAACCTGGCTCTCCTCCCTCTCCATTTCATGCTAGTGATCCATTGGTTGAACCCAACCAGAAGCAAGTCTTTTGTCTTAACTGATTGGAAGAATAGAGTCCCTATCTCTCGAGTTGGGGAATGTTGCAGGAGAGCTATGACAAATCAAATATTTGAGCACATTCACTTCAAGCTATTGGGCATGTGGGTGGAAATGTTGAGAGTCATCAGCTCCATGGGTATAGAGGGAAGAGAGGGCAGGGCTGGCATTCTATACTTGAGAGTTAGTACAGAAATGGTATGTGAAACCACCGCACTACATGCAGAAATCACCTGGGGCGTGAACGTAAGCAGAGAAGGGAAGAGGTACCAGGTAGATCCGACAGCCAGCTGGATGGAGACGGGCCAGAGCCCAAACACAGGAGCTGTGATGCATGAGAAGGTCCACGAGAGACCTGGAACTAGGAGCCCCGAGCTGCGGGGGCAGGGAGGAGGAAGTAAGCAAGGCTGGAGGTGTGGGTGTTAGACCGACGAGTGAGGTAAGAGCTGAGGAATGGACATAAATTCGGCAACAAGGAAAGGCTGTCCTGACTTCGACAAGGGCAGCGGAATAGCGTTTGGTCAACATCCAGAATATCTGCCTGGCAGAGTAGCAGGGCCCAGGGGCTTTAGGGTGGGCTCCCAAGGGCCTTGCGGAAGGGATCCCTGCCCCACCACCTGCATGGGTGAGGGCAAGCCGAGCTGAGACTCCCCAGAGCTCTCTGCTCACTGTGATGGGCGTGCTAGCTCTGTTTCCCTCCCCTGCGGCTGTGCTTTCTGGGGCCACCTTCAGGAAGATCAGCAGCCACCTTCCAAGTGCTCACAGAACGAAGCACCATGTGCCATTTGCTACTGTCCCTAAGTACGGAAAGCACCAAATCGCCTTGGAAGTATTGGAATTTATAGATTTGCACGCTGATAATTTATAAGACAACCTCCACCTGCTCCTCATGGAAGTTGCTGGAACCTGTAGACAAAGAGACAAGGGGTGTCAGAATGTTAAGTATGCCAGCAGGCAGACACCCATGTCTAAGTCATGTTGTCTCATTTACCAATAAATCTGTAAACACCTGTGTCCTGGTCCTCATCTGGGTACAAGCAGGCGGACAGGGGAGAGAGTGCTGCAGTCCCTGCTGTAAGAGGGCACAGGCCGCTGGTGACGACCAGGGGTCGGCCCTCTTGTAGATTTCTTCCAAGTCTGACAGATGGTGAGATGGGCCATTTGCTTCCTGAAGTGCAATTCCTTCAAGGTCTTAAAATCAGGTGCTAAAATATATGGCAGCTTCTGTCTCCTGCCTAATGAATCCGAGTTCATAAAATGGCCTGGGTAAAAGGGAGCCGGCACGTGTTTAACCTCCAAGTCATTTGGTGGTCAGTGACCAGCCAGGGCCAGTGGGGCGCGGTCACCATTTTGAGTGTCAGGGGTCAAGGGAGAAGAGACATGGGGAGAGTGGGAGACCCAGGCATCTCCCCGGGACAGCTCCTTCTGCAGAGCCGTGTAAGCCCAGAGCTTAGCGGGAGGAGCAGCGGTGGCCCTCTGCGCAAGAGGCTGGGGACCGGAGTTGGGCTCTAGAGAGGCTAGGAGCCTGGGGAAGCAGTAGACCATGCGGCCCAGCGGCAGCCTGATGGTGAGTCCGGAAAGCGTCGGCAGGTGCTCACCAGCGAAGCGCACGAAGGCGCCCCTGTGCTCCTCTTTGTAAAGAGCCCCTGAGCCAGCTGTGTTCAGTGAAGACGCAGCTGTACTGTTTCTCGCTCTGGATGGAGACGGAGGTGGGGCTTTGGGGGTTTTCTCCTCTGCACAGAATTCTAGGAGAGTACAGACGTGTTAATTATTGAAGTCATATAATTCCTCCAGTAATTTCTGGAAAACTGTGCTAAGTCGCCTTTAGAGGCAAGTATGACCTAAAATTTCTGGTTCTTCAAAGACTGAATTAACATTTCCTGCATGGTTTCTTGGTAAGGAAACAAGTGAAATAAATGCGTGGATGAGGTTGGCAGCGTGGTGGGGTTGAGGAGGAGGTGGGCCTGGCTCGTGTGCGCTCCGAATTCTGCCTCTTCCATCGTCTCATCCTGGATTCTGGGCCGGCGTTCATCCCAGACGGGGATCAGGCTGCAAGAGGCTTCACCCTCCTGCTCCTGGCAGGATCCCACTGTGGCCGTTCTTCCGTTCTTCAAACGTTGCCCCAGCTTCGTCCTCCAGGCCCGCCCCAGCCCCTGCAACCTCCCCCCCCGCCCCCCTACACTGAGCACTCCGCCCCCTTGCAGAGGAGAGCTACACTGTCCATTTTAAACCCTGGTCCCTTGCAGGACCTTATGATCCAGGTGAAGAATTCTCCAACCCGTGGGCTTGTGAGGAGCTGAGAAACCCTAGACCCTTCTGCCCCTGGATGCCCGAACTTCTCCCCGGTCAGACGGCCCCATCCGACGGACAAAGCCCAAGGAGTAGTAGTAGTTGGAGTCGAGTAGTAGTTGGAGAAGATATCGGGGATCAGAAGACGCTTGGAGAAATGGAGATACATTTGTTTCTGCTGCTCTCCGAGACCAAACCATCAAAAGAGACTCGGCCAATCCACACACACGACTCCAGCGAAGGGGATGATGTGGGAGATCGCGGACTTGTTGGAACCAGGGTGGGACCTTGGCCCATGGGCGTGGCGGGGCCCTCTCAGTGTCCCATGAAATGGCCAGAATCAGAAACGGCCGGGTCGGCAGGGAAGCTGGAGGGAACAGGCGAAGGGACAACGTGACAGAATATTGTCAAAGGAGAATACGAAACAACAACTGTAAAACTAGGTCTTTTAAAATGTGAGGCCCTCTGGGGCTAGCTGACCCTCCCATCACTAATGAGGACTGTGGAGGCATCCGATGGGGTAGAGATGGGGTCCTAGCACACGGGGTGCCCTGAAAAGCCCAGAACAGAGCCCAGTAGGACTTCCGCTCAGGGTGTCCGGGATGGTCCACAGGGCAGTGGGCCACTTCCAGCTGCCCGGCACTCACCCAGCCCACAGCCCAGTAGCCGAAAAGCTATCCTTGGAGGCGGTGCTTTTCTGACCTGGATAGAGCAGTCAGTGACCTGGGACGTAGGTGGTGGTGACCCAGGCGGGGGTAGCTGGCACCTTTGGGCTCTAGGAGACCTCCCCTGCTCTGTGCCCTGTGCTGCCTGTCCCAGGATGGGCTTTACGCAGCACTGGGCTCTGGGTCTGCTGCTCTACCGTTCAGCTTCAGTTCTTCCTTGGCTCCCTTCTGCCCCCCGCTGAGGTCCTGCTGTGAGGGCTGGCATGGAGGCTGGGTGCACGGGGTTCAGGGTCATGCACGTGTCTTGTTCTGATAGCTGTGTGCTGCCTATCCCGGGGTCTGGGGGTGACTGGCCCTTGGCTCTGCACCTGTTCCTGCCTCGTCCCCTCCCCCGCACATAGAAGCTTTATTTCTTCCATCTTCCTGACTCTCCTTCAGTGTCACCTCAGGGCCACTCATGGGCTGGAAAAGGACATTCTCTCCAAAAAGCCCCTGAGCTGGGGCCCCACAGGTGGGAGACTGAGCCCAAGTGGGATGTGAAAGTCCCGAGTGGGCAGGGATGCGGGGACGGCCTGGCGCGCTTCCAGCAGAGGGCAGAGGCACCCCGCTCATCCCCCAGGGGCCTGCACGCCAGCTCCGTGAGGGCACGCGTTCTGATGTGACCGAGTGCCGCCGAGTTCCTGGGCGGAGTCCGCGTCTTCTGTTCCGTAACCTCCTTGTCCTCCTCCTGACCATCTTCCCCGCGACAACCCCGTCACCAGCTGCCCGGGGCTGTGCACACCGCTTCCCCAGAGCGCTCACCGTGCCTGAGATAGTGCCAGATGTCCCCTCCCCCTCCGGGAGCACCTCCCAAGATTTCCAGAGCCGTAGGCCTCAGGCAGCGCACAGCATCTGGAACAGCCGGGGAGACTAGCCCGAGAGATCCCTACCTGAAATAGAGAAGCAGGCGAGTCTGCCCTGTGCAGAAGTCGGTGCCCGGTGCGGGCAGGAGATGTTTGCGTCCCCTTTGCCTAACACCGCAATCACCGCCCTCTCCTGCCCTTCCGGGGATGACCCGCAGCCTTCGCTGGCATCCACCAGGCCTGCTGGGATGCGCCCCCACAGGTGCATGTTACCGCAGCTTCCGCATCTGAAACGATGGTCAACCACTGCATTCCGTCCTTGCTGCCCACGGAAGCCGGCTCCTCACTACCACGGGCCCTCATGTGTTGGAGCGGGGTCGGCACAGGATGGCCTGGGGGCCGCACCACACCTGCCTTTGTCGATGAAGTTCCACGGGAACACAGTCTGTGTGTTGTGTGTGTTGGCTCTCGCCCTGCTGGGCAGAGTTGAGTGGTTGTAGCAGAGCCCAGAAGGCCCTCGAAGCCTAGACGACTTATCATCAGCCCTTTAGAGAAAAGGGTTGTCTACCCTGGTTTTAGGGCAGCGCTTCTCAACCGTGTGCTTATGAAGCCCTGGGGCTCTTGTGAACATGTTAGGTCGGGGGTGCTGGGATCCTGCATTTCAATCCCCCACCCCCCGATTCTGGCGGCAGGTGTCTAAGCAGCGGTTGCCTGCTCTGGCTTCAGGTCTGAATCACAAGCTCAGGTCTCAGAAAAGCCACTCAAGCCACCGAGGTCAGAATCAGCGGGGGTGACACGTGAGCACCCGTTCGCCTCCTCCAGGGGCCTCCTTGTGCCCGGGGGTCGGACGGGCAGGAGTAGCCGGCGCCTACTGACCCGCTGCAGGGAGCTCTCCAATCTGTGCTCCTCCTCGTCCCACTGGCCTTCCCCGTGGACGGACGGTGTCTCGGGTTCCAGGGGCCCCTGGGAAGCTCTCGGGGGGCGCACTTCTGACCCAGCAGCATGTCCCTGGGGGCAAGCAGGCCGCCCCTTGTGCTTCTCTGCTCCTCGCAGGCCCGTCGCTGTGACGTCCTTGTCCAGCAGGGTGGCCTCGCCAAGCGGCCCCCGCCATGCCGAACCCCGGCAGTGGGGCTGGGTCAGAGCCTCCCGCCGCCCGCGCGAGCCGGCTGCTCCTCAGACGCGGCTGGAGGCGCGCCCGACCTCGGCCACGCCGGGCAGCCGCTCGAGTGGGCTTGGCCACAGACGTGCCGAAGCCGGACTTACAAATACACTCAGGAGGAAGAAGTCCCGCGTGATTTTTCTTCCACTTCCTTAAAATTAACTCTCATCAGCCACACTGATGATGAAAGTGTAAGGACAAGTTCCGGGCGGGCTCCCCCCATCCCCGAGTGCCTGGCCTCGGCGGAGGCTGAGGGGGTGTGCAGGGCCCCCCGGCACAGGCCATAAAGTGGGCATCACCTGCAGAGGACTTCAAAGCAATGTGGGTGAAAAAATGCTCTGGGGCCCTGGTCCCACCTTGAGACCCACCAGCTCTTTGTCAAATCAAAGAGCGTCTCTCAGCTGACCAGACGGGCCTGCCCAATGACCAAGGTGACGGTGACAATCTAGGACAGTCAGACCCTCCCACCCTTTTGTGCTCCCAGATGTGGCATCCACAGAAAGCACCCTTCAACATCGGACTTGGAGGAGACGCACAGATGCCCCTCTTCATGGCGTCACGCCCGTGCTTAGCACACCGCCGGTCCCCACTCGTCCGTCTGGACAGCATACCTGTTGATTGGATTCAACCAAGGTTTAACCAGGTGTGGCAACTCATCCAGAATTGGCATGAAGATTATTTTAAGCTGAAGACATTTGAGGATCAATTGATGCAGAAAAAATCCTCCTCACCACTTCCCTTATCTGAGTAAAATTAGTGACTTCTGGGAGGCTGGCCTCCACTCCCTTGTTAGGGTGGGCCTGCTTCCAGGAGAAAGATCCAGAGTATCAGGAGTAGGCCTGCCATGAATCCCTTCTCCTAGGGAGGTTCACGGCCACAAAAAGGACAGAAAGACCCTTCATAACTGGATGAACAAACATACTACAAAATATTCTATTTCTCATTTATTCTCCTGAAAACCCATCTGTCTTTCCAAAAAAAAAAACAAACCTGTTCTTGCCGGAAAAGCCCTTTGCTGCCCCGCCCCTGCTCCACCAAGTCAGGCCTGTAAGTCCCAAATTCTAACCCTTTGCAGACTCCTCACTGCACACCTCCTGGGGCATGTTGGTGAATAAACCTTTTCTCCCATTCATCCATCTTTTGTCAGTTTAATTTACAGGTCCCAGGTACTGAATATAAGAGGGTAGAGGGAAAGACTTTCCCTCCACAGCACGGATTTCTGTCTTTCTTCCAGGCCTTGAACTTTGGCCAACGCTTGAACACAGCCTCTCCTGAACAGCTGCTCACAGGAACATCCCCGGATCAGCGTCCCCTCCACTGTCCTGTCACACCACCCCCTACACCCAGCCCTTCATGGCCTCGGCTAATCCTCCCTAGAGAAGGAAATCTGGGGCTCCTGGGCGGCTCAGTTAGGTTAGCACCTGCCTTCGGCTCAGGTCATGATCTCGGGGTCCTGGGATCGAGCCCCATGTTGGCTCCCTGCTCAGCGGGGAGGCTGCTTCTCCCTCTCCCACTGCTTCTCCCCTCGCAGGTGCTCTCTCGCTCGCACTTTGCACTCTGTCTCAAATAAATCAAATCGTAAAAAGAAAACCCCCTTCTATCTGGTCCTGGAGAGTCCCGCAGATCTCATGGTCTGAGGGTCTCCCCCTCAGCACCACGCCCTTCTCGCTATTGTAATAACCCCCCTCCTTCATTGCGATAGTCCTCGGGGTGCAGTCTCTCCTTGCCTGAGGTCCGAGTTCGGTCCTCCTCGACGGCGGTCAGAAGTCCAGCCTGGCCTGACCGCCACACCGGCGATGTGGTGCAGGTGGCCACGCAGCAGCGCACTCTCTGCCAGCCCCCCGCTGGCCCCCCTCAGCAGGACACGGGTTAGATTGTGCTTGGAAGGACGGGAAAGGCTCCCAGCGCCCCCGAGTCGGGTAGAACCAGGGGAGTGTGACATCCGGTTACGTCCTCCCTCACCGTTGCCGGGGCCGGGCCACTGGACTCAGCTCGCCGGAACGTCCACGTGAGAGCTCGTCAACGCGACAGCCTCGAGCCCCTGGGCCTGCGGGCGGCGGGGGCTCCTTGTCCGCAGCAGACACGACAGGGGCTCCCTCCCCTGAGCGGCACACATTTTCAGGTTGAGGAGGACTTGCCCTCCAGCCGTGCGTGGAATTAGGAGAACGCGGGGGCTCCGCGGCCCGGGCCGCCTCCCCGGGTGGGGTCTGCCCCATGCAGCCCTTCCCGGCTTGACCCGGCTGCCCGCACGCCGCGGAGCTCAGAGCGCGGGTTGGAGATTTTCTGTGGTTGGAGGAAACAAAAGCTATAAACCGCAGAGGCTGGCGGGCTGTGAATCTCCCGCAGAGACGTTTCCTCACTCGCGTCACCAAGGGCACCGCCGGCCCCATCACTCGCCCAGAGAGAAACGAGAAAGTCTTGACACGGAGCGTGACAGGTGCCCGGGAGTGGACGGCACGAGCCACTGGGCCTCGGGGGCGCCCCACACACCCGCACCCGCGCCCTCGCCGTCCCCAGGGCTGCTCTGGACTTATTGATGGCGAGACTTCGACGACAGCTCTAATTAACCAAGGTTATAGAATCTGATCTTCCGAATTGCTGCTCTGGCTTTGATTTGCTTCGGGGGGAGAAAACTCTCCTCCTCATTTAAACATTAAAGAGCAAATATAGAACATCCGATGTCTTTGCAGGTTCAAAATAAAAATGTTTGAACATACGGGATGTGTCAACTTTGAATGTGAAAAGCATTGTTTGTGTATCACACACAGATGCACACAGACACACACACACACACACACATACACACAGACACACACACAGACACCTTGAGCCCGTGAGCAAATGGGGTCTTTATGCATGTTCGTCCTGCGCTTCTCTACCGGCTAATAAGGCGACCGGCCGGCACGCACGTCACTGGGACACGTCTGTCCGGCCAGCTCCTTGGGCCGAAGGCGAGCAGCCATCTGAACCACCCACGCGGGCCACGTGATTTATAGTCAGACGAAATCTCTACGATCCTTCCAGTCGCCTATTAAGATGCTGCATTTGCCGACGGAATTCAGAGTTGTTCCTCAAACACATCGTTCCATCTCCAAACTGTGAAAACATAGGATGGACCCTTCCTCCGCCAGAAGTCAGGGAGGTGGAAGCAGGACCCCGCTCCCTCCCCACCACACCTGTGCCCTGCCCCTGGGCCGGGTGGGGCTGCCGGGCCAGTTTCTGTCCCTTGGCAGCAGGTCCCCCGGCTGCTGAGAGCTGCTGGCTGTGGGCCTGCAGGGAGGGAAGGCCAGGCACGGGGTTGGGGCTGGCTGGAACGAGGTGCAAGTGTGGCGCTCGGCAGGGTGGTGGCGGGGGGCGGGGGGGGGGGAG
>LNAC01000001.1:1860531-1880134 GCA_002007465.1 Ailurus styani | reverse complement strand
GGGGGGCGGGCGGGGGGCAGGCCAGGCTCCCCGCGGCAGATAGGCCAGCTGGTCTCCAAAGGAGCTCTGACCTCGTCCGGTTCCTCAGGCTGCTCACCGCCCTCTCACCGTGCTGTGTGCCCCCCACCAGGTGACGCGGCCCCTCCTGTGCTCAGCCCCCTGCCCCTGTGCCCGCTCCACCCTGGCTGCTTGTGCTGGCTTCTCGGTGCCCGTGTGTAGAGCCAAGGGCACGGGTCCCTTCCTGGATGAGCCCGGTCTCTGGTGGCTGGCGGCCTTTGTCCCCAGCCCTCCCCCACCCAGAACCTTCCCAGGTGTCCCTAGGAGCGCTTGGCCTCTGCTTCTTCGCTCTCCAAGTTGGAAGGCCTGACCCGGGACAGGATTTTGTCTTCAGCTTGGTCACTTGTCACTCCTAAACCTGCCCGTGGTCTCCATTTCCTGTCAGCGAGTGAGGACCCCTTCAGAGCCACGCGCTGGACCAGGCCACGGCCTCTAGCTTGCGTGGGCTCCTTGGGCCCCGACAGACCCACGAACATGCCGAGAGCAGCTCCGTCTGGCCCGCGGCGTCGTCACGCTGACAAGACGAGTAAGTGCAGGTAGAATTCGTTTATCAAGATTGATGGGATATGAGCATCGCATCCCAAACTCTCATTACACAGAAGCCTGCAGCATTAGTGCGAGTAAATGACAGGCTCTGCTCTTCCATTTGCTTACATAAAGCAAGTGTGCTGTACGTTGTATTTGCCAAACGGTAAATCATGGGCCGTGGTGCACAAGGCAGATGTTCCTCGGGCCCCGACGTAGCCTGGCTGGGCTGAGACGGGGAGCTCAGCCGGCACTGAGCCTCTGGGTGCAGCCTCCGTGTCAGCGGGTCTGGTCTAGGCGGCAGAGACCCCGAGAAGTTCGCCGGAGGAAAGCCAGCTGTTGTGCCCGCGGCAGAAGTGAGACAGTGCGGCGTGTGTCCGAGGAGGCCAAATGGGGAGCCGGGCACGGTAGGGCCCCACGTCATGCAGGGCCAGTGTGGGCGCATAGGGACGTGGGGGCTGGATGGCTGGTTCAACCCCAAGCGCAAATCAGATACACAGGAGTCCAAACTCTTGTCCAACAAACTGGTAGAGGAAAGTGTTGGGATGTGTAAGTAAACACGTCTTCCTTACAGAATAATCCCAGCTGTGGTGGGCAGATTCCCGCCCCCAGGAGGTGGAGCTGTGTTCTCTCCCCCTGGCGGCCGGGGGCTCAGGAACTCCTGGCAGACGCCCCTTCACAAAGGTCAACCTTGACCTTTCTGTGCGCGCCACGTGGGTATCACGCCCTCCGATAGGCTGTGGCAAGATGCGTGTTTCACATCCGTGCTGTCCTTTCCCCAAGCCAGTGACCCCAGATCAGTCATCAGAATGGCATCGGACGAACCCAAACCAGGGCGCAGAGCACGAAGGCCCGTGAGCACCACCATTCCAAACTGTCGCAGTCACAAAAACAAGCAGTGACTGAGAAGGTGTCACAGGTGGAAGATTTAAGACCCTCGGTGACGACATACTTGGGGTCCTCAGCTGGGTTCCGGGACAAGGGAAAGACCCTAGTGGAAAAACCATCGGTGCAGATAAAGGCTTCGCTGTAGTTAATTGTATCTGGGTTAATTTCTTAGTTAAAAACCGTACACTCTGTGTGGGATGTTAGCATAAATGGAAACTGAGGGAGAGTACGGGAGCTCTCTGTATTGGCTTGGGAAATGTAAAATTATTTTATAACCCTGATCAAATATGTGAATGTGTCCACACACGGTGCATTTGCCCAAATCAGAGGGAGGAAGCCGGCCACCCTGGGTTTTGGCATAAAGGTGGAATCTGCAGAATCTGCAAAACCTAAGTTGGTAATATTCGCCAATCAATACCTACAGCCCCCATCACCGATATCTATCGATTATCAAGAAATTCTTTTCTCTAAATACAACCGCAACAGCACCTCACTGGCGGAATGGAGGCAACACTTGTGCAACGTGACGTGGATGAGGCCTCAGGTGCGTGATCAGCTCCGTGCTCGGGTCACAGTGACACATGGACGGGCCCTAAGTGATTCCGCCCCAGGACGCCTGGGCATGGTCATGGGTCGGGGTGTCTCCTCTGTTCTGAATGGAACTGGGACCTCCTCGTACTGCCTTTCAGCTCCCCGATTCAAAATAACCAGAATTCTTCAAAAGGAAATGCACAGCGATTCCATGTTAGCAGAGCACAAACTACATTCACTTTAATCAAGGAAGCATCTAACACCCAAAATGCACATTCCTGCTGCCTCCCGTGGTAACGCCAAGCCTGCCCTCGGGTCTGGGTCCGGCCCCGGGCTTTGTCCCGCAGTCGCCATGCACACAGCTGACCCCAGGTCCCGGTCCCTTGGCGCACACGCACGGTGCAGGCGTGGCCCAGGGCCAGCCGCGAGGGACACTGTCGTCCCAACTTTCCAGGGGAAAGAAAGTGAGCGAGGAAGAAGCAGTTCTTGATAATCCCTCAGTTGTCTTCAATTCGGGGCAAACAGGTAAGACTGCAGGAATGTGGCCTCTCGCAAAGGTGTATGGACGTGGAGGTACATTTATATAAAACAGCTCTAATTTAGAAAGAGGCTAGCAGTCGTGAAAGTTATGCACAGTTTCGAGCTTAGAGAAGGAATGAATAGCTGACCGAGACCACACAGCTTACGTGCGCACCTGGGATTCAGGGGGTGAGCCCGGAGTGCTTTGCGTCTCCCCAGGGGCTGAGGATGCAGGGAGAGGGGACCAGACCAGCTCCCTCCCTGGGGTCCAGCGCTACGCCTCGGCCTTGTGCCTTCCGACCACGTGCTGGAGGTCAGAAATCCACCACGGGGCTCACTGGGTTGAGGTCCATGTCCGCGGCCACTTCTGGAAACCCCCAAGAGGCCCCGCCTCCCAGAATCTTCCGGCATCTGGAGGCACCAGCGGTCCCGGCTCAAGGCCCTTCCCTCCGTCTCACAAGCCGGCAGCGGGGGCTCGGTCCTCCTCGCTCTGCCATCTCTCTGGTTCTCCCCCGTCTGCCCTCCCTTTCCCAGTAAAGACCCCCACCTGGAAAGTCTGGGAGGCTCTTCCATCTCAAGGCCGGCGACATAGCCCCCTCACTGCCCTCGGCCAGGTTAACGTAGCCACACGTTCCGGGAATCGGGCCACGGGCATCTTGGCGGCCCTTGTTCTGCCGACCACACCGGCCTCCCCGAGAAAGGCTGCTTCAGCCCCCGGGCACGGCCCTCGCAGGGGAGCGTGGATGCCCGCCGCGCGGAGCCCGCCCGATGGCAGGGGCCCGGGGTTCTTTGCCGAAGCACAGAGTACTCCTCCCCACGTGCCCCGCACGCCCCCAGGGCCTTGGTCTTCACGCCCTGTGAAGCGTACGGTGCTCGTTCCATCTCACGGATGCGGAGGGCAAGCCCGGGGGAGGGGGCTGCCTGCTCTCGCTCGTGCAGCTGGGGCAGGGCTCACAGCAGCCGTCAGGACCCACGCCCCGCAGCCTCTTCTTGGTCTCCCTAACCTCACTGGAAAAGCAGCAGAGACAGGCAGTGTGAGTCTAGGAGGCCACGGGGAGGTCCCCTCACATCCCTCCCAACAACGGAGGTCTGGTTAGCAAGGCCAGCCGGTGGGACTCGGGGTCCTCGGAGCCAGAAAGGGGAGTGCACCACCTTGCTTCCTGGCCCTGAGACTTGTCTCCCTCGTCCACCTCCATGTCCCACTGGCTGGCAGGGAACAGCGACTCGCCTGCCTTCCCTATCCCACAGCGAGGGCTGGGCACAGAGAGCTCTGCCTGGGGCCGCGGGGCCCAGCTTGGCCTCTGGCCTGGCCTGCCCCCCGAGAGGCTTGGAGCGGGGAGGTGGTGGCCAGGTGGGGGTAAGAGGATACACAGTAGCCCCCACTCTTACCCACCTGAAACCTGAAACCGCAGACAGGACCAGAGCCTGTGGACACTGTTTTCTCCTGTACAGACATACCTGTGATAAAGTTTAATTTATAAATGACACAGAGTAGGAGAGTAACAATAACAAATAATAAAGTAGGACACTTAGAACAATATACCGTAATAAGCCTTTTGTGCATGTGGCCTCTCATTCAAGTATCTTCTTGTCCTCACTCTCCTGTCAGATGGTAAAAGGTCTGAGCGGTGAGATGAGGGAGGTGACGGGGTGTCATGATGGAGCACGAGGCTGCTACAGAGCCGACAATGTGTCAGGAGGGTCATCTGCCTCTGGACCACCGTGGACCGGGGTGGGGGGTGTCTGACAGCGTGGAAGGCGGCTGTACTTGGTCTGGGAGGGAGCGGGGGCCGGGCTCCTGGATCTGGCAGCGAAGGAGCGAGGAAGCTGGGACTCGGGGTCCATCCCACTGTGGGGATTCAATGCTGCCCCCCAAACAGGAGGGGGGTGGGGCAGGGAATGCAGTTTCAGCTGCCTCTGCAGTTCTTACAGGGTCTGTGGGTGGTTCTTAGGGGTTTGGGGTCTGCAGACCCAGCGGGAATCTCCCACAGGGAACAAAGGGGATCTCGTCTCTCCGCCCAGATCTCCAAGGGGTGAGCTTGGGTGCTGGGGGGAAGATGCTGGGAGCCACGGTGTGCCTGGTGGGGCGGGAGAGGACACCTGTGGGCAGGCCGTTCAGGGGCCTGGGCCCTGGGCTGGGAGTGGAAAGGCCCTTTGGGCCGTGAGCAAGGGGCCCCTGCCAGCCAGGCCTTGGTTCCTGCAGGCTCGCCGGTGCCTGGCGCTGTGCTGGGCGGGCCTCCATGTGCGCGGTGGGCGTGGAGGGCGCTGGACTCCAGCCAGGGCCCGTGGGCTGGTCCCGAGGGGCCCCCGGGGGAGGCGAGAGCAGGGGAGCCCCTGGAGGGAGCAGGGGTCCTTCTCACCCTCCCACCAGGCTGGGTCTCCTCCAACCCGGCCCTTGAGGTCCGCAGGGCACTCCCTGCCTGTGGATCCTTCCAGATGGGCTATGGAGAGAGCACAGGCTCAGTGGAGGGCCACGGAATCGGGGACGAGAGCTCACCTCCCGCCTGCAGCCAAGGGCGCTGGGGCAGCCTCGTCCGGCTGCAGGGAGGATTCACTCCTGTCCGGCCTCCGAGTCTTCCCACCGGGGCCCAGGGAGCCCGGACCATCTCCTGGGTGCCCGAGGTGGGGACCCTGCTGGAGAAGCTCACAGCACCCCACAGTCAGGACTTCGACCCCGGCCGGCAGCGGCCCCGGGGATACGCCGGGAGAGGAGGGCTCCGTCCTCACCGACCCTGCGGACGCCATGGGTGGATTTACGGCCACGTCCCCTGCTGACGGAGGGCCTGGTTCTGTCTCTGGGGCCATTACCACCCTCTTCACGGTGGCTCGGCCCTGACCCGGGCTTCATGCACCCCGGTCTGGAAGCTCAGATAGCAGCGCGGACAGATGAGGACACGCGGCTGAGCTTGGCTCCCAGCTGCGTCCCCTGCTGAGCTCTGGGCCCGCACGGGGCCCTCCCAGCGGCACAGCGTCCAGGTGATCCTGCCTTCGGTGGCTCGCAGTCCTTCTGGTGGAAGGGGGACCCCGTGACCGTCATCCCAGGGGCGTATGTGTGCCTGGGGTTGCGTCACGCACGCCAGAGGAAGGCCGCCCGCTCGGACTCGGGGGCTCAGAAATGCACCGTCCCTCTGCTGGGAGCCGGCGGGAGACAAGGGGCCCCACGGACCTAGTCGGCCCTCCGTGCCCGCCTGCATGGATGCCGACCAGCGCTCCGAGGGGCGGCGTGAGCCGGGGGGGGTGCCTGAGCCCCCGGGCACTGACCTGGGCTCCGTCCTGCCTGCCCGTGCAGACGTACGTCCTGCCTCACCCCTGCACCCGGCTCCTGGCATGCGCTCCACAGGAGACCTGAACGGAATGTCCCCTCCATTCCCAGAGACACAGACTCCAGAAACAGGGCTGTAAACTTGGTGGGAAATGTAAACCAAAAAAAAGGCAAAACCCCGCAGAACAGGGCAGGATTCTAAGCAGATGTCTGTGTGAGCACACATGTGAACACCACTGCCTACATGCGTGTGCGTGTGTGCTCACATGGGCCCGTGTGTCCCCTGTGTCTCTGTCCACAGCGGGAGGGGCTCCGCCCTCCTGCGTCCTCGTCTCTCACCGGGTCCCCGCCGCGCCGGCCCCGCGTGGCGCTGTCAGTGGCACCCCTGACGCGAGCTCCTCAAACGAGGAGCCAGACTTCACCGACGAGCATATGGAGAGAAAAGGAACAACAGATCTACCTCATGAAGGCCAAGCACCCGTTCCACTTTAAGCCTCCGTGTGGGGTTGTGGACCTGGACAAAGCAGGAAGGAGCGCCTGGCTTTCGTGACCCTTCTGAATGAACTGCACGAAGCAAATCTAGTTTTAGTTATACGAATTATTTTTTAAAGATGGTATGCAACTTCAGGTCAAATAAAACACTCTCGCATTTGGGAAGGTCTTGCCAACTCTCATTCACACTTACCAGCGTGGGTAGATGTGCTGTGCATCCTTCCCCGGGGGCACCCGCAAACTTAAGGGTTTATGCAAATTAGTCTACCTAAATGTCCTTCTGATGTCATTTGCAATAGCCTATGTCCAGCAGCCTGTCTGTGGGGATTGTGTCCAGCGGAAAGCAGGTGGAACATGACAGGTGTGGCATCGTGTAAATGGACTTACTTTGCCTACATGAAATTCGTGTGTTCGCTTGTTCATTCATTCGTTTGTTCGTTCATCTGCTGTGTTCTCACTGTGACGGTGATGAAGCAGCAGCGTGAGGGCCCTTCCCTGCGTGGGTCCTTCCCAAGGTCCTCGGAGGGTCTAGCACTACACGTGTCCCGGTCATCATTGATTTTCCCGAAATTTGTGAAGTCAGACACTGTATGTTGTCGCTACCTCCCCTGGCTCACTGCCTCACCGTCTCATCCGGGGCAGGGCAGTGGGCCTTTTGGGGGTTCCTTAAGCTGGGATGGGTTTCCCGGGCTGTGCTGACGAGACCCACACCCGAGGTTTGGTGGGGTCAGACAGCAATGCTCGAACGCCCTTTGCACTACCTGCTGTGTGGTAGGGACCCTCTACAGGTCTCCGGCCCCTGAATGGACAGCCTTGCTGGGTCCCGCGCCGCCTGCAGCTCATTCTGGGGTCCCGCCTGGCCCCCTGCCCACTGACCTGCCTCTGAGTCCTGCGGATGATGTCACAGACGGCCATGCACTAGGAGGCTGTGAGCAACACACATTCTCTCTGTTCTGGAGACCGGCGGTCTCACATCAGCATCAATTGATGGGATGAAGTCAAGGGGTCCTCCGGGCCCTGCTCTTTCTGGGGGCCTTGGGAGAATTCTCCCTCACCTCCTCCGGCTCCTGGCGGCTGCTGGTGTTCCTCGTTTCCTTGGCTTGTGACCACATCACCCCAATCTCTGCCTCCATGGGCACATGGCCTCCCCTCCTCTGTTTGCCAAACCTCTCTCTGCCTCCCCACGGTGCAGAGACAGAGACTGCACTCAGAGTCCACCCGCTCATTCCAGGGTCATCGCCCCATCTCAAGATCCTGAACACCACAGAAGGTAGCATTTGCACATTACAGGGATAAGAATCTGATACCTTTGGGGCCATTTCTCAGTCTGCCGCTCTGTCCCGCCTGGTGGCATGGGACCTCACCTCCTCTGTCCTCTCCAGAACGGCCTGGCCCTGGCATCTCTGCCCAGGCTCTTAGTAATTTCCTCCTGGTTTGATAGGAAATACCGAGAGTGGCAAATAACAGGAAGTCATGATGCTGTTATCACAACGCCTTAGCCTGGTTAGCAGGGAGTATTCATTCAAGAAGGAATTTTTTTTAAAGATTTTATTTATTTATTTGACACAGAGAGAGAGAGATTACAAGTAGGCAGAGAGGCAGGCAGAGAGAGAGGAGGAAGCAGGCTCCCCGCTGAGCAGAGAGCCCGATGTGGGACTCGATCCCAGGACCCTGAGATCATGACCTGAGCCGAAGGCAGAGGCTTTAACCCACTGAGCCACCCAGGCGCCCCAAGAAGGAAAATTTTTTTTATTCATGATAAAAAAAAAAACCTTAAAATGCCCTGAAATCTTAAGAAATAAATTTCATGGAGTTTTTTCTCAATCTAATAGCGATCTTAAACATTTCTGTGGCTCTGCTCATTAGGATCCACGCAACAGAAGGACAGTCCTAAATAACAGAATTACAAGTAATGGAAAAACATACTGGAGGAAAATGTTCCTTACTTTCTGTTCTATTTCTAGGACAGAGGTATTATAAAGGAGCATCTGTATTAGTCCGCTCAGGCGGCCACCACAGCCACCCCCCAGACCCGGGGCTGACGCAACACACACATGTCCCGCTCCTGGAGGCTGGACGCCCAAGACCCGGTCCCGGCAGGTTGGCTTCAGCTGAAGACCGTCTTCCCGTGGCTGCCTTCTTGCTGTGTCCTCACGTGGCCTTTCCTGGGTTCAAGTTCCCCATCCTGTCTTTGTACAAGGACAGTCCTCCTGGACAACAGCCCCAGGCTGAGGACCTCATTTAACTCAATTACTTCCTTAGAAGCCCTGTGGCCAAACACAGCCACACTGGGGGGTGAGAGCTTTAACATGGGAATTTCAAGGGACACAAACCTCTGTCCCCGACACCATCCTATGAAGAAGAAATGCGCCATGTTGAGCCCACAGCATGAGGGGGAAACAGCACAGACAGGCACCAGGGAGCTCGTCCGTGCAGACACGGTTATCCTAGATTTTCATATTTATATTTCCCAGCTTTATAATTTATAATTTATTGTGATTTCTTCTCTCATGCTAAATAAACATTCGTTTTCATCTGCGGGTTTGGATTTGTAACTGTGTTCTTTCTGGAGAGACGGCTGCAGCCGCAGGACCTGGGAGGCCCAGGAGCCGGGAGCAGGTGTGGAGGGGGCGGAGCTGGTGTCTGAAGGAGCCGGTGATGGTGCTCCAGGAGCCCCCAGTCAGGGCACGATGTCCCAGCAAGGTGACAGTTGTGAGGCCCTGCCTCCCCGAGGGTCCCGGGAGGTTCCCTGAACCCGGAGGTGTGGGAGCGGGTGTGCGGCGTACACGCAGGTGCCGGGGGCCCACTGAGCCGCCCAGGGTCCTCTTAGTCCGTCTGTTCTTGGCACGTGCTCCCATTCCGCTGAGGGATGGACACTGGCAAGGGACGTGCGGGGGACTGTCCCCTGCAGTGTGGTGGACAGCGGCCTGAGTCCTCCAGGTGGGACCTGCGTGGGCTGTCAGAGTAGGGAGGGTCCTGTGCACATGGGGACGAGGACCCCAAGATCCAGGCCTGTCACCCAGGGCGAGCTGCTGGGGGGGGATGGGCCATAAGGGGAGGCTCTGGCTCTTTGTTGGGGTCCAGGCTCCCTTGGAGGCATCGGCCACATGGGCCTGGCAGGAACTGTCTTCAGGGGCAGTTTCCTGACCTGTGAGCAGCCGCAAATACCCTTGCTGCTCCTGGTAACCCGGGGGGATGCGGAAGGAGGGGCTGTGCGTGGTGGAGAAAGCGCCCTGTTATGGCCGGTGGGGGGCAAAGGGGAGCCAACAGAGATAAGAGGGTGCTCTGTGCCCCGGGACTTCCAGGAGAGGCCGGCTTCGTCCCAAGAAGGAGCAGCCTCCGCACCAGCCTTCTGCAGAAGTGCTCGCTGGGCCCACAGACGCCCCAAACCTCTCATAGGATGGGGCTCCCTGTCTTCCTGGGGATAAAACGTGGGCTCCCAAGGACACCTGACCCTGCAGCTTTGCCACCAGGGCCCACCGGTCTGTGGAAGGCGTGAGGACGCCTGGGCTTCCGAATGCATTGGCAGTCTTTGGGGGACGAGGACGCTCACAGCAGCCTTTGGGTTCATCCCAAAATTGAGCATGACCATCGCCCTCCTGGCTCAGCACGGGCAGCCGGTGCACCGTCAGGGGCGTGAGGCTCTGGCCACCGGCTGGGCCACGTGCGCCGGATAAAGGAACATCTGCCTGTTCTCAAAGGGTGGCTTAGGCTGAAAATATTAGGTGTTCATGCAGGGTCTCTCTGCTGTTTCCTCTGCCCTTCTGGAGACACCCCCTCGTCCGGTCCTCTTCTGAGCCCGGGGGCCTGGCCGCCGGGCATCACTGCTCTTTGCCCCTTTGACGTCACCTGGTGGGAGACGCGGTGGGAGATGCAGTGGAAAACGGGCGGGAGGTGGCGGTGTGCCCGGTAAATGCCATGTGTGGCTATTTTTAGCACAGCTGCTGAGTAGGCAGAGGGGGGAGGGGTGGGTTGTATTCCGCCTCCCCCCTCCCCCGCCCGAGGCAGTAGGCAGCTCCCTGCTCTCGCTCTGTGGTCGAGGGTGACACGGGGCGCCTGCACCCTGACTTCTCGTCCCCTGTCTCCAATGTCTTCCCTTCTGTTCGTGTTTGCACCATTTCTTGGGTAACTGAGCTTATTCACGAAGATAATGATGGAATCTGTATCTGTGCATTGTAAATATTATAACTTTAGAATCAGTTGCATAAAATATAAAAAAATGTATTTACAGCGGAGCTTGTGTATTACCATTACAGTTTCATCTGGGGAAATAGGTTTAAGCATTATCATCATGAAAAAAAATGGATTTCATTTCTCCTTATTTACAGTGCACAGTTCATTGGTTTTTTAAAAAAAAGAAATAAAAATGTGGCGTGAATTCAGATCTGTTTACCTCTAGAAACTTAGCTTGGACCAAAAAATAGAAACGAAGCCGCTGAATTGTCAGAAGATGTCAGCAGAAAAGCCCACCGTTGTTTAAATGAACGTTAAGTAAATAAGGAACGGGTTTTCTCGTGTTTATTTACAGCACAATAGATCACTTCATCTATCTAAAAACATTCGCAGGGATTTCACGGAGCCACCTGAGGAGTGAGTGAGGTGGCCAGGCTCGCCCCAGGGGACTGGGGCTCGGGCCCCGCAGGACGGTGGGGCTGCCGGGCACCCTGGCCTTCACGTCTGTGCCCAGAAATGGCCCCCGCACCCCCTGTGCCCGGGCTCGTCCTGGCAGAGAGAGGGGCTTCTGCCCAGGGGGACAAAGGCAGAGAAACAAGCATGCAGAGCCCGTTGTGACCGCGTTTGCCATGTCCTCGCTCCCAGGGGACCCGCCTGTCCCTTCTCCGTCCCTTTCTTGGACCCTGGGCTCTTCTGCGGCCACATGCGGAGCACAGGTTTTTCCGAAGGGTCATTTCAAAGAAAGCACACAGCTAGCGAGCCCAGGTTAGGCTCGATGCTTTTACCCGATTCCCGGGAAGCAGATACGAATAGAGCCCAGCCCAGCGTGACCTCAACGCGGCGTGTATGCGGCTACGTTTGCCGGCCTTTCTGCTGCTGCCCCAACGGCCCCGTGCGGCCCGCGGCTGTGCCGGGCACTGTGGAGCACCGTGCTCAAAGTCAAAGAGAGGACGCGTGGCATCGGCTGTCCTTGGAACATTCCAAGCTGCGGCCGGTGTCTGCGCTCCGCTTGCTGCCCGGTGCTCAAGACCGTCGTGCCTCCGCCGGGCAGGAAACGTGCGGTCGGAGGGTCCGGTCGGAGCCTCGCACCTTAGGTCCCTCTGTGTAATTCCCTTGGCGGCAGAAACACGGCCCTTCCATTTTATTCTACCTAAACACGTTTCCTTAACAGCTTATGTTCTTGAACATCTTCACAATTCCTGCACTGGGGAGAGCTCGCTCCACGGTGACAGCAGAAATTGCAGCCGCGGGAAGCAGACAACGCCATCCTTCCCGCGCCTCATTTGGTTGATATCGCAGAGTCCGAAATCCTAAAAGGAAGAAAGCAAATGCTTTCCAGCTGGAACCCATCACCACGGTTCGAAAGCATCAGTGGATGATTGGCTCGTCGGGCCTTTGGGAGCCGGGCAGGGATGGACCAGGTGGGTCCCCATCCTCTCATCGGGAATCTCTTTACAGCGAGCTTGCTGTGTGAGGCTCTGTTTGCGCCATCCACGCCAGTACGGACGGGGCGGATGAAGTAAGCCCTATTAAGAGCAAAGCCTCCGTGGCTTGTAAGAGCATGGTCCTGGGACGGCTTGTTCAGGGGCCTATCTGGACAGGTACCCCTGACTCCCCTCGGTGAGCAGCTTGGGCCTGGGCTGTGCCTGACTCAGACGTGGACACGTCTGCATAGGACTCGGTCTGATTTCCGTCTCCGCGCCAACCCTGTTCAGCAAACCTGCACAAACTCCCGTTGGTGACGGCTGCATCCTGGCGAGCACCCAGGTGCCAGGGCCTCCCACCTGGGGCAGCATCCGCAGCGCCCCATGTCATGGAGGAGGCTGGCTGGGATGGACACACCTTCCGATTTCATGCACATAAGCATCTGTTGAGATAAATCTACAAGATCACCTGAACTCTGGCTTCCCATTACTTTAAAAAAAATTTTTTTTTAAGATTTTATGTATTTATTTGACAGTGAGAGAGCGAGTGCACAAGCAGGGGGAGCTGCAGAGGGAGAGGGAGAAGCAGACGCCCTGCTGAACAGGGAGCCCGATGCGGGGCTCGATCCCAGGACCCTGAGATCATGCCCTGAGCTGAAGGCAGATGTGTAACCGGCTGAGCCCCCCAGGCGCCCTCTCCATCGCTTATCTGAAAGGAAGCCGCCTTTAGGGAAGATCCATGCCCCAGGCTTCCCCCCTCCTGGTCCTTCACCTTCTTTAATATTTAATCTGCAGAGGGTTTGCCTTGGAGGATTTGCAGAGAGCTCAGCAGGCTCCATGGAGCTTCCCAGGAGGGAGCCGAGAGCCGCGTCTCCTGAGCACCTGCCCCGTGAGAACCACCGCCACACGCGCTGTGTCCACATGACCCCCGGGCTACCATTCACTCAGTATTTTTCTACCACCTGGTTATCTTTGAAATTAAATGTATCATCTAAATGGTAAAATGTGCACCAATAGGTGACATGGAAAGCCGTTGTCATTTAACACAAGTGGAAGGTGACCAAGGCTGAGCACAGTTCACTTATTCATTCCAGTTTGTATCTATGCAAATGGATAAACGACTACTATTTATATTCCCGGATGAGAGAATATACGCACACACACAGGTACACAGCATTCGGGAATGAAGGGTGGATGTAAACGTAACGCCTAATCATGTGTCTATGCACATACCCCAGCCCGTGCTCCGTGCTGGAACGCAAGCCAGGAGGCGGTGCTGGGTCCGCCGGCGCGGGGTGGACGTGTGCGAGGGGCAGCTAGCGTGAGACAGGCGCGCACGTGATTAATGGTAGGGAAGGCCATCTGAGATCCTGACGGCTTGGACCCCAATGAAATGGGCCCTGAGGATGGGCTCTCATAGCAAACCCGATCGGGGTGTGGCCCGAGTGGCTCCGGACGTGTGGACAGTGTCCTTTGAAATGGCGAACGGTCGTCCACATGCCGGCGGCACTTCCCCTGTCCCGGCCGGCATTTCCCTCAGTCGTGCCTGCTCCACGCGGCTGCCCTGCGCTCCGTTTGCCAGCAGACCCACGCATTCGATGCAGCCGGACCCCAGAAGGCGACATGCAGCGGCAACTGCGCACTGGCATCTCCGACGTGCTGCGGGGGGTCAGGGGGCCGGCGCGGGGGAGAAGCAAAGCCCCGTCATCCGGCTTCCTCCTCTGAAGCTTCTGGGCTTTGAAATAAGGCAGTACTGTGTTTGGAGCAATGGGCAGTTTTCCTAGAAACGACGCTGAAGGCCACAGAGCAGGTGCCTGTCCTTCCTCACATATTAACTGAACTTGCAGTTGACTCTTTTTTTTTTTTTAAAGATTTTATTTATTTATTTCACAGCGGGAGAGAAATCACAAGGAGGCAGAGAGGCAGGCGGGGGGGGGGAAAGCAGGCTCCCCACTGAGCAAGGAGCCCGATGTGGGCCTCGATCCCAGGACCCTGAGATCATGACCTGAGCTGAAGGCAGAGGCTTTAACCCACTGAGCCACCCAGGCGCCCTGCAGTTGACTCTTAATTGAAAAAAACCCAACAGTCCATCAACGTGTCCTGGATAGCATTTCACGATATTTTGCCCTTCAAACGGCAGCCTCCTGCAGAGGGTGGATGAACAGGCACCTTGCAAACTGCTGAGGCCCCGGCTGGAGGGCAGCGCCCCCAGGGAGCGGGAGAGCAGGGGTGGGAGCCAGGGAGCAGGAGACGAGGGCCAGCCTGGGCCAATGCCTCCCAGCGCTGAGAGCAGCTCTCGGGCGTGGGACCAGAGCAGAGGAGGCCTTCCTTGCCGGACTGTTTTTCCCTGGGACAAAAAGTGTTTGTGTCCATCAGCGCCTTGCGGACCCCCAGTCAGAGAGGAGGCATCCAAATGGCACCTGCTCATTTCCGCGTGAGACAGGGACAGAGCGGAGAGAGAACAGCTCGGCACCCGCACGTGTTGGCCCTGCCACCGCAGCCACGGGCAGCCGGCACGTGGACATAATTCAGAACGTGGGGTCCCTGGGCTCCGAAGTGGACACGTCGGCCTTTGCAGGCAGACGAGATGAGGACTTGTGCTGAGCAGACATACTTGTGGGTAAGGTTTTAGGGACGGACTAGAAACCACGTTTGCAAGGACCGTGGTGCCTGGTGACGGGACGTCTGTACGTGCTCTTTTCACGTTGCTCTGGTCCTTGACCGAGTCCTTTACCACTTAACTGGTTTAGGGAACTCTTCCTCCACTTTTAACTGTTTTCCATACTTATATTTATCCTGTGCTGATATTCCAAGTGTGTCTGCGCGGCGAAGCCAGTGTCCTATTTCTAACTGAGGAGACTGAGGTTGGACGCTCCCCCGCCCATCCAGACACCCCCGCCCCCACCACCACACACACACACACAGTCTGCGGCCGCTCTCCGATCTCCTCAGGGGCCTCTGGAAAGAAGTGGGTTTAACAGGACAAACTTTCCCCGAATTAAACATCAGAACAACCAGAACAAGTGCTACACGCACAGACCCCGACCTGAGCCCGGCCTGTGCTGGGTCCACAGCTTGGCTTTGAGCTCCAGGACCCAGTGCCCTGAGGCCATTTGCAGATGTCTGTGCCGTGTTGTGGGGGCTGAGGGAGGGAAGCCCCCCGCCAGCTACAGGGTATGTGGCCTGGCTGCCCAGGGCAGGGAGGACAGGGGTCGGGCCACAAGGACTAGATTGGCCTGCCCTCCTGTTGGGAGCGGGGGATCCCAAACCCTTTACTATCAGGCAGGTGGGAAACAGGCCCAGGAGCCACAGCTCCCCTGATGGCGTGAAAGAGGAACATTGCTTCCTCCAGGGAAAAAGTGGCCAACACACTAATTAAAACAAGACGGGATGAATCAGGCTCAAACATGAACTATAACAGAAGGAAAGTGCTACCTCTCCCACGCCTTGGGCTGCACGTCACGCAGTCTGTACCCCCACCATGCACCCCGCACCCCCGTCACGCACCCCACACTCCCGTCACGCACCCCGCACCCCCGTCACGCACCCTGTACCCCATGTTGGGTGAGAGAGTAAAGGATTTCATGAACGGAGGGGGAAGAGGTGGAGGCTGCCCCGGACGTGTGTCCAGCAGCGTGAGGCCTGGGGCTCCCCACCGCAGGGCTGGGCCGGGCAGGGGCGCGTGGGGCGCTGGAGGCCACCACGGTTGGGGAGGCACAGACGTCCCCTGTGGGGTGTCCACCTGCCCCCCTGCCTCTGTGTGGGTGACACTTGGAGGGGAGCCTCAGGGTGGGGAAGGGCCGTGGGCCCACCGCCCGCCCACAGCAGGTGCGGGGCTCCGCGGAGGCATGAGAACCGCAGAGTCTTAAATACTAAAGTTGACGACTCCTTTGCTCTTGAAAAAGCAGAATCTAATTACCTTCTTGTCAGTTCTGGTAGCTGTTGAGGAAGAGAAAAGGGAAGGAGCAGCAGAGGAAACAGCAGCCGTAGGTACGTTTGTTGAAAGCTCAATTTTCTGGTTCTTCCTGGTGGTCATATTTCTTTTTTCTCCAGAGCATTTTGCTTACTTCATTTATAATAAATAACCCCTAAGTACATCCTGTATTTGCTCACAAGACAGAGTCAGAAATCATGAGAAAATACCACAAAGAAAAATTTTGTCTCAGAAAGGTACATGTATATATATATATATTTCCAGAAGCACGACTTGGTGCTCTCATTACCAGTTCTGGGCATCATTTAAACTTCCTGGAGGTGTTTGCCTGGTGGAACCCCTCCTGCCCGCAGACTCGCAACACACGCTTGCGTGCACAGGACCTGTATCACTTAAGGTGGAGTTATTTTATTATTTATTTTTTTTCAAAGATTTTATTTATTTATTTGATACACAGAGAGAGAGATCACAAGGAGGCAGAGAGGCAGGCAGAGAGAGAGGAGGAAGCAGACTCCCTGCAGAGCAGAGAGCCCAATGCGGGCCTCGATCCCAGGACCCTGAGATCATGACCTGAGCCGAAGGCAGAGGCTTTAACCCACTGAGCCACACAGGCGCCCAAGGTGGGCTTATTTTATACAAGAAAGATCTTTCTAGCTTGTAAGATTAGGTTAGCACACTAGCTCAGGAAATGCCTTAAGAGCTACATTGTTGCTTCTTCAATGTCAGGATCTTCTGTGGACACAGTGTTTGTTGGAAGCCAAGGCCGTCTGAAGCGATTCTGTTTTGCCCCCTTGGGGGCTAAGCCATAGGACGACCCGGGCATCCGGAAACAGGTGTGCGTGCTTCGGGGGGCTTGCCGTCCTGACACCCTCCGGGGGCTTTCTTTCCCATAGGCTGGGGTTCAGAAATACGGAAAAAGGAAGTAGAAAAAGAAGATAGAACCCGCAGGTGACTTCAATTCCTTTATCAGCTTGAGCGGATCCGTGATGGTGAGGCGGGCAGGTGCGTGTTGAGCAGGATCCCGAGGTGCGGGCCGGGTAGGGGGACACACGCTGGGTCTGTGTGGAGGGGGAGCAGGCGTGGGGCCCCCCGCCCCCCACGGGCTATGTTGGGTGAGAAGTAGGAGAGAAACTCGTGTCTTGAGAAAGCGTGAGGGCTGACAGACGCTCCCTCCCTTTCAGCAAGGACGGCTCCCGTGTGGCCATCAGTGCTCGCCCCTGTCTTGGGGGGAGCGACAGCCCTGTGTCGGGCCTCGGCTGCTGCGTCACCCCACGGCGGAGCGCGCTTCCGGGGCCGGGAGGGTCAGGCCTTCAGCGCCGGGACAGAACCGGGGAGCTGGGGAATCCTGGCCAGCGCGCTGGGCGCCTGGTGGCGAAGGGCAGTGGCGGCAGTGGCTCCGAAGACAGAAGCACGCGGCATGGCCGTCCCCGCTCCCGGACGTTGGTTTCCATGTGCGTGATTCTCACAAAACTCCACGAGGTCTGGGCTGTCGCCATCGTCCCACGACAGGACGAGGAGACCGGGGCGCGTGGGGAGACAGGACGCGTCTGGGGCCGCAGCTGCTCGGCGGCCGGGGGCCCGGGGGACCCACACGGCCTCCCGCCGGAGCCCGCCCGCCCCACCCCCTCCTCCACGAGGGAAGGACCCCGCATTCCTGTCCTTTCCACCAGGAGGCCCCGTGTAGCCCGTGAGGAGGCCCAGCGCAGGGTCACCGAGACCCAGGAGGGGGCGGCGCGTTTAGAAATCCTCCAGACAGTGAGGGAAAGCAGCGAACACACGCAGCCCCTGGGACACACCAGCGTGGCACACACGCCCACGGAAACTTCAGACACTCGCGGCCGCGTGGAAACTGTGGGCGTGAGGTGTCGCGCACAACGAGGTGGGCTTGGCACGTGTCGCCACGGCTACGGCCCGCGCTCCCCGGCGAGCCGATGGACTTCCCTGGGCCGGGGTCTCTGGATTCGGGGCAGCAAGCGGGAGGGGAGCGGAAGGAAGCATCTGTCGTGGCGTCGGGAGCCCAGAGCGGGACGGTTGCGGGGGCCCCCAGGGCCACAGGCAGCATGTGTGTGCGCCCTCCGTGTGGGCCGTGCCGTGGCCCCGGGGCAGAGCTCTCTGTGGGGCCCTCGTCCGTGACCCCGTCTGCTCCTGCGGTTTCTGGGTCACGGCCGTGCCGTCCTTGTCTGTCGTGGGGACCCCCCCCAAGCCGGGCCTCTTCCTTCCTCGGGGGCTGGAGGGCCCTCCTGGCAATGGTCCCACTGTCCCTCTCGGATCTCAGGTCTGCAGGCCCTGGGCCCTCCCAGCTCCTGCCCTGCCTCCCCCTCAAGCCTGCAAGGACGGGGCTGCTGCTGCGTGGGGTCCCATGCATTGCATTCCCCCTTCTTTGGCCACTTGCAACCCTAAATGTCAGATGGCCGGAGCGAGCATGAACTAACTGGTCCCACACGGGGAGGTATCCTCGGTGCCCTCTGATAAAAAGCCTCCTTCTTCTCTCCCTCTGCAAGTCTTCATTCCCTCGGATGTCCATAGAATTTCTTCCAAGACTATCCCATGACTTTGCTTTTCCTGCTACTTCAGTTAAATATTGGATCTGTCAGGTGCTGCTCAATCTTCCACGAAGATAAGAATTTTCTGAGGGATTTGCTCAGTGTGACGATTTCCAGGCCCTGCCCAGGCCAGAGGATCCGCGGCCCGTGAGCTCACTGTCCCTCCCTCCCCCCGCCCCGGGGACGCCATCTAGACAACACGGTGAAGGAGAGGGTGCCTGGGCTCTGCCGCTCCGTGGTCCTTGCTGTGGGAATAAGGGCGTAGACGCAGAACCTGCTGAAGGCTATTCTTGCTCTTACTTGAGTGAATAATCCCTGTACCCCTGCACCCTTGGGACGTGGCCCGATCTGGAGAGAGGGTCCTTCCAGATGTCCTTAGTGAAGACGGAGTCCTGGAGACGGGCAGGCCTTTCTCCATAGGACCTGTGTCCCCGTAAGAAGAGGTGACATGCACAGACACATGCGAGCGGACACAGCCACGTGCTGGTGGGGCAGAGGCCGCAAAGATGAGTCTGCAGGACCTGGGGCGCCAAGGTCAGTGGGCAATGTCAGAAGCTGGGGGGATGGGCGGGGCTGATTTCAGATCCTCCACAAGGGACCGGCTCCGCGGACACCGGGATGCCTGGCGGTGGCCTCCAGAGCCGTGAAGGGAGACGATTCTGTGCGTTTAAGCCGCTCAGTGTGTGGAAATGTGCTCTGACAGCCCTCGGAACCAGAGACCGGGGGTTGCTGAACTTGTGCGTTCAGGGAGAAAGGAGGGAGCGTCACCAGCTGGAAGCTGGAGGGCCCCTGTCCGGGGTCCCTAACAAACCAGTTTGCATGGAGAGACCTTGTTTGCAGAGAGAATACCTATCTGTGGCTGAAACAATATTATTATTATCATTAAACTTTGAAAAAAGGGGCATCAAAGCCATCAGGGTAAATGCATTTGAAAAGAGATTCGAGTACGCATTTGAAAACCAGGGTAGCCCTAAACCCAGACAGCCTGCGTCAGAAAAGATGTGTCCGTTGGAACAGGAGGGTGTCTGTGTTCACTCAGAGTCTGCGCCTTTAGGCTGTGGGCCATGGGGTCCCCTCATCCCTGCAGCCCTGCCTGCTCCCCTCCACCCCCAGACACAGGCAACTTCCCTCATCACTTGGAAATAAAACAAAACACACGTGTTTGGGGTCACTTTTGAGAGCTGGAGAGCCAGTGGGTGGTAGCAAGCTGGATGAGGCAGGTCTGCGGACCCGGCCGGAGCCGGGGGGGGGGGGG
>LNAC01000001.1:1713631-1860261 GCA_002007465.1 Ailurus styani | reverse complement strand
GGGGGGGGGGGGTCGGTGGGGGGCAGGAGCAGGGGCAGGCAGGGGGGAGTGCACTCCTGGGATCCCGGCCACCTCTCCCGGGGGCTCACACTTCGCATCCAGGTCCCTGTTGCCGCAGAGGCAGCACGGAGACCTTTCCGTTCCGTGTCCTGGTGCCTGGGAGGTCTCCGAACCGTTTCTACCCGGTGCTGACCACTGCGCTAGGGTTTTGCCTTGTGGGACGATGGTCATTTCGCTCTTGGGCTGATAAGTGTCCTGACTTTGAGTTCCTGCCCCTGAGGCTGTTCTTCTGTGCTTCCCCCAAGTCTGCTCCGAAGGTCTTTCCAGGCGGAAGGGCCTCTCCCCGGGGGTGCGGATGGACGGACAGGGACGACCCGTTTTGCTTCATGCGACAATTCACCTCTTCTGCCCCAAACTCACAGGCTGTGACCCGACCTGGCATCAAGGACGAAGGGGGCCTTGCGAGCCTTTGAGGGTCTCTCACCCTCCGGAGCGGTTCGGGGTGCCTGCTGTCCCCATGGGGCCTTCTCGAGGTGAACCCCATTTTTGGCCACGGCTCTGAGGTTTCCCCTGCAGGGGTGGGTTTCGGGTCGCTGCCGGCCCCTGGGATGATGCCCACAAGCCCTCCGCAGCCTCCTTGGGGAGCCAGGCGCCCACCCTCTCACCGCAAAGCCCACCTCCGAAGCCGCTGCTGGCACGCCGTGTGCATGGGCACGACCCTGACCCTGACGTGTCCGTCTGATTGAAGTGCCCCGGGGCCCAGCGGCCCTGCCACGTCCGCTCATCCAGATGGACCCTGGGCTGGTCTTCCTTCCAACCAAGTAAAACCCCTTCAGATTTCACTTGTGGGAAAAATAAAGACTCAGGCTGACTTGTCCTTCTGGCTCATGATAAGAACGCATGCAGTGGGAGCCCCCGCGGCTCGTCTCCCTCTGACTCTTATCACGTTCGGCCCCAGCTGTCAACCCTGAGCAGGGACACCGTGTGCACAAATCACGTGCACCTCGTGCTCCGTCCGACACTTGCTCGTAAATCCACGCTGCTACGAGTCTCCTTGGTCCTTCTCGGGCTGGTGACCGGCTTGATCCCGACGGGGCCAGCAGCAGCTGCTCCCTGAGTAGGTCCTGAGCCTCTGCGTGTGTGTGGAGCTCACGCTCCCGGCTCCCGGCTCGCTCAGGGTGGCCGGGGAGTGGCCCGTGGCCATGGGGCTCTCAGGCGCAGGGGTGAGTTCCGTGGCACTGAGACCACCGCCCAGTTGTTCGGAAGGTCCTGTCCGGGTGGGGGTTGGTCGGAGGTGTCCTAGCCTCCCGGGCTCTGCAGGTCACCCCAGAGGGCAGGCTGGACTCCCTCCCCTGACACCAGCAAATGCTCCTGTCGGCCTCCGGACCCGGTTCCCTCATCTCTGTGCCAGGTGCTCTGAGTCTGCCTGTTCGTGCGTGTTCTGTATTTGTGCTTCTCCCCTCAGGCTTTGTTCTTAGAATTCCTAACGTGGCACCTTGTACTTCCCAAATTTGGCCATAGCAACGTCTCCCATCAAATACGGTCCTCTGTGCTGCGCTTTGCTCTGGCGCATCCAGAAGTGGGGTCTGCTTCTCCCCAGAGCCCTGGAGCCTGCGCAGGCCTGGCCACCTGCTTGGAACCAATAGAACGTGGAGTCAGTTACCGTGTCAGAAGCCGGCGTCCAAGACGACCGTGCTGCACGAGAGGTTCTGGTCTAAGCATGAGGCTCCACACGGGAGGGAGGGACAGAGACCGAGAGACACAGAGACCAGGGGCCCTGCTCCTCGCCCCAGTTGAGACCCTTGAAGCAGAGAAAAACTTCCAGCCAAGCCCATCCCATGGTCTTGCCTCACAAAACTGTATGAAAAAGTAGTCATTCCTTTGACAAGACGTCTTGCTGCCGGCACCGTGACGCCCCAGTGTGGAGACCTCCCGGCCTCCAGGGGCTGAGGGGCAGGTCTCCAGATTGCGGGCATGTCTTGTCAAAGGAATGAAGAACCAAGAGGAAAATACGATGAACACAGCTGAGGAAGAGGAGACACACTCACTCATCAAATGATGGAAGGTGAGGATGCCCCAGAATTTTAGTTTCTTGGAGTCCAAGTTCTACCTCACGCCCCATCTGGCAGTGAAAATTTGGGGACACTCCAACAGGTAACTTAACCTGTTGTTCTCTTAACTTAAGAGAAAATACAGACTCACCCTCTCCTTCTTCATCGTTTCCTTGGGCCCAAGGACATGGTCTCCACACAGGCACTGGCTCTCTCTCAACCCTGCAGACCCCCCGCCGCCTTGGAGCGCCTTGCTGGCACCATCACGCGGGGCTACCAGGAAAAACAAAAAGTTACTTGCTAGAAATTGCTTAGGTTATGAAATTTAGTCCACAGCCTTAGGAAAATAAATTGGGCTACATCCCCAAATTAAAAATGATCAATCGTCCATTTCAAGGGCATATTTAATCAATGCTAACCGGGCTCCGATTAGCTGCGCAGTGTCGTTCCGGTGGCCCGAGTCCCGCACGGACTCCGTAGTCTTCACTGACCACGTTTGTTGTAATTACCTCAGCTTACCCATTAATTAGCTGTCTTTTATATTTATCTTTATATTTAGAAAGTCACATCTCAATGTTGCTACTTGGTAGAAAATAATTCCCTTTTACTTTTCTCTTTAAGCCTGTATTTTCCAAGAAATCAAGCGAGCTAACCTGGGTCATCAGTCTCAATTTACTTTAAAAAACTTTAAACAACAAGAAATGAAAAGTCATAGATATTATTTTCACGTTAATTTGCATGTAAATGATACTATCAGCTTATCGCTTATTGTTTAGGGAAGGGGAATCTTATAAAAATCAAAGGGGAGTTTAAATCAACGTCAGCCAAGACAAAGCTACTAATAATGTTTTCTAAAGTCTTTTATCATTTGTCTCAAAAATATTATTTATTCCTCATGGAAACTTGATGAGAGCTTCTGGTGTTTGCTGGTTTGTCTGCCTCTGTGGCTGACCCTGCCGGTCCCCTCTGCCTTCGCTCCAGGGAACCCCTGTGCCCTTGCTCCGGGGTCCCCCCACCCTCGCTCCAGGGCCCCGTGCCCTCCCTCTGGGGACCCCTGCTCTCACTCCGGGACCCCTCCCTCACTCCGGGGACCCCCCCACCCTCACTCCGGGGACTGGCGCCCCCAGGCGCTCAGGTGACTTCCGCTCATGGTGGCAGTTGCAGTGTGGTCGCTGAGTCCCCCCCTGCAACCAGCTCCAGGGCAGGAGGCTCACGCTGGAGCCCGAGCTGGCGGCACATGCGGAGGCAGCCCCTGGCGTGGATCGCAGCCGGCCTGAGGCCACCCCTCTGTCGAACACGCTCGGGTGCCCCCCACCAGTGCGCGTCACACCATCCCCGTCACGGTGACGACAGGTACGGGGTCCCGAGCACGCCTGGTCGGCTGGCCTCTGCGTAGTGACTCTGCCTTCAGAGCAGCTCTGGGGGCCCTGCGGTCTGTGGTCGCCCTGGAGGAAAGGCGGGCGGTGTGAGGGGCACAAGGCTGCCATGTCGGAGTGAGGCTCTGTTCCCAGCTTGTCGTTTCCAGAAGCATTTCCTGTTCACGGAAGCCAGGTGTTGCAGGTGAGATGCAGGGGTGGGGGTGGCCACGGGCCGGGAGGCTCAGCACGTATGGGGACCGGCCGTGACCACGACTGTCTTGCAGGTGGGGCGCAGTCAAGACGGGGGACGGGACTCTGCGGCTGCTCGCTGTTGGGACTCTTGCTCTGGGACCTGTCAAGCCTGTGGCTGACGTAGCTGACTGGGCGATTCCGAAGACCCTGCTCTCCTTAGCCGTCACTTGCTGTGAGCCAGGCCCCGTGTGGGCACAGGGGGCCAGGTGACTGCTGTCATCATGTCTGATCAGGGCCACACGTGATCACCCAGCACTCTGCCCGGCCGTGGCTCCCGTATCTGTGCTGGGAGCGAGAAGGCCCCGGAAGCAGGAACCCTCCGCCTGCTCGGGGAGGCCCCGTGTCCCTCCACTTGTCACACTCCCAGCCCAGAGGGCCCCCCGGGGCTCCCCTGCAGCCCCAAAGGCTGAGCATCGTCTTCACAGGACACGTTCCTGTGCAGATCATCTCCTGGGGGAGACACTTGTGCCAGGAGAACCGTTTTAATTGAGATGCTTTAAAAAAACAATGAAACACGATGAGAGCAGAACCTAAACTCCGCCTCGCCGCTAGCCGGCACCGCGTCAGGCAGCCCGTTTCGGAAGGTGGACGATGTGAGCCCCAGCACGGGAGTCAGGAAGACGGATGGGCTTCATTTAGATGTGCTGGCAGCGAGCACAGATGCACACACAGCCGCTCTGCCGCTCAGATGCGTGTCGCTCACACTGCGGCGGAGGGATGAGATGTGTTTGTGGTGCTGGGACAGAGCCGGCTGCCTTCGCTGGCTCTGCGGGGAGAGAGCCACGGCCACCGAGAGAAACCACGGTCCCCGGGTTTGCTCCAGCAGCATCCAGCAGTCGGGGCACAGGAGCGTTCTAGGAAATGCTCAGACTCCCTTCGTCTGGTTGCACCCCCGACAACCCAGCTCCTTTCCTGCAGGAATGCGGGGCGCTGCCATCTGGGGAGTCCCGTCCTGTGGCCGATCAGGGGTGAGGGATGGAGGGAGGGTGCACAGGGTGCCGTGGTGAAAGAGCCCTGTGCTTTGGTGGAAACTCCCCTTTTCATCCCTGTTCTGTGCCGTTGACGAGGACCTCAAGCTGCTTCCCACATGACAAAGGGCTTGTGCAGTCTCCATGGGACTGGTTTCTGCGGGGATCCTGTGAGAGACCCATCAGCAGGTGAGGAGCCTGGGGTCAGAGAGCTCAGCACACTCCCCACCCCCTAGCGACCAGTCTGGGAGCTCCGTGGTTTGGGGACCCCAGGCTCAGCCTCTGGCCACCTGGCGGGCTGTGGAGGAGGCCCTGAGGACATCGGGGTGGGGTTGGCACTGAGCAGTGACATCTCAACACAGAGAACTCAGAAGTGCCATCCCGACAGTCAGTGGCCCCGACGGTCAGTGGCCCCAGTGATGAGTGGCCCTGACGGTCAGTGGCCCCAACAGTTAGTGGCACTTGGGCTGACAACCCCGCCCGTCCGCAACATTTAAGGCCCTGCACAGCCAATTCACAACCCTCCGGTCTCCTTGTACACTAGCGCTGTGTGTGAGGGTGCAAGGGCATGTGATTGTGTGAGAGCAAGTGGGGTGAGTGTGAGCGAGTGTCTGGATGTGTGTGTGTGTGAAGGTCTGGCGTGAGTGAGAGCTGAGTGAATGTGTGAGCACGTGTGTGTGTGTGTGTGTGAAAGTCTGGGGTGTGTGTGGGGCTGGAGGCGGTGGGTCTGAGTGTGTGGATGTGGCTGTGCATGCATGTGTGTATCTGGTGTGTAGGTTGCGAGTGTGCATGTCCGCCCGTGGGAGGGGAGGACGCAGAAGGTCAGGCCAGCAGCTCACGTCCCTTGGGGCACCGCTGGTCACGCTCGCCATGGCTCAGCTCGGAGAAGCATCTGGTGGCCATTCGTTATTTAAAATAGAATACCTTTTGCAGAAAGACTCCAGATTACTTCATAATGTTTATGTTGGAAACATATGAAAATTGATGGTAGTTAAGAAAACAACTTTTTGAAAATTATCACTAAAAGCTCGTCGCCAAAGATTGTGCTCTTTGCCTGGTTGGGAGTTTTCTCCCCCAAACCAGAGCTCAGGCACCATATGTCAGCGGCCCGGGCCTGCACTCCTGTGCAAATGTGCCCATGAGGCCTCCCACCGGTCCTTCAGACGGTGTCACATACATAAGCGGGGACACAGCAGCGGAGCTGCCACCTCGCGCGGCCCGAAGGCTGTCTCTCCGTGGGCCCGCGCCTCCCGCGGCTCCCGGAGGGCGCGCTCACCCGCGGCACTGGTAGGACTGGCTGGGAGAAGTCAGGGTTCGATTCTGAAGCTTACACAGAATGCAAAGAAGGAAGAACACACGCTGAAGAAAATAAAGTTATTTCGTAAAAATCTGAGGCATTTTATTCGGGCTTTGCGGTGCCAGGTAAGGACGGAGGGGCTGCTGGAGAGCCTGGACGCTGGACGCGCCCCTCGCTGGGTTCACAGCGAAAGTGAAGCTGCGATGTCCTTCTAGAAACAAGATGTGTCAGTAAGGGGAGATCCCCAACAGGAAAACTGAGTCTTGACTCCCATTCCGTACAGGCCACAAAAAAATAATACACCCCAGATGAGTCAGGAATTTATTTGAATGTGAAGGATAAGGCGAGAAAGCTTTTAGAAGGTTAATATCGGGGAAGTCGTCCAGACCTGGGACAGGCAGGGGCGTCCTGACATGGATTGATAGGCACTCACCATAAAGAACACTTGAAAAATTAGATTACATCTGAATAAAAAAATTTCATCATCAAAAGGCTCTATCAAGACCGCGGGAAGGCAAGCTGCGTGAAGGTGCAGATATTCCCAGTACATCATCCGAGAGAGGGGATCACGCTTAGAGCATATCAACTCCTTCCCATCAACAAGGAAAAGACAGGCAGCCCGACTGTAAAAATGGGCCAGAACCTGGACCAGGTTACAGAAGTGAGTATCCAAACTGACCCTGAACGTGAGAAATTGTTCACGGCCGGGGTCATCAGATGTGCGTGGAAACCTTATGGGGCGTCGACGCCACGAGGGGCTCTGTGGGTGGGTGGGGGGGGGTGTTTGGCTGCGGTGGGCAGCAGCGGACACAGAGGTGTTGGGACCCTCATCGGGGGCAGCTCGGAGGGGCAATCGGCACAGCGCTGTGCAGAACCGTTTCCTGTTGTCTCAGAAAGCTGATCGGATGCACCGCGTGCCATTCAGTGACGCTCTCCTTGGGTGTTCAGCCAACAGAAATGTGTGCATACACTCATTCCGAGACGTGGACGGGGCCGTGCGCAGGAGCCCTCCCTGACACACTCACACTGTGCCCCGCGCAAGCAAGGGAGGGGTCCTACAGCAAAGAGAAGCAGCAAATTACAACTTCCCACGAGCCCCCGGATGGATCTTACAAGCATAATGTTGAGTGAAGAAGCCAGACACAAAATGCCCACACCGTGCCTGGGGGCCACGCTTTCTCTGACACGCATCCACCTGGCGTGGGGTCCATGCACCTCCCCTTGACTCTCCAAGGGCTAGAGCCCACTTCTACCAACATGGACGGCAGAACTGACACGCAGGACTTTCAGGGCTGGGCCACCAGACACAAGCAGCATTGTCTTTGTTCACCAGGGTGCTGGGACTCGAGATCCCCTGCTGCCTAGGAAAACACCCCAACTCAGTGGCGTGAAACCACAGACGTGGTGTGTGCGGGTGCAACAGAGGGTCAGGATTCGGGGCACACAGAGCGAGGATGGCTGGTTTCCCCTGGGAAGAGCCGGAGGCTGCTGTGAGCCGAGAGACAGAAGCTGGAGTGGCTGGGGCTGCGGGTCCGTTGCCGTGAGATGTGTCTGCCCACGCGTGTGCACAGCCCGGCTCGGCGACATCTGTCATCCAGATCTCCTGCTCACGGCCCGCAGGCTCGTCTGCCTCGGGGGGGTGGTCAGACTTCCCACATGCCGCAACAGCGAGCTGGAATGATCCATAATCCCGTCTAGATGAAGTTTGACTGCATGCGACATTAACTGTGATGACCTGGATGGCGGTTACCCCTGCAGGGACGAGAGTGACCAGATGGAGTGCGACAGGGGCTTCTGGGTTCCGGCAACGTTTTATTTTGTGATCTGAATGTTACGGGTTTAATCTAGTTTGGACAATTCTTCATGCTACACACTTAGGGTTCCTGTGGTCTTCCACATTCACATTATACTGCCCTGAATATCCCATAAAATAAACAAGCCTCAATTACTGCGTGCTTAGTGTGCACTAGACCTCACATTGATGCTTTTCCTACATCCCCCCTTTGATCCTTGCAGTGCTTCTGTTACTCGGGAACTGTTGTCACAGAGAGGCGAAGGACTGGCCCCCGTCGGCCCTTAGTGGCGTGAGGCTGTTGACAAGCGGTTCGATGGATCCCAAGCCCTGGCTCCTAACCAGAATTTATATTGTTCTTAAAATGAATGCTCTAAGCCATCCAGTGGGCAATCAGCAGAAATCTAATAAACAAAATGGTAAATGAAAGCACATCGTCCAAAGTTCAACCTCACCAGAAATCAAAGAAATACAAATTCAAGCCATGAGGATTTATTTTTCTTCTTTATCAAATTGGCAATGATCAAGAGCATGCGATTGGCTATATTTGGGAAGTTTACGGGGGAGATGGTTATGCCTTTTGGTGGGGGTGGAGATTGTTGCACATGTCTTGCAGATATTTGACAGATATCCATTAAATATTTAAATGAACATAGCCTTTAACTTAGCAATCCCAATTCTAGTGACCCCCCCTAAGAATAATGGGGCAATCACTCAGGACACAGATGGCGAGGTCAGTCACCATCAGGTGTCAGAGCACACAGACGAAAGAGGGAGGGAGGGGGAGGGCGGGCAGGTGCGGGGCACAGAACAGATTACGACACCCCCAAACATGGGTCATGGAATACGCTATGGAACATTCATTGCACATGGGGAGCGTAGTAGGAATGTCCGTGTCGTGTTCCTCACACAGTAATCCGTCCCGCGCGTGTTGATGTGCACACGTGAACAGAGCACTTTGTGGTACATGTTAGAACCCAGCCGGCACATGCATGTCCTGCCGGTGTACACAGCAGTGAATGGAGTGTTCCAAAATGTAAACAGAGGGCGCCTGGGTGGCTGAGTGGGTTAAAGCCTCTGCTTTCGGCTCGGGTCATGATCTCAGGGTCCTGGGATCGAGGCCCCTATCGGGCTCTCTGCTCGGCGGGGAACCTGCTTCCTCCTCTCTCTCTGCCTCTCTGCCTACTTGTGATCTCTCTCTCTCTGTGTCAAATAAATAAATAAAATCTTAAAAAAAAACAAAAAACAAAAAAAACCAAAATGTAAACGGAATTTTGGGGAGGGTTAGTAGCGTCATGCGTCTTTTTATTGAGAGTGTTTTTGTAGTGCCCTGAGCTTATCCGTGCATACATACATTCTCTCTTCAAAGTCTTATGAAACTGAAGCCATATGGAAAATGCACACAAAACAGTGTTAAGTACAAAAATAAGGCTCATGATCATATGCTCCCCATGATTAAAACTGCGTGGGGTCTGCATGCAGCAGAAAAAAAAACCCAAAAGAAATAACAACTGCAATGAAAGGACAGGATTTTTTAACCTATTTTTTTGTTTTGTATGTCCACACTAATTTTGAATACAGAACTGTGAAATTACCCCACGATCTCGAAACAGAAGCCGTACACTGAAGTTCAGGTACAAGGCCAGTGTCCCCCGCAGGAGCTCCTACGGAGACAGACACGCAGCTCCGCGTGGAGGGTCTGGGCTACCCGCCCCCGTCCCCCTGCCCGCAGCTGGGAGCGGAGCAGACCTGGGATCTGATGTTGGGGGTGATGGCCTGCTGGGGGCCGTCCATAGTGGGACCTCAGCTTTCTCCCCAGTAGGGTGGGCTCCTGCGTCCTCCCTTAAGGGGCCTCCTGCCCAGCCTGAATGGATCCCTGCCCGCCGCTGCTGTGGCCTCTGACACTGCTAACCGTCACCCCTGCCTGAGACGTCCCTTGGGGTCCAGTCCGCACCCTGGGATGGCCTCCTTCTTGCTCCTAAGACCCAGCCCCTCTCCCCGCAAACCTCGGTCTGTCCCCCTCTCCTCTCACCAGTTTGCTCCTGCTCATCCGGGGACCACGGGTTCACGTCACTTCCAAAGGGAAGCCTGGCCTCTCTTGCTCTTTCTCTGCCTGACTCCAGAAACACACACCTGTCCAGCACACACCCAATCACACACCTGTGTGCGTGCTTCCACCCACGCAGATGCTCAAACACCTTTGCACACAGACCTGTGCTCACAGGCACGCACACACAGACTCACCGGCTCACCCTTGGCACAAGCACACACACATGTTCACACTGAACCTAGAGTCTCTGCAGCCCGGGGTCACGGTTCCTCCTTGCACGACAGACACCCTGCATTCCTCGATAGCACTTATCACCATCATCATTGATTTTTAAGTGATTAATTACTGCATGTCTGTCTTTCTGCCTGGACTGCACACCCAGACCCACCCCTGTTTTACATGAAGCTCTACTTCTGAACCCCGCAGAGTGCTAGGCACCTGCTCAGAAACACCAGCCAGGTGACAGTTGGCCGACTGGTTGAGCAGCTGGGGTGATGGGTGACTTCCCAGCATCGGGGCCGCACCTCACATTATCTGGGAGGTCAGGGAGGTACGTGGGAGGACAGGCCGAACCCCTGCCCACCCAGGAGCGAGGACAAAGTCACCAGCAGCCCGTTGGGGTCTTGTCTGTGGGATCAGCGTCCACACGGGCACAGACACAAGGGCACACACACACGCGCTCTGCAGGTGTGACGATCCCACTGCATGCTCCCTATTTCCTGATCTCTGCACCCTCGTCCTGCCTCCCCTGCCTCCAGGTCCCCCCAGGACGCCTCCACAGGGCCTGTGATGCAGCCAGGTGTCCAACACACCCGGATGGCCCTCCGTTTTCAGGCTTTGTCCTGGAGTCTCTACTTTCAGGCCCTTCGACTGAGAGGAGAGTCCCAGGACAGAGCCCGGCGGCCTCCCCGGGCCCCGCATGGGCCGCGGCCGAGAGCGCGGATGGCCTGCTGGGACGACGGGGTGGGGGCACGGGACGCTGGGTGCCGCGTGGCCACGGAAAGGGCCCGATGTTGCGGGGTGCCGGTGAGGGGTGGCACCTGCAGGCCCCCGGACAGAGCTGAGCCTGGACAACAAGGTCGAGCGGGGTTCGCAGGGGGAAGCACGGCTCCCCCAGCCCTGGGCCTGCGGCAGATGCGGCGTTGATGGAGCGAGGGGCCCGGCTTCAGGTGCTCCGGCAAACACAGTGGGAGGAAGCTTCCAGCATTCTATCCCAGCAAGCCGTGCGGGAGACGGTCTGTGCCGGCCTCTGATTACATCGGGCAATTAGAAATCCAGTCATATTTCTACGATTCGTAGGTCAGTGCGCAAACGAGGCACTCATCTGCGCTTTCTAATACGCTTGGGCCTCACAGGTATTCCAACAGTCTCTGGGCGTGACCATAAATTTGGACGGGATTCTAATCATCTCCTCGTGTACTCGGGGTTTCTTTTTTGTGTCAGTAATTGCTTCCTAATTATCTTCCAGTTGCTAAATAACACTTTACTTAGTTTATCAAACAGAATTTTCTAAAGCGCCTCCGGAAGGCATTGTCAACACTTGACTCTGATTACCACCATCCGGCAGAAGTGAGCCGTCAGCCTCTGGCACGGGTGCAGAATGCGCCAGACTCGCACAGGGTCCTCGCGGCGACTCCAGGCAGGAGGCAGCCTGGGCCCAGGGTGCCCGGGAGCCGGTGACCTGCTGTGTCTGGCCATCCCGCAGGTGTGATCCAACGCAGCACGCGGGGACTTGAGTTGGAGCTCTGAGGCGTGAAGACAGTGGAAGTCACCATTCTGCCCTCACAGCAAGAACAAGCTGCCCCCAGGGACCATCAGACAACCGAGTCTGCAGGACACCTGTCCGTGACACCTGGAGGGCCAGGTGAGTGCCCAGTCACAGCCAGGACCCACACGCCAGGGGCAGAGCCCAGGGGAGCCCTAACCGATGGGGCGTTTCCAGGTAGTGTTGGTGACTTGCTGGAGGCCTGCAGGTGGGAGAGATTCCCAGGGCTACCGTTTCAGGGCGCTGAACATTCATGGTGTTTCCCCCGGGAACCCTACTGCGTTCTCCCAGAGAGGAGCAGGGAGAGGCCCCCCCACCCTCTGCCCTGTGGCTTTGGGGGCGGGGGAGAATGTGACCAGCCAGAAATAAGCCGTCTCTGGGGCTCACTCTTTTATTGTGCTTGAGCCTTTTCATAGCAGCATTATTGCTTCCCCAAAGCTCCGAGGCCTCCAGGCAACGACTGGCCATTCCCTTAGTAATTTCCATACCTAAAAGGCCGTGCACATTCGTTTCACTCAAAAAATGTTTATTGAGTGTCTCAGGTTTTGTTTATTCATTCAACAAGTGTTTATTACCTATGCTGTGCCAGGCCCTGTTTAAGGCTCTAGGACGGTAGCAGTGTGTAAAGCAGCACATCTACTATTTCTTGAACATTCCAAGAACATTCTGACCCCAGGGCCTTTGCACTTACCTTTCTGGAGGCTGGAGGGCTCTCACTTTCCTCTTGTCTGCACAAGGGCCAATTGCAGCGAAGCCCACCAGTCTGCCGTCTTCCTTAGAACTCCTAATGCCCTCACCTTGGTCGATTTTCCTCAAGGGCATCCATCCTGAGGAAGCACCGAAGGGCTAACACAGGGTAACTGCTCTGCAGGATAGTAAAGTCTTCTTGGTAACCAGGCAGTGAGCAGGGCTCGGCTCTCAGCGTGGTCTGGAGTAGGTTGTGGAGGTGTGGGGGGCTCAGGGTCACACTGGTGAGAGGATTCGTTTCTGTCAAACCTATGTGGGTGTTTCTGCACTGCGCCTTCTGTCCCAGCCCCTGCCCGGGGGGTCTGATGCCAGGGAGGAGGACAGAAGAAGAGTCGGATCCTCTGATCTAAACTCTTTCTGACCCTGTCTGTGTAAGCTTCCCAGAGCTGGGAAGCAAAGTCCCACTTGCCATACGGTAACATTCATAGGGATTAGGGCACGGACATTCTGGGGAAGCAATGATCGGCTCGTTGCACAATCGCCTCCCGTCCCCACCCTCGGAGCTGGGAAGTCTTTCCCCATCCCGCGCGTCAGGACCTGTGCCTCACGCTGGTGTCCTCCCCACACTAGGATTCCCTGTAAAACTCCACCATGTGCTTCCCTGTGCCTGATTCTACATATGTTGGGTCATCCTAGGGTGACCTCCCCCAGAAATTCCTAAAAACTCTCCTCTTTTTTTTCTTTTAATTTCAGTTAGCCAACATCATTAGTTTTTGATGTAGTGTTCAATGCTTTATGAATTGCATGTGACACCCAGTGATCATCACATCACATGTCCTCCTTAATGCCCACCCCCCATTTATCCCAGCCCCCACCTACGCCCCCTCCAGCAACCCTCAGTTTGTTTCTAGAATGAAGAGTCTCTCATGGTTCGTCTCCCTCTCTGATTTCTTCCCATTCAGTTTTCCCTCCCTTCCCCTGTGGTCCTCCACACTATTTCTTATATTCCATGTGAGAGTAAAACCATATGATAATTGTCATTCTCTGATTGAGTTATTTCACTCAGCATCACCCCCTCCAGTTCCAGCCACATAGATGTGAAGGGGAGGTGTGCATCCTTTCTGATGGCTGAGTAATCTTCCATTGTGTATACGAACCACACCTTCTCCATCCATTCACCTGTCGAAGGGCATCCTGGCTCCTTGCACAGTTTGGCGATTGTGGACATTGCTGCTGTGAACACTGGGGTGCAGGGGCCCCTTCAGATCAATACATTTGTATCTTTGGAAAACCCTCCTCTTTCAATAAGCTTGGTTTCTAAAGATCAAAACGGTGGTGGATATGTGTCATCACACCTCTGTCCAAACCCATAGTGTGTGCAACGGCCAGAGTGAACCCCGTCCACGAGCTTCCTCGATTGTGAGGGATGTGCGAGCTGCTAGGAATGGGGCTGCTGAGGGGCGGGCGAGGCTGTGGGTGAGCGGGGCGGGGGCGGGGGGGCGTGAGCCACCTGAACCGTGCCCTCAGTCCTGCCGTGAACCTGAAATAGCTCCAAAAAATGAAGTGTATTAATTAAAAAGTAAAAGAACTTGTTTTCTGAGCATTGGCATATTCTTGATTTTTAAAAATGCTCCTAACTCTTGGACACAGCTACTTTGTTCTTGATGGACGGTGGCCACCTTCCCCTGAGTCCACGAGGGCATTTGCCACGGGTAATCCAGGAATGGCAGGAGGTAGCAGCATAGCGATACCTCCATTTAACATTTAAACATGGGATGCCCGCAGTCAACCCCAGCGAGCCCCCAGCAGACCACAGCGAGCCCCCCAACGGACCACAGAGAGCCCCTAGCGGACCACAGCGAGCCCCCCAGTGGACCACAGTGAGCCCCCAGCGGACCACAGGCTCATGCGCACGTGGCCCGGCTCCAGCCGCCCCGAGTCTGCGTGGCCCTGGCGAGGGGTCTTCAGCAGTGTTAGTGAGGATGTGCTTCAGGACGCCCATCCAGTCTCTGGGGTCTTGTCTTCCCAAGGTGGGGTTCCAGCTCAGGACGTGTTGCTTGTCGCTGTGGTCCCGGCCGATGTGACACAGTTGGCGTTCGCGGCCTCCGAGCAGTGTGCAGCGAACAGGCCCATGCTGGATCCTTCTGAGAAGGGGCCTCAGAAACTGCAGCGGAAATGTGGTTGGGTCCAGACTGGTTTCCGGACGACTTCAAATTTAACTGGAGGAGAGACGGACTTTGCGAGTGATGTCTGAATAGAGGCCCAACTGTCCTCTTCCCCTGCAGCAGGAGAAGTGTGGATGATTGACACACCAGGTCCAGAAAGAGTCGACCTGCTGAGTATGCGGGTGCATGTGTCTACACTGTGTAGGTGCACGCATCTACACTCGCTGCTCTGGGTGGGCTGTGGGGAACGGCAGGCCATGAGAGCTGCCGGGAGACATAGGACCCCCGTGCTCTCCCAGGAGTTAGAGAGGCTGCCTTCTACCCCTCTCCCCACTTGACTCTTCACATCTCCTGGGAGGGGGCTTTAGTGGTTGTTCGCTCAAGGACAGAGATGCCCCTGGAGGACTTGAACTTGGCATCCAGTCCTTTCCTGTGACTCCAACCTTGTTCTCCCACCCACCCTGACATTCAGGACCTACCTTCCAGGGACGACCCTGCATGACACCGGAATTTGTCCCACCTGACACAGCTGGTCCAGAGAAGGGACTGCGAACCCCATGCTGACTTCAAGTGCACCAGCAGGTAGCAGGAGGGCCCAGGCAGGAGGGGGGTCTGCAGGGTGCCCGAGCTGCTCTGATCTTCAGATGGTCCTAAAAGGAGCTCTGAAACTGACATTCCCAATGTACCAGACAAATTAGCAAGCCCTGGATTCATTCTCAGACAAGGAAACAATTTCTGTATTTTCTTTGACAAACTAACATGTATTTTGTAACACTTTCAAGGTGTAACATTTAGATCGGAAAAGACATTTAAAAAAATCCTTTTATACATTGCATTTCCAAAATAATTTTATACATTGCATTAACTTCCAAAAATAACTCAGCTGCTGGGCTCTTACATTGATGTCATACTTTTTTACAAGAAAATGAGTAGGTTCTTCTTTGATAATCAAAGCTCCATTGTTCACTTTTTCAACTAAAATGCCTATCTTTTCACAGAAATAAGTCCAGGCAGGGAGCCAGATAGAACAGCCAAGGCCGTAGGTTTTGAGACCCGCCAGGCTTGGTGGAACGTTCTCGTGTGCGTGCGGCTGCGTGGCCAGGATGAGCAGCCTTCATCCGGAGTCTGACGTGGGCTGCAGGGGCGCTCCAGCTCTCCTGGTGATTTATGGGTGCTCTCTGGCTTGGGTGTTTGTCTGTTTTCATTCCTCAAGCCTGCAGCACTTCTTTTCATAAATTAGATCAAAGCATCTTTCAGAATGTACCGAAAACTGGCGCAGGGCTGACAGGCCTCTTTGGAATTGCTTGACTTACTTTCCTAAAATTCAAAGCTGTGAATCAATCCAAGACTTCTGTGCAGAAACGTCCCTGGGGAAAGTCTCTCATGGATCACTCTCCTCATTATAACTTGCAATTTATGGATTTCGCAGTAGATGATTATTTTAAAACAGATTATCATTTGCAGAGATATTTAGACTTAGTGCATAGATCTTCCAAGGCAGCCAGGCTCAGGCTTGATTTAGTTGGCTATTCAGGATACATATTGAGTTTTCCTCAAAATATTTCTATATTTTTAATTTTTTAAAGAAAATTTACAAGTCAAAAAAGACATGAAGTATACCAATAATGTGAAACATTAGCAATAAAAGCCGCCTCGCGCGACTCCATCCTAAGGATGACGATAATCGTATTTCACTGATGATGAGCTTCTGTGTATCTCCAGCATCAGAGGCACTTAGTACTGGCTCCCAGGCTGCACAACACTCTTGGCATTTATTAGGTGCATTTTACATGCGAGGCTAGGGTGCAGGGAGGCAGGGACAGAAAAAGAACTCAGGCATCGTGTTCGACGTGGCTCTGTGCACACTCACTGGGCGCTCGTTGGGACGCCCATCAGAAGCAGGTGAAACTGGTTCACGTTTGTCACATTCTTATGAAAGATGTCTATTCTATTTGGGTCCTCTGCCCATTCCTGCTTGCATTATGTAGGGATTTTTGCTATTGGGTCGTATGCGTTCCTTTTACATTTTGGGTATTAACCCCGTATCAAATACTTGGATTGGAAACATTTTCTCCCACTCTGCAGGGTGATTTTTCATCTTGTTGGTGCTTTCCTTTGCTGTGCAGAAGCTTTTTAGCTTGAGTGGTCCCACTTGTTTATTTTTGCTTTTGCTGCCTGTGATTTTGGTGTCACTGACATGTGGAATTTCAAGATGTCAGATTTAGAGAAACAGAGACTAATACGGGTTTGCAGGGGCTGGGGTTGGGTAGGGAAAATCGGTCAAGAGATGTCAGTCTGAGGGTACAAACTTTCAGTTAGAAGATGAGTAAGTTCTGAAATCTATTGTACAGCGTGGTGACTATCACTCATAATAACATAACATATACTCGAAATTTGATAAAAAAGTAGATCTATATATAATTTTTCAATATATATATATGTCATATATATAAAACTGAAAAATAAACCAACTAAAACTGGGTCACAAAGGAACAACGCATCAGTGGTCAGCAGGTGGCTGAGTCTGCTAGAGTCGCCGAAACAGAATACCAGTCTGGGGCTGGTAATGGTCCGTGTGCTCGTAAGTGGTTCTCAGGGGAGCTGGGCGAACGCTCACCCCCCACTCTGACTCGCAGGTGAACGGGGTGACCTCCTCTCACTCTGACTCGCAGGTGAACGGGGTGACCTCCTCCTACTCTGACTCGCAGGTGAACGGGGTGACCTCCTCCCACTCTGACTCACAGGTGAACGGGGTGACCTCCTCCCACTCTGACTCGCAGGTGAACGGGGTGACCTCCTCCCACTCTGACTCGCAGGTGAACGGGGTGACCTCCTCCCACTCTGACTCGCAGGTGAACGGGGTGACCTCGGGTCCGCTTTTCCGATGCGAGATCCCTCTCCCCCACGGCCCAGAGACGTGAACTCGCACGCTGAGAAATCAAACTTACTCGAGTTCAACATTCCCTTCGTCTATTTTTTGGTCTTCGTAATCAGACAACAGAGTCAAATGACTGTGTTCAAAACCTTTTTAGTTTTTTCTCCTTCTTCAGTGTGTTTGTGTTATTCAATTAAAATAAAGTCGTGTAGATGAGTCCCTGCCTTCTATTTTAGGGACTTTGAGTATGTAGAGTCTTAGCTTGGCTCCACACTTCAAAACTACGCTAGAAGCAACACTCCAAGCAGCCCCCAGCCCCGTACCGCATGGCCACGCGTCCCTGCAGGCGACAGATCTCACTGGTTTGTTTCATTTTCCCTGCGCTTATGTTTACAAAACTAAGCCAGTAGACATTCTTACTTCTTCTTTGTACAGACCGTATGTTTTCAACCCATCCGGTTTGTATCAGTCTCGGTAGAACTCCTCCTGAATCTTTGTTTACACCCGCACTGTGCTCCTTTGTGCGGCTGCCTCACCGGGTCACCTCCTGCGTCTTGGCATCTGTGGCAGGGTTGGGCCACCTCTTCCTTAAAGGACTTGATTGCGCGTGTTTGCAGCCTGCAGGGGACAGGCCTCTGCGGCTCTTACCCAGCTCGTCCTTTGTAGTTCAAGGCAGCCACCGCTCCCCCGGGAGCTAACAGGCGTGGCCGGGCTCCAGCTGGAAGCTGGCAGGTGGCCCTCGGTGTGCCAAAGCCCATGTTATCCTTACTGTGCAGTTTCAAACAACGCTGCCACCAACAGCTTTGTTCATCTACACGTTGTGTTGTCGAACAACTGGAGGGTCAGCGGTAGGATTGCCGGTCAGAGGCCAGTGCCCGTGTGGCCCCCACGCCACCCCCTCCCCAGGGCTGTGGCCGCATTTCCACCAGCAACACCTGCCAACGCCTCCTGCCCGCAGCCTCGCCGGCGGGACGCAAGGACAAACCCGTTCATTCCTGAAAGTCTGATGGGTGAGAAATGGTCCTGCAGTGTGGTTTTATTTAACATTCTTCCCCCTTTATTTTTTTTAAAAGATTTTTATTTATTTATTTGACAAAGAGTGAGTGAGAGAGCACACGCAGAGGGAGAGGGAGGGGCAGAGGGAGAGGCAGGCTCCCCGCTGAGCAGGGATCCCGAAGCAGGACTTGATCCCAGGACCCCAAGATCAGGACCTGAGCCAGAGGTAGACGCTTAACGATCGAGCCACCCTTGTGCCTCGTAGTTAGCATTCTTCTAATGAAGATTATCTTACAGTCTTTATCAGGTTTCAGTGTAAATGTTTCATTGCTTCATGAAAAGAATTTCTTTTTCACTTTTTAAAGCACGGGGACATTTCTGTAGCCTTGGGAATATCTTCCTTCGAAGCTTTGGTGTCATCCCCTGTGATGTTATCAGAACCTCATATTTTTTGTGGGTAGTTCCTTAATAAGTATCTAACTTCTATAGAAGTTATTCTGTTTAAACTTTCTATTTCTGTAGAGTTAATTTTTTTTAAAGATTTTATTTATTTATTTGATACACAGAGAGAGATTACAAGTAGGCAGAGAGGCAGGCAGAGAGACGGAGAGGAGGAAGCAGGCTCCCTGCTGAGCAGAGAGCCCGACACAGGCCTCGATCCCAGGATGCTGAGATCATGACCTGAGCTGAAAGCAGAGGCTTTAACCCACTGAGCCACCCAGGCGCCCTGTAGAGTTAATTTTGGAGAACTCTATTTTCAGAGGAAATTATCTTTTCCATCTAGATTTTCAAATTTATTTGCACAGAGTCCTGCAAATAATCCCCTATGATAGTTCGTAATTTTAATTTTTGGGGGCAATTTTCTATTATACGCTTGTCATGTCTTTATAAAAATAGTTCTTTCTTCCCCCCTTTTCCTAATCAAGTCACCTAGCTGTTGGTCTACTTTGATAGGAAAAAAGTAAATTTGATTTCTTAATCAGAGCTTTTTCTAATCTCTACTACACTAATTCTGGCTTTTATTATCTGTTTGCTTTTTTGTGCTTTCTTTTGGCTCACTCTTTGTTCTTTTCCTGGCTTTTGCATTTATTTATACTGATGTTTATACTGTGTCTATACTGATGTAGGCACTGAAGGAAAGCTACCCAGTTCCCTCTGATTACTGTTTTCAGTGGACTTTATAACCATGATCTGTTTTTAGAAATTCTGTAATTTAATTTGCATTTCCCAGTTTATCTAAAAGTTGCTTAATTGAAGGTTTTATTTTTTAATTTCCAGGCTGAATTAAATTTTTGTTCTTTATTTTAGGTATTAGCTTTTAGTTTTACTGCACTGCAATCAGAAACAATTATGTGCCATTTTCTACCTTCTGGGGTGTATTGATATTTTCTCTGTGAGCTAATAAATAATCGATTCAGGGAAGTGCCACGTGTGCAAAGGAGTGAATTTCAAGTAGCGCAGTAAACTCTGTCTTATTGATTATGTCTTCTAGCTCCCTGCTTATTTCTGCTCACTTCTGTACTTTGCTTTCTATTTATGGAGATACTGGGTCGTGTTCAGCAGAGCGATTCAGAACGGCCATCCACTTGTTGTGAGTTGTTTTAGTATTAAAACCTGTCCTTCTTTGTACTGTTTTCCACACAGGATCAGAACACCTGCCTTCTAACCATTTTCGTTTGCCTTCCATACCTGCCATTCTTCATCTTTCCAGCCTTCCTGAACCACTCTGTTCATAGGTGTGTCTTGGGCCTGTGGCATCTAGGAAAATCTTGCTTTCTGAAACAAATCAGAAATAGTGTCGTCCTCATAGGTCTGCCAAACTCACTCATATCACTTCTATGGCTGCCCGTCGGGCCCTAGTGCCATTACATCATTTCTTGTCATGATTGCTGGAGTTTCATGAGTATTTGTGATTTCTTTTCCTTCCGTGATGGGTCTTCTCCACTCTTGTTCGTTTTCCTTTCTCTTCTCTCCGGTATTTACATCGGCGTGTTGTTGTCAGAGTTTTGTTCCAGTGATGCCTGGTGCCATTTTCAAATCCCCTTGTCTTCTGTGTTCTTTCTTAGCATTTGCAGCCTGATTTTTTTGTCAAAGATGTATTATTTATATCATAGAGAGTGAGCGCAGAAGTTGGGAGAGGGAGAGAGAACCCCAAACAGACTCCGTGCTCAGTGCAGAGCCTGACGTGGGGCTCGATCCCACCCCCCCGAGGTCATGACCTGAGCCAAAGCAGGAGCTGGATGCTCATCGGACTGAGCCTCCCGGGCGCCCCCAGCCTGCTGTTTTGCAGTTTGGGCAGCGTCGGTGACAATCCCCTGTGCTCCACCCCACAATCAGGAGGCTTTTCCTGTTCCCTTTCTGCCTTATCTCCCGGCCCCACGTCCACCAAGCTGGCCTCAGTATCCCACTATGTGCTCCAAATGACCATCCTCGGTCTTTTTGCCCAAGCTTCTCCAGTCCTGTGTTGGGGGGATGACACTGATCCTCCCACAGTTTCCTCAGGAAGGGTTCAGGAGACCCATGTTCTCCTGTGGTCAGTGGTGCTGTGAATGAGCCTGGGCATTAGACTGGTTTTGTTAGGGTAGTAAATTCTTGGTTTACATATTCTTTCCTCAAATATATTGAAAATCTTGTGTTCTTGCTGCCTGGGGATGTCCGATGCCACATGAATTTTCTTGCTCTTACAGGTTATTTTTATAGTTTTGCCTTGAAGGTTTGTTCATGTTTAAATTTAAAGCCTAATGCTTTTACCAGGATAAGATCTGAGAGTTAATTTTTCTGATTCAATTTTCTCTGATGTCTGTCAGCCCTTGACAAGTCTAGACTTATGTCTTTTATTTCTGGAAAGTATCCATCAACTAAGGTTTAAATACTGATTATGATCCATTATTTGGTGTTTCTCTTTTTGGGTACTCCAGTTATACAGATGTTGGATTTTTTTTCACACCTGTCTTTCATTTCAACCATTTTACCCTGATCTTTTCTATGACTCTCGTTCTTCCATTTTCTCATCCAAGTTATCCTGACTTTCTTCCATGGTGTTTCATAAATTTCTATTAATAGCTATTCTTCTTAGGACAGTTTGTAGGTTTGTCTTCATTTCTGAAGTGACGATATGTCTTTCTTCTATTTATTTCTGAGCTCCGTAAACTGTCACTCGATTTCTTTGTTTATGTTTAATTTTAGTTCCTGAATCTCTGATAATCCTCAAATGCTTTCATGAGGACATTTAGTTTTTTATTGTCATATTTTTTTCTTTTATTTTGAGATCTCTCTTATAAATTTTTAGTTTATTTTTTCAGTGATCCAAGATTCATTGTTTATGCACCACACCCAGTGCTCCAGGCAATACGTGCCCTCCTCAATACCCACCGCCAGGACATTTAATTTAATCTGGAGACTGTATTAGCTTCACTCTGCATTCATTGTTCTCTGTAGGTGGGCTCATCAACTTAAATATTTTGACTTAAATTTTTTGCTTATTCTTTATATGGGTGAATATTCAGATGCTTCAGACAGAGGAAGATTGCATATGTCTCTTCCCGTTGTGACATTCTGGAGGGTATATTTTATATCCTGAGAGCAACTTCTGTCATTGTGGCCAAATGTAGCTTCTGTAACAGTTTTGGGCGTGAGGGAGGGGAAGGGCTATGTGGCTTTCAATGTTTTGGGCTCCGTATTTCTTATAGAATTCCAATTTTTTCTACTTGCTTTCCCTTTTTCCTGCCACCACCCAGTCACCAGTGGGTGTCATCCCCTCAACTTTTAGCCTCTTGACTCCCAGAGACAATGCCTTCTGAATCCCACTTAATTTAAAGGTCTTCCCTACAGTCCGCACATTGATCTGATAGGGATGCTTCCTGGATTATCCACATGTTGGGTTGACTTTTTTCAGGGATGTTTTTGTCCTTTGATTTCCTCTTTCCTTCCTACATATTCCCCGAACCCCACTGGATTCCCACAGAGGCTTGTCATGGAAGCCAAAGAAGTGTTTCCACCGTAGTCTGGTCAGTAATTCTTCAGTAGCAGGAAACAAACGTTTGTGGTGTCCTTTTCCTTTCTGTTATGTGGAAGATGTTTTATTTCTTCTGGTTTTTCTATGCCCCATTTTTGAGACACATTTTTACTCCAGCTGCCTGGAAAGGCTAGGGCAGCATCTACTAAGTGCTGAAGAGAATTGTCTCCCACCTGGATGCTCGTGGCCACTTAACTGTTGTGCAGACGTGAAGGTGAGGAACTGGAGGCAACACGGATTTACATGAAGAAGTGAGTGATGAACACATTTTGCCATGTTTGTCCCGGGGAATACCAGGGGCCGACCCCACGGAGAAACGACTGACTCAACCACGATTGGTCTCATGAGCGGCGGGCTGCATGGTGAGAGCGGGACATGGAAGAGGGGACGCCGTGCGATCCCGTTTATGAGAAATTCTAGAACAGATAGAATCCTGGGGCTGGGTGAGTGGCGGCCAGGAAACCAAAATCAAAGGGGCACGAGAGACTCTCTAGGGTGGTGGAAATGCGGCGTATCTGGAATGTGGCGGTGGTTATGTGGACGGACACTTTCGTCAAAGCTCATTCAGCCTTTCCCTTAACACACGTGCATGTTATTATGTGCAAATTATACCTCGAAGTTGATCTTTTTAAAAGGTAAAGATGTTTTCAGAAAACTGAAAGCTAGGAGACTTTATTTCTGTGAAAACTGCCTCACAAGCTACACTACAAGTCAAGGGAGTTTTCGAGACTCTGGGACGTTGCCCCCTGCAGGAGCCTGTGTGTGTGGGGAGGAATGCAGAGCCTCCCTCTGGGGCCGAGGTCCCCTCCGTCCACCACTGAGACGGACCCTTGCAGGACACGCCCTGCACCAGAGCAGCCCCCGGGAAGAGGCGCACTGGGATGCGCCCTTCCCATCAGAGCCGTCTTGGGCACAGCTGGGCATTGAGCCCCGTCAGTCACTACGGCTGCCCCAAGCAAGGGTTTCGTCCTAATAGAGTAGGCTGGTAGCTATGTAGTACTTCGCAAGTCTACCCACTTTTAACTTGTTATGGAACATTTGAGTTGTCGGTTTAAGAGAATAATGATGAGCGGAGGGAGGATTCGTGAGCGAACATCAGAGAAGGATGTATTGAATCACCAGCAGCCCGACTCCTCCGCGGGAAGGAGCCCAAGGAATATTGCGACTATATATCCTCTTGAAATATCTACTTAACAATTGAATTTTGAAAACCAGGAAATGAATGGAAATAAAGCCCTCAGGAATGGAAAATCTGCGGTATGAGGGCTTGTGGTGAGCACAGATCCGTTTATACACAGCAGTGCTGGCAAATGCCCACGAGAACCAGCGTCCTCAAACGGACGGCCCATAAAGCTTGGCGGTAACAGTCGGTACCACCACCGGCTCGGTAAGAGCCGGGGCACCACCACCGGCTCGGTAACGGTCGGGGCACCACCACCGGCTCTGGCAAACTGGAAGGAGGCCAGGAGTGAGTGGTGAATGTTCCCCACTTTTAGATCTGTTTCTCCAGAAAATGAGTCAATCATACGTAATAAAAATGGAAACTTTATCTAAACAAAGAACTGAATCCTCAACCCTTTCATCATGTTTTTATTCTTTAAATCTCAGAGGGATCTCGTATGGAATGGATATTAAGAAAAAAGAGATATTTATCTAAAAACCAGCAATTTCCTCAGTTTGACTTCTGTCCTTCCTTTGTTTAATTCTAGTAAAATCAAATGTAATGTGCTTGTTTGACACGAAGGTGGATTATGATTCTATTAGAGTAAATCTCGTTCTCCCACACACGTTATTTCCATTCTGCCTGCATATAGGTAGAAAACTCTGCATCGATGTGAATATAATATTAATAATGGTTATTATTAGGAAGTAAGATTTGGGGATTTTTTTTATCCTTTTGGGTTTTTTTTTTTTTTAACAGTAACGAGGCTGACAGCTGAGTTTTGTTTGGTGCTTTTCGCTCCAGGGGACGCTCTGGGTACTTGGCAAACTTCAGCTGCCTCTATGCTCAGAACACTAGGAAGTGGACCCCGTTTACAGGTTAGACATCAAGGGACAGAAAGTTGTGTCACTTTTCCGAGGTCATTGGCAGAGCCCGTGGACAGGTCTGGGCATCCTGTCTCTGGAGCCCGAGCTCCCCTACCTGGGGCCCTACCCTCTGAGCAGCTGTGGTTTTCGTGGTTGGCTACATTCACGGGCCATTGCTTCTGTGATGCTTTTCCAGCCCCATCCAGCTTCTGCTCACTGTTGTCCTCACGGTTTATCTGGCTGGACTGGTAAATCTATGAATTTGGGGGGCCCTCACCTGGTATTTATTTCCCTCCAATGATGGAGATACAAACAGTGGGGTCCCATGTGGGGAGACCCCTGTGTTAAAGGCAAGGGGATTAGCATGCCTCACCCCCAGGCATAAGGGACAGAACTTGAGATCTGGGAGGCGTGGAGGTTCTCGGGGCAGAGCCTGCGTGTGTGGGACGAGCCGCAGGTGTTGCCGGGCCTCCACTGCCGGCCGTAACGTGCGCGGTGATGCTGCTCCGTGTGCTCCCGCGGCAGCCACGCAGAACGGCCGGTCCGAACAGCCGAGGGGACCCAATGGGCTCTTCTTCTCTTCCTTGCAAAAGACTGCATGGGTTTGCACGCATCCTGCTGGCTGGCGTGGCCACAAAGGAGGGTTGCTGGATGCGTTGTTCTCTCCGACAAACACCCGTCTTCTGTTCTTCGGCAGCGACAGACCCCAGCGGGGCCGTGGGTGGCGTGTGCTCAGAGAGGTTTCTTGCGGACAGAGCCAGCATTCCCGAGCTGTGGGGTACGGACGGCTAACCGCCATGCCCCCTTGTCCTGCGTGCTGGACACGGCCTCCCGAGCGAGGAGCCGGATTTGCTACGATGGGGTGGGGGCCGCGCGCCCTGCAGACACGGGGTGGGCACGTCAGCACTGGGTCTGCAGGTGGGCCAGGACTCGCCATGGTAGCACCGCCCGCAGGGGGCTCACTCCGCTGCCTCCCACCTCCCAGTTCAATACCGGGTTTTATCTCTTGGACCTGGTGACCGTAACCCAGGACCAGCTACAAACTAGAACCTCAGAGTGGGATTCAGGCTTCTCCCCATCCCATTTCCAGCTGCCCTTGTTTGAAAGCAATAAGAAACAAGCAGCTGGGAACATCGTCCTCTGCCCCAGCGGGCTGCTTCAGTCCCTATGGGGCCACATGCCGACGAGACTCGGCCAGGGGTAACCGGGTCCGGCAGTGTGTGCGGGATCAACACCCTTTCCTCCCACGGTCCTGCAACCAGGTCGTGAGGGTGGACGGTGGCGTCGTTGTGGACAACAGAGCAGGCCGGACGGCGGGAGACCGGGCAGTCTCACAGGGGTGTGCGTGTGGGTGAAGGTGCAGCCGACTGGGTGCCTGGTGAGAGTGGCCCCAGGGGGTCAGTCCCTTCTGCCTCCAACAGTGACACCCAGAAAATTGACGGTGACCAGGCCCAGGCAGGCTAGCAGACCTGGCCCTTTCCCGATTTCATCTTCTCTGAGCCAGATGACCTACCCTTGAGACTGCCCAGCCACCCCCTTCCAGTCCCGGGTCTTGCTTCTACAGCACCCTGGCCCCTTCCCGGAGGGCTCCACGTGGGCCCCTGGTGTCTCTAGTGAGTAAGAATGACACAGGGGTCAATCCAGGTCATTGTACCAAAACTTCCATCTGCTGAAAGGTCTGGAGGTTGCATGGAAACGGACGGCCCCCCATGGGACCCTCGGGTGGAGGGTCCCCAGAAAGCAGTTGTTCCCGGGAGAGCTGCATCGCCAGTTCCCTGGATCCACTGGGTGCGTGGAGTAGTGGGTGAAAGCGTGGCCGCCCGGGGGCGAGGGCTGTGTTCTGATCCCAGCCGCGCTGTTGGCTGCTCTGAGCAGGTCAGCTCTGTGCACCACCGGGTTTGCGAGCACCGAGGTGGGCTTGTGTGGGGGGTTCTTCCTGTCCACACACATTCTGAGCCTCAGTCGTCTCCACGTGATGCACACATTCTTCTCTCCGTGTGCCCCATGTGGCATCCGATCAAAGCCAAAAAGCAGTATGTCTTGGAGATCAGAAGTCCTGGGTCCGAATACCAGTTGTGCCTCCCGGTAGCGGACACCCCACTGCCCCCGTTGTCAGAAGAGGTGGGTACTTTTGTCCCCTGTGGGTCACTCACAGTAGAGTGGGACAGCGGATTCATGGCAGGCACATGGCCAGGGCTCAGCACAAGCTAATTTTTACCCTTTTAGCCCCTTCTTTCCATAAAGTAAAAACCTTTGTGCAATGTGAAGAGCTGCCCCAGCGATTTGTTGTTTGAATTTAAAAAGGGTCATGGAGATAATAGGGAAATAAGTAAGGGCCACCATTTATGGGGCCACTAAATGCACGAGCTTCAATCTGATCTCCTTTCCTCCTGAACATGACACTTGGGCAGCCCTGGCTCCCCACCCCTCACGTTTACCACCTGTAAGAAATGGAGATCGTGAGAGTTCCCACTGTTTCTTGGGATTCAGTAATTCAGCTACTTGGATTCATTCAGTAATTTGTGTTAAAACCAAATCCAACGTAGGTGTCCAGTGAATTATTATTCTTGCTGTTATCATGATCCTGATACCCAAACACTGCCTTGCGGGAAGACACTTCAGTGTTTCCAAAGCAGCGATGAGGTCGCCTGTCGAGCTCACTAGAAACGACCATGCTGTCCGACTGACAGCCGTCAGGGCTCCATCCAGATGGGGCTTCAGAGGACGCAGTCCAGCTTCCGGAACCAGTCCTGGTAATAAGTACGTGTCAATTCCTCCAGCCCTGCAGGGTCTGACTCTCCAGAAAGATGAGTGATCCAAATGCTATTTTAAAATTAGCCAGCCGATGACCCTTCTACTCGGTGTGTGCTCGAAATTCAGCATTAACACAACTGCGAGCAGCGACTGCGAGGCTGTTGTCGGGACCGTTAATCCAGCAGGAGCCCGTGCTCGCCCACGCCCGGGGCACCGGTCTGCTGCAGCCCTGGGCTCGTGGTGGGGGGTCCGGCGCTCCGAGTCGGGTCGTGGGGGGTGTGGGCTGGAGACGGAGGTCCAGTCCCCCAGGTCAGCCTCGGGCTCCGCGCCCTCCCCGGAGCGGCTCTCTGCCCCGGAGGCTGTGGAGAGAGGAGCACCCAGGAGCCGTGCGCGGGACATAAGGGAAAGATTTATACAGGCTGCTTGGACAGAGGGAGTGACAACCCTCGGTATGCGAGCCTAAATCTGTGTTTGATGAAAGCGATCACGGGGCAGCGCTGGTCCGGGTCAGTCCTCACACTGTGGGCGCGGGCGCGAGCTGCCATCACACGCAGGCAGGCGAGCCAAGCTCGCGGCTGGGGAGGGAAGGCGGTGTAATGTGATTTATTTCCTCTGGTTCCGATCCTGTGCCCTTACCCGTATTTTCGGCTTCATGAGTGCGGGTTTAGGGAAGAACTCTGAACGTGGCATGTTTCCTGTGCTGCAGGGTGGCAGAGGGAAGAGCCAGACCCTGTCACAGCACGGCGGCCGCCAGACGGCCCAGAGCGGGACGGCCAGACCCCCCGGACCGCGAGGGAGCCTTTCCGGGTCAGGGTCCAGGCCTTGCTAAGCCCAGAGCTGTGGGGACGTGCTCCTTCCGAGGGGTATTTCTTTGCACGCACCGGACATGTTTTTAAAAGAATACAAACACACTTTTGCACAGTTTAATGGAAGACGTGTAGGTTCTCTTCAGGGGGCGCAGTGGGGCATCACGTAGCTCCAGGTTCCTTCGGAAGTGTTAACCTATTCTCACCTGTCGGCCCCTGCCGATCCCTGATGCGGCCTAAGCTCCCGCGGCGTCTCACAGGCCCCCACCTGCTCCTGCCTCTGTGGGTCCAGGCCTGTCTACCGGGTCTTCGATGACCCTTGTCAGCGGGGCGCGCAGACAGCTTCTTCGGAAGCAGGAGCTGCAGCCTTGCCAGCTTCCTGTGTCCGCGCACAGAATGTTCTTGTCGGCGCCTGCTGCCCCGATGCCCGGCTTGCCCAGGGTGGCTTCCCCTCGCTCCGTGGCCACCTCCCTCCCTCTGATTCAGCTCGGTCGCCCTGGGGTCCCGGCAGCCCTTCCCCATGGCATGGAGGACGGGTGGGTGACCGCAGGTGGCTGGCCAGGCTGTGCACATGTGATGGTTTGGGGGACGAGCTGGTCCTGTTGGTGACTTTGCGAGGGGGAGTTCCCGCACCCGTACCCCACCCCAGTCCCATCCTGTGCCTTTGGGAAGTGCCGTGGGGACTTCCTCGCATCTGGCCAGCCCACTCAGTATGGAGCGTTGTTCTCCAAGCCGACTCACCTCTGCTCACTGCACTGATTCCGGGTGGTGCGTGGTGAGGGTCATGCCATGAAAAACGCAGCTTGTTCTCTGAGCTCTGCTGCTCAAGGAGGACCGTGCGTTTGTGTCACCTCTGTGGCAGTGGTCGCATTGTTAAGGGTGGGGGAGCCCTGGCCTTGTCGTGGAGACAGAGCACACCCCACGAAGGCGCTGGGGTCCCTGGCACACAATGTTGTCTTTATCTAAAGTAATGAATTGGGCTTCCTTTGTAATTGTAACAATCAGAAGCAACGGAAATGTCCAGCCGCTGGCAGCTAACACGGTGGTCCAGCCGTGGGATGGTGTGGGATGCGCCCAATGAGGGTGCTCGTGGAGCCTGGGAGGTGGCGGCAGCTTTCGCATTAAGCGAACGAAGCCCACTGGGCACACTGTGGTCACATGAAACAAGTCTGGGCCTAAAAGAATGCTAGCAAAGAACAAACCACAGCTAACAGTTAATCCTCGTGATGGAGAAAACAGTGCGAGGATTATGCCAGCAGGACAGCCCCTGGGCTTGTTTGGATGAAACACATTCTAGTAGTTTGTTCTTTACTGTTCACAGTATGATCAGATGGTTTTCTAGAGGACAAACCATTAGTTTAAAAAATTAAAAAACTAAAATAAAAAACAATCCCCCCAAACAATCCAATTAAAAAGTGGGCAAAGGATCTGAATAGCCATTTCTCCAAAGAAGGCCTCCAGATGGCCAACTGGCACGTGAGAAGATGCTCAACGGCCCTCATCATCAGGGAAATGCAAATCGAAACCACAAAGAGAGACCACTTCACACCTGTCAGAATGGCTCAAGTCAGCAACACAAGACACTACAGGCGCCAGGGAGGACGTGGAGAAAGGGGCACCCTCGTGACCTGTTGGTGGGAATGCAAGTTGGTGCGGCCACTGCGGGCAACAGTATGGAGGTTCCTCCAAAAACTAAAATAGAATTACCATTGATGCAGAAATTTAGCTTCTGGGTATTTATCAGGTAACCAAAGCATTAACTCAAAAAGATACATGCACCCCTATGTTTATTGCAACATTATATACAACAGTCAAGATAGGCAAACAAGCCAAGTGTCCATCCACAGATGAATGGATAAAGAAGATGTGCTGTGTATGTATATACAATGGAACATTATTCAGCCATAAAAAGAACAACATCTTGCCATTTGCAGCAACATGGGTGGATCTAGGGGGTGTCACGCTATGTGAAATAAGTCAGACTGAGAAAGACAAATACCATGTGATTTCACTCATATGTGGGATCCAAGCACACACGACCAATCTCGTGGATACAGAGAACACACTGGTTGTTGCCAGAGGCAGAAGGTGGGGTGAAGGGGGTTCAAAGGTACAAACCTCCAGCTAAACTAAACAACCCATGGAGATGTAGTGCACTGCGTGCTCGCTGTAGTAACACCACTACGTTGCATAGTTGAAAGTTGCTAAAAGAGCGAATCTTTAAAGTTCTCATCACAAGAAAAAAAACCTTGTGATTACGTGTGGTGACAGATGCTCACCAGACTCACTGTGGCGGTCACATCCCCGTGTGCACAAACACCAGTCACGTCGTCCACCTGAAACTAGTACAATGTTGCCTGCCAAGGGAAAGAACGGCTATGAATATTCTGCAAGCCACGGGATGACGTAAAGTGTGACATCACCAGGGGCCCTGCTGCAGCAGGAGAAACCCCTCCTAACAAGCCGCACGTCACACCGAGTGTTTTCTCAGGTTCCTCTTACGTTGAGTAGAGAATGTTTTAGCAGAAGAGTCCAACCTAAGGCTTAATTCAGATAACATAACATACGATAACTGTCTGTGGTTAACACATGATAACATGAAATAACCTACAGCCTGGAATATGCACACCTATGACACAGACAACGGATAACCCTGCTCGAGGTCACTTGTGAGCACAGCCACGCGTTCATCTGGCAGGTTGCTGCCATCCAGAACTTTCTACGCCATTGTCTAATCCCACCTGGTTTCCCTTGAGCGGTATTTTCCCACTTAGACACACCCTGGATCTTCTTCCTTGAGTATGACGTGTGTTTTATACCAAAGCTCTTGTGTATGTTTTACGTCAGTCAACAATCAGCTGCCAGAGGCCGAGGCCGAGCATTCTCCCCCCCGACCCGTCCCGGCGACGGTCTCGCGATGGGCGTCCGGGCAGACGGTGGGGGCGGCGGGGTCTCCCCGTCCCCTCCCCGTCCTGGCACATCCGCGCTCTCGTTCCTCTGCTGTGCCCTGCGCTGGCTCCTTCCGGGCGACTTCTCCAAATAACGGCATGGCCCGGCGGCTGCGAGCAAAAAGGCTGGCGCCGTCTCTCATCTTTCTCAACCCCTCAGCTTCCACGTCCCATCAACAGCCTCTCCCGGCTCATTTTACTTCCTGAATCGACCCGAACCTCATCCTCTCGCAGGCTCTGTGCTCCACGGTGTTTATGGCCTTGGCCTCAATCAGTCTCCCTGCCTCCAGCCTCTCCCGGCTCCAATCCATTTTCTGGGCTTCGCTCGGGGTGTCTGAATGAAGGACTGTTTCTCTCCCTGGTCCTCAAGCTGCCAGTGTCTCTCCGGCCCAGGGGAAAGACCGTCTTCTCCAGGAGACACATGGGCCCTCTGCACCTGACTCCGGCTCACTTTTCTGTTTCCTTTCTTCTGCCCGAACACACAGGGGCCCTGCTCTGCAGGCACAGTCCCCCGATTCTTCCCCGGGGCTCCTCCCTCTGTCCCCAAAACACATGCTCACAGACACACGTGTCCATGGTTCTCTCTGCCTGGAACCTCCTGCCCCACCTCGGGTCCTGAAAATGTTGATTCATCCATTGAGACTCAGCTCAACTGGCCCTTCTTCCAGGAAGCCCCTGGAAGAATGTGGTTGGCCAGTCCACCTCCATGTTATTTTCTGCCTTCCCTCCAGCCTCCGAGTGACCCAGGGACAGACCTCACCTGGTTCATCCTTCCTCCCCATCTCTGAGCCTGAATGTGGCTTACAGTAGCTCTTCTGTAATGTTTTTCTAGATGAAATATGGACAAAACATTCTCCATTTGGAGAAATAAGATTTGATACCAGGAATAACTGTTTTTCAACCTATTATACACCTTTCTCACACATTTGAAAAGACGCCTCACACATCTGACACATACCCAACACCGGAAAAGTAACGTGTACAGAGCTACTCCAACGGTCTTCACTGGGAAGGTGGCGCCCACAACCTTGGGCTGGAATAAAACTAAATTAGAATAAGAATCCGAGTGGGACTTGGTCTTTGTCCAAGAACACAAGCCATGGCATGGATGGAAGTGATTCGTATCTTTCAAGTAGAAAGCTCTTACATCTTCAGAGGGGTGGTACGTGCGAGCAGGTGAGCTGCGCAGGGTAACGCTGATTGGTTTTCATTAGTACTGACCTTGTCCAGATGAAGGGTGACTCGTGGCGAGGGTCTGTCACTTCACGACACTGTGCCATTTCTGAGATCAAGAAAGGATCATCGACAGTCTTTCCGTCTCCAAGTTATTTATACGCTCACTCGCTCAGGAAACTAACATTCCTTCAGCCTGTTCTCCGAGTGAGGTCCTGCTCTCGAGGCTGGAGGGGAGGAGACAGATAAAGACAGAAGACACACATCTCTCTCTCTCTCTCTCTCTCTCTCTCTCTCTCTCTCTCTCTTTAGGATTATGTGGAATCTGCAATAGATTTTTAGCGCAGTGGAATGTAAATGTCTAAATATTTGAGGATTGCACGGTCTAGCCAGGAACAGTTTCTGTTTCGTGTTTGATACAGTCCAGAAGCCACCTTGAATTTAAATCCTGACTTTTACTTTTCCTAAAGTGTAAAATCCAGTGGACGTGATTCGGTATTTTCTGAGGGCTCTGGGTCTCCCACCTGGAGTCCCCGAAGTGAGCCAGGATGACATTCTTGCCGGAGACACTTGTTTGCGGAGCCCTCCCGTGAGCGGAGCGCCGAGGCGTCTTGGGGTCCGGAGACGGGGAGGCGGGAGGGCGGGCATGAGACGCGAAGCTGGAGAGAGCTCAGGGCTCTGCGAAGACAGTTCCCGATGACATGAGAACATGTGGGAGCACCCGCTGGGACTTTCTCACTTTTCAAACTCGTGCTGAGGCCTGGGAAGTCACCTTGACCCGACTCACCTGTTTGCAATCACTCCCCCGGGAGGCCGGCCTTACCTGGCACGCACAGCCACACACCTGGCGAGTCCGGCTCAGAGCGCCATCTCTGCTCCTGTTCTCTGCCAGAGGGTCGTCCTTGGCGATCGGATCCTCTGACATTCCAAAGGAGGTCCCGCTGCTTCATGAGGGGGCAAAGTTACCCTAAGGGGACCCGGTGAAGGGGAAGAGGTGAGTACGTTCGATGCCTCGGGAAGGCGAGAGGTGAGAGAGAGCCCCTTGGGGTGTAGAAGTTTCTGGAGGTCTGGGCGCTCGAGGAGCCTCCGCCGGGAGGAAAGCCTGATGCCAGGGAAGCTGCTTTGAGTTCTAGAAGCAGTAGCACCACCCACGGAATGAAGTCCACCAAGCACCGCATAGGCTCTTCCACTCACTGAAGCGTCAGAATGGTTGTGTCTCTGAGCTGGAGCAGCACCGCGATCTGGAGGGGAGCCGGCCCAGCGCGGACAGGGCTGCTGGAAACCGTGATGCTCAGCGGGTCTGAGGCACAGAGGACGGCCGTCCGGGGCCCACGCCCCCCACACACTGGAGCGTCAGAGCCGGGCCTCTAAGGCTGAGTTCGCAGGTGGTAGCAAGGGCTAAAATCACCTGGAAGGCCCTTTTGAACACAGGTTGCGGGGACCCTCCTGTGAGTTTCTGACTCGGGGGTGTTCGGTGGGGCCAAGGATTTGCATTTCTCACCAGTTCCTGACGCCGTTGCTGCCCCTGGGCTGGACACACGTGCTGAGAACCCTGCTGCGGTGGTTTAGGATAAAGATGGTCTCTCCTTCGAAGGTAACTGTTCTCCTTTCGATAAATGCTCTCGGTTTTTCAGGGCTGCTTAACAAGGGACCACAGACAGGGTGCTGAAAACAGGAGACATTTATCGTCTCACAGTCTGGAGGCCAGAAGTCAGAAATCGAGGTGGCAGCAAGGTTGTCCTCCATCTGAAACCCGCGGGAGAATCCTGCCCGCCTCTTCCTGGCTCCTGCTGGTTTGCTGCCAACGCTGCGTGCTCCCTGGCCTGCAGCTGCATGGCTGCTGGCTCAGCCTTCTTCCTCCTCGTGCACAGCTCCGTCCTCCTGGTGGTCTTCCGACCAGGACAGAACAGCAGCCATAGCGGATTCGGGCCCAGCCCAGCCACGCCAGTATGACCGCGTCTGAAATGACGACATCCACAGCAGCTCTGTGTCCAACGAGGCCACATTCCGACACACCGGGAGTTTGGAGCTTAGCACAACTTTTTGGGCGAGGAATTATGCAGGCGTAGACAATTCAACCCACGACTTTGCCTCACAGGGGGCATTGAGGGCCACAGGTTCTTAGCGGCCCATCATAAATTATCTGATCCACCGATCTGCTCGGGACTGCGCAGTGGCAACAGAGGAGGTGGACATGGGAAATGGGGTCCATGAGACCAAGCTGGTGTAGGCAGGTCCAGAAGGTTAGACGAACCTACATGGAATGATGGCTTGGGCTCCTTCAGTGTTGACTCTTCACTGCATTTCTTCCACTAAGTTCACACGAAGAGCTCATGGAGTTTCTCATGACCAGGTGATTGAGGAAGGAGAGCTCATCCTTGGTGTACAGATGGTCCTGCATGCAGTGCGAACCCCAACCTGGAAGAGGACTGCCTAGGCACTTACATACAGAATATAGTCTGCAGGACATGGGGCAGGAGGCCCTCCCAGGGTGCAGACATCTGAGCTCACGGGGTACTGACTCAGGGACATCCAGAAGTGTGACTCAGCACTCATCACGGGCGCTTGCTAAGGGTTTTGCTGGATGGCCCTGGATTTAGAAAGAATCGAATTGAAATATTGATGATAAGGAGTTTTAGGGAAGAGGCATGGGGCTGCTATTCTTGGAAAGGACACAGAGTATAAAGATATTTGTGTCCCAAGTGCATTCTCAGGAAAGTGCATCCACTGCAGAATTGGCTATCAGGAGTTAAGTAGGCGATGTGACTCCTTCTGTCGACCTTAGGGCCGAAAATTTTATGATGCAGTGATCATGGTGACAGTGATGTGGGCTAAGACTGGGCCCCAAAACATGGCTGTCCCCGGCTCAAGATGGCCTGGCTAGGGCTGCTAGTGAGTGCCCCGCCTGCCAACAGCCCCCCAGGGCACCCGCTCTTGGGGTGGTTGCCCACTGACTACAGTAAACCACCTCTATCGTAGGAGATTTCTGCCTCTCTACCAACACAGACTCGTCTTCTGGATTTGGGTCTGCGTTCTCCAGCACACACCCACGTGTGCCGCGCTCACCACCACAGTCCCTGCACAAGTTCACCTCCGGCCTGTGAACTCACTGTAGCAATGGACTCCTGCCCCTGCATTCAGAGTTCACTACGCGTGCCATCTCCCAGAAGAGCTGGGTCTATTAGAAAGATTTAATGAGCAACAAAAACTCCAAGCACTATTTCCTAGACAATATCTTGAATGGATGGGTTCTGTATTACACACTTATATATATAATGGGGTGTGTATGTGTATATATACATAATACTTGTATAGATGATGGCAGGTGGAACCATTTCTTCCCTAGCCAACACACACTGGTGCAAGAATTAAGCAGTGGAAGTAGAAATTGCTCCTTTTGCTGTTATACCTATTAAACTACCTGTACATTTTTTTTTTCCTGCTCGTCCCTGCAAACTTGAGTTCTTCTGGTTTGGAAGTCTTGAATCTCCTTGATGAGAAAGCTGCGATCAGGGAATGTAACGTTTTCAAAACACGCCGATATGGAACAGAGACCACGGCCATCAGTTCATCCCACAGCAACTGTGTGGCTTCAGTTTTCAACAGCCACAGGAATGACCAGACATTCGGTGCTATTTTTAAAAGCAAAGGAAAGTACGTCACCATATGAAACACATTCAGGATTCAACTCTCACCGTATAATAAAATGAAGTCATTTGCATTAGGTCATAGGCTGCTGATACCTTAAAAATATCCTTACGCTTACCAGAAGCCACAATGGGCGATCACTTCCTGGGAAGAGATGAGAGTCTTTGAAAGGCTAACCCTTGGAACAAGAGCAGGTCCAGTGACACAAACCATCAGCTGCGTGCGGAGTCTTCACGGAGGCTTAGCATTTTTACAAACTGCAGGGAGGAAAAAGTCTCCTGAGTTTGTAAGAGATGAACTTGAGGAATTCCCACGTTATATCAAAGAAAATGATCCCTTTACCTCCTTCAGTGGGAGAGGTAGAGGGAAGAATTTTTCGAGTATGTGTTTAGACTCAAGTCATAACTGGATTATTTGTCCCAATTCAAACACAACCTAAAAGTTAGCACTCCACAGATGCACCCCTTTAGAAATCAGTTTTTCCCACTTCCGTGAGCGTGACTGAGACCAAGCGTACCTTAAACGTGTATCCCATTCTCTTCTTTGCTTTGATGTTGCGCCGGGATAGTACCTGCTGTGCCCCGGAGAGAAACAGCCAGGAGACCTGGACGAGAAGCCCAGGGGGTGGCTCCTTCTTAGACCGCCGGGCTCATCCACGGGAGTTTTCCGCCCTTTGAAAACAGGGCAGCAGGCTGTAAGGGGCGGCGATTTCCCTCAATGAACACTTATCTACTGCAGATAAGCTTCTCTCTCCAGATGGATGATGTTTTGACTTTATCTAAAGAGTCTCTATTTAGGAATCTCTTTTATTCATCTTACAAAGCCACCCAGTGTGACTCCCGCGCAGGGACGGCCCAAATAAAGCCTAACGTGGAGAGCAGACATCAATGTCCGCAGGGACACACGGTGCTGGTCGCATTTTGTTGAGAACCTCCGCGAGACACCTACCATTTTACACGATCACCAACACCATTAGCAGCATATTAATTAGGAAGTTAAGGAATGTGTGCCATTGAGTCAGGAGAAAACAAGGCCGGTCCCAGACTGAACTGTGTCACACGTCTGGATGTATCGAGTCCCAAGAGCTGGCTCTCCTGCTGGCTGGACAGCAAACCCCCCACTTGCCATCAGGAACAGTCAGGCAGCCTTGTTCATTCTATCCCGTTCTATCCATAGCACTCACCGTCCCCCTCCTCCTTGTGACCCCGAGGTGGACCTCTCATGCCGGGGAGAAGGCGGACAGATTTGTCGGCAATGGTGCTCATTCACGCGTCGGCTTTGACAGTGCCTTTAATGAGCGCGCTGTCTTGGTGATGCTACCTTGAGGCTTTCCTCTCCTACTGGAAGCTGTTGTCTTGGGTGTGAAAACACGGAAGCCGATGAATCTCACGTCACATCTAAAACGATCTAAGTTTCTGGCAGAGTGGACATTACTAGAATGTTCTTTGCCACAGGCGAAACTTTTTTCTAAGAGACTTGAAGATTCTTTTTTCCCCTCCCCGTGAAGAGAAAATCTTGATACAGCTCAATTCATCCTGCACTGTGGAGTCTGATTTCACAAGTGTTCAGGAAGCCTTAATGTCGCATTGGACTCCGGCAGACTTAGTGACTTACCACTTGCCTCCCACTTGGTCTGGTCCCCTTGCGGTCCGCGTGGGCCAGTTCCCCAGTTCCACAGGGAAGCGCGGCTCTCTGGTTGAGCGGAGGCGGGCAGGCGACATGACGGTGGGGGGAAGGCTCCTGGCCAGCATCCCAACTGACACTACCTTGTCTTTCCACTTGGGCATTTGCTCAGATAATCCCACGGGCACCAGGATTCCACAGAGAATTTTTTAACTGTCACGAACACAAAGAGTTCTTCAATGCACTGTCCTAACCTTTCCCGTGACTGTGTGGTTTGTTGCCAACAGCCCCAACACAATACTTATGGGGTCTACAAGCCCCCCACTGCCCTGCAGGGTGCCGCATCCTGGGCCGGCGCTCAAGTCACGGAGTCCCGCACATGTTGATTGTCCGTGGAACGGGCACCGTTGGAAGGATGTGCCCTTCTCCCGTGCAACCATTGTCTGGGCTCATGGGAGGGCACTGACTCCCCTCAGATCCCTTGGTGGTCTAGGGACAGTGAGCGAGCCCTGGAGGGCACCCTGGGAGCTGGGAGCTGGACGGAGCTAGCGCTGCAGCCAGAAGCCTGGACACAGAGCAGGGGACCCGGCCGGCAGGTCTTCACGCCACCTCTTCCTGCTGGAAACGCCCCCTGTTCCCCATTCCTGAGCACACGGTCGACACCCCGAATCCTTGGTTTACGGTGCCGTCTGTGCCTCGTGCACGATAATCCCACTGTTTCTTCTTCTGGGTGAAGGTGCGTTGACCTCTATCGCATTTTACAGATTTTATTTTGAAAATCCTATTTCATCCACATTTGGTATTTCACTGATGCCGAGACGTGGTTCAGACGGATGCGTTTGTTTTCTTTCTGCTCCTCGGCCACTCCCTTCCAAGGGGGTGTCGCTAAGATAACGACACAATTTATTTCTTATAGCCTCCATTTCTTCCCCCTGAGCATAACGAAAATGACCTAATTTTTATGATAGAATTGAGCAGGAGGGATAAACAAGCTTCAAATTCCACTCGTCGCACCTGGAGACATCACTGGTGACAGACTTCTCTACGCACAGATTGTTCTCCTCTGTGTCTTCCTGTAATCACATAGCGATTTCCCAGCCCCGACGGGTCATAAGCAGCAGCACTTCGGCACCAGGAGTAAAGTCATTCAGAGAATCACACGGTCCAGCCGACAGCACAGGGGGCCGCGGCCGCACCCGTCACACGGAGCACGTTCGCAGATGCGGTTGCAAGGGGCCGGCTCGCGGTCCGAGGGCTCCTTCAGGGTCACAGACTGTGATGCCTGGACGGTGTGCGCTGTGAGCCACGATCGCTCCCCATGTACTGTCCTGCGAAGCCGCTCCCTTCTCGTCACCTCAGAGAAATGGATTACAACCGTGGCATTCTGTCCGGTGAAAACACTTGTTGGAAAGAGGCACCGAGGAAAGTACGAGCCCCGTCACACGTCCTGGCTTACCGTACGTCTCAAAGACGCGGCGGTGACGGCCGGAGGGGCTCTTGGGTCTTACCTGGATGGACCCTGGTCTCCGAGGAGGCCACATGGGAGAGGAGCCCTGGCTGAGGTCATCAGGAGAAAGAAGCACAGGGACTGAGGCCACAAACTCGAGGCCTGCTCTCCTCCCTGGAGTGGACCCCGCAGTCCCCCGGCCGGCATGGCCCGTCCTCCGGGAGCCTGGCCATCTGGAAAACGAATGCTCTAACTTCCCGGATTTCCAAGTCACTTGGGAGCCAGGGGTGGAGGCAGAGGCTAGGGGACCCGGGGCTGGGGCTATCATGGTGGTGCAGCGTCCACGGGGCTTCCTCCCCAGGGGCGGGGACCTCAGCCTGTGGGCCCCACCCCCGGACACCTGCCGGGATTGTGCACCCAGAGACCCAGCTCAGCTCACCCGCCTTTGTCCCCTAGCCCTGTGGGTACGGCCTGAGGCCGAGCTGGGGAGTGACAATGGTGAGCGAGGAGACAATGAAAATGGGCGCCCCGCAGAGTTGGGGACATGGGCTCAGAAGTCTGCGGAAGAGAGTTAGGCTCCCAGAGCTGCCTTTCTTGTTTGTCAGGTGCGCGGTCTGGCTAATTAGCTCTCAAACAACATCAATTAGCATGATGATACTTATGTGGGAGGCTTTTCTGGTGTATTTAAGGTGTTTGGGGATTTTGGCTTTAAGAAATGGCAATGTGGCTGTGGAAGGAGGGGGAGACTGCAGGAGCAGCGGGGACGGCAGCCACTCTGCGCCTCCCTGCGGGCGGTGCTCCTGGGGGGACCTCCCGGGGCAGGAGGGGCGGGCTTCAGGGGCCCCCCAGGCATACTGCACACCTCTCCCGCCCCCTGGCTCCTCGCGACGGTTCCAGACAGGAAGGCCGGGGGAGTGTCCCTGGTTCCGTGCCCCTCGTCACCTGCTCTAGGTCCCTGCCCCCTGGGGCGGCCTTGAGCAGGGTCTCCCTGACCTCTGGGTGCCGAGGACGCTGTGTCCGGCCCGCAGGTGCACTGAATGAAGGAAGGAGGGAGTGAATTCTGGTGCCAATTTCTGACGGCACAGGGTCAGTTGGGACCGGGGGAGCCCCGCTGTTTTCTTAGGGGCTGTGTGAGGCCAGCCAGGGAACCGGAGGATTTTAAAGCAAACCCACAAGTAAATGAACAAACAATCTCCGGATCACTATGTCTCAGAAGCCAGATCCATCTGCGGAGACCCAGGGAAGCCCACCGTGGGGACACTGGGGCCGCAGCAAGGGGAGGGTCTAGCCTCGAGCCGCGGGCCGAGGATGGGGAGGGAGCAAGGGCTCTGCAGTCACAGGGGCTGAGATTACACACGTGTGGATAAGGGGGGTGGGGATTGGGACTGTTGGTGAGGAAAGATGGAGATGCACACACATGAACACATGTGTTTCATCCATCCGTGTTCACTTTGGCGTGGAGACCCCAGAATAAGGCAACCCTCGCCCCCGACGCCAGGAGGTTCCCTTTGGACAAGGGGAGGGGGCTCCGGCATGCTCCGAGGGCTGCTGTGAGCCGGGTGGGGTTCCCTTGGGGAAGGGAAGGCCTCCTCGGGCCCAGGCTGGACGCCTGTCAGCGGACATGGAGTCCAGGCTTCTGCAGAAGGGGCAGCGGGGACGTTTGTCCGTGGGGTCTGAGAGCACATGGCAGCTGACTGGGGGGAAACAGGAACCGATCTGCTTGTTCAACCTCCTTGACCTGGTGAGGCTTCCAGCGCGAGCTGGTTCATCTCCAGGGTGGCCTGGCCCAGGTTGGACTCCGCGGGTTCCTAACGTCTGGTTTTAATTAACAGGCAGACTCACTAAAATATAGGTTGTACGAAAAGGAGAGAGAAGTTATTATTTGGTTTTTCGGGGCCCTAAGGAAGGAAATGTAAACGTGTGGGCTCAGAGTCAGAATTGGGGGAAGGGGCAGCGGGTAGCGACAGACGTTGGGGGGGCCATCGTCACGGTGCGCGGACCAAGGCCGGAGGCCGGGCTTCCGCAGACCGCAGAGGCCCAGACGCGTGCGATGCAGGCTTGCGCCCAGGCCTGCGCTCCAAGCCCCACACCCTCTCCACCAGCCCTGCGGTCCCCGCCCCGGGCGTGCGTCTGCGTGTGCCAGGCTGTGTGACATGCGACGAGGATCTGAGTCCTGATTCTGTCTGGGATGACATGGGAGCAGCTGCCCAAACTCAGAGCCTGGTTTTGTGAAATGGGGAGCCCGTCACCCACCCTGAGCAGCTGACAGCAGGTGCGACAGCACGTGGCCGGTGTCCCCGGAACCCCTGATATCGGCTGGGCCTGGCAGATGTGCTTCCTCTCCGTTGAAAAGCCCCCTCTCTGTAGCCGCTGGCCATCCCAGCTAGAAGGGAGGGAGGCCTCCCTCCGGAGCCCGCGAACGTGACCCCCAGCATCATCGTAAGACTCGGACGACCTCTCCCTGCTGGGAGCACGCGTGTCTGTCTGTCACGTGAGTCATCGCGAGGGTGGCCACCGCACGTGCCCCTCACATCCCCTCTCTGCCCCGGGGACGCCACGCGGGGTCTGCTGGCCTGCGTTGGGGCTGGATCTGGCCTTGGCTTCCAGGTGACCAGCCTGGCTGTCGGGCTAGTGGAAGATGGCAAGTGGGAGGGACCAAGGCCCGAGGCGACGGCTGTGGTTTGAACCTGCAGGATCTGGTGTATAGAGATGCTATGGCGGCTTTAGAGACGAGGTGAGGACATGGAGCCCGGGAGTGCGGGGCGGCCAAGGAAGCGGCGGTCACCCTCCGGGCGGGGGAAGAAGGGAAGAAGGTGGGAGATGACGACATGGACTCGTGCAGGACCGGCTCGCAGAGCGGATGCTCAGAGGCCCGGGGGAGGCGCCGCAGGTCTGCCGGGGTCCCTGAGCTCGAGGACCCGCCGGGCAGGGGCCCACCAGGGCTCCCAGGAGGGGTCCAGCCGGCCCGCGCGGGCTCCGGTAGGAAAGCAGTGGCGCTGGTGCACGGGTGGGGAAGGCTGCACCGCGGGCCGCAGCCTTCCTGGGCTGAAAGCCTGCCGTGGGGACGTGGGTGTGCGTGGCCCGTGCGCAGCAGGGAGAGAAGAGGCAGCCGGAGCCGAGGGAGGAGGGCGACGGTGGGCACGGCCCTCCCGCGAAGCTGCCATTCTGAACGGTGCCCGGGGCCCCGACAACAAGGGGCAAGTAGCCCTGGGCCCCACGCCCCGCAGCCGCGCCCCCTTCACCCCAAAGAAGCGTCATCATCCCCCTGCTTTCCTGTCTCCAGAGTCCGTGCCTCTGCACGACACACGGAGGGGATGCTTTTGCATTCTAGGTCGCGTTTGTGTCGCGGAAGAAGACCAGATGGTGAAAGCAACCTCGAGTTCAGGGTCTTAATTTACTCTTCTGTCTACAGTCCACCTGCTCTGTTTCTCTCGGCCACTGTTCGCCGCACATTCCTCGCACCCCTCTGTCCCTCTCCCTCTCCTCTGGGTGTCACCCACCGTCCTCCCTGAGGCTCTGTGGGCCGGGGCTGACCGCGTCTCCCCGACGTGCAGGAGCCCCCGGGCGCTGGCAGAGCGCTGCGGGCCGGCCAGCTGCGCGTCCTCAGTTTTCGGAGGGAGATGCTCTGTTTTCAGAGAGCGTGTGCAGACAGCCCTTCCACCCGCGGCCCGGGAGACGGCCAGGGGAGCCGCCTGTCTGAGGCTCGGGGCGCTCGGATGCCTCATTTCTGCAGCGGGCTGGGGGGAAGGCGCTGCGCCCCGTGGTCTGGGCAGCGTGCCCCGACCCGATGAGGGCGGCTCAGCCTCCCCGACTTGCTCCCCGGCGTTTCCTCTCCTGCTACGTGTCCGTGCCTGGTCTCGCCCTGGGTGCGGTGCGCTTTCCTTATTGATTTGTGGGCGCACTCCTGACACCAAGCCTTTGTCAGCGTCGTGAATCATCTCTCCCAGGTTGTAAGCTGTCTTTGCTTTTCCTTATTTCAGAAGTTTAAAAATCATTTCCGTGAGCACCGTGAACTGTGCGGGGCTCTTTTTGCCTGACCCTGGTTCCTGCCGGAGAGCAGGGCAGCTGCGTGTTTCCCTGCTGCGGCTGCGGGGGGCCCGGGGGCCCGTGGGGCACCTCGACACGGGGGGCCCGGGAGCCCCTGGCTCTATCACTTCCCCGTGGGCTCTCTGCGGAGGTGGGGGCCCAGTGTCAGGAGCAGTGTCACCGTGGAGGGCGAGGAGGGCAGTCTCATGCCTGGGTGCTTGGACCCACCCCTCCTGGAGGTCATCTCCGTCCTCCCCCTGGGCCTGGTGTCCTCAGCAGCACGGGCCAGTGCTCCGAGACTGCGGCGCCCACTGCCGGGACCCCCGGCGGTCCTCACGTAGCCCACAGCACAGACGTCCGCATCGGCGGGGTGGGGCGGCAGCGCGATCTGTCAGCTGACGTCACACCACAGCCTACGCTCCGGAGACTGACCCTCCAGAAGCTTCTGGGAACCAGCGTGCTGCGGGCACTGACAGGAGGACATGGGCTGCTTCAGATGAAGGGACACATGGCCGCCCGCAGGGCCCTCGGGACTCCTCAGCCCGCTCACTGAGCCCGAGGGGGAGCAGGAAGCCTGAGGGGCAGCCTCCCTCTTGGCGGTCTGGGGGCCAGCGTCAGGGAGCGTCCTCACGCGCTGGGCGCCTCCCCGGGAGGGTGCACCTGCACGCGTGTGTGCTCATGTGTGTGCACGTGCGTGTGCTCATGTGTGCATGCACGTGCATGTGCGTGCAGGCTGCATACATGTGTCTGTTTGTGGGCATACATGTGTGCGCACCCATGTGTGTACATGGATGCACCGCATACTCTGTATGTGCTATGTGTGTGCACGCGTGTGCATGCCGGTGCGTGCAAGTCATCCCAGAAGGGGAGGGGCTCCTGAGGTCAAGATCACCCAGTTCCTGAGCACGAGGAGAAACAGCTGGCACATCATCAAGCTGACACCGGGGACAACCCCGAGGCTGGCGACGCCAAGTCCTGGACAAGCCTCACCACTGTGTTTCCACCTGCTCTGTGAAGCAAGGCAGGCGAGGACATTTGCTTGCAGTGTGCTGAATCCACGGCTGACTGAGGACTCCTGGAGCACCCAGCCTGGGGAGCACCTGCCCTGGGGAGCAGAGACCCGCAGGCCCTGCTGGGGGCCGAGGGACGCACACCCGGCGGGCGGTGCAGCCCTCCCCCTTCCCCCGGGGTCGCCCTCTGTAGATCGCAAGCCCCAGGCTGCTTTCCTCTGCGCCGGGGGCCAGGGCAAGGGGATGTGGAGCGAGGGCTTGGCCCGGAAGCACATGCCTGGTGTTTGGGTGGATTCTGAGACTTCAAATGAAAATATAAGCTAGCCCTTAACTTAAACATCTGTCTAAATAACAGACTAAAAATCATACTAAAGAAGATGTATCTAAATGATTCCTAAGCCATTATAAGTCAAGCAATAACCGTACATTATGCGCTGATGGGACATCTCACAATCCCACACCCGGTGGCTACTGCGGCTTTTCATTTTTCCTTATTATTTGCTTCTTGCTCGGTTAGTTCCCTGTGTATCACAATGGCACCAACCCAGCCGCGGCTCTGGACCTCGTCCCCTCCCGGAAGCCCAGAAGGTGTGAGGGCCGGGCCCGGGGACACCAATCGCCCTCAGTCTGAATCACCTTACGAAGCCCGAAAATGTCCTGTTGAACCAGAATGATCCAGAGCCCCACTCTGCATCCTTGTTTCTCACAGAATTCCTCTTGTCCGCGGCAGTGAGAGACAGAAGGAAGCATCACACCGTGCTCCAGCTCAGTGTGCCCACACCCAGGCAGAGGGGGACGGAGAACCAGGGAAGAGGGGAGGTGAGAAGGGGGCAAAGACAGGGCCAAGGGGACCACTGTGGAGGTGCCCCCGGCGTCCCGGGCAGGGCTTTCTGAACACAGAAGGAAAGCCCCCCTTTCGGGCCCACTGTGGCTTCCCGTTCAGACTGTGGGGTCTGCTTGGCTCACTCTAAGTGGAAAATAGCCTATAAAAGATCCCACTTGGCCGGGGTCTGTGTGGAAGGTCCTGACCTTCCCCCGCCCTGGCCTGCCCGGCGCTCGTGCCGGGCACTGGGGGTCTCTGCTCTCCCCCGCACTGTCAGACCCCCCCGCTCGTCTCCTGGCAGGCCCCTTGCCCTGCTCGGTGCCCCTGCAGCCCTGCCAGGTCCTTGGGCCACAGCACCTAGCGCTGTACTGGAGTGGTCCTCGACTGACCGTCTACCTCCTCACGGCCAAGTACAAGCTCCACAGCGACAAGGCTCATCGCATTAGCTCTGGTTGTACTAGATCCCAGAATTCTGTTTGGCACAGAGGAGGCAGATCAATAAAGCACTGAATAAATGGGTGAGGGATTCTTGCCAAGATTGCACATGGCGGTGAAGGGAAACACATGGTCCCACTGGTGAATTAAAGATGGGGGTCAAGCCCCTTGGACTTGAGGGTACAGGGCACGGGGCTCCCACCGCCTCCAGACCTTCTGCAGGGTTCTCGGCTTCACGGAGCTGTGCCTCCTGGGTCACTGCAGAATAAAGCACCAGATGTGATGTCCCCCTGGACTGAAGGCTCACCCCTGCACACGGTTTTCTAGCCCAAGTCGGGAGCTCCTGGGCTCACAGACACTGCTTTCTGATTTAGCCCTGCAGTCATGTCCTCGGCTGGGGTGTGGAAGGCTGCATGTGTCTTTGGGCAGGACTGACCATTCCCAGGGCTCCCAGAGGTAGCGGGGGTTGGAGGGCAGGTGTTACCAGCCAGGCCTGGGGAAGCCACGGGTGGGATGGGGCTCTGGAAGTCCTGCTCCTCCCCACTCTGTGTCTCACCCCAGCGGGCTCTCCCCACCCCGGGCTGACGCATAGGTGCAGGAGAACGCTTCTCCCGCTCAGCTCCCTAGGGATCCGTGCCCACCAGGGGCAGGGACGGGTGTCAGAGGTCCTAGTCCTGGGGCCGGCTCTGCTACTCGGAACGAGTTTGTGGGCATGGCAGCTCTTGATGCCTCTGCCCATCGGCGTCTGCTCTGAAAGGGGCAAAGAGCAGCTCAAAGAGGAGGGATCGGCTGCATTGCACTGAAGATACACACGTGTGTCTTTAGTCTACACACGCCGGTCTCCCGGCGAATCGCTAGGGCGCTCCATACCACAAATGCAGTCATTGAACGGAGAGCAGAGATGATCCTAACGGGACCCCAGACTGGATCTTGGAACAGAAAAAGGATCGTAGTAGACAGACTGATTAAATCTGCATTCTACCGGCCTTGAGTAAACGGATGAGGGGCGAGTGCCAACATTTTCCCTTTGACAGATGTTCTGTGGTCGCGTGAGTCGTTAGCATTGGGAGAAGCTGGGCGAAGGGGCTACTCTGTATTGTCTTTACAGAACAATCTGTATCGTTTTTACAACATTTGCATAAATTCAGAATACTCCAAAATGGAGACTCTGTTACAAGTCAAAGAATGTGTGAACGAGTCCACGCAGCGTGGGGCCGGCCGGCAGGGTGGTTTGCACGTGGCCTCTTTTTCTAGATTGAACCCTTGCACGTTGTCACACCAGGCCGCTGGAGTCTGGCGGCAGCTCGGTCCTGAGCGCGCAGCACCCCTGCTCCGTGTCCCGGCTGGGCCGGCCCGCCCTGGCTTGGAGCCCGCCGTGCGCGCAGACGCATGGGCCCACACGCATACATGCACCTGTGTGTGGGGTCTTCCAGGTACTGCCTGGTGGGAATGGCCTGGAAAAGCAGCGTGGGCAGCGGGAAGAAGCCGTGTCTGCTGGCTCCGTGGCAAATGCTCTCACGTCCCCCGGGGCCCCATCCGTCTTGCTCAAGTCTAAGTTCGGGAACTCAAGGAAAACGGCCTTCAGCGAACACTCTCTCCTGAGGAGTGGAGGATGTGGAAGTTAACACGGGGCCCATCAGCTTCGAAATACCCCCAAACCAATTTCAGCTAAACCGACGTAACTCTCGAGGAAACCGAAGGGACAACGCCACCCAGGAGAAATCACCACTGCTCTGTTTAAACTCAGTTTCTACTTATGAGTATTCCGGCTTGGGAATATTACTTCTCATAACTACCACTGATTAAATTAAGCATTTTTTAAAGCATTTCAGTGTTTTCTTTTAAAGCTGTTCTCTGGATAACGAATGCCTGTGTTTACATAAATTGACATTTTTGTAGGTCGGTTCTTAAACTGGACAGATGTCCGGGAGTATTGAGAAGCAAGTAAATATTTGCATGTTCTGGTGTCTGCAGAAATAGCATGAGCTAAATGAAAAACTGTGTCTTGCAGATTCCAGAAAGAGACTCAAACCAATCACGCTCTGTCTTCTCTTTATCTGCCTCTCCCACGGCCATCAGTCAATCTGGGCCATTTTTGGAAAAGCAAAAACCAGAACGGGGCAAGGATATGTTTCTTGGCCAAGGGAAGCTGACGACCGTGCCTCTTTCCTCCCCGGTGCTGAGGCCCAGGAGTCCAGGCTTTAGATCGTCGACTCATTGTGAATGCTGAAAACAAACATTTTGGCTTAAGGTGTCAAGGTGACCCCTTGGGGTAGGCAGCCACCAGCGGGAGGTGGGATTATTGTCACAGCAAAGAAAATGCATTTGTTTTTGGCTCACAAGACAAAATCATGGGGGTAGGAACCAGCCCTCCTCATCCCATCAGAGCAGACAGAGGAAAGGGAAGGAGACACATTAGCAAAAACAACTCACAGAGCATGGCCCAGCAGCCAGAAATTTACCTTTGGTGGTCATCTTTGTCATTTTTGGCCTAGATGTGGTCTGTGAAGATGCTAACAGCTCCAAGAGGGGAACAATAGCTAGAATTACAAATTCAAGAACTGACGAGCCCCTTGTCGCTGTGAGGACCAGGACCTTCGTGCTTCTGGCTCCTCCGTGCCCTCGCCTTCCCTCCTGCTCCCCTTCCCCGTCATTCCTGGGCCTCCTGATGGGGCCACTGTCCTCAGCACGTGTCTCCCTCTGCAGGTGTCGTGGCTGCTGGCCCAGGGCTCGGAGCCCTCAGGTTGCGGATCAATGAGCTCGGGACCCTGGAAGCCAGGTCTCCAACGCCACACCGGGGTCATGAGTCAGACTGACGGGGATGCTCGGGCTGTCTCTCCCGGGCCACAACAGCAGCACATCGAGTTCATCTTCCACGAGCCTCGGGTGGTGGCTGCCACCTGCCAGGAAGGGCACACTGGGGAAGGACAGGGCCACGATCTTCTGTGTGCCATTCAAAGACTCAAAAACCTAATCCCTTTTTCTTTTGTTCTTCATTATGGCCCAAAACTCATTTGGCAGCAAAACCCGATCTAAGCTGATGTGAAGCCATTGGTAATCTTTATTCGTTCCTCTTCGTGTGGATATTCGTGCCTTCTCTGTAGATTGAGCCGTTTNAAAACTCATTTGGCAGCAAAACCCGATCTAAGCTGATGTGAAGCCATTTGTAATCTTTATTCGTTCCTCTTCGTGTGGATATTCGTGCCTTCTCTGTAGATTGAGCCGTTTGTCTGACGATGTGGTGTCACCCAGACTCTGTTGGAGGTGTTACACGACCCACGGAACACACGACGGGCCCAGCCTCAAATGGGCATCCCGACTCATCCACACATCAAGAAGGCAGCCTTCTGCACTGGCATGGTCAATTTTCATTTTTACTTAAGATGTAATATAAGCAATGTAAAAAAAATGTCCTTACATGGGAAGACACTACTATTTAGAAGTAAAGTCAGAGATAAAGATCACAGAATATCCAGCGTGGCGGGACTTAAAATATGGCCTCACCTTCGAGGAAACAAGGTCTTTGCAGGACTGCAAGGTTCCTGGACGGAGCGTGGGGAACCACGGCAGTGGACTCTGCTCATTTGCCCATCTTATCCTCGTGGGGAAGACGCTAAGTCCTTGGTGACAACCAGGAAACTCTAGATAGTTAACTGAGGGCTGTTGGAGGAGCAAACAGATCAGGCAGCAGAGAAACGCTATGGAGGGAAGGTGATTGATACTGTGTTTTCAGTAGCTTAACACCACGAACCAATTTGCTAGAAAAAAATATTGGGTTTTGTAGAAAGAAACAGCCTACAAGTCAGTGCTTGGTTATAAACCTTTCTTCTTAATAAATACAAGCCAAGTTTCCATGCAATCTCAAAACTGACAGCTTTCAGCTTGATACAAGATTTATATCACCTATTTAAGAAAAAAGAGAGAAAGATCCCCAGCCTGAACACATCAAAGGACCATCTGGGTGTTCCGCAGGGTCCCCATTATTCTGACGGAGCTCAAGGCATCATTTGGTGCCACAGGTGCAGGTTTGGAGGCCAAGTCCGGAGCCCAGGGAGTCAGGAACGTCTGGTAGTGAAACTTACCACCCGCCTTCGATGAAAAGACACGTCTTTCCAGAACACGTCGCTCACGGCCAGGAGCCGTCCAGCGCCTTGGACACGCCCTGACTGGATAGGAAACCGGAGCTGGGTCAAGGCGGGAGAGGTGCCTGTGTTCCGAGGACGTGGGTGGGAAACCGCCCCGGGAGCTGGGGCTGGACACCAGGGAGGAGGTCCACTCCCCCCTGCTTACGTTCTCATTCTCCCTTCCTCCGAGGCTGTCCGCATGGACCGTTACCCATTTCAGGCTTGCGGGGCCTAAGACCACAGGTCACTTGACAGTGGATGCGTCGTGTTTGCTAAGCCCAGGCAGAGGGAGAATCTGCCTAGCTGCATCAGGGAAAATTTCACGGAAGTACTCTGAAACCAACAAGCCCCTCCCTTTGCAGGGGCTCTGTCCGCAAACACGTCCCTTCCCGATGTCTCAGCAGCTTCCCGGAGACCTCTGAGTAGCCCGACGGGGGAAGAGCGGGCACTGCATCCTGACCACGGGCACCAGGGGACACATTTCAGGCACAGGCGCCAGCATGACCACCTCCCGGGGATGTGGGATGGGATCCGCTCGGCGCACAGTGAGGCCCACCAGCTGGAGCCCAGGTATGTGACAAGGAAGGGGGAAGGGACATTTGGCGAAAGGGACAGAGATGTTGTAGGGAGGCCTGCACAAGTGTCCTTCGCTCACAGGGCGATCGGGAGCCACAGGAGAAGCAAGTTAGAGAACCCAGTTGCTTGGGCCCAGCTGTGCATTAGCAAAGTCCAGGTGCTTTCCTGGGACCGTGGCCCGTCCGTGGCACCTGCTCTGAGAGGGGCTCGGGGCTGGACCCCCTAGTGCCCAGTCACTCGCCAGAGCAGAGTCTCCCGAGGCACTGCTGCTGTGTCAAGGTGATCCCACCTTCCCTGTACTGGGAAGCCTCCACCCAGAACCATCGCTCTGTCCATTGGGTGTACTCCAGTGTAAAAGATCTTGAACTCAGAAGCAATTTTCATTTTCAGTCTTAGCACGTGAGCCCATGATCAAAGGCTTTCAGGCTGCTGCTCCACCAGCTCAAATGTGATCCCCTTTTTTTCATTTTTATGTGTGAGGACAAACGCTACCGGTGTGACTTGAGTTACAAAAATGAAGAAGATGTATTCTATTAATTGCACTTACTTACAGGGAAAATCAAATCTTAGCACTTTTTGAAAGGGTGGTATGGTTAGCATGCAGAATGGGGGCTTTGGATTAAGACACAATTTTTCTCTTTCCTTTCTCTGTCATGCTCAGTAGCACAGCGAGACTCTCCTGTCTTCGTGAAGTGCCTCCCATTCGCCCCCTCCAGCTCTGGGGAGTGATCCCGGCCTGCTTAGGGAGCACACAGCCAGGACGCCCACCGGGATCCGAGCTGGGAACAAGAGAGCCTCAGACTGGCCTCTGACCCACAGATGGCTCTCAGGGGTGTGGGGGCTCCCAGGGAGTGAGCCGGCATGCAGAGGCCAGCATGGGGGCTTGCTGCGGGGGATCTGAGGTTCTAGGTCAGTCCATCCACCCTTCAGGCAGAGGAAGAGCCAGAGATGTCTCAAGACGCAGTGGACTCCCTTGCGGCACCTGTGCGGCATGGCGGCTGAGTGCCGGGTGGCAGGGGAGGCCCCGTGTGCAACTATGGTTGGGGCACGTTTGTCACACGCGCCCCATGGGGTCAGAGCCCAGCTGTGCGCTCCTGGAGTCAGTCTCCTCCCCAGCGTGTGTCCGAACCAGCAGCCGGGAGGGAGGAGGCGCCGGAAAGAGGTCTGCACACCTGCTCTCTGTTGTCTCCCAGATACGGCCAGGCCAGCAGGGGGGTCCCAGCCCACAGGAGGGGTCTGGGCTGGTGAGGGCTCAGGTCAGTGAGGGGTACTGAGCCGCGGGGCATCCTGGCAGCAGAGGTCCCAGAGGGCGGAGGGCTCTGGCCTGCGAGGAGGGGCGAGGCGACCGTGGACCACGGGCGCAGAGGGGTGTCTCTGGTCCCAAGCCAGCAGAGCCTCTCCAGCCCCTGCGGACACACGGCCTCCTCCTCAACTCTCTTCCTGACCTGCGGCAACCTTCCTGCACACAGCCGAGGGCCGGCTGTGCCCTCAAGCGACCAGCACCTGACCTCCCCTCCTGGGCGAGGGAGGGGCCGGGTGGGGACCGAGCTGAGCCCCCAGACCTGGGGCTGCCCACACTGGCCGCCCACGTCCACTCTCCAGGCCCCTCCACCCGCCGTGGCCGCGGGGGCCCTGTCTCAAGTCCGCTCCTCCGGAGCCTCTGCGATGGGGTGCGTTTCCATTCCCTTTCAGTGTGGATCCCGGGCTCCCACCGCGGGGCCGATAGGGTTTCTGTGTTTAGAGTGAGAGGCAAACACATTTGAACAAAGACGCTTCTTTGCTGGTAGGTTTTTAAAATCATTTTTAGAGCAAAAGGGGTCATGAGTGAGCCTCCTCAAAGGATTTCGAAATCCCAACGGCTTGCACTCGCACGGAAGGCCGGCCGGCCGGCCCGGAGCCCGCGGGCAGGCCGCCTTGTGCGGAGGGAAGGAGAAGGGGCTCAGGGCCTGACTTAAGCCGGAGCCCTCGCCTCCAGCTGCACTTCCACGCCTCCCAGCAGCCTTCAGAAAACACCCACCGCTCTTCCAGGTCAATCACATCCATCCCCGGGGTGAAGCCCGGGCATCTGGCCGCTTAAAAAGTGCTCAGCTGCGTCTACGTCTTGGGGAGAGCCCGGGTTAGAACTACGTATGGCACGGAGCACTGGGTGGGGTGCATAAACAATGAATCTTGGATCACCGAAAAAATAAAATTAAAAATAAAAAAGAAGAACTATGGGAGGGGTGAACTCTCCCCCGGGGCCGTGCGGCCTGCAGGAGGGGGATGCGGGGAGGGCAGAGGCCGGGCTGGACCACTCGGCTCCTACTCAAGCTCAGATCGCACAGTGTGGAGCTCCGCGGGGTGGGCGTGGACGCCGGGGCCCTTTAGGAAAGTCCTGGGAGCGACAAGTGGAGCTGGTTTAGGAATCGCCGAGGACTGTTTCCAGGCCAGAGACTGAACGTGTGACCCTCAGGTTCATGTTGCCCACGCCTCTGGTGGGAGGGCCTCAGTTATTCCCACTTCTCGCCCCCTGCCTGGCAGATGCAGGGGGAGTGGGAGCGGGCCACCAGGGAGAGCAGGGGCGGAGATGGCCGGGCAGCCCCGCAGGGCCGAGGCTGGCCCAGTGGGCCAGGACCGCCGCCAGCAGGAAGGCGCCCGCCCGGCCCGGGGAGAGAGAGGACCTGCCCCGCCCCGGTGCTCAGGAGGAAGCCGTCAGCCGCCCCACCCCGGTGCGCGGAGCACAGAGCAAACAGCTCTGAGGAAGCAGGGCCGCCCCGGGAGCAGTCTTCCACGCCAGGGAGTCACCAGCTCCTTTCTTCGGGAAGACGATTTCCTGTGTGCCCCTCCTGTTGTCGGCTACGCTGGGGGCTCCGAGCGAGCTGGGAGCACTTGCGGGAACAAAGGACCACCCACACCTTCCCTCCCCAGCACACCCGGCAGGAGCCTGGCCCCCACACCAGCATCAGTGGGCAGATTCTCGGGGCCAGCCCAGGCCAGGCCGGGGGGCGTGGGGTCTGTCACTTACCTGTCAACAGGTGTTCAGGTGGACGGCTTACACAGGCACGGATGGGTGAGCCCCAAAGTCCCATGCAGGGCACCCACGGGGAGGCTTTCCAACCTCCCATGGCCAGTGCCTGTGCCTGCGCTGTCAGAATGCTGGGGTGCAAGCAGGCATTCATCAGCACTTCGGAAATGCCCCAGGGAGGCTGGTGAGCAGCCAAGGCTGCGAATCAGCGCTGGGATTCGGGCCGCTCCGACATAATGGACGTGCAGAGCCCAGCTCAGCGGGTCTGGGCGGGGCCTGAGGATGCCCGCCCCCAAGTGCGGGGCGGGGCTTCCTCGCAGTTCCTGGCTCCCGGGTGACCACCGACCACCTGCCCTGCCGCGGGGTCCCAGCCGGCTGGCCCAGCGCTCCCCGCAGCAAGCTGGTCAGAGAGCCCCACCGAGGAGCTGGTCGTGACCCACAGGCGCCGCCCGTCTCTGCAAATGACCAAGGACTAGAGAGATGAGAAGTCAGGAGGAGGTCCTCCCGTCGGGGCTCCAGGGTCTGAGACCCCAGGGGCCACGGAAGGCCGTCAGGGTGGACGTGCAGAAGGGCACACCTACTCTGCACCCTCGTTTCTGTGAGGAGCAGACTGGGATGAAGCCGGAACCGGGGCACCCAGCTGGCGTCTATTCACTCCTCTCCAGTACTCCAGTCTTGGCTTTTCAGGCTCTGGAAAATCGGATTCCTACCAGGGAAAAGGGTACTTAGAGCAGCGGATTCCATCTTTTCTGGAAACGTGCTTCATTTTAACGTGACCCCCAGATATTTCCCCACGTGCCGGATCAGATCAACTGAGTTATAGCTGGGCTCAGCGTCATCATACCATCAAGGGAATTGCAAGGGGTCTGCAGGCTGGGCTGCGAGGCGAGGGCCTTGGCCTCCGTCATTGTTCAGAGCTCGTCTGGACCCTTCTCCGCAGCCTGCCGCGATGAAGGGCTTCCGTCCTGATTCTCAGCCCAGGCTCTGTCTTCTGAGTCACTGATCTCGGAGGGACGGCCCAGCCGCGTGGAGGAGACTCTGGCCGGGAAGGCTGACCGTCTTCACAGCCTGTCTTCGAGGCCGACACTCGGTCTCTGGCCCCTGGCAGCCACATGAGGAAGCCTCTTCCCTGACGTGTGCCGGGGGATCCCGTGCTGCCCCCTGGGGACACTAGCTTCTTCCCAGACTGCGGAGCTTAAGGGAAAGCGGGCGGATCTGGGGCTGAAGGTGACTCTGCGGGGACAGGACTGGTCTCCCTGTCATGGTGCTCTTCTGCTTCTCCTTAAATGCTCTTTCAGCAGGGCGCACATGGACGTCACCTCCAGGATGTCCTCTGTGTGAAGCGCGTCCTTGCGGATCGAGTGGGGGGCTGTCCCTTCGCCTGTGGCGTGAGTCTGGCTCTCTGGCCCCGGGAGGAGGCAGAGAACCGGGAAGAGCTGTGTTGTTCACGACCGTGGCTCCTCTGCAGGCTGGGGGATCTTGTGAGACTCACAGCCTCCGCTCCAGTGCCTAGAAGATTCTGAGCGGACGCCAAGGTGGCTTTGCCAGGAGCCCCTGGGCCGTCTGAGAGCCGGGTCTGCCCGTGGCCTCTGGGAAGGACTGCTTCCGACCAACCCCGGCTGGGGGTACGAATTCCCTAGCTTCTCTCGGGCTGAGACGGCTCTCTGGGTCCAGTTCCTCCCTAAGGCCCTGTAAGCTCTGCATAACGGGGAGGGGACGGAAATGATTTTTCAGAGGGCACGTTCGGGTTTTTGCCATCTCTCTAGACTGGCCGGAAGTATGAAGTAATGATGTAAGGAGGACACGGCTTTATGATTTTAGAGACGGGAGCTGGACTAAATCACGTTCCCTTGCGAAGTCATGGACGTGTGGCTCCCGTGACGCTTGCTGACACTTCCCTTATTGGAAGTTAGCTTGCTCCAAGTCCCTGCCCCGAGGGACGTGCAGGCCAGTGGCCGCGGTGCGGGGACCCAGCCCGACCTCCGCTGCCACGTCCTGCCCGTGTTCTGAGCTCGCATCTGTTGGGCCTGTGCTCTCTGCTGGGATTCCCGGCGCTGTGGTCAGAAATAGGCAGCAGACGGCACTTGGGGCAGCCGTTTCTCCTGGGGGGTTTAAGTCCTGAGCACACCTCAGCCCAAACAAGCCAACCCGCAGTGGGGTTTGGGAGATATGTGAATATAAGACTCCGCTATTTACCCACGAGCTTCCGGGGGCCGAATGAGCCAGGAGGCATGACGTTCACCGAGGTTCATTTTATTGCTGGAAGGGCTGTTTTTCTGACACTGCACCACTGCCGTTCTGTTACAAAACAGCTTCGTACCACGGGCGGCCAAGACTCTGCCTAAAGCACCTACGTGGGGAGGAAGCTCGCGCGCCAAGGGGGCTGTGACACGCCCTCTTGCAGGACCACCCCCGTCTTCGGTGTGGTCACCGGCACCCCCCAGGAGCTGACTTGTCCAGATGGCAGGGCCCCGAGGGTCTCGGACGGGGTGCCCCCCCGTGGGACTCACATCTGATGGGGCAGCGACCCTTGGCCCGAGGCCCCACGGGACGCAAGCCTCCCTCAGGAGGAGGTCCCGGGGGACCTGAGGGGCACTCGGGTGTCACAGGAACTGAGGGATGGCTCCCAGCACAAGGGCTTCTGCTCCGTTAGGGGCCTGTGTGGCTTCAGAGCCCAGGACTCCGAGAAGTGAGCTTCTGCCCGGCAGACAGCCCGCTTCCGGGCCAGGCGCTCGGCCGCCGGCTCCTCACATCCCGGAAAGCCAGGCTCAGGCCTCTATTTCTTCCCCTGATGTCGCTCACTCCGCCTGGACGACTTCAAGGGTTTCCGCCTGGAGCCAGAGGCATGTTATCGGCACTTTTCCTGGTTTCGGAGTGAACGTTCCATCGGGGACAGAATATCCCAGGGCAGGCCCAGCGCTCCAGACCCAGAGCAGGTGTCTAGCTGCTGAACCACGGGCTCCCGAGCAGCGGCCACTTCCCAGCCCTTCCTCTCCAGGTGACCATGCGGGGCTGCTCGGGCTCACGGGCTGGGGCCCCTTGGTCCGTAGAATGGAACCTCCAGCCTGCTCTGTTCCCTGGGAGCCTCTCCCGCGCACAGGTCCCCCGCGGAGGCCGGAGCGGGGGAGCGCCTGCTCTCCTGCCAACGTCTCGTGAGGACGGAGCCGCAGGGGGGCCAGGGAAGAACAGGGGGGCGGGGGGAGCTCCCCCCCAGTCTGATTCCAGCAGTGCCTCTTCCTGGCCAGTGAGGCTTCTGCAGCCTGGCCTGGTCCTGCTCGTGGCTCCCCCTTCCTCTCTACACTGCCCCTCTGTACCTGCTCCCTTCACCCCTGCTGGGGTGCCCTGGCTCAGACTCCGCCAGAAGCCACCCCGTGCCATCCACTACGCTCCTCCATCTGGCTTGGTGACTCTCCCCCACAGTCCTGAGAGGCTCTGTACCCAGGAAACTAAAGCTCAGAGTAGAACAGGCTCCGGGGATGGGACACGTCCCAGAACCTCAGGCTCCTGTGTCCTCGGGCCCAAAGGGACCTTAAACCCGCCCCGCAGCTTCGGGAGAAGGACAAGCCAGGGCGGGGTGTCTTGCCCGTGATGTTTGCATCAGTGCCAGGAGCTCGCCGTGGCAGGCGCTGCGCCCACGAAGTGGAAACGGGAATCCGAGGCAGAGGCCAGGTGGCCCAGGTGTGCAGCGCGTGATGAAGAAGGCCTTCCCGGCACCTCGGCTCCTCTATTCATCACCACTGGACAAAAGGACGGGGGCTCTTCCCTTCCGTGTCTTCCGAGGACCCCCGGTCCTCTCTGCCAGGACCGCCTGTCACCCTGCTCTGACACGGCACCAACACCCCCAAACCCAGAGCTGCCGGAAGGCCGAGGCCTTGGTTGGTCGAAGGGATGCACGCACGGTTGTTGATGCTCCTCTCGGCGTCACTTGTCGCTTTGCTTTGCTGTCGGCCAGAACCCTCCTCCCTAGTCAGTGACCGTGTCTCTGCAGACCGGGCCTGTGTGGACGAGGGCCGTTAGCTCCCGCACAGGGGCTGACGATGGGCGTGAGCCTCCTGCCGGGGTCTCCAGTGACGCCTCCCCAAAGATGTCTCTACTTCAGCGTCTGCCTCGGGACAGCTCCAGCTGTGGCCACTGTCGGCGGGGTCGCCGGGCCTCACTCTGTGACACTGTCTTGTCACGGGCCCCCAGACACGGCTGCCGCTGACCACTCAGGACCCTGTGGACCAGGACCATGGCGGGCCCCTGGGGTGGAGTGTCCTTCTAGAGCCTGTCCTGACTCTGCGAGGCCCTCTTAGCTGCAGACGAGACGCAGCTCATGTTACGGACTGCCAGGAGTAAATCGGAACATCGTGTGTACTTGTGTGTGCATGTGTGTGTGCACGTGCGTGTACATGCATGTGCGTGCATTGTGTGTGCATGTGTGCACAGGTGTGTGTACGTGTGTGTGCACTGTGTGCATTGTGTGTGTGCATGTGTATGTGTGTGCACCGTGTGCATTACATGTGTGCACAGGTGTGTGCATGTGTATGTGTGTGTGCACCCTGCGCATTGTGTGTGTGCACAGTTGTGTGCATGTGTGTGTATATGTGCACATGCGTGCACCATGTGCATTGCGTGTGTACATGTGTGCACGTGTGTATACGTGTGTTCGTGCATCGCATGTGTGCACAGCTGTGTGCATGTGAATATGTGTGCGTGTGTGCACCGTGTGTATTGCATGTGTACATGTGTACATGCATTTCTGTGTGCAAGTGTGTATGCGTGTGCATACACGCATGTGCACTATAGGGCATACATGGTGTTAAGTGTGAGTACTCTGGGGTCATGGAAAGTCAGAGCTGGGAGAGGTCTGTGCGATAATAGGATATTTCCCAGGAAGGCACTCAGAGGGGCCTGGACAGGACAAGAGGGACCCCCATAGCCACACGGGGAGCCCCTTCCTGTAAACGGACACGAGGGAGTGCAGACCACAGTTTGAGCTGATTTGGGTGCCCTTATTGGTCACGGGCTCCCTCTAGACACTTCTTTAGCTACACCCCCATGAGTCCTGACTTGCTATGTTTTCATTCTTACTCACTGCAAAATATTTTCTAATTTCTCATGCAGTTTCTTCCTGACCCACGAGTTATTTACGAGTATGGGACTTAATTCCCACCCCTTTGTAAATTTACTGAATTTCCCTCTATTATTGATTTCCAATTTTAGTCTATCGTAGTTGGAGAACATATTTGTATGATTTAATTCCTTATCAATTTGTTCAGTCTTCCTTTATGTCCCGGCACATACTCTATCTTGGAGAATCTTCCAAGTGGACTTGAGATTTAATAAATTTCTTTGGATAAATGTTTCTCCATTTGCTGTATGCCCTTAGGGTAATTCCTGGAGACTTTAAATGGTTATTTTAGAAACGATCGCCCACATTGTGATTGTCTTATTGGGGAAAGATTTTTCTGTTTCCCCAAACTCAGTTTTTATCAGAAGATCTTTCATGACTTCCTGTTAACTATGGACATCACTTTGGCATGGCTTTGGACTTGGTTGCTTCTATTGACTTTGTTTCCAAATTTCTGATGCTGTAGAAGCATGAACTTGCCCTATTGTGCCTTTTCTGTAGGTTTCATACCTTTGCATGCTTTGGGGTCAGTCCTATCTCCTGGCAGTTGACAAAGAAAGCCCCAAATTGCCTGAGGCTGTGCAGCGAGATTCTGCTATCATATTCCCTGTCTTATGTGATTTATTCCCCTAACTGTCGCCCAAGCAGCCTGGCAGTCGCAAGAATGTAGGGTTGGATGACAAGTGGGTCCTACTCCCAGCTCATTCCTCCAAATCTGTGTGCTGTGTGCCCACGTCCAGCCCACCTGGACCCTCACGGAATGTAAGCTCCATGCAAGAAGGGATTTGTCTACTTTGCTGACCGCTATATCCCAACACATAATGAGTGCCCTTGCGTAGTGACCGTGAGCATGGAGGTATGACATCATGGCTCTTCATTTCAGTATTCTAGCCTTTCAAGTATTTGAGCCTTGCTGGGCAGATATCACTATGCCCTTTGTTCTTTTGTGGCCTGGGAGCCTGAGACTTGGTGTTTCTTCCCCTTTCCAAGCACCCCATTCCAGTCCCTTCCCCCTTCCTGCTGCAAACGAATCCTGACAGAGTCAGCATTCCGGGGGACACAGTAACTGGACACTGAAGACAGACGTCTGTGGGTGTTTCCGGACATGGCAGCAGGGCTGGCGTGGGCTCTGGGATTGAGCAGCTCACCTGCACTCCTGCCTTTGCTCTTTCTCTCCCGTCGACGGCACCATGAGACTCTCTGAGCTGCCCCATTTCATCCCAGCTTCCCAGGTAGGCTCAAAAAAAATAAAGTTGGAGTGAATTGTGTGGAAGCTCTTTTTTTTTTTTTTAAAGATTTTATTTATTTGACACAGAGAGAGAGAGAGATCATAAGTAGGCAGAGAGGCAGGCAGAGAGAGAGGGAAGCAGAGAGCCCGATGCGGGTCTCGATCCCAGGACCCTGAGATCATGATCTGAGTTGATGGCAGAGACTTAACTCACTGAGCCACCCAGGCACCCCAGCTCTTTGTGTTCTTAATCAGAAACTTACTAATGGGTTCATTTTTGTTACTGATGCTGTCAAATTGCCTGTTCCCAGTCCATCTCTTCCTGTGAAACCCTCTCTTCCAACCCTTCAGTGTCTGCTCCCACCCATGGCTTAGATTTCTTTCATTGTCCTCTCTTTCTGAATAATCTGTTTCTAGATTTTCTCAAAAATTAAGGTGCGGGCCTGTTTTTGTTGGTGGGAATGCATGCATTCATTTTATTTAATATTTTTGTAAAAGCGGTTCACCTCCTCAACCAGAAAGGTCGGTGAAGGCACACGCCTTGTCTGATGGACCCCCAAGGCCCTCGTTCCCAGGACGACGCCGGTTACGTAGTCACACTCAAAGCACAGTAGTCGAATGAATGAGCTAATTAATTACAAGTTGCATGAACATGACAGCTGGATGTTGGCAGGAGCGACGGGGGGACTTGAAGTTTCCTGTTGGGAAAGCCTGCAATTTAGACAGATTAGTTAGTGATACAGACCCTAAAATAGCAGGAACTCCTCAGAAGAAGGGACTTTAAAATGCCAAGCATCAAGTCCTATTCCAGGACGGGCTGTCTTAGTGACCTGGGGGGTGGAGATTGCACTGTGGTTGGGGAGACAGGACCTGGAGTTGACCCTGATATATGGACAGTGGTTCATCACTGAACTTCCGAGTATAGTCTCTCCCTTCTTGAGCTGGGCTGGAGGCCTGGGAGGCCGTGGGATTAAGGTGCAGTGAACCTTCCTCTAGTTGCCAAGGAGTTTGCCTTTAGCACCTAACACTGGGTTCCCAGGATGCTTGAGTCAGAGAAAAACCACAACGAGACCTCAGCACCCCCTTTTTGGTCTGTCCAGTGGGGAGCCCTCGTGAAAGACCCGTGCACCCAACAGTCAGTCTCCACGCTGGACTGGAGTCTACGTAGAAGGTAGTGTAGGCTCTGTGAATGGGATTTGCATGAGAGTTGAGCCCCCAAGGGCAGGCCAGGCACCAAGCAGGGCCCACACTGGTCTGGGGGGCACTGTGGTGTCAGGGCCCCAGGCTCCTCGGAGACCCCCGGCCCGGGGGGTTCTCACACATCTCTTCCTTGGATACTGTGAACCAGGAGACCCCCGGCCCGGGGGGTTCTCACACATCTCTTCCTTGGATACTGTGAACCAGGAGACCCCCGGCCCGGGGGGTTCTCACACATCTCTTCCTTGGATACTGTGAACCAGGAGACCCCCGGCCGGGGGGGTTCTCACACATCTCTTCCTTGGATACTGTGAACCAGGCACCCCAGGAACTGGTCTTGTCCTCTTTGGATGTGATGGGTGACTGACACCCCAGACTTCACTGCCACCCCCCTGGCTACCTTTAGACCTGAGAAAAGTGAGCGAATCCATCAGAAACGTTCTCAGTGCTCTGCCCCCATCATGCATGTGAACCCAGAGGCACAGCCGACATGATTTATGGTCCAGATCAAATATGGACCTGAATGCTTTCCATGTAGAAAGGACTTTTTTGATCAATTACAATGCACCTGCAGCACCATAAAAATACTGTCTCTCCCAACCGTTGAGACATTTCATCAAAATGGCACAATTTATTTGATTTTTTCTCTCCTGTGGAAGCTATATCTCTGCCTTCGTGATTTTTTTTTTGCCATATTCGACATCATTTTTTCCTGTTTCATTGTTGAGATGGCAGTTCCTTTGGCTCAGGCTCAGGGGGATGCTTGTTGAATCAAAACTTGTGTTTCATCCCCCAGAGGAATCAACCCTTCCTAGACATGTTGCATTTAGCTGGACATCACCCTTGCTTCATTCAACCTATATGTATGGTGGGTGGTGGACAGGCATGGGCCCCTCACCTGACCCTTTGCTCTGTCTGATCCCTCCAGGTCCTCTCATTATCCCAGGACCAGGCAGATTCAAGGCTCTCAACAAATGATTCATGAAGGGATAAAAGAAGTCAGTGATCCGATGCATGAATGCACTGGAGGGAAGAGTCCCTTCCATAATGATGACCTGAATACATGGAGTCTTGGAGCAGAGCAAGGGACTTGGCAGAAAGTCTTGGTGGGATGACTGCACCACCACCACAAGGAGCAACAGAGACCCCTCATCATGCCGCTGACTTGAGGAGAAAGTTCTGAACCCTGGTGATCACAGTGAAGAAAGAATGTTCCAAACTCTGGCCCCAAAAGGTCCAGAAGATCTTTCTACCTGCTTGCCTCCTCCCCAGCATGCACACAGAAGTCACCGACAGCCCTAAGGACACCTTCCATCAGGTCTCTGAACAGCACGAAGAGAGCAGGAAGTCGACCCAGAGCTGGACCACCTCCCTGCTGCCCCGCAGGCCAAGGCTGGCTTGGATGCCTCTTCGTCCTTGGAAGTCATGCAGATAAGGGGCTTGTGGCAAATACTGAGGAGAGCACATGGCTTCCCTGGAATTCTCTGAGGCCCAGCTGCATGTGTCAAACTATGTCCAAGCTTCGTGTTCTTTGTAATGGAAGGGAAACAAAACTATTTGAGATGTATTGAACATGTTACATATGCACACATCTATGCTGTGTTCTTCACTTACATTAATTCCCACACCAGCTCTGTGAGGGTGCATTTCACAGAGAGGCAATGGAGCTTGGAGAAGTTGGGTGTTTCACGGCCAGTAGGAGGCCGAGACGGGGCTCTGCTGTGAATAAACGGATGCCCTCCCTCGCTCTCAGCTCTGGGACTCCACGGGCAGAGGGAAGTGTTCTTGCACAGAGATGCACAGAGCTGCAGGAGAAGGATGGAGGGCATCCTCGAGAGTATGGTCATGTGAGAGTGCACGTGGGTGACTTAGAACATTCTGGAACTCTTGGTGCTGCTCAGTTCTGGACAGCTCATTAAGGGCACGTGATCCACCACTGTCTCTGTTGCCTGCTCCCCTGGCTGGGCTCGGGTCCACCCCGCTTCCCACCGTAAAGTCACCTCTCCCTCCTTCCGTGCTGTGCTCTTTGGGCGGAAGTCATCACGGGCAGCCTGCCCTTCAGGGCCAGGGGCGGGGGGCTGTGTCCAGGAGAAGGCCCCGTGATGACACGGCAGAGGCAGATTTGCTGGCCCGGTAGGGCATGGGGAGGCCACCAGCTGGTCCCTGGAGCCTGCCCAGAGGGAGCGGCCCTCCCACGCCATGGTCTCAGCCCCGTGGCAGAGACTTCAGACTTCCGGCCACCGGAACCATGAGAGAACGCGTTTCTCTGTTCCAAGTTTGTGGTCCTTTGTCACAAAGAGCCACTGAAAAACGTTAATCATTTATTTACATTGGGAAGAACACACGAATACTTCATTTTATATTATGGGCTCTAATCCGATACTCTTTAGTTTTGCAGCTTCAACGACTCAAGCATTGGACCTCTTTTGCTCGGCACCTGGGCCATTTGGCTGACCCACGGACTAGTCCACTCGGGCGGCTCTGACAGGACGGCCGTCTGCGCGGCAGCTCGAATGGCACGGGGCTGGAGGCCGGGAGCCAGGACCCGGGCGCCGCACCTCTGGCGTCTGCCGACGAGCCCCTTCCTGGTTCTCCGAGGGTCATCTTGCTGTATCTTCACTCGGCAGAAAGCACTTCCCGGTTCCTTCTGTGAGGGCACCAGTCCCGTCATGAGGGCTCTACCCTCATGACCTCATCACTCCCCAAACCCCTGCCTCCGAATAGTTTTGTACTGGGGGTATTTCAACATGTGGATTAGGGCGCATGCAAGCATTTGGTCTATAACACCAATCAATGTGAATTTTTTCCAAACCCTCCTTGTATATGGCGCTACAAAACACTCAGGCAGGTCCCGTAGAATCATCCATTTCTCCGAGGAGCTCCTGTTCTCTGTAGTGCATTATGTCATTGGAAACCACACCAGGTTCTGGTGTGCTCGCTGCTCCTAGAATGTCATTTCTTGTAGGGCGTCCAGCGGACCGAGCGAGCACACAGATGCATGTGTACTCACACGTGCACATCGGCAAATATCCCCTCCATCTGCATCCATATTAGACGGAACGTGTGTTCCTACTGATGGCAGGACGGTAGTCCATCACCTCGCCAATCATTCCAGCCCTCCTCTGGCTTATCTGGAAGCTCCCTCCACACAGAGAGAAGCCAGGGTCCTACCACCATGAGTGATTTACTAATTGTTCAAGCCCGCTAGGCCAGGGTAACATTGCCTAAACTGTCAGGGGGCAGACTCGGGGACACCTCCTCTTCAGGGAGGGCGCAGAGCGGATGTCCACGGCCTCACAGACTCCACTCACCCCCCACGTGGTTACGTCCCCACCTCCCTGCCCACTTTCAGGGAGCTGGTTTCCTGTTTGTGCAACACAGGCGGACACTCTTGTCCATCAGGGCCCCTTCTGGGATCCCCACATCCTGGTTTTAACTTGCGCACATTAAGAACACTCTCTGTTCTGTAAAGTTCTGTGAGTTTGACCCATGTTTGTATCAGAGTATCACATAGAATATTTCACCACCCTCAAAATCCCGTGTTTCACTCAGTCTGCTCCCTTTCCCGAAGCTCTAACAACCACTGACATTTTTTTTCCTGTCTCTATAGTTTTGTCTTTTCCCAAATATCATGTAATTGGAATGATACAGTAGGTAGCTTTTTCCCACTGACTTCTTTCACTCAGCAATATGAAGTTAGGTTTCCTCCCTGTCTTTTTTTGAGGCTTGATAGCTCATTTATTTTTATCTGTGAATATTATCCCATCGTCCAGATGTACGTAATTGGCTTATCCACTCACCTATTGAAAGTACATCTTGATTCCTTCTGTTTTTTTGACAATTATGAATTAAGGCACTATAAACATTCACATCCTAATTGGTGTGTTTTCTTTTAGACATAAACTTTCAGATTAATAGGGTTGGTACCTAAAATCATGATTACAAGACTGTGTTTAGCGTTTTAAGGAACTGGTCCAGCACCTTCCAACATGACTTTTGGGGTCCCTTCCACATCCCCACCAGGGACAAATGACTTCCCAGTGCTCTGCTTCCTTGTTGGCTTTGGATGTTGTCAGTTTTGGATGTTAGGCATTTGAGGTTTAGTGGTACCTCACTGCTGATTTGACTTGTAATTTCCCCACGGCCAGTGACAGGGAGCACCTTTTTCACACGCATCTTTACCATCTGCATTTCTGCTTTGGCAAGCTGTCTGTAGATCTTCCCCCTGGGAAAGCCTGGGTTGTTTCCTTATTATTGAGTTTTTACAGTTCTTGGTATATTTTGGATCCCAGTCCTTGATTAGATACAGATGGCAAATATTTCCTCCCAGTCTGTGGCTTGTCTCTTCATTATCTTAATAGTGTCTTTCAAAGAACAGAATTTTTAAATTTTAATAAAGTCTGACTTAATTGTATACTTTTGCAAGTCATGTTTTTGGTGTTGTCAAAAAACTCACAACTAAACCCAAGGTCCCATAGATTTTCTTATATGTCTTATCCTATATTTTATAGTATTGTCCTTTATATCTATGTCTATCATGCATTTTGAGTTGGTATTTGTAAAGTCATAAGGTCTACAACTAGATTCTTTTTTAAAAAAGATTTTACTTACTTATTTGACAGAGAGAGAGAGCATGACAGAGGAAGCAGTAGATGGAGGGAGAGGGAGAAGCAGACTCTTCACTGAGCAGGGAGCCCGATCAGGGCTCGATCCCAGGACCATGAGATCATGACCTGAGCCGAAGGCAGACTCTTAACAGCTGAGCCACCCAGGCGCCCCTCGATTCTTTTTGATGTTCGGTTCTAGCACTGTTTGTTGGGAAGACTACCCTTTGTCTGTTGAATTGTCTTCTTTCTTTGTCAAAGACCGGTTGACTGCATCTGTGTGGATTTGTTCCTGGGCTTTCCATTCTGTTTCATTGATCTGTGTCTCTGTTTCTCGCCATGCTGTCTTGATTAGTCCTGTCAGATACCTTCCCATTTTCTTCTTCCTCCTCGTGCTGACTAGTGTTGATCTTGTAACATCTCATATAAACTTTAGAACCAGTTTGTCAATATTCACAAAATAACAGGCTGGTGTCCTGAATGAGACTGTGCTTTATCTATAGATCGCGTGGGGAGGAATGGACATCATGGCCGTATTGGGCCCTCACGTCCATAAACAAGCAGTATGTCTCCACTTTCTTCATTGTCTCTGATTTTGTTCATCAGTGTTGTTGTTGTCTGCATACAAATGCTGTACACATTTTGTCCGCATGATTAACTTTGTGTGGGGTTTGCAATAGCACACCACCTGTGCAGGACTCTCAGGGGGTGGTGGCCTAGTGTCTGCCCCCAGCTGCCCCCGCTCCATCCTGGCCGAGACGTGAACGCTCTGGACAACCGCCCTCCCCTGTAGGGCATTCACTTCTACCCTCAGCACCTGCTTCAACCCCCTGGGGGGTATCGATCTCATGAGGCTGTACTTACTTTTGTGTATTTGTCCAACCAGATGAGGGCCTTGGGCTTTCTGAGAGGAGTAACTTTGCCAAGTCCATTTCCATGCCCCAACAGCCACATCAGACCTGATGCAGAGTGTAGGTCCACTCCACCCTCTGCAAATTTCAAGAATCTCTAGGAACTTCTGCTCCCTATCTCAGGCCACCGCGGGGCATGCGTAAGAAACTCAGCAAGAGCTGCTAAGAACCTCTTGTGCACCCACGTCCTGTCTGCAACTGCCTTTGGAGAAAAAGTCCTCTCCTTTTATTGCATCTTGCAAATCTCTTGCAGATGTTTCTCTTTGGACGTTTCTAGTCCAGGACCACGCAGAGAAGGGACTCCTGGGATATTCAGGTAGTTTCTGGCTTTGTATTGCATTGCAGAGGCAATACTTTAGAAGGAACAGCAACAACGTCCCCTTGACAAGAGAACCCTGCACATTAGGGCCATTGTGCAAAGCCCTGGCTGGTCTCCGGATGGTCTCTGCAGAAAGGCACACATATGGCTTTCAAGGAGAGGCGCCAAAGACCGGCAGGGCCACCGGAGCTGCCCGGGTCTCAAAGAGAAGCTCATGGGCTGAACGAGCCCTTTTAGCCGCTCTCAGCCACGCGTCTTCTTCCTGCTGCCTGCTCCACAAATGGAAACGCTGGATTGTGACATTTTACACTACGTGATAAGTGCTGTACTTAATGGCAAAGTTTTTCTCTGAAAATTATTACTAAAAGCTACGCATGTCACAGGCAGATTCTATGTAAAATTATCTCAACTTGTAGACCATTGGATTTTCAGTAAAAGAAATGATTTTCAACTCTTACTCCCTTCAGAGAACACCACCATTTTCATAAAGAAAAAAATATCCCGCTGTGCTTAGGGACGTCCCTCCTTTTATTGCCTTTTAGTTTTAAGTGGACACGTTTCTTACCTCTTTGACTGTAAAAGTATTGGGAAATGAGTGAATATTAGTGGCACAATACCTGGAAATCAGGATAAAGTCGACCACCTTCTTAGAAAACACGGTTCCCTCTGCCGCACCATTATCAGTAAGTGAACTCAGACTTCCAAAACATTGACTATCATAAGAGCCTCCCTGCTGCTTCCTGGGTAGCTGTTCTCTAGGAAGTCTACACTTGAGGCGGAACATGGGCTCCAGAAAATCCCGTGGAAATTTACGTAGCTACTCTGCATGGTGCACGAAGGGGGACGTACACCCTCCCTTCAGAATGGAGAACGGGGTCAGGTCGGCACAACCTTCCAGAAGTCTGCTTGGATGGTTACTGCTTTCCGTTTAGAGCCAGGCAGGCCCATAACGTCACCTCCCGTCAGCGGTACAGGGAAGGCGTTTCCAGCAGCGGGTTTGGAGCGAGGCTTCCACCCTTGCAAGCCTCTGGTCTCCCCACAGTGCACCACAGGTGACGCGACACCTGGGAGCCAAATAAGCAGAACATCAGATGCACGTTAGTGAAGTCTGATTTTCAAAATGCTTGTCAGTTTGGGAGGCCGAGCTCCTGAGAACTTGTCCCATGGCACCGGGCGCCCCGGCACGAGAGCGCGGCCAGTCTGACGGAGCCCGCGTGACGTCCGCGTGCAGGGTGCCCTCGCGCGGGAGAAGGGCTCCTGCAGACACAGCAGGAGGCCGCACGCATCGCACAGCAGACAGGAGAAGCACCTCGCCAGGAACAAGGCGGGCGGGCGCCAGCGCGTCCCCTCCGCGGCGCCCTGAGTCTCTCGCACGCAGCCCGGCGCCAGCAGGCGCCCTGGTTCCCGCCGTCTGGTACGTGGCGCGGCTGACCCGCGGGTATTGGCGGAAACGTCGGGCAGAAAGGCTGCCCTCGCAGGAGCACAGGGACAAGCATTGCGACGCCTAAAGATCCCACAGCTGAACCACGTCGGCTGCCCTCCGCGCTCTCCTGTGACGTGCCCGGTGCAGACAGGAGGCAACCACCTGCAGAACGTAGGTGAAGACGAGGCTTTTGAATAAATCCTGGGATAAGGACAGCTCGGTCCGCTCATTCCCGTACTCGTCGGCCTCCCCGTGCACGAATTCGTCACGTTGTGTGTGGAAACCGCTCTCAGAGCCTGCCTTGCGGACACAGACTCCCCGGCTCTGTCACCTGCTGGGGACGTCTTGGCGTGGGCGCCACATCTCCACCGGCTTCCGACTTAACGTGACAGAGACAGATGGTAAGGGGACGGTCAGGGTCTGGGAGAGCAAACTGCGGCCCTGATTTCTCGCCGTTTCTGCCGCTCGCACTTCCACGCCCTGGGCGGCCTTCCCGAGCGAGGGCTGCCGCCCACGTCCCTCAGACGGGGTTTGGTAACGCAGGGCGGCCCTGGGGTCGGGTCTCTGGGGGGCCCGTGTGCTGCGAGGCAGAGGCCCCCCCAGGGTGGTGCTCACCGTGCCTCCCAGGGCTGCCTGGTGCAGGCAGCCCTACTGGCCCTGGGGAGGCCGAGGGCCCTGCCAGCTGCTTCTTTTCTGGAAGATTCTCTGAGGTTTCAGCCCCACCTCGAGCCGCTTCCCTTCCTCCTCTCGCACCGAAGCTGCTGGGATTTACTGTCTTGGTTCCCGCTCTCTCCCTCCTTAGGGGTCTCCTCACCGACCCGCACCCGCCAATACGTCACTGGCACGAGCCCCTGGCAGCCGTGCAGGGGAGACAAGCCACAGAGACAGATCTCTCGTGTGCGAAGAGACGGGAGCGGGAGGGACAGAGAGGTCTGGGAAGCTTCTGGAGCGGTGACCCCTGTGCTCGGAGTGCAGGAAGGAGGCGGACGCACAGCAGGCTCCTCCACGCGGAAACCTCCCCCGAACGGGCCGGCTTCCGGGATGCGGCCGCCCGGCCCCGCGCTGCGCAGCGCCCGGAGACGCCGGCCTGCTGGACACAGGCACCTGGTGTGTGCTCCCCAGTTTGGCGACACGCTCGGTAGCCGTCGTCCAGGCTCGTTCTGTCCTCTGCGGTGGCCGCGGAGCTGCTTGGACCTTCCGATGTCCAGGATACTTCTGCTACTTCCTTTGGCCACGGTCTCTGATCCTGAAAACCCTAAAGCACTCAGTGAAATGGATCCCAAGTCCCGTCCTGACCCAGCACTTCCAAATATCATCCCCTCAGCCTACGGCTTGTTGGTCGCCCCAGCAGGGCTCGGGCGCCGCAGTGAATTTCCCCAGAATGTCCAGGACTTAAGTCAATAGAGGTAGACCCTCTGCTCGTGTTTCAGGCCTCACAAGCTGGAGGGAGGGCTTTCCTCCCTCAGTCCCTCGGGGACGGAGACCTCATCGTCCACACGGCACTGGTCCCTCCAGCTATGGGAGCGGCCCGTGGAAGACCCCCTGTGCCTTTTCCGTGCCTCATTCCAGACGCGATCCCCAGCCAGAAGGCATCCCGTGCCCTTCTAACTGCAAGGCAGCTGCGTGTGTGCAGAGGCCCCGGACGATGTCTGGAGAGCTGCTCACGGCCCGAGTGGTTCTCGCAAGGAGAGGTGATTATTCATCTATTCTCGGCCAACGGAAGTTTCTCCTTTACCTGAGAATGGTTCTTCCTACCGAGCGCAGCCTCTGGTGGCATGGTTCCCAGACAGAAGACATGTGTGTGCATCTCCAGCCACCTCGGTCGGCTTGCTCCTGCCTTCAAGTCCCCGGGACTTGCAGTCAGCGAGGGGGCCGAGTCTCCTTCCACTGCGTCATAACGACATCGGGTTGTTCCCCAAAATGAGATTCCCCCAGAGCAGCAGTTCCCAGAGGGAACCAGAAGATACAGCGACCTGGAATTTTGAAATGAATTTGAAGGATGAACTATTTGGAAAAGCGAGAACAGGGTAAAGGGAACCAGTAAGAAATGTTGAGGCCTCCAGGAGTTAGCAAATGTAGGAGCCTGTTACTCCTCCCGATTGGAGGGGAACGGAAGTGCGTGAGGCTCATTCCTAGAGCTCAGTGGCTGCTGGGGCCGTGGACGAGAGAGCCGGCCCCAGGGCGCAGGGCAGGGTCGTCGCCACGTGACACGGCTTCCCCTTCCCCTCGGCAGGCGTGTGAGGAGCCGGTGGCTGGTGCCGGGAACCCGGCCCTGGGCACGGCCTCGACCGTTTCGGCTGCTCCTGCTGTCACGGTCACATTGTCGCGGTTGGCGTGTGCCGGTGAGAAGCAGGTGCGCCTGGGTCGTAGTAAGAGACATGCACTCGGTCTTTGTCTTGGGTTCCTGGCACCGAGCTCAGAGAGCCTTTGGAATCCCCGGAGGGTGAGCGTGCCTTCTGTGCGCTGGCAAGACGACTGGGGTCTGAAGCTTCTGGACAGGTGCCGGGTGGGGGCTGGTGGCCAGCAGAACCCACCACGCGACGAGTGTCGGCGCCCAGCCTCGGGGGCGGGGAGGGAGTTCAGCCGGATGGCCGGTGATTTCATCAGTCCCGGCGAGGTACCACGTTAACCCCTGAACAACGGCGTTCGGAGGGTTTCCAGGCTGGTGAGCACACGGACGTGTGCGGAAGGAGGTGTGACCAGAGGGGGTGTGGAAGCTCCTCACACCCTCGCCCCGTGCCTCTTCCCCTTGACGATTCCTGAATTGTGTGCCTTCTCATAAACCGGTAACAGCAAGTCACATGCTTTCAGATGCTCTGAGATGCTCTGAAAAATGATGGCACCTGAGGAGGGGAAAAAGGGACCCTCAACTCTGTAGCTGAGCGGGTGCCCCATGCACGGGGCGGGCGTCCGATGTGGGGCCATCCTGTGGGCCTGACGTCTGTGGGGCCTGACACGAATGTCGAGTCTTAAATGTCAGAGCTGACTTGAATCCTGAAGACCTCCCGCTGGTGTCCACAGAGTTGGAGCCCTGGTGGTTGGTGTGGGAAACCCCCAGGCTTGGTGTCAGAGGTGTTGTGAGCAAAGCAGCCCTCAGCAACCCTGTGCATGTGCCCCGAGGTCGTGGGAGGCCCGGATGGAGACACGTGGGAGGCTGGGGCGTGGGCTCGGCAGGCGGGTGCCTTCCGCCGAGTCGCACACGCAGCCCCAGCTCTGGCGGTCTGGGGGAAGGAGCATGAGGCCCCCGTGTAGACGTGGCGGGAGCAGCCAGGGGTCCAGTCACAGAGGAGAGCCCAGCACACGGTCCGGCTGGCCTGGCAGTCCTTCTAATTCAGTCGTGCTGTTTCCTAAAATAGAAGGCGTGGTGACTCATTTCTGAAATGTAATAGACGCTCTGGAAGTTTTGAACGACGTTTGGCAGCTGCTGGTGAGCGTGTCCCTCCAGTGCACCTCCCTCCGGGGGTGGGTTGCATTGTTAGAGGTAGGACAGTGGAGGGGACTCTGGGTTAGGAGGGTGGGCGACTCCTGCACAGAGAAGCTGCCTGGCCCGATGGGTTCCTGGGCCTCAGCCGGGGGCTGACGGTGGTGCACTCTAAGGGCACCTGCAGCTGAGGGCTGGCGGCCACGGAGGGACAGGTCGGGCGGGCCAGCCCCGGGGGCGAGGAGGGACTAAGAGGGAGAAACAGGGAAACTGCCGGGTGTGAGCTGCTTTGTCCACAGGCATGCTCGCAGCTCGCGGGCCCATGAGAGAGACAGAAAGGACTCAGGGTACACACTCCGGTGTTGGGTATAAACCCCGAGGTTCTGCAAGACAGCCGGCAGACGCTGGAGCGAGACCTCCGGCACCAAGCCCAGCCTCGCGCTGCCCTCGAGGGGCCCGGGGAGAGGGGCGGCCCCTACAGGTGGCGTGGGAAGGCGTGACCCTGCAGGGCTCGGGGCCTTGGCAGGGAGGTGGGCACACTGTCCGAGGAGCCTCACGTTCCACCGGACGCCGCAAGAGCACAGATAATTTCTCCGCGGAGGCCGGTCAAGGACGTGCCCACGGCTGATAACGGTTTTAAAATACAAACTTTAAAAATATGAGTCGCTGGATTTTCTACAGTTAATCTGTAACTAAGGTTTTCTAGGCATGAAAATAATGCTTCTACTATCACTACAATTTAATTTTACTTATGGCGCGTTCGTAATTCCCAGGCATCTTTATAGCGTTACTTTTACAAGTCTGCATTCATTTTTACAGCTCTGTGTGTGAAACTGCTTTGAAGATGGAAAGTGCCATATAAGATCTAAGTACTATTATTTTTTCTTTAGAAAAGAAACCTCTAATATGCCTACTTGAGGTGTGGAAGCCCGGAGACCCCCCTCCCCCCGTGAAGGAGGGCCCTGCATGGGGGTCAGCTGCTCCGTCGAAGCTGAACGGGGGTAAAGAAGGCAGGACGCTGTCGAGTGCTCACACAGGTCTCGGTCTGGGGTCTATAGGTGTCTGCCGGGGCCTCTGGGGGTCCCCACGCCTGGCCCGGCCTTTTGACTACAAGGCATAGAGCGGTCAACCTTCCTCCTCTAAAATGCACATTTCTCTGTGAGCATCCTGGAAGGTGCTTCCTCTGGGCTTGGAGACCTAGCAAGGGGGTGCAGTCTAAGTCACAGCCCGGGGGCCCCTGGGGTGAGACTCTGGGGAGAGTAACACGACCCAAGGACACAACCTTGACCATGTGAACACCTGTCTGAACTCATCGGTTGTGTCTACACTGACCCGGTGCCACTGAGCAAGAAGACATAGCCCAGGAGGCTCCCCGTGGGATGGAATCGGGTCTCGTGTCCACGGGTGCCATGGCAGCTGCCGCCTCTCTCCCCAGATGGCCTCGCAGTGTCGGTTACTTAGGGTGATAGACACACCCCCACACACAGGCCTCGGAGCACAGTGGGTCTGATAAGGCATGGGGCTGTCTGGGTGGGACTTGCTCTAATTCAGCCATAATCTTTTCTACAAGCAAAGGCAGAGGGATTCATTTCTGAAGTCTAGTGGAAGACACAGGCGTTTGAATAACTTTCTGGTAACTAATATGAGTATTAACTATAGGAACGCATGGTGCATTGGATTCAGACACAGATATGGGGAAGGGCCCTTTGATAAGCCCAGGGTGGCTCCGAGGTCAACAGGCTTGGGGATGCTGAGGGCAGGAAAGCAGGCAGGGAGACAGGGAGGAGAAAGGCTGAGGTCAGGGTCAACATGAACACGCACATCTTGTCGTTGGGACACGGAGAGACCATATAGGGGCTCTGGCTCTGGGGCTCCCATGGGGTCCAAGGGTTTTCGGTGGGACTGGGGTCTCCTGAGGTGGGCAGTGCAGGGTCTCTGGAAAAGCATGGTTTGCCTGGGTGGGGGTGGGAGGGGTCTGTGCAGACCACGGCGTGCTCCCCACGGCGGGCACTGCAGGACTCAGGGCAGGAAAAGACGTCTCTACCAGGGACGGTCGGCCTCTCTGCCCAGATCTGGTCTGTGATCGGAAAGGTACTGCCACACGCTCACCTGCTGGTGGACACAGGGGGGACCATGTGGCTCAAGGCCTCGAGAGCACGCCTTAGACCGTGGTCTCAGCAGGACCGAAGCCTCGTGGGTTAGTCTCCAGGGTGTGGACATGCTCGTTACTGCACTGAGCCTCTCTGACTGATGCACAAAGACATGCGTGCACACTGGAGTAGAGCTACTGGTTAGACAGCGGGTCCTGAGCAAATGTGCTCCCAGCTCTGGGGAAGCCCCCTTGTCTTTGGTTCTCCAGGAGTCAGGCACGCACAGGGGCAGACCCTGAAGGTGCACATTGTGAGCAATGTCTAGCGTGAGGGCTGTAACTTTGGGGCATCAGAGGTGGCGACCACGGGCAGAGGTGGTGTGAGGGGCAGGAGACACAGAAGCGAGTTAAGGGTGCTAGAGACAGACTTCACTCAGCACTAGTGCAACAGGGCAGAGAGGCATCTGGAGGACTGAGCTCAACTCCGAACCCAGGAAACACAGCTGGGACTGACAGTGGGACCAGAGTGGGGTCAGTGGATGGAAAACAGCTGGAAAGAACTACCAGGGTAGGGGGGATCTCGCGGACCCAACCTAACAGGACTCTTGCTGGGGACAGACCTGGCATCAAGGCTGGGCACGAGGACCCCATCAGATGGCAAAGGGGAGCAGACAGCTAGAGTGGGGCGTCTCGCTGAACTGACTTAGCAGTCAACTGGCTAAGACAAGACTCTGCAGGCCAAGGGCAGGTCCAACGATGAGGCCCACGTGGAGAGACGGCCCCCAGGAAGCTGTCCAGTGTTCGGTCAAGGACAGAGTCTTTGCCATGAGGAAGGCCACACGAAGGTACTCTGCACAGGCAGTGTTGTCTCCAGGAACTGCGGCAGACGCTTTGCCATCGGACCCCAGAACCTCTACAGGGAGCTCCTCCAACCTGCTGACAAATGCTCGCCAGCAGAACAGATTACTGTGTGCCACGCAGGGCGCCGAGCCTCCGGGAAGACGGCGTCTAGTGGCGGTACCTCATTTGTGATGTGATTGAAATATGAAAATAATTTTCTCTGCATACATAGCCTCAATATATTGATATTAACTATAAAAACAAATCCCTTCCATAGGCCAAACAAGCAGATGGGTTGTGAGCATTTTAGGAATAGAAAGAGGTCCCTTAGCATGTGATAGTTCAGACGAGCGCCGAGCCGTCAGGCGGGGGGAGGAAGCCCACGGCTGCTTCTCTGCTCCCTGCCCGCCTCTGCTGGAGGCCCCGGGGCTGCGTCCCCGCTCACCTTCACTCTGCTTACCTGGGGCCGTGGACTCAGAACTGCGCGGGCACCTGTGTCTCCTGGGGGCTCGCGGTGCCCCACGTGGCTGCCCACACCCCCAGTTTCTGAGGTGTTGCTCTGGGGTGGGCCCCGGAATTTGTTTTTCTAACACAGACACACATACACACACACACGGACACAGACAGACACACGGACACACACAGACTGAATTTCACACGTACTGTCAGGGGTTTGTGAATCTCCTGCACCCTAGGGTAACGACTCTTCATATTCTAAAAATAAGCAAACGGGGAGAGGTGAACAGGTTTCTGAGAGAGAAGCGTGTTGGAGTTTGTGAAGGGACTTCACCTTGAAGCTCTTCCGTGTATGCAGTAGGTAAGAACAGAAGTGGTTGGTGTGTGGCTGGTGTCCTCCGGCAGTGTGGGCCATGTGGTTGGGGGCTGGGGCCCACGGATGGAGTGGAGCAGGTCCCGGCTGCAGGAGATCCCAATGTCCTGAGGCAGGTGTCCGCGGAGGGCCTGCATGTGGGGACAGAGCGGGCTTTGTATGGTGGCTCCACGCTGCCTCTTGCTTCCTCTCTGCAGTGGGCATGGAGCTGTGATCCCCTCCAAAGCCCCGCGGACACCCTGCCCAGGCTGGACGGGCCGTCCCATCCAGGGCCTCCATTCCTTGTCCAAGCCCCTGCCAGCACTTGACGTGCCTCCACCCTGGAGACCGGAGCGAGGGGACCACCCCGTCCACTTCCCCCTCCTGCAGCCTTGGGGCCCTTCTGTGCTCTCTCCTCCTCTGGCCTTGGTCACGGCCACCCGGGGGACGTGACAGAGATGCTGAGTGTGCGGCAGCCCTCCTACCTGGTCCACCTGCTAAGACCAGCCTTGCCCCCTCTGGGCCAAAGTTAAATAAACAGTGTCTTTCTCATTCAACGGATCTGAGATAAAATCGCACCTCTGCCAATCACCGACTGAGCGACCATGGACGAGTTACCCATCCTGAGTTACCCATCCTGTTTGAGCCTGTGTCCTGTGTGTAAAGTGCGGGACGAGGCCCACTCGGAGCCTTGCTGTGAGTGTTGGCTAAAATGCAATGCCGAACACTCATCTCTGTGACTGGCATACAGTAGACGCTTACTGCATGCTCTCTTCCTTGCCTCCTGCTTCCTCTCCATGCTGGGAATAAAGGGAAGCAGCTTCGTCATCAGCCACAGCATATGGAGGCCATGAGACTCAGCATAAAGCTGTCAGACGAGATGCGCACTGCAGCTCAAATTAAAATATCTCAGTTCACTCGCGTCTTCGTGCCGAAGGCATACTTGGTTGACATATGTCTGCGGTACAACATTTGCAAGTAGAATGACACTTTAAAAAACTTTGCAATAAATATTTTGTTTTTTGGTTACTGCACAGGATAGATGATTCCCGTTCTCCCCTGTCTGTGCTGCATCCATTACCATTAGGACAGTTCACGTGAAGTGTTTCATTACACTCCAAAAGCCTTTCACGTGTGATGGATGGCCCTCCATTCATTTCAAGCAGATAAAATGATCCCATAGGCCTCAGAGTAGCTTTGGGGCCAGGAGGAGGACCCTGAGGCCGAGAGGCTCGAGTCCATAAACGTTAATCTGTCACTATGTGTTGGGCACTGTGCAGAACTGGGGTCGGGCTGGAGGCAAAGGACACAGTCCCTGGCTTGCTGAGGCTCCCAGCCGGTGTCAAAGGATGCCCCCAAGGTCATTAATGGAGAACAATGAGCATGTGATAACCAGGATCGGAGCCTTGCTGGGCACCCCGCTTCCCAGGGCCGCGATGAGCTGCAGACGGCCCAGCCCCGTGACTGTGCTTCCTGGGGACACGTGCCATTCCAGGCCTCTGGGAGCACCGCTGACGGTGGGAGTGGGAGGGCAGGCCACAGAAGCAGGTTGCTAGCCATGATAGGGAGAGATGCAGAAGGACGGGGCCCTCCACGGCAGCCGCGGTTGGGAAGGTGGCTCGACGCTGCCACTCTGCATCTGGTTTGGACCCTAAGTCCCTTTAGATCCTCAGGGCGACAGTTTGGAAGGAAAGGTGGATTGAAATGGGACAAGCGGGGATGAACGAGAACCCGTTAGGAAGGACTGGACCCCCCCAGGCTCCACGACACAGGCCCTGGAGGGGCAGCTTGGGCCCTGGGCCTTGGAGCTGCAAGCACACGCTCCAGACCCAGGCCAGCTGCAGGAGAGGGCCCCTGGGCCTGGAGGGGGTGTGGGCCTGGCCCTTCCCGCACCGGCACCCCGAGACAGCCTCCAGGGGCCGACACGGCGGCCTCGCTCTGCCTGCGTGGCCTCGTGTAAGTTTCTCCTGCGGCCGTCCTGACCTGACAAGGAGAGAAGGGTGTTCTAGAACACAGTCAGCAGCCATCAGAGGAGACAAACCCTGGTCAAACACCCTAAACAGTTCCAAACACAGCTGGGAGTTCACATCGATGGACCAGTTTGGAAAATGACTTGAAAACTGGACAAAGAACCGTGGAATGTTTTATACTGATTTACCAATTAATTGCACTATTGCAAATCCAGGTTAAGGAAATCATTCTAAGTAAAGAAAAATGCAACTGTTTAATCAGCAATGGAAGAACCCTTAAACCCATGCACGAATCCTGCAGTCCCCTGAACGAAACAGGAGGGCACTGAACACATGTGTGCAGAGTACAGAGATAGGAACAAAACGCCAGTTAAAGACTGAAGTCACGCATGCACGTGCACACACGATCTCAAGCAAGGTCTGAACAGGGCTCTGTAGGAAAAAAACCACAGGTCCATCTGGTTCCAAACGGAGGACAGCAGATGCTGGGCCCTGTCCGAGCACATGCCCTCAAACTCCCCCGAGCGGGGAGGGGCTCCGCAGCCCCCGTGCCAGCAGGACGGGGAGGAACACGAGCGTGTCCACTGCCTGCCGAGTGTGGAGGTGCACACCCACGTCCTGGAGCCTTCCCAGAGCACGCTCCGAGCCAGGCGGGCTCTGAACCGGGCGGACTCGGCACGGAGGTGAGGGGAAGCCAGAAACAGAGGCCGGAGTGGAGAAATGAGCGTGAGGCGCGGTCTTGCACGCCTGAGTACCGGGCATTGGGTGAGCCCAAGAAAGGGGCTGGGGGGTCATGTGGGGCACAAGCACCAGGCGTGGGAGCCGCCAGGCCTCAGGGAATGGGTGATGACTCGGGAAGAGGACACGTGTGCCGATGAGCAGTGAGGTAAGGAGGGGCGCTGTGGGAGGGAAAACAAGCCAAAGATAGACGTTGTTTTAGAAATGGGGCGATTCCCCCAAACCCAGCCTCTGTACCTTCTGGAAAAAAGAGCATTATGGGTTAGGAGCCATGGGTCTCCTTGCACTTGGGGAAGCAGGTGCTCCTGCCCTAAGAAAGCCCCGGAGGCCCCGGAACCTCCCCACCAACCCCGCCTTCCCCCAGCCTCCTGTGGGCCTCACGCGGGCTCGGCCGGAGAGTAAGACTCGCCAAACTGAGGAGAGAGGAGTGGACAGCAGGCAAAGGAGTGAATTCTCTCCAAATCCAAATACACACAGCACAGTAAAACCCTGATCCAGGAGTCAGGCTGAAGGAGGTGTCCTCTCGGGAGCCTAGGATGAGGACAAAGTCCACGCCTGGTCAGGATTTCAGAAACTCAGAAGACAAACGGACAGAACCCGGAGATGTGTGCAATGAGAGTTGAAGTAACGAGGTGACATCAAAGCAAAGACAAGAGCCATCTACCTAACGGTGGAGACAAAATCAGAAGGGGCCCGAGAGGGGGTGCATCTGCTTCAAAAGATCATAAATAAGGGGTAATGGCCAGAGTCTTGGAACTAGACGAGAACAGGAATGAAATGAGCAGGAACAAAGAGAAAATGTCATAGAAGTAAAAGATGAGCAACAAGAAAAAGCAATATACGTCGAACTGGAGTCCCTCAAGGTGATACATGCAACGGAGCGAGCGTTTAAGCCAGAATCGGGAGAGGGCTTCCTGCTGCTGGGGCCCCGGGGACACTGACCCGAGGCCAGCTCCGGGGCAAGTCTCCGTGATGCCCTTGCACTTGAAGGATGAGACAGAGCTTCCCAGAGCTTCGGAGCAAGCGCACTGGGGATCTCAACCGTAAAAACAGCCCAGGAAGTGTCAGAGGACACAGCTGACCCTCACGTTTAGGAAAGACCGTGAGGCCGCGTGCGCTAAGGCGGTCCCACAGCCGGGTGCTCAGAAGACCTCAGGAGACGCCGCGCCCGGGGCTCTGGGGGCACCACGAGTTGAGGCTCTGCCCGCCGAGGAGCAGCTGCGGGACGGCCGGCAAGGGGCTGGCGGGGCGTGCAGTCCGTGTCCGGACATGAGACCACGGGCAAGTGCGGACGGTGTGAAACGGTGTGTGCGAACGTCCGTGTCCTGGAAACACAGAAACCGTACAGCTCGGAAGAGACGAGGCAGACACAAAAGGGGGCAGTAAGAGAGTTCACCGATTGTCGCCTCGGACGTCACTTTGAACAGCGACCCGCCAAACAGAGAAGCCTGTGTGAGGCCGGGGGCACGGTGGGCATTAACGGGGAGAGAGGGTAAAGGCCAGCTCAGAAGAAAAGTGCAGACCGTCCCGAGTACCGGAACAGGTAGGCGTCAAATGAAAGCGACATTGTCCACGTGCGGAAAGAAGCCTGGTTAACAAGGGATGAGACGCTTCATGTTCCCGCGAGACGCTCAAACGAGTCAGTCATCCATGGAGGCCGTGGGGGTGACTTCGCCCCCTGAAGACTTTCAAACCGGCCATGAGACGGAAACCCCACTCTGTGCGCCACACGGACCCCGACGGCGCGGCTCGGAGAGGCTGCAGCAGCCCCGGCGGCGGACGGGGGGAGGCGCCGGAAAGCCCGCATGGGGGGCGACCCCGGCTCCGACGAGGCTGCCGCGAGGCCCCGGGTGCACCGCACAAGGCACCTCCGTGCCGGGAAGGCCGCTCCTGCGGATGGGGAGGCCGCGGCTGCGAGTCCAGCCGCCGTCCCACGGCAGGGCTGCAGGGGTGGGGGCGCCGGCGGCACAGGCCCAACGGGCACGGGGCAGCTCAGTCTCCGGCGCTGGGGACAGAAGGGCGGAAACGGCGTGCAAACCAGCGTGGCCCCCAGGCAGCGTTCGTGAGCACAGCCCAGAACGTCCAGCTTCGCAGCAGCGCGTGTCCGCTGCTCGGCCGCTCCTGGGACCTCGGCAACAACCGGGCAGCCGCCGGGTCACGACGGAAGCCGCCGGCCGGTCCTCAGGTCAACGATGGCGGCGACGTTCGCTGATCCCAGTGCGATTCCCTCCAGGAATTAACGGCGTCCTTAGCACACAGATCTCCCTTGTAGGTTTTTTAAAGACTGTTTACTTATTTATTTGAGAGAGAGGGAATGAGACAGAGAGAGTGAGCGTACGTGGAGGGAGGAGTGGAGGGAGAGGGACAAGCAGACTCCATGCTGAGCGCGGAGCCCCACGCGGGGCTCAATCCCGTGACCCGGAGCGAGACCCTGAAACCCTAAGATCATGACCTGAGCCAAAACCAAGAGTCAGATGCTTCACTGACAGAGCCACCCAGGTGCCCCGTGTTTTTGAACTCTTTATAAAACAATTCCTTGGGGGAAGGGAAATACATCCAAGATTGTAGAACTTCTGGAAAATAAATAAAATCACAGCATATCAGAATATCTGAACTACAGTGAAAACAGTGATCAGAAGAAAACTCATTGTCTTTCATGGGAATAATAAAAAAACAAAAATAAAATGCTTGACATGGAATGACAAAGTTTACCAAAAGAAGGAAGTCATAAAGATAAAATTACGAATTGATAAAGTAAAAAATAAGTGTAGAATTTATCAATAAAAATGCTAGTTCTCGAGGAAAGTAACAGACAAATCTTTCCAACAACTTCATTAAAAAAAAGATAAAGTGAAGACACGTGGGGGAAGAGAGGCAGAGCTCAGTTCCCCGGACGCAGGGGGAGCCTGCTGCCCGTGCGGGCCGGGGCACCCCTTCCTGGCCCTTCTCCACACCCGGCACGCGAGCAGCCCCAGCTCGGGCCCGGGTCTTGCGGGAAGAGAATGAAAGGCTTCTGGTCACGTGAGACAGACGGCTGTTTTGCTCTTCCCAGGCCAAACGGTCAGGACTGAACTGGCCGGATGCGGAGCTGCTGTCCCTTCCTCCCTGCCGCCCTGTGCACCTGCGAGGCGTGGCCGCAGTGGTGTGGCTTGCATCATCGACAGTGCCAGGGGGTGCTCGGTGTCGTGCACTCCAGACGTGTTTGCACACGTACCCGGGGTCATGGCACACAGAGAATACCTTCGGCAGGTGCACGTGGGCCCAGTTCCCCACACACCGGAATTCAGTGAAACGCCCGCTATGGACGGGGCCGAGTGGCCGGATGCGGGTGCCCTGGCACACGCTGATTTTCGCTGCTCCCCTTTTAAAGCTTACCGTATTTTTGAGACTTTCGCCTTCAGCAGATATACGGAAATGACTCATGCACCAGGAGCGGTCATTCATGTTGAAAGACTGTTTTATCTTTCAGCGTGTCACTAAATTTTATGGAATTACAGGAATAGGCCCAGCAATGATAACTAGTTGCCTGATAACCCATTAAAAATCATCTTTCTACGAGAAAGTGATTAACCCACTTTACAGGAACAGAATCTATGGAGTTGGAGGTGTGGTGCATTCTGTCTGTGTTTCTGGCCACACAGGTGCTCAGAACACCGAGGGGAGGGCCTGCACACTGAGGAGCCACAGGGACCAGAAGTCAGGGGACGGTGGTCTCATCCCTGGTCCAGCAGCAGCTGGTCTCCGCTCCCGGGGCCTCGGCTCTCCAATTACAAAATAAAGAATCTAGTTAGATTTTCCCCGTAAGTGTTTCCAGCTCTAATATTCTGCGCTTCTTCAAATCTCAGGGCTACTGAGGATTAGAGTAAAAACTGTTGAATGACTTAAATAAAAAAAAAAATCCTGCTTTGTGGTTCCAAGCTCTGAGCCGGCAGGTTGCCCGGAGCCCAGCTGTGGGCTGGGAAGGTGGTGACGTGTGGCGTCAGAAGCCTTTGGAGAGACGCGGAGATGGTGGAGGGACAGACCCTCCCCGTTTGCCCAGGTGGCCCTGGCCTCAGCGTGGACAGACCCGGGTGCCGGGAGATGCCACGGCGCACCGGGATGGCTGTCCCCCGGAGCCCACCGGGGGCACACACGGCGGTGAGCCGCTTCAGTTCCACGGCCCACCCATGCGTGTGCCCCGCTCACCAAACCCCCAGGCGTGCACACGTGCGTGTGGTCACAGCCCTCGGGGGCTTTTAATCCGAGGCCGTCGTCCGAGGAGCTCCCCTGAGGAAGCGCGTGACAGGCTAAGTGGGGGTGCGGACCAGAGCCGTGCACAGGACACCGTGGGCTGTTGGTGGCTCGCAGAACGCAGAGGTATCCCAGGGCCTGCCACGGTGGGGGACCTNGACTAGTTGCCTGATAACCCATTAAAAATCATCTTTCTACGAGAAAGTGATTAACCCCCTTTACAGGAACAGAATCTATGGAGTTGGAGGTGTGGTGCATTCTGTCTGTGTTTCTGGACACACAGGTGCTCAGAACACCGAGGGGAGGGCCTGCACACTGAGGAGCCACAGGGACCAGAAGTCAGGGGACGGTGGTCTCATCCCTGGTCCGTCAGCAGCTGGTCTCCGCTCCCGGGGCCTTGGCTCTCCAATTACAAAATAAAGAATCTAGTTAGATTTTCCCCGTAAGTGTTTCCAGCTCTAATATTCTGCGCTTCTTCAAATCTCAGGGCTACTGAGGATTAGAGTAAAAACTGTTGACTGATTGACTGACTTAAATAAAAAAAAAATCCTGCTTTGTGGTTCCAAGCTCTGAGCCAGCAGGTTGCCCGGAGCCCAGCTGTGGGCTGGGAAGGTGGTGACGTGTGGCGTCAGAAGCCTTTGGAGAGACGCGGAGATGGTGGAGGGACAGACCCTCCCCATTTGCCCAGGTGGCCCTGGCCTCAGCGTGGACAGACCCAGGTGCCGGGAGATGCCACGGCGCACCGGGATGGCTGTCCCCCGGAGCCCACCAGGGGCACACACAACGGTGAGCCGCTTCAGTTCCACGGCCCACCCATGCGTGCGCCCCGCTCACCAAACCCCCAGGCGTGCACACGTGCGTGTGGTCACAGCCCTCGGGGGCTTTTAATCCGAGGCCGTCGTCACCTTCCCAGGGCTGAGGAGCTCCCCTGAGGAAGCGCGTGACAGGCTAAGTGGGGGTGCGGACCAGAGCCATGCACAGGACACTGTGGGCTGTTGGTGGCTCGCAGAACGCAGAGGTATCCCAGGGCCTGCCACGGTGGGGGACCTCAGACCCGCGTGTGTGCAGGCGTGGGACACCTCTGTGTTCTGCGAGCCACCAACAGCCCACGATGTCCTGTGCACGGGTCTGGTCATCCGCATTTGCCTTCGGAAGCTTCTGGCCGCGTCTTTCATGTCTGTTCCCCGTCTTTCCCCCTTTGAACTGTGGCTGTGGAGCCGGGGGCTGCCCTCTCCAGTCCTGCCTCTGGTCAGCCGCTCACGGCTCTGCTGGGTTTCCTGCNCTGATTGACTGACTTAAATAAAAAAAAAATCCTGCTTTGTGGTTCCAAGCTCTGAGCCAGCAGGTTGCCCGGAGCCCAGCTGTGGGCTGGGAAGGTGGTGACGTGTGGCGTCAGAAGCCTTTGGAGAGACGCGGAGATGGTGGAGGGACAGACCCTCCCCATTTGCCCAGGTGGCCCTGGCCTCAGCGTGGACAGACCCAGGTGCCGGGAGATGCCACGGCGCACCGGGATGGCTGTCCCCCGGAGCCCACCAGGGGCACACACAACGGTGAGCCGCTTCAGTTCCACGGCCCACCCATGCGTGCGCCCCGCTCACCAAACCCCCAGGCGTGCACACGTGCGTGTGGTCACAGCCCTCGGGGGCTTTTAATCCGAGGCCGTCGTCACCTTCCCAGGGCTGAGGAGCTCCCCTGAGGAAGCGCGTGACAGGCTAAGTGGGGGTGCGGACCAGAGCCATGCACAGGACACTGTGGGCTGTTGGTGGCTCGCAGAACGCAGAGGTATCCCAGGGCCTGCCACGGTGGGGGACCTCAGACCCGCGTGTGTGCAGGCGTGGGACACCTCTGTGTTCTGCGAGCCACCAACAGCCCACGATGTCCTGTGCACGGGTCTGGTCATCCGCATTTGCCTTCGGAAGCTTCTGGCCGCGTCTTTCATGTCTGTTCCCAGTCTTTCCCCCTTTGAACTGTGGCTGCGGAGCTGGGGGCTGCCCTCTCCAGTCCTGCCTCTGGTCAGCCGCTCACGGCTCTGCTGGGTTTCCTGCCGCACGTCGTGGGTTTCAGCCTCCACGCGACTTTTTCTTAGTTTCCTCTTCATGATTTCTTGCTCCACTTCTGTGGGTGTACAAACCTCTCAACTCTTATTGAGAAACACATCATAAATATTCCAACATGCCTTTTTTTTTTTTCTTGCAGGAAATGCATTTCGGAGAAGGGGGTTTCCTGATTTTTCATGGTGTTCCCGTCCTGAGGAACCGCAGCATCCTTGGCTTGCTGGGGTGACGTAAAACTTCTCCACCACGGAGCATCCACACGGTGGATGATGAGAACCACGTGCACAGGTCTGCGGTGGCTGCGACCGTGTGACGTCCCCAGAAAGCGTGAGTATTTCTGAGCTTCCGTAAGGCTCTCTGCAGCTGGCATGGTGGGCATCTACGTTCTGTCTGGCTGAAGTCCCTGGAGAATTCCTGAGGAAGGAGGACACGCCCCACACAACCGTCCTCATCCCCGGCCTCCCCAGGTAGGTCCAGGCCATTGGTCACGTACATGAGCGCCAGCATCCGGACAGGAGTCCTTTAAAGACCTTCCTTGGGCCACCTTCTTTCTCAGCAGTTCCACGTTCTTCTTCCAGGCTTTGAATCCACTCCCAGCGTAGCTCTTCCCCATCGGCTGCCTATGCATAAGGACCCTCGCTCGGCAGCCCTCGTGTCCATAATCACCTACCACGCGGTAGACATTGTGCTCAAGGCTGAAGACCCCAAATTGAATCAGATACACTCTCCCAACCTTACGAGGAAGAGACATCTCTTCGAGTCTGTTCTTTCCACCCATATTTGAAAAATCCCCTTTGCCTAAGGATGAGGGACAAAGAGCAACGAAGCCAGCAAGAACGTAAGCCCTCCTGAGGGCTCCGCCATCTTCTGACTTGCCCCTGGGCCCAGTTACGTTGCACAGAATTACCAGACCACATGGCTGCCCGTTTTTGTTTCTGTGAAAGCACCACCTCCTCCCCAGCCTGTTCTGACTCAACTCCAACCACTCTCGATCCCACTTACGGATGCTCACTCATGATACTCTGTCACAGTGGAAATCAGATGGATGAACTCTGTGGGGGAATGACTTGTCATCATATTTCCTCTTTTTTTTTTAGCAATGCAAGTAGGTGCTTTTCTCAATTCAGTAAAATCTGAAAAGCGAGACCATCCAGGGGTGTGTAGACCCAAGCCAGGAGCGCTCTCTCGCCCCCCTCCCTCCCTTGCTCATGATTCCCACGGACGGAAGGTGTCGCATCAGGATTTTGAGGCATTAACTCCAACTCAACTCATCTCACATTGAGAGGACATAGATTTTGGCTGCATGGGATTCTACCGNCCCCACACAACCGTCCTCATCCCCGGCCTCCCCAGGTAGGTCCAGGCCATTGGTCACATACATGAGCGCCAGCATCCGGACAGGAGTCCTTTAAAGACCTTCCTTGGGCCACCTTCTTTCTCAGCAGTTCCACGTTCTTCTTCCAGGCTTTGAATCCACTCCCAGCGTAGCTCTTCCCCATCGGCTGCCTATGCATAAGGACCCTCGCTCGGCAGCCCTCGTGTCCATAATCACCTACCACGCGGTAGACATTGTGCTCAAGGCTGAAGACCCCAAATTGAATCAGATACACTCTCCCAACCTTACGAGGAAGAGACATCTCTTCGAGTCTGTTCTTTCCACCCATATTTGAAAAATCCCCTTTGCCTAAGGATGAGGGACAAAGAGCAACGAAGCCAGCAAGAACGTAAGCCCTCCCGAGGGCTCTGCCATCTTCTGACTTGCCCCTGGGCCCAGTTACGTTGCACAGAATTACCAGACCACACAGCTGCCCGTTTTTGTTTCTGTGAAAGCACCACCTCCTCCCCAGCCTGTTCTGACTCAACTTCAACCACTCTCGATCCCACTTACGGATGCTCACTCATGATACTCTGTCACAGTGGAAATCAGATGGATGAACTCTGTGGGGGAATGACTTGTCATCATATTTCCTCTTTTTTTTTTAGCAATGCAAGTAGGTGCTTTTCTCAATTCAGTAAAATCTGAAAAGCGAGACCATCCAGGGGTGTGTAGACCCAAGCCAGGAGCGCTCTCTCGCCCCCCTCCCTCCCTTGCTCATGATTCCCACGGACGGAAGGTGTCGCATCAGGATTTTGAGGCATTAACTCCAACTCAACTCATCTCACATTGAGAGGACATAGATTTTGGCTGCATGGGATTCTACCGAGTCTTTTTTTTTTTTTAAGTGTGAGAATATTCTTGACAGTGACGTGCTTCAACCAGATATTTGAGAACAGAAACCTACATGGATAGTGTTAGTGTTGGTAAGACATGGTGTTATAAGAAGGTCTCCGAAAAATGCTAGACATTCTCAACCCAAGACCAGTTCATTTCAGGACGGACACTGAGCAAGAGTTGGCACAAAGCGGGTCTGCCAGGAAAGAGGGACCATAATCCCGGGGGGATGTGCATGTTTCNGAAAAAAAAAAGAAACCTACATGGATAGTGTTAGTGTTGGTAAAACATGGTGTTATAAGAAGGTCTCTGAAAAATGCTAGACATTCTCAACCCAAGACCAGTTCATTTCAGGACGGACACTGAGCAAGAGTTGGCACAAAGCGGGTCTGCCAGGAAAGAGGGACCATAATCCCGGGGGGATGTGCATGTTTCTCACGCACTCCGGGGTGGTCTGCGGGAAAGCCAGCCGGTTGGGAGGGTGTCTGACAGATGTGCGTGGTGTTGAAAGTCAGCTGCCCGGTTCAGAGGGGTCGGGTCCCGCCAGGCCCAGGGGTGGGTGAATCAGGAGAGCACAGCATGGCTGTGGGCGAGAAGCCTGGCACCAGGCAGCCTTCGATGAGTTACTGGGGTTGATCCGGCTTGAGTCCCTCCCCTAGGTTCTCCCCTGTTCATCTCCTGGCTTTGTCAGGGTATTTGAACAAAGCATTTTCCTGTTACTGATCCTTTTCAATGAAAAGGGCTTTAATAAACTCCTTCTAACACCATGAGTGAATTTCTGAGAAATGCCAGAACTGATGAATGTCACTGTGTATATACCAATTGCTTTATTTATGTGCAAATACGAAAGACAGAACCTGAGTCCCTCTGCACCCCCCACCTTGATGAGTGAAGGTATATTCCGTTCATACCTCTAACTGTGCATGGCTTTTATTTCTACAGTGTGGTATTATTTTCTTAAGATCTTATTTATTTATTTGACAGGAAGAGAGATCACAAGCAGGCAGAGAGGCAGGCAGAGAGAGAGGGGGAAGCAGGCTCCCTGCTCAGCAGGGAGCCCGATGTGGGGCTCAATCCCAGGACCCTGAGATCATGACCTGAGCCACCCAGGCGCCCAAAGGTGGTATTTTTTAATAACTTTTTCTTACTTTATACCTCTGGGAAGGGATTGGTCTGAACTATTCCTGCAATTTGTCCTTAACACAAGCAATTAACAGCCAGCCATGAAAACCAAAGCCATGCGTCACCAAGCAGAAAGGGGGAGCTTGTGCAGCCCCCGAGCTCAGCCTCTCCAGGCTTCTGGAGACCTGCACATCTGGCTTCTCCCTTCTCATTCCTCCCCAGGCACTGCGATGGGGTTGTGAGGGGTCGGGGAGAGCAAGCTGCCTCTTGCTCTTGCTCTTCATTCTGGTGAAGGATGTAACTAAACAAAGGTGAGAAGCTGAGCTCTGCCAAGTACATGCTCTGTGTTCTGAAGTGCCCAGAAGATGGTCCTCTTTTGAAGGAAAAGGAGACACTGCCTGAAAGTCAACTTTGTGCTGATGCCAGAATGCATTACAGACTTGCCCCCGGTGAGCCTACCAAGGGCTGTCGGCAGACCACAGTTTGTTCACTGCACACAGGGAGACACTGAGGTTTGGGGACATTCAGAGACATCTTTGGATCAAAAGGTGTTAGAGCTGACATGAAAACCCATGCCCTTCCCCCTCTACCCACTGTGATGGGAGATGAGGTAGAAACAATGCCTGTAAGAAGAACTAGTAGCCCAGGATGAGCAACCAGGAGGAAGAGGAGACATAGTTCCTCCAGAGGACTTCTGTTCTTACCCAGCAGAATCACATCTGCAACAGCGAGAAAAACTTGAGGAGGTGAGCTTAACATGAAAGATGCCAGAACACTCAAGAAGGCAAATGTTGTAACGTTGAAAAGGGAAGACTGTCACAGCCAAACACAATCACCTGTGTGAAGCCAATATCCATTCTGGGTACAACTCTACAATAAAGTGTTGTCATGCCTTATCAAAAGGGACAAAATGCATCCACTAAATACAAGTCAAACCATATGTAACTTCCTTCTTGGAAGAAATGGCCACTAAAGCCCTGGATCCCCAGTGGAGACATGGGGGTTCACTTCCCCCATACTGGTTGGGTAACAGTCTGCCAGCATCACTGGAATTTTTCCCTCTGAGGAGCAGATGGGGAGGACCGAGGGTGTATAACTAGGAAAGAGACAACTGCGGAAGCTCAAAGACCTGATTTGAAAAATGGAAAATCTTGCCATCTGGGGAAAAAACATCAATTCACTCCTCAGAGCCCATTGACCAACGGATGGAAAGGCCACTGGAACAAATTTCTACCTAACTTATGAAATAGGTTTCTAGCAAACACAGTTGTCTCTTGCTAACAAGGAGATTCTGGCCATCACAGAAGACCTACCAGAGGATTAAAGACCATTTCTTGTAACTGATGCTTGCCAGGGGACCAAATATTTGATGGGATATTGGCCTCACCTTGAAAAGTCCTTCCAAAATGAGATCCCAGACAAATAGAGGCATCCAAAAAATTACCAAATATCAGGGAAGAATGAGGACTACCTTGACTTTTGAGGAGGAAGAGATCCCAGACCCTTCCCACTGGAAGAACTGTCAGAGGGACTCTAAGGGGTGAGAACTCAGTTGGGCAAATGGCCCAAGGGCGTAGCGAACAGGCTCTGGACCTGGACTTCTGCCCACACATTTGCTGGGGGGCACCCAGGGGGTCTCAGGACCCGGGTCCGCCTTCCTCTCTGTGTGAGGAGGACATTGGGAACGAGACCCTCTTCCCCGTGGATGTGAAGGGTGGCAGAGGGTCGGAGTACCTGACTGTTGGTGGGCTCGTGCAGACGGTGGGCTCGTGCAGACAGGAAGGCATGGGGATCTAGGGGAAGGCACGAGTATGGATGAAAGGACTGAAGGTGAAGAGGTATCTTCAGCTGCCAAGATCACAGAGAACCCGCAGGAGATGGAAACGGCCCCTGGAAGGTGTGTAGATGCATGTGTACTGTTGCTCACGGAAGAGGCCCTGCACTTCTCTTGACAGCAGCTGGCACCCTCAGACCTGAGACTTCCCAGCTGGAAGCTCAGGATGGAACTCAGAAGGGTCTTCTGAAGAGAGCAGGACCCAGGCCAGAATCCCTGGGGCAGCCACAGTGGTGACCTCTTGTAGTCTCCCAGACTGCTAGGGGTAGGGCCCACCTTCCTTCTGATGCAGGGCAGATGCTCCTCCCTGGAGGTGCTCCCCCTCCCCAGGCCAGGATGTCACACCTGAGTATCCGCTCAGCTCTGCCCAGCTGCTCCCAGAACCTGCAGGACCCACTATGCCAGGCCTCACCCTTGCATCCTGTCAGATAACCTTTCTCCACCTGCTCCTTGGGCTGCACAGGCCACGGTGGGCGCTTGTTGGAGATGACCTTGGACATTGCTGATCACTGTACATCTGCAAGATGACACTAGGTTCCTACAAAAGCGGTCATTGGGTTAGGTCCATGTGTTGCTGGCCCGAAAAGCTCCCCCCATCCCACTTCCCCAGTCAGTGTCCCTCAGACATTAGGAACGAGTGGCAAGCTCTCCATCCCAGAGTCCCTGTCACTCTGGGTTCTGACGTTTGCAGAACTGCTAAATCCTAGGATGTCTTGAATCCTGGGCCTTACTTTTTTACTTGACGACTGCATCTATTCACTTGCTCATTCACCCATTTATCCCTCTTCTCCTCATTGTTTTTTTAATAGCATTTAACACCTGCCATACTTCATATTTCACTCACCGGTCCTTACTCTTTGTTTGTAGTCATGGAGAAGCTTCCCCAGGGCAGGGTCTCTGTTGATTTGTCAAATTCGGTCTCCCCAGGGCCAAGAGCAGGGAATGGAACTTGGTAGGTGCTCAATGAGTCAACAGATGAATAATGGATTCATTGAGAAGCAAAGGGGGGGAAGTGGGTATGATATACTATCAGGTTCATCGAAAGAAGGGGATATTTTGATGTTTCCTTACATATGCGTAAGGCCTCTGGAAACATCCTGGAGGGTCATGAGGGTGGGTGCTGGGGGTCTGAGTGGGAGCCTGGGAGAGGCAGGGCGGGAGGGAGGCTTCTCCTTACGACACACCCCTTCCGAGTTTTTGTTTTCCTCCATACGAGTCCATTACCTAACCCTAAAATTAAGTATATTTTAAAAAGGAAAAAAATAAAGCTTGTTTTGGAGAAAATACATAGTTACTGATTAATGAACTACCCATTGCTTGAACGCAGAGCATTTTACAATGATACTGATGTTGAGCATTATCCTAATGGTCCTGCTTCTATCAACAAATAGCCCATTAACTTTTTGAGGATGGGGTGCAAGCCCAGAATCTATTTCTCCCAGGACCTAGCGTCAAGCCCAGGCCTCTGAAACATTTGCGTGGGTTGGTAGTGATTATGATGGCACAAAACCAGCTTGTGTGGAAGAGTTTGCAGCCTCTTACTAGCATGTCACTCTTGGGCTCCGAGCCACAGGCCAGCTGTTCGGGCATGTGGAGAGCCATAGTCTCTGGCTCGCCACCCAGGGGCCTCCCATGCCTTCTAAGGTTGGGACGCAACTGGCTAGAAACTTCGAGATTCACAGAATCTATTGTAACAGAATTCCGGGTTCTTCAAGGTGCTAACAGTTACAGCCTCCAAATAAAACCAAACCTGGATCAAAATTTATTTTATGTCAAAATTTTATCATAGTTATAAACCCTATCAGGGCTTGAAAGCACTGTGACATTAAATTTATCCACACTGCAAGACGGAACATCAGGAAGGGGGTGAGTCACATTTGCTAGTTCTATTTTATCACCAGTGCATGGAGAGAGTAAATAGCTCCCATTTCCTAAATAGGCCAAAATACACGTTTAGTTTTGTCCTCTCACTTGGGTCTGCCAGGACGGTTAACTTAAATATCTTTCCAGAGTATTTTAAGGCATCATTCAATGGCTTAAACTTTTCTTGGTTTGGGTGTTATTTTTTAACTTGAATCCAAATTAAGAGGCTACTGATCAGCAATCTGTCCCCAGGGGATTCTCACCCCTGCCTAATGTGGGGCTCTCAGGCACAGATGGCTCCTTCCCCTCCCTGAGCAGCAGGAACCGGACCTTTCTGATGGGCACCAAGCACGGTTTACAAACCATCTCCTAAGTGATCCTGCTGCACAGAAAGCCTACCATAACCACGGAGCCAAGCCAGGGCTTCTTGCAGAAAATGGGCACCCAGAGTACGTGGGGACCTGGTTCCAGGGCACATTCTGGGTCAATAGGTCGGGGTGGGGCTTGAGATTCTGCACGTCTCCCTAGCCTCCAGGCGATGCCTCGGTGCTCCTCCCAGAAGACGCGCGGAGTAGCGAGGGCCTCCGCCCTGATGCAGGGTCTCATCACGCTTCCCGAGGGCACTGGCGGCCACACGTGACCTGCCCTGAGTCCCCTCTCTCCCCGCGGCCACAGCAGAGACACCAAAGTGGAGGAGATGAGGCTCTGCTGTGCCACCGGGTCCCCGTGGGAGTGTGTGGATTTCAGCGAATTTAGGATCTTAGGCATAACCAGTACACGCCAGCTGGGAAAACTAAAAGATGGGGTTGAAAAACAATATGCAATAATGACGATTATGACCCTGAACCATGCTGGACAACCCCCCCCACACACACCCCGGCTTCACCAGGCTTTTCACTGAGACCCTCACACCCTGCGCGAAGGACTCACTCCGGGTAACGAGCTGCTGGATGACCCACTTGAGCACCTGAGAAGAAAAATCACATCTCCGAACGCTTCGGCCAACACGTAATTACAGGCTATTTAACGACTCAGTGGTGCTGATAAAAGCCGTAGCCGTGAAGCCAGTCAAACTCCGGCTGCAGAGCCAGGCCGGCTGGATATCACGACATGGAGGAGAATCACGCATTTTCCAATCTCACCGAACCCTGCAAGTCTTGCACCCTCCAGCAAGCATTTGCAGAGAGCACTTGATTAAATAATCTCGAGAATCTATCGGCCAAGTGGAGGGTGAATGAGAACCCCAAGCCTATCGGCTGTGTTCTCCAGGACACATGAGTGAGAAAGCCCAGCCCCTGAAGACAGGCCAGGATGGTGGTTGGAGAGGAGAGGAGGGGACATAGCACAAAGCCACGAGGGCTACCCCATCCTGGTGCCCCTGCGGGTCACCACCTGCAGCCATGACCCCACGCTGCTGAGTCGACCTCCGGCTGCCATAGACGTGCTGCCTTCCAGGACAGCTCAAAGACCACAAAAGACCTTCCTCGTGCAAGAACCCTCCTCTGATGAGCAAACAACCACCATGTGAGTTTCCAGGGAAGACAGTGATGTCAAAGATAAGGTCTTAAAAAGAGAGCCAAGTTCTACGAAAACTCACTGTTTTATCATAGAAAATATCCACCTCTGATTTCATTGTTGTCAAGTAATGAACAGCAGCGAAATACAATGAATGATGATATGAAAATGAAACGCTTACACCCACATCACCAACATGGCCATCTGAGAAGTGCATCTTTTCACCCCTGTCTTCTCAGCAAGAGAACTGGCGGACGGCGCAGTATCTGGGTCTTGTCAGGCTTGCCAGGGCCTGGAGCAGGTGTGCGGTCTGGGACGGCTGAAGCAGGACAGACAGGTGTCCGCATCTTCCTGGGGAAAGGGGGCTTTCCCGAGGACGATGGCACAGAAGAGTCATGAAAGGTGATGAGGAATTTTCCAGGCACAGAGAAGAGTGAAGTCATTTCCAATTTGGAGCTGTCATCCTGAGGAAGAACCTAGAACAGTGTCGGCATAAAGTAGGTCCTCAGTTAGTGTCTGGGGAAAGAGAAAGGAGTCATTATCATCTGGAAAATGATTTGAAGTGTGAATCATGAGTTTTTGATCAAAGAAGTCTATTCGAAGCTGGGGAAAGTTCCTAAAAGTCAAAGTATTTGATTCATCAAGATGTTGGTAAGAGTCTTATTTATGAAGCTAAGATTTAAAAATAAATAACTGACAATATATAATGGAAAACACATTCGGTGAAACAGGTGTGGTCTTTAATGATGCTGTTTATTGAACATTTCTTATTTTCTGTTGATAGGACTATAAACTGTGAAAAAAAATCAGGAAGGTAATTTGGCAACTAGCATCAAAGAACCTCAAATACGTTCAAAAGTATTTCACTCTTTGGAATCTATCCCAAATATGTAATCAGATAAGGACTAAAGACAATTGGTGCAAGTATGCTGACTACAGAATCACTGATAATGCCAACGTTGGTAGAAACTGATGCGTGGGGTGGGTCAGATAGAGAAGCAGTAAGTTTCACAGTGAAGTTAGGGGCCCTGGAAGCAGGCAGCCCTCTGACGGGTTTTTGAGACCTGGATGAGGAATATGATGGCTCCATGCTTCTTGTTCCTCATCCGTGCAATGGGTTAAATGGCAGTGCCTACTTGGCAGTACTGTTATTAGATTTAATGGGGCCATGCAGGGAAAGTGCTTAGCAAGTGCCTGCCTTGGGGGAGGGGGGCTTATGATAGGCTCTTCCTTATCCACAGGAAACAGACAAGGGGTGAGATCATGCTTATTCTAAACAGGGATGTGCCTTGAAGAGAACCCAGCGGATACAGGCCAGGTGAACAGCTTCTGCTCTTCCTCCAAGGCAGATACCAGGCATACACTTTGCAAATGGTACCTTGGGTAATCTTTGCAAGAGTTCCTTTACATAGGGCTCCATTTCCAGATGAAGAGTCTGAGGTCAGGAGAGGTTAAACAGCCCTCTGCCTTCACACAGAAGGTGATGATCAGAGCTGGGATCCGAATCCAGTTCAGGCTGTATTCACTCAAAAAGTACTTACTGAAAGAATGCTTTGTGCCAAAGGCTGCTGTAAAGCCGTGAGAAGCATGAATTCACCCAATCCTCTGGAGTGCGCCTCTCTATCAGAAGATTAAATATGCAGATTATAAATGATGTTAGAAGGTGACAAATCCTGGGTGGGGGGAAAAACAGAGCAAGAGAGAGAGGTCAGGTAAGAGCATGAAAGTAGATCTTATCGAGAAGCTGACATTTGAAAAAACACTCGATGGTGCTAATGAACTGAGCCAAGAAATGCAAAGAGGAAGGTTATCCTCGGCAGAAGGGTGCCCAGAACAAAGGCCAAAGCCAGAGCGAGCCTGGATTGTTTGAGAAAAAGCAGGAGGTCCGTGTGGCCAGAGCCACGTGAGAAATGAGGACGGCAGTGCAGGGTGCAGCAGAGAATAACAGATGGCTGAAGGACCTTCGAGATGTTTGCAGACTTTGACTTTCGCTTTGAGTAAAGTGAGGAGCTCTTATAGGGTTTAAGCATCTTAGTGATGTGATTTGACTTTCATTAAAAATCTGTCTCCTGTGTAGAGAATATAAGACAGAGGGGCAAGGGGCAGCGATTGGTGTAGTAGGAAGAGACAGCTTTGTGATACGCTTTGAAGAGAGAGCAAGTATGATTTGTTGATGGGTTAGATGTGGGTGTGGAAGAAAGCAAGCAGTCAAAGATGACTGTCAGGTTTTGTCCAGAGCAAGCGGAAGTGTGGGTGCAGCTGGGCTGAGTTTGATCTGTCTGTCACACACCAGAGTGGAAACGTTAAGCTGACCCTTGGATGTATGAGCCGGAAGTAGTGTAGACGGAAGAGAGGTCTGAAGACTATATCCTAGTGTACTCTGGCCTCAGGAGGTCAGGGACAAGAAGAGAAACCAGCAAAAGACACCAGGAGGAAGGTGCCGGGGGGGAAAGGCAAGCAGAAAGACAAGGTAGGGTTAGCTGGGATGCGGGCCAGGAGCCTTCCCCCCACGGTCGTGTCGTCTGCCCGCCTCCGCTCGACCGTGCTTCTCTCTCCACCTGGGGAGTCTGCTCACGCGGACCCCGAGGGCACCAGACGAAGTGGGGGGGCGAGTGTCAGTCCCTAAGCCTGCTGGGGTAATACGACACTAAGATTTCCTAAATACTTGTGAAGTCAGACACCTCAGCGGAGGATAATTTGAAACGTATCAAAACTTCCTTTTTCACAGGAAGATAAAAAAGAATCTTTAAATCCCTTAGGAAAAAGTTTTGCCTGTGGCAAAGAACATTATATAAATGTTCACTCTGCCAGAAATTTAGATTCTTTTAAATGTGAAACGCAGTTTATCAGCTTCAGTGTTTTCGTATCCAAGACAACAGCTTCCGATACAGGAGGGGTAAACGCCAAGGCAACGTGACCAAGAAAATGTGCTCATTAAAGAAAAAGCTCTAAAAGCGGATGAGTAAATAACCGCGATTAGCTACAAGCCTCTCTACCCTCGTCCCCAGCATCGGAAATGCACTTAGGTATGGAAAAGAGATTGAGTGAAAAAAAAAAGTCAACGTCCATAAAATAACATGCTCGAATTTGTATTGCGATTGCATTGAATCTAGAGATCAAGCTGAATTCTTGACAATGTCAAGTCTTCCCCTCCATGAACATGGAAACTCTTCCATTTAGTTCTTCTTTGATTTTGTTCATCAGTTTTAAAATTTTCCTCATAAAAATTGTGTACATGTTTTGCATGTTTTGTTAGATTCATACCTAAATATTTCGTTTTTTAAAGTGCTAATGTAGATGTTGTGGTTTTAACTTCAAATTTCACATATTCTTTGATGACATATAGCAAAGCAATTGAATCTTGTAAGTTAACCTTGTATCCTGAAAACTTGCTATAATTACTTATTAGTTCCAGGAGGGTTTTTGTTGTTGGCATTAATTCTTTTGGATTATGTATGTGGATGATCATGTCATCTGCAAATAAAGAAAATTTTAGGTCTTCACCCACGATCTATATACTTTATTTTTTTCTTTTCTTGCCTTATTGCATTAGCAAGATTTCCAGTATAATGTGGAAAAGCAGTGGTGAGAGGGATTGTTCCTTTTCTTCGTGGGAGAACTCTGAGTTCCTCACCATTAAATGTATTGTCAGCTGAGGAGAGTTTTAGATATTTTTTTATCAAGTTTAGAAAATGCCCCTCTATTCCTATTTTACTGAGATATTTAATAATGAGTGGGTGTTAGATTACATGAAATACTTTCTCTGTATTTATTGATAGGATCATGAGATTTTTCTTTTTTCACTTGTTAATGTGAGGGCTTACATTTAAGTGATTTTTCAGTGTTGACTCAGACCATCATACCTGTGATAAATCATACTTGGTCATGGTGTATAATTCTTCTTATGCATTGTTGGATTTGATTTTACTAATATTTGTTGAGGTTTTATGTTTATGTTCATGAGAGATACTGATCTATCGTTTTTTTGTAATGTCTTTGATTTTGGTATACAGAATGAGTTAGGTAGTATTCCCTCTGTTTCTATCCTCTGAAACACATTATAAAGAATTGGTGTAATTTCTTCCTTAGATTTGTGGTAGAATCTACTACTGAACCCATCTGGGCCTGAAGCCTTCTGTTTTGGAAGGTAATTAATTATTCATTCAATTACTTTGATAGATATAGGCCCGTTTAGATCACCTCTTTCTCTTTGTGTGAATTTTGCCAGATTGTGTCTTTCAAAAAATTGCTTCACTTCAAGTAGGTTATCAAATTCATGGGCATAGAATTTTTTTTATGATATCCCTGCATATCCTTTTAATTTCCACAGGCTCTGTAGTGATGTCCTCTCTTTTATTTTTGATATTAGTGATTTATGTTCTTTTTCTCTTTTTTTCTTAGTCTGGCTAGAGGGTTATTGATTGTATCGAACCCTTCAGTAAACCATGTCTGGTTCGGATGTTTGCTCCGACTCTTCGAATTGTGTTTTTGGTTTCTCCTGTGCCTCGTAATTTTTCTTGATAGCAGAACATGGTGTACCAGGGGGAAAGGAACTGTTGCAAATAGGTCATGAGTGAAGTGCTGGTGAGACCAGTGGGAGGGAAGAGTTCCATAGAGCCATGATTAGGTCTCAGGCTTTTAGTGAGTCTCTGCCTCTGGAAGGAGACCTTCACAAGTATTTCTAATTTTTTCTCCTGGGACAGGTTGGCTAGAGTGGGCTGGGCTTCGTGATTTTCCTTCCCTGGCTAAGTTGGGCTCTGGCTAGCTAGTTTCTCTTGAAAGCACATCTCACGGAGAACACATTTCAGAATGGTTCCTTTTCTCCTCCTGATGCTGGAAGCTTGAGGGGATTTTCTCTGGAATTTACTGTCAGAATCTGGTGGAGCTCCTGGAGGTAAATTTCACCATACACAGGGGCTGTCCTAGGACTGGGTCCCCCCAGAGATCTTCGCTTACAGAGTTGTCTGCACTTGGCCTCCAGCAATTCATCAATTACAGCTATTTCATGTAATTTTAAAGTTATTTTTCTATAATTACTACACATTTCTTATCTACTGCAACTGAAAAATGCTACAAACACAAATAAAGCAGAACGTGTTTCTGTCACACATGATCAGAGAATCCTCCACCGAAGGCCTGGCAGCGTGTTGTTGGAGCCCAGACTTCTTCCAGGGAACTCAAAACCTTTGTGCAACATTCCAGACCAGTCAGGACGAGACGGGGGCCATGACCTGGACCTTGGGATGAAAATACCGTGAGATTTAGGCAGCATGAGCGGGGCTGGGCGCAGGAAGTAAGGAAGCAGCTGCTCTTCTGGGGCCCTTTTCAGCTCCGGGGGGGGGGCGGGGGGGGGCCAATAGCTCTGAGGATCTGGGGGGTGATGAAGATGGGAAAGAGGGACAGTCCTCCCAGGAGGACTCCTTGGACAGGCTCACTCCCTCCTGCACTACAGAAGTCCCAGGCTTTGGGATTTCAAAGTACAATCCAGTTAAAGAAAAACAGTGAGGACCCCACATATTTCCAATGCTTTTGTTTAGTTTCACTGAGAGATGACCTTACAAGATGGCGTGCTATTATAGAAAAATTGAGAAGCGCCATATATGCACCATAAAAGATATCTTCACACAATGCAATTTTATGTGTTGGTTCCTTGAAATAGCTTTGTCAAGATCTTTTTTGGACAGTGAAGCCGGAGTAAAGCTCAAATATTTGATTTCTCTGGCATGTCTGGTCATTAATGTCAAAAACACAGAGCATCAGGTAGGCTTTGGAGATGAGTGGAACACCTTTAACTTCATGAACACTTTTTTTCACTCACTCTGGAACATACTGATGACCAGGAGATGCTCGGGGGCCGTAGCCCCCAGGCCTCGGGTACCAAGGGTGAGCTGGCTTCTACCCCTCCCAGCCCTGCCCCGATGGGGCCAGAAACAAGGCCAGGCCTGATCGGCAGGTGGCACATCGGCTGGTAAGGGCACTGGAGAGGAGGCAACGGGACCCACACCCCTGCACCGTCCCTCTCACTGAGCTGCTCCGCTCCGGCCCTGGTCATCCTCTGTGAAGTTGCCCAGACGTGTCTGACAAGCACAACCCAGGCCAGGGAAACTACGGAGTCGCTAGTGCCCATCCATGGTCAGAGCCCCCCTCCACTCACTTGGATTTCTTTTCTCATTTTAAACATGCTGATCTTGAGTGAACCAGCCCTGACTCCCTGGCTGGACGTGAACCTCTGTTACCTGCGTGTACATCGCAGCACCTAGAACAGGTGTTCTGGATGTCGATGTTGTTCAGAGGGAATTTGTGGAATGGATCAAAGAGGGGAGGCTGTCGTTGGCACATCAGCCCCCGACCAGACCACGGAGAGGGACGTAAACCCAGTGTCCTGGCATCGGCACTCATATCTGGTGTCAGAATGTAAAGAAAGAGGAGATAATAAGCAATGGTCTACAGACCCACCCAGAGCCACGGGAGTGGAAAACTGATCAGAGACCACCCAGGTAATGGAAAAGCCTGAGACACCTGCCCAGGCAGTTGGGGGCTGTCCTGTCATCGCCCACATGATCGTCAAGGCAGCTCCTCTTCCCAGAAGGGGCTGCCGAGCAATTCACAATCCATGCTAAACACGGGCTGAGTCTCCAACACGCGTCAGAAGTGAAGGACCATGGAGCTATCCTCACGCTCCCCAGACATCCCTCCCTAACTGTTGCAACTCCCGTCCAGACCAACGAAAGAAAAAAAAAATACTGCCTTCTACATAAATCAGTCCAAAGAATTGCAAGCTCTGTTTTGTATTCAAGGAGCTTTCTGCAACTTTTAAAAATAGACTGCTCCCTGTAATAAGAGCAATGATTATTTTACAGAAGGTTAGCAACTCCAGGCCCATAAATCCAGGGGCAGCTAAACGCGCCATGGCCAGTCCCCCTCTCAGGGAAAGCTTCCGTTCCTGCATTCCGCCGCTAACCAGGTCCCCAAGCCGCCCACCGGCCCCCGCACCCGCTCGCTCGCCAGCTGGGTCGGGCAGCCGGGAGCTGAGAATGATCAATACCAGCCTGCCAGGGGCTCGTCTTCTTTCCCGGGGCGCGTTCTGGGGATGATAGCTGGTGAGCCTGTCTGGGCCCACAGTAAATAAGCACTTAGTAATTTTCTTTGGAAAGATGGATGTAGTTGATGCCCTTAGAGTTATGGGGGGGGTGCTCCCCGTGAACGGTGCTTCGTGAATCAGTCACGCCGGGAGACGGGAACAAAGGACAGAGTGATTGCAGCTAATCCCTAATTAAACCAGAGAGGGAGAAATGCAGTTATCCTAACAGCTATTGAGCACTGTTTGATGTATAGAGCACACACACACGCACTCACACACGCACTCACACACATGCACGCATGCAAGCACGCCTCTCCGGCAGCTGGAGGACTTGCGGAGCCCACGGGCCCACTTTCCGGAGGATCCGTGACACAGGAAGGCTGCACAGGGAAGCTAGCGGGGCGCTGGCGGGAAGGCTCGCAGGGAAAGCCGGCTCCATCCGAATCCCAGCCATGTGAGCCAACCCGGGCACAGCTGTGCTCCGAGAGCCTGGTTCCTGCTGTCTAGACAGGGAGTTTGCTGGGGGTTTCGGGTCAGACGTTGCCCCTGGGAGGAGCTGCTGATCCCCTTACTGAAAGTCTTACTTTGTAGGAAACAAAGGCAGAAGGAAATGGAGGTAAAATTAAATGTCCTTTGTACCCGGCAGCCCCTGACGAGGGCTTGAGGCGGACAGAGTGTCACCCAACTCCAGGAAGCTCCCAGGGTCCCCATGTTAGTGCCTCACCATCAGCGTCCTGAGGGTAGTGCCTCGCTCGGGAAAGACAGCCTTACCTTGACAGCAGCCAGGCCTCGGGGGTTGGAGAGGCTCCTTTAGCAGATGAAAGTCCTTCTGGAACTTCCTTAGCTTTACTTCCCCCAACCCCAAAGGACACAGTCGGCCGCTCCTCACAACCCCGGGGTGGAGGTGGGGGCAGAAGCTCTGATGTGTCCTTGGGCTCCTCCCTACCCTACAGTCCTCAGATCGAATCGATGGCCAAATTCCGCCAACTCTCAGTCCAAACCCAGCTTCCTTCCAGGCCCGTCCCCCGTGCAGAATGTGGCCCCGTCTCGTAGGTCCCAGCAGCCGCGGCTCCGCTAGCTTTCCCTCACCCACGCCTGCCTCGGCAGCACGCGCGCACCGACATGTGAATGGGGTCACGTCAGCTCCCTCTCTGGACGCTCTTTTACACACCGTGAGACAAAGCCACGCTCCCTCATGGGGGCTGCAGGGCCGTGGCCACCACGGAGGTCGACATCTTGGTCACGGAGCATCCTGCGTGGTCACAGGTGGATGACACGGAGAGGCTTCGGCTCATCTAAGCTGCATGACCGTCTGGTGAGACAGGTGCCGATGATGTCACTGTTCACCGCTCGGGAGCCTAAGGACCATCCCACTCTCTGAATGGCCAGTCTCTGAACCAGGAAGCCCACCTGACCTGCTCCCTGTTCCAGCCTCACGGCAGAGACACCTTGTGTGAATCCCCTCGTGCCCACATCACAGCCATCTCCACAGCTGGCCGTGCTCCCTCTGGCCTCTGGAGCTTTGGTCTTGACCTCTGTCCATAATGTCTCCTTCGTTGCCTTGGAGAACTTGTATCTATCTGTTTGCTCCCAGCTGGCATCACCTCCTCCAGGAAGCTTTCCTGGATCCCCTGGCATGCTTCAGTAGCACTACCTGGCCCTTGCTACCATATGCGGGTCACCGCACAGGAGGAGTCTTGTCTGTCTTCTGTAAATGCACAGAAGGCCCAGCAGGCAAGGACTATCTCATTTGCGGACTGCTATCTTGGCAGATGAGAGCATGGTAGTGTCAACAATCAGGTCCTCAGTTCAGTTTGTCGTGAAAACTCAGATGCACATCAGATCAGGCCTGCAGGAGGAGGGGGTGCACTGGAGAGGGGGGCAAATCCAGAAAGGACCCCACATCCCACAGCATCTCGTTAAAATGTGGAGGCACGCCAACCGTTCGGGCCTCCGATGGGTCTCCTCGGTGGCAGGATCGGGTGGCCTGACCCCCTGTGTGTGGTCCCTGCTCACCCGGGGAGATGCCAAGGGGAGGGACGGGCAGACGCCGTCCTTTACCCATCACGCCTTCCGTATGGGAATTGAACAAAGGCTCTTGGCCTGTGGTCCCGGGATGCTTCCACGGCTGTTCCTGGGGCTCTGCCCTGAGGTTCTGCCCACAAGCTAAGGCCTTGTGAGGCGGGGTGGGGACGGGGTGGACAAGCGTGCCGGCTTCCGAGAGGTGTTCGGAGAGCTCACTTATCTTAACTCCCTCCGCGCTGCTCCTGTGCTGTTTCTGGGCAGTTCCGTCTGACTCTAAGCTCCTGCTGAGGTCTCATCTTCAGCTGAAGCTCTGTCGTCTTCTCCAGAATGAGGCCCCCCCGGACTCTCTTCTCTGAGACTGTTCACATGGAACACGGCCTGGGCCCCAAGGGGACCCACTGCCTCCTGCAGCCTGTCATTTGTAGGGAGATGAATGAAGTACTTAATGGTCAGTTTTTAAATATTCATGAAGTTGGGGAGCATTTCAAACTTTCCAATGGACCTGGCCATGGGATTTGGTTTTATCGTGGGCCTTATAGCTCTTCTCCATATTATTCAGCAGATGGGAAGTCAACTCAGCCTGTCATCCACAGGACGGGACATTTCTCCCTAACATCTCACACTTGCCCGTGAGGGGGAAACCCACTGATAACCTGAAATCTTGACTCAAATTTTCTGGGTCAGTGTCTGCTGAGCAAATGGTTCCGCATTGAGTCACTGATCATTGAATGAAAATGACCATCTCCTGGGTGGCTCAGTCAGTTAAGCATCTGCCTTTGGCTCAGGTCATAATTTCCGGGTCCTGGGATGGAGCCCCGGGTCAGACTCCCTGCTCAGCGGGGAGCCTGCTTCTCCCTCTGTGTCCTCCCACCACTGTGTTCTCGCTCTCTCTCCCAAATAAATAAATAAAATCTTAAAGAAAAAAATAAAGCAAAGGAAATGTCGATCTTATCCCCTGCGGGCTGCAGAGTGTCTGTGGAGTGCGGGTGAGCTTCCGGCCACTTCCTGCCAGCGGCGCGGTCCTCCTGTGCCCGGCTCCTCACTGTCCGTTCCTCCCGTGTGTGAGACGCCTGCTCCGTGGCCGGGCGTCCCACGCGCTCCGTTCTTCTTCCAGAGTGTCTTAGCTGCTCTTCTTTGCTTTCCCATATGAATTTCAGATTCAGTTTATGAAGTTCCATGAAAAATCCCAAGGTTTTGATTAGAGTTGTTTCAAAACTTAGGACAGTTTGGGGCAATTTCTCAGTTGGCAACACTGTTTTGTTATCCATGAACTTGCGATCTCTTCTACTTATTTGTGTTTTCTTTACGGCCTTGAAAGTATAGTAGTTTTCTTTTAAATGATGGTTCATTTCCTTACCTGAATTCAAGGCCTTTTATGTGTTTAGTGCTTGTGTAAATAGTATTGGTCTTGATCAGGGCCAGTTGTGTTATAATGTATAGAGACAAACAACCCCCATATCCCTAGGTGGCTGGGAAAAATAAAAAAAAAAAAGGCTTTACCCTCATTCGAATGACATGTGCACAGAAGATTACCTCGGGACTCTTTTCTTAAAAATACGAATGCCCCCTTGGAGTTAGCTCTTCGAAGACCTCACCGGAGTCTTCACACGGAGCCTTCCGTGGCACTGTGTCCCCTTGCTCTTTCGGAATCAAAAGACCGGAGACGTCAAAGCCTTTTTGTGTTTGCTAAGGTAATCCCACCTGAAGCACCAAGACGACAACCATTTCAGTGGACATTTGTCCTTTTCAAAAGGAGCCTATTTGCTGAAACGAGCCCTTGCCAGTGGCGTGGACATACGCTCGAGCAGGGCCTTTGCACACTTTTCGATTTTCTGTGACAAGTATGGACATAAGGGTCTAGAGATGCAAAGGGAAACTGAGGCAGGGGTAGAGAGAGCTTTGATGGAGGTCCTGACAAGGCCGTCTGCTGCTCATTTTTTCTGGACCCAGAGACCCGGGGTGGGATTGGCCCGAAGTGCCTGTGAATATCCTCAAAGAGGCCCCCGCTCCTGCTGGTGTCCTGACGGTGGACCTCCGGGCCAGAAAGCCTGTTTCTTCAGAAAGTCTGTGGCGACTCTGGTCTCTGTGGACACGGCCAGGACTGGCCTCCTGAGATGCTAAATGCACCGTCCCTGGGGACAAAGCACCAGAGAATTAGGACATTGACTCCTGCCACCTAACCCGGTAGATTGTGGCAGCACCGTAAGGAATTATTCAGGAAAAATAATCATACAATTTTAACCACAAGGCTTAAGCCACTCTGCTCCCCAGGACCTGCTGAAGAGCGATGAAAACAGACGTCCCCGTAAAGGCTTGTACGTGGGTGTGGACAGCCTGGAAACCATCCAAATGTCCACCCACAGGCAATAGATAATCAAAATCCTCAGCACCACGGATCCCTACTCCACAGTAAAAAGGAAGAAAGTTCTGGTAACTGCCACAACATGCGTGAATTTCAAAAACACACCACAGGCAAGACGCCACATGCAGAAGCCACGCGGGGCACGAGGCTGTTTCTAAGGAAGCCCAGAAAAGGCCCGTGTGCGGACACAGAGAGCCGAGTGGGGTTTGCGCGGGGCCAGAGCGGGAGCGGGATGTGGCCTGCCCGGGCGGCAGGTGCTCGTGGGGAGGGAGACTTCGGAACCNCTCCTGCGGAGCAGAGAGCCCGATGTGGGCCTCGATCCCAGGACCCTGAGATCATGACCTGGGCCGAAAGCAGAGGCTTTAACCCACTGAGCCACCCAGGCGCCCACNAGGCCCGTGTGCGGACACAGAGAGCCGAGTGGGGTTTGCGCGGGGCCAGAGCGGGAGCGGGATGTGGCCTGCCCGGGCGGCAGGTGCTCGTGGGGAGGGAGACTTCGGAACCCGGACACACACAGCCCATCAGTCTCACGCCCACATGGGTGCCCAGGAGAAATGAAAGGATAGAAAGAAACGTGGATGCAAAGACCCACTTGTGGATGCTTATAGCAGCTTTATGCACAGTCACCGGAGACTGGGGCAACCCAGATACCCTGGCGGGGACATCCATGATCAAAGTGCACCACGCTCCACGCGCTCCACTCCTGCCCTCGTGAGAGGCATCTGCCACCGTGTGAGGGAGCCTCGGGCACGTGCCCAGTGCAAGCGCTGCCGGGTGCCCAGTGCGGGCTGCCCCCGGTGAGACCCTCTGGCGGGACCCAGCCCCGGGGACAGAATCAGGGTGGGGGGCTGTGCAGGTTGCAGACCGAGGGGTTCGGGCTCTGGGGATGTCGGGAACCTTCTGCATCTTGTCTGTGCTGGTGGCAGATTTGTCCAAACTCCTCTAACTGCATTTCTAAAGGGTGGATTTCAACGTGCCCCGAGTGCCCCAAATAGACCTGACTTTAAAAGCAGACTACGCAGCTGTGTTTAAGTGCATCACAGAGCCTGCTGACTGAGCGGAGAGAACGAGTTTCCAGCCCGGGGCTGGGGTGCCGGGGCTCCACGTGCTGGCCCCTCCCAGTCCGTCTGTGACCTGGAGGCCCTCTGCTCTGGCCGGACCGCTGTTCCGTCACCAGCACCCGGTGGGACCCATGCTGGTGGCTGTCAGGCGCACCAGGGGCGTGGGGTGCAGGGAAGCCCCTCCAGTAGGTGCATGTCTTCCTAAGTCCCTGACTCCGCGAGCACCGCTGGCTCGCTCCTGCACCTGCGGCCTGGCAGGCCCAAGCCAGAGGACAGATGTGGGGCCAGGCTCCTGCCGGATCGAGGGAGACGGGCCCAGGCTCCTGGGCTGCCTGTCCTTCCGTGCGGGCCTCGGGCACTCAGGATGTACGCTGCCTCCTGGCCCGTCACAGCACGTCCCACCGGGCCCCGGGACACCTGCAGCCTCTGCTCTGTCTCTCGGGACGTGCTTCCTGGGAGCCCTGAGGTGCCGCAGAGAAGCCCTACACCCGAGACACCCCCCCGGCCACCAGGGCCATCGCGGACACCCTGTGGTGACGCCTAGGTCACGAGCAAGGCCCACCCCGAGGGAGTGCCTCCGCCTACCCCCCAGCTGTCCCCGCAACCAAAGCCCCATCTGCTGCTGGGCCCTGCTTGCTCCCTGGTCTCAACACCACGAGCTCAGGTAACATGCCCAGTGCTTCCAGCCACTGCACTTTGAGGGCAGCCTGTGGCCCCAGAACAGGACGGAATCCCAGGTCTTGCCACCCTGGGGTTCATCCTTCTGCACACGCACTGGCTGGTCGGAGCTGGTGCCTCTGAAGGCAGAGGAGGTTGGGCCAGGCTCCCCACGGGCAGGGGAGTGGCCAGCCCCGGAGGCCTGGCTGACCCTGGTTTCCCAGTGTGACTATCGACAGCTTCCTCTTGCGCCATCAGAAGTAACTAGTGAGCGAGCGGTTCCACGGTCACCCTCCTCGGGGTCTCAGAGACGTGGGACCTGAGCTTCTGTGCCCCTTCCAAACGCGCGGCCCAGGGCAGCTCGGGGAGGACTGAGCAGGTAGCCTTTGGCCCTGGAGGTGCCCCCAGCCCACTGGCCGGGCCCCTGAAGCACTGCCCGGGGCTGCCCACCCCTGTGTTCCAGGCTGGGGCTCCCGGAGGCCCCAGAGACCGGCGCAGGCGAGGAGCCGGCCTGCCCCTGCACTGCCCACACGCGTGTCCCGATTCCTCCCGAGGACGCTCGGACCCCGCTCGACTGGCGACCGTCGACACCAAGTTTCCAGTCGCAACTCCGTCGAGTTTCTCAAGCAGTACCCCGTGTGTGGGGGGGGCAGGTTGTATGGTCCTCAGTCTGCAGCTGGGGCACGTGCCAATGGCAGTAAGTGGCAGAATGGAAGAGTCGCCCTGTAAAAATAATTTACTGAGCTGTGTGTTCACAGCTGCCCCGAAAGAGATATTGAACTACGGTGTCCACTTGTGTGCTTTCCTCCCAGATGCTGCTGGACCCAGAGCCAGGGGGGTATAGACACCACGTACCCGTCAAATGAGCTCTTTGCAAGCCGGAGTCTCCATTCCGCAGTCACCTAGCTCCGGGGTGTGTGTTTTTGGAAGACCCGGGTCCTGTGTTTTATCCTTTTCTAAAATGAGACATGAGGCACATTGCTGGTCTGTGTATGGGAAGATGTGCTTCCCGGACTGGACACCCAGGAGCAGATGGACATAATTCTGATGCACACAGTGTCACGAGTTCACTTTCAGTGAGAGGAGAGGGGACCTGCCGTACGGACGGTCCGTGTGGAGCACTGAGCAGAGACCGTCAGCCACACGCGTCCACCCGTATTTGTCAGCGCTTCTGGGACTCATGCCTCTGTGCAGAGAGAATCTCGGTAAGACGTTTATCCAAAGATAAAGTGACAATGCTACATTTGTATATTTATTTCTGGATAAAATAAAACTGATCAAACAAAGCGGATGTCTTCACCACATGGTGGTAGTTTTCATCAGGGAAATCAGCCATGTGTGGGGTGTGCTTGGAAAATCACACACTAAGCTGCCTCAAACAAGGAGCCAAAAGAAGAATTGCTTTTCATCCCCAATGAAATACATATCTAACCCTTACCGGTTCAAGTTCTGTTTAACAAACATTTATTGTACAATCCCTCACTCATTTCAAGGGATTCAGAGCCTTAAGTTCTTGACATAGACATTCATATGGTGAATTCTGCCCAACGTCCCAGGAATCAATAATTTGGATCCTACTTAAAGTTAACCAGAACAGGACTATCACAGAATATTATCTGACCTCTTCTTATGTTTTCAAATTTTATTTATTATTTTGCATATATTTATTGGGAACCTAACATGTGCCAGGTATTCTGGCACAGGTAAGGGGTAGAACATAGAATGAGAAGCACACATCACTGTGCCTCTGGAGACTGGCTTCCGCGGGGTGGTAAGGGACAGCAGTCGAATGTGTGAATGTGTGCATCAAATGATGAGAACTAGGGAGACAAATATGGCGGAAGGATGGCCATGGATGCCGGGGGGTGGGAGCGCTGACTCTGAATGGGAAGATGAAAGAAACACGGAAGTGCGTAAGAGTCACCGCCATGGATGGCTGTCCAGGTTAACATGTGTCAGTGTTCAATTTTGCTAAGAAAGAAATGGACTGAGTTAAAGGTGTCGCCCTCTGTGATCTCTGCCCTCCTATTACCTCGCTTCCCTTGGGGTTGGACACTCTCTGAATTCCTGTGGCCCTTCTCCACAGAGGTTTTAATCCACTTATTCTGGAGGTAGGTGCCCATGAAATATGTATGGTCTCCTGCTGAACATTTAAGACTTCCAGTGTGTTGTTGGATAGCTAAATCATCATTGTATTTTCTATAAACATTTATTAGGATTTAATTTGCATAACACATAGTTCACTCACTGATATACAATTTGAGTTTTTTAAAAACATATTCAGAGCTGTATAACCATCCACCCCATCTACGTCTACATTTTTGTCACCCAGTGAGAAACCCAGTGCCTATCAGCTCTCACCCCCCAGGCTTTGACTACCAGTGACCTGCTCTCATCACAGTTCAGAACCTTTTGCATAAATGAAATTGTACACTATGTAGTCTTCTGTGACTGCTTTCTTCACCCGGTGTGTTTTCCAAGCTTCTTCCATGTTGCAGCACCTGTCAAAACATCATCCCCTTTCCCTGCTGAACAATAGTCCACTGTCTGGACGTACGTATTAGTTTACCCATTTATTGGTTCACGGGCGTTTGGGTTGTTTCCACCTTTGGCTTTTGTAAATAGTGCTTCTGTACACGTCATGCCGTTGACCCTTGAACAAAGTGGGTTTGAACTGCATGGGTCCACTACCACGTGGATTTTTTTTGTACGCTACTGTCAGCATTTTTTCTCTTCCTTATGGTTTTCTTACTGTTTTCTTTAGCTGATTTTGTTTTAAGAATATGGTATATAATAGATGCAACATACAAAATATGTGTTAACCAACTCTTTGTGCTTTTGGTGAGGCTTCTGGTCAATGGGAGGCTGCTGGTAGTTCCATTTGAGGGGGTCAAAAATTATACACGTATCTTCCACTGCATGGGGGCCTATGACCTTAACTCTTGCATTGTTCAAGGGTCAACTGTATACAGACTTTGTATGGACATGTTTTCATTTCTCTTGGAGGGGTTGCTGGGTCGTACGGTGACTCTACGTTCAACATTTCAACATTTAACATCAATATTTCAAAACAGACTGTTTTCCACGGCAGAGGCAACGTTTTGTATTTCTGCCAACAGTGCATGTGAGTTCCAGTTACTACACACCCCAGCCGATGCCGATTACTCTTTGTCTTTCAGATGGTAGCCATCCTGGTGGGTACGTAGGGGCACCTCCTTGTGGTTTTGACTCGATAATAATGATATCGGGCAGTTTGTATGCGATTTTTGGTGATTTCTCTGTCTTGTTGGGAGAGAATTTTATTCTGATTCTGTGATCAATTGTTAATTGTGTTATCTCTTGATTATTGAGTTATAAGAGTTCGTTATGGATTGTGTATATAAACCCTTATGAGAGATATGATTTACTAATTTTCTCCCTTTCCATCGGCTGTCTTTTCACTTTCTTGATGGGATAATTTTCAGCACACAGCTCTTTAATTTTGATGAAGTCCAATTTACGTTTTATCTTCAGTTCCTTCTGGCTTGTTGGCAAATTTAAGAGGGCTATCCTTAGTCCCTTGTATCTCCACAGAAATCAGTGTTTCAATTGTTGCAAAAACAAAACAAAAGAAAACAAAGCAAAATGAACCCAGCTAGTATTTTGACGGATATGGTTTTGAAACTATAGTTTAACTTAGTATTGCCTTCTTAACAATATTAAATCTTCTGATCCATGAACATGGAACATCTCTTCATTCATTTAGATCATTTTTAATTTGAGGTGTCTGGGTGGCTTAGTCAGTTAAGCATCTGCCTTTGGCTCAGGACTTGCTCTCAGAGTCCTGGGTTCGAGCTCTGCATCGGGGGTCCCTGCTCAGTGGGAAGTCTGCTTCTCCTTTTGCCCTTCACCCCACTTGTGCTCTCTCTCTCTCTCTCTCTCACTCTATTAAATAAATTAAATCTTTAAAAAAAATCTTTACTTTATTTCAAGCCTAGTTTTCAGAGTATGTCTTAAGCTTAGTTTATTAAATTAATTCCTATTAATATTTTATTCTTTTTCATACTATTATAAATGGAATTTTTATTAAACTCATTTTTAATTGCCTGTTGTTAGCGACTAGAAATACAAACAGATTTTGTATATCGCTTTTGTATCCTGCAATGTTGCTAAAGTAGTTTATTAGTTTTAACTGGTTTTATTAGCAGACACCTTGGAATTTTTAATATAAATTATCTTACATGAAAGTAGAGTTAGTTTTATAACTTCATTTCCAATATGGATCGCTTTTATTTCACTTTCTTGGGTGATTGTCCTGGATAGAACTTGCAGTAGAACAGAACAGAACAAGAGAGGAGAGGCAAGAACAGACTGCCTTGTCTTTCTGGAGGCCTTACAGGAAAATCACCCTTTCATCATGGAATATTATGGTAGATGTGGATTTATTACAGATGTCTTTTATCAGTTGAGGAATTTCCTTTTATTCTTGTTTTAGCTTTTCTTTATCATAGGATGGTGTGGAATTTTGTCGGATGCTTTTTATGCAATATTGACACTATCAGGTAGATGTCCTTCATTCTTTTGATATGGGATGTCAAAGCGATTGATTTTCAGGTGTTAAACAAATCTCTTGAATTTCAGGGACAGATCCCACTTAGTCATAGTCTCTAATTCTTTTTACGTGTTGCTAGATATGGTTCGCTATTATCTTATTACATATTTTTGTATCATTAGTCATAAGGCATGTTGAGTATTTTTTATTTCTTGTCATGCTTGTCTGGTTTTGGATTGAAAGTCACGCTAGCCCTACTGAATGACTTGAGAAGGGGTCCCCTCTTTCTTATTTTTTGGAAGACTTCATGAGGATCGATGATAATTCTTTAATTATTTGACAAAATTCATTAGTGAGGTCATCCAGGTTGTGGCTTTTTCTAAATGTCTTAGATGCTAATTCAGTAATTTAACTGTTACACGTGTGTTTAGATTTTCTCTTTTCCCTTCAGTCTGTCTCCATATTTTCTAAGTCACTTATTATTTTTAAATAGAGCCTATTAACCTCCTTGATCACTTTAGAAAGTGCATTTTATGTTGAGCTTATTTTTTAAAGGTTTTTTTTGTTTTAAAGCAATTTCTACTATATCTTTATAGGAATGCACTTCATTTGAGTTATCTAACTTACTGACATACAGCTTTTCATAGTCTTTACTTACAATCTTTGTTAGCATTGTGAGGGGTCAGTGATGGAGTTCTTTCTTTCATTCCTGTCTTCTGGGCTACACTTACTCAGGGTGGAGCTTTAATCACACTATGGGTGAGGTGGATGTGAGTGTGGTTTGAATGCCCTCAACTCACTGTTCACACTGAACCTAGCAGATTTCCTCAAAGAGATGTTCCTCCATTTGCTATTTGCTCTTGGGAAAGTTTCAGAAACTTTAAATGTTTTTTGGTGTTGTTTTTGTGTGGTTTGATTTTTGATTTTTAATATTTTGTAGTCAAGTAGCTGTTTCACGGAGAAGGAAGAACACTGTATGACTTCTTGTCTGTTTGACTTCTGGAAGTCAAACTTCAGTCACCATTATATTTTGACTTTATTCATTTTGACATAGGTAGCTCACTCATTTGAATACTATAGTGTCGGAAGTATATGAAAAAATATTTTTAACTTGCTGATAAACACTGAAATCGTGCCCCTTTTTCTCCATACAATAATGCTATAAATATTCTTATATGAGTGTCTGGTATATGTCTGAATTTTTCTTAAACAAAGACCTAAAGATGAAATTTCAGGAAGCGGAGGGTTTGCGTCTTTAAATTGATTAGCTATTGCCTGTATGGTTACACTAATTTAGCTTATAACTACATTTACTGCATTACAGTTTGAATAACACTTGATATAGTGAGAACTTAGAATTGTCCATCTGAGGCCAGTTTTTGCTTTCTTTCTGATTGTAATTTTATTTTTCTCTGATTGCTAGTGAGATTATGAATCATTTCATATTTTGGGTCTTTGGATTTCCTTTCACATTAATTTCTTGTACATATTATTTGCCTATTTTTTTATTGTGTTGGTTTTCTTTAAAAAAAGAATAAACATGGGCGCCTGCATGGCTCAGTGGGTTGAAGCCTCTGCCTTCAGCTCAGGTCATGATCTCAGGGTCCCGGGATCGAGCCCTGCATCAGGCTCTCTGTTCAGCGGGGAGCCTGCTTCCTCCTCTCTCTCTGCCTGCCTCTATGCCTACTTGTAATCTCTCTCTGCCAAATAAATAAATAAAATCTTAAAAAAAAAAACCAAAACAAACATGGGGCCCCTGGGTGGCTCAGTCATTAAGCATCTGCCTTTGGCTCAGGTCATGATCCCAGGGCCCTGGGGTCGAGCCCCGCATAGGGCTCCCTGCTCATCAGGAAGCCTGCTTCTCCCTCTCTCAATTCCCCTGCTTGTGTGTCCCTGTCTCACTGTGTTTCTCTCTGTCAAAATAAATAAATAAAATATTAAAAAATAAATACAAAATAAAAAAGAACAAACCTGTAGAAGTTAGTTATTTTGGATTTTGTTACCTTGTATTTATGTATATCTTTTCTCAGTCTGTGACATGCCTCTTTACTTTGTATATCATTTCTTCCAGATTTTTAAAGATTTTAATGGAATTAAATTAATCCTTTTCAAAGTTTCTGGTTTGTGTCTTATTTTAAAAAATTCTTCCCTATTTTCAAATCATAATGGAATTCTGCATTTTCTAGCAAATTTTTAGTTTCATTTTTCACATTTAGTCTTCAATTTACCTGGAATTTATTTTACCAATTGTCCCTGAATCATTAACTAAACAGTGCATTCTACTGTCACTAATTTTCAAAGCCTTCTTGGCCAGACATGAAAGAATTTGTATTTGGACCTGAGAGATGTCCATGTGATCTCTTTCTCTATTTCTGTACCAATATCACATGATTTTAATTATGGAAGATCTTGGTAGGAATGTTCTAATCCTTCCTATATTGTGTGAAGTTGTTTTGGCAGTTTTTCCCCTTCATGCCTGCATGTGAATTTTTAGCATTAGTTTGTGTAGCTCTGTATCTCTGCCTATTTAAGCTGGCTTTTACATTCTTTAAAAAGAGCTTTAATTTTTTTCCACAACATCTTTTTTTGTTAGATTTATTATTAGCTACTTTATTTTCTGTGTTGTTATGTGGCAAGATCATCTTTGAAACTTTTCTTTCTAATTGATGTTGCTGCATCTAGGAGAACTTTAGATCTTTGTGTTTTATCTTGTCTCTAGCAACCTCAGTGAACTCTCCTATTCATTTGAAAACTTTGTCTACAGAATCTCTTAAATCTGCTTTACTGGGAAATGTATTTCATCCTTTACCAAAAGGATAAAAGGCCTTGAAACTTATTTTTCTTACTTCACGTTCCTCTCTAGAAACTCTAATATAATGCTGAAGAGCATTGGGTGATGACAACTCTTCTTGTCTTATTCTTAGCTAAAAAATAAAAGAGACTATTTTAAGTCCTTAAATATAATATTTAGTATTTAGTAGATGCTATGTATTATGCATAGTGTCATAGGTTAGAAGTAGATGCTAAGAGGAAGTTTGGGTGAGGGATGATCATGAGACATCATAATACGTAAAGGGGAGACAGGAATGATTGGGTGGAGGGAGAAACTGAACTGTGATCAGGCCCAACAAAGCTTGGTCAGTCTGGTGGGTGAACTCCAGGGAAGGAGTTGTTTCTTGTCCAACCAGATGGCCAAGATGTTAATTGTGCTCCAGGCTCAGTTACCAGATGAGATTCGCCCCAAACTGACATAACCCCAGGAGAGCCACGTCTGCGGCGGAGGCTCAACGTGAAGGGCCAGACAGCAGGAGGCCCCCTGCTCACCCTGCTCACGGTGCTCATGCAGCCGGGCGGGAACTCTTTCCTTGGAGGAACGGGACAAGGACAGGCACCCCTCCTTCCACCATAATTAGGATGTGTCCTCTTAAATGCTTTTCCTGCAGCTATTGAAAAATATCCCCGATTTAGTCTGTTGTAACAAATTACATTTCAAAAAATTCAGTGGTACCTTATCTCTAAATGTGTTGGATAAATCTACTTGGATAGGGTGCCTCTTTTTCTGACATGTACCTTAATGGATTGGGTTTATAATATATTACATAGAAATTCTGGCTCCATTCCCACAAATGAAAGTGGACTGAACGTTCTCTTTTCCCCCTTTCTTTTTCTACTTTGATATCTTGGCTCTACCAGCGTAGAACAAACAAACAAGCAAACCACCAACAACCACAATGACAAAAACTGAGTCAGGTATGTTTCCCTGTTTCATTTATTTATTTCGTAGACTATGAGTCAATTTAAATAAATAAGGATTCTTTTGTTTCTGAAGGTTGGCTAGAACTTTGAAGTAATACTACATGGACATACCAAAGTCTTCTTTGGCGATAAAGTAATAATGAAGAATGGGAGAGATCTTTGTTGTATGTTTGACTTAGCAATTCATTTTTTGGCTTTCATTTTGTGGTTCATTTAGTGGTTTTAGGTCTCACTAATGCAGCTACCAAACCCCACTCATTCTCTGCACCCTTACCTATTATGTTTGTTGTATATAATTAATCACAGTCCTAAAATTTTATTCATTTGCCTATTTATTCTCTGTCTTCCCCAATGAGAATATAAATTAATTAGGAAATTTCTCATTTGCTACTACATTTCTAAATTATAGAAAAGTCCTACCACACAGTAGGCACTCAATGAAAATTTGAGTGATTGCATGACACCGTATATATAGAATACTGAGTTTCTCCTAAGAAAACTGGTTATCAGTTGATAGTCTCCTTTATTGCATAACACTGTTAGGTCAATAGGGAATATAAGGTCATTTCTACAGAGAACAAAATATAGTCAGGTACTAAATATTCTTTTCTTAAAATGAGCTAAACATTTCATAAGCATAGATACTACCAAGGAATATAGTGTTGCAAATACAGGCATGAGCACGTTTGTCTTGGATACATAAATACTCTTAAAGTGTGAAATTGCTCCAATTCACAAGCTAGTAGCTGGAAGGTGAACATGACCCAGTATCTTTGCTGGCGGACTTACGATTAGATGCCCAGAACAACAAGAATGCAAACTTCACACAGCAGCAGTTTCCTTAAATAAGATGGAACTTGAGGGCCAAGAAAGGTTTTCTTCATTGGGTATCTAAATTCTTAATTAAAATGTATATCAAATAAAAAATAAGGTATACTTATGATGATCACTTTTCTATGCTGATTTCACAGGGCTATCAACCTTGAAGATTGAATAAAAGTATAGAGAATGCATTTCCTCCAAATTTATTTGGCTGTGTGACTTCTTTTTATACAGAATGACTAGAAAAATATATTTCAAAAATGAAGAAATAAATACATTTTCAGGCATACAAATGCTGAAATAATTCAGCGCCATAGGCCTGAACTCTCAACATAAATCACACATCACTTTCCTGTTTTAAAGCCATCGGTGGGTTCCCAGGGCATTAAAAAATTGGTGGTAATGATTCACAGACCTGTACCCCTGGGGCAAAAAAAAATTGGTGGTAAGATAGAAAGATATAGATAGATAGATAGATAGATAGATAGATAGATAGATAGATAGATGTAAGGATAGGCAGATGTTGGGATGGATCGATGTAGGGGTGGATGGATGGATGGGTGGATGGGTGGATGGATGGATGGACAGATGGATAGGTAAATAGAAAGAGATAGATAGATGAATTTTACTTGGTACAGAATTCTACATTGACGGGTTTTCCTCAACACCATCCCTTTACAGTCCTTTAAAGATGTTGCCCTACTGCGTTCCAGCCTACATTTCTCCAACAGGAAAGCTTCCATCGTTGTTATTTTTATTTTATTTTATTTTATTCTATTCTATTCTATTTTGGTGCACAGCATGTCTTTTCCTCCATTTCTAAAATCTTCTCCTTACGATTGATTTTGAGCAATTTGATCATGCTGCATTTCAGTGTAGTTCTTGTCACATTTATTGTGCTTGGGGTTTGTTCAGCTTCTTAGAACTATGGGTTTGTAGTTAGTAAATTTTGGGACCATTATTTCTTTAAATATTATTTCTGCCTCATTCCCTCTACTCCCCTTCTGGGAATCCAATTACACGTGTATTAAACTCCTTAAAGTTGTCCCATGGTTACTACTGCTCTTTTCATTTTTTTCTCTGTGTGCCTTATATTTGGTTAATGCTACCATTATGTCTTCAAGTCAACTGATCTTTTCTTCTGCAATGTCTAATCTGCCATTAATCCCATCCAAGATATTTTGAACCACAGAAATTATAGTTTCCATCTCAGGCAGTTTGATTGGGATCTTTTCCTATTTATAATGTTTCTACTTAACATGTTCAATCTTTCCTCTAGCTTCCCAAACATGTAGAACACAGTTATAATAGCTATTTTAATATTTTTTCTATTCAATATTCTGTATCAGTTGTGAGTTAGCTTTGGTTGATTAATTTTTTTGTCTATTATGAACTGCTGTATTTTCTTATTTCTTTGTATGCCTCATAAATTTTGATTGGATGTAGCTATTCCAAAACTGACTGTATTCGGTATTGATATTTTTGAGCTTTGTTCTGGGATGCAGTTAGTTTATTGGAAGCAGTGTTTCTCTTGCAGGTCTCGTTTTTCAGCTTTCTTGGTTAAGGTCAGTGCCGCCTGTTGTCTAAGGCTAATCATTCCCCATTCCTGAGGCACAAATCTTCTGCTTCTTCTACCTGCTTCCCCAGGAATTTTGAGTTTTTCTACTCTGGGTGGTTGGGACAGGAACTGACAATAAAAATTGGGAAGATGTCATGTTCTAGAAGCCAAGAGGAGAAAGTGTTTCAAGGAAGAAGAGGTCAACTGGAAAGACTATTGTTGAGATGCTGAGCAAGATGGCGAGTGTTCCCTGTATTTGGTGACGTCCAATTAGCCGGTGCCCCCAGCACACGGCACGTCACGGATAAGGCAAGAATCTGGATTAGGGTCATTTGGGAAGAGAACATGGGAGAAGGAAGGAAGTAGAGCTTGTAGCCATCTGTGGCCCTTTCCAAAGCCTTGCTATAGTGGGGATCAGAGAGATCGAGCAACGGCCCCTTTGGCGTGGGCGAGAATGAAGGCCAGTGTGAGTCAAAGAGAAGTGGTTGGAGAAGAGGACAGTTGACCGGTCTCCAAGGGCAACATGGAGCTTCCCAGAGAGCAAGGGCAGGGGAGGTGGCCGTTTCAGGGGGGTGGGAGGACGGGGGTGTCTGAGGGTGGGGGGTAGAGCAGGACTGGGTGACAAGCCCATCGGCAGCACCGTGAACGTGACTGACAGCACAGACTCTGTCAGGGACACTTCCATCTTTTCCCGTCCCTTTTCTCTATGATAAGTAAAGACCCTGGAGTCCCACTGGGCTCCTTGGGGCTCCCCTTCTGAGCCTAGGTGCCCCCCACACCTGCTCCCCGAACACGTTTAAAGGCTCCCCCACAGAAGGCTGCTGGGTGCCCTGGAACATATGGGCACCCCAGCTTCCCTGGCTCTGCTCCCGCCTGATGTGGAGCGCCCGCCTCAGGGAGGCTGTGACCGAGTTCAGGGCGCTTGGAGTGACCTTGAGAGAAGATGTTCTGGCCGGCCCTCCCACTCACCACAGTGTCGCTGCTCACCTCTGGGGCCACTCCGCGCTCGTGCTCACCTCTCTCACCGCTGCCGTTTCCACGGGGATGCCCTTCCTGACCACCCTCCAGGCCTGCTCCCTCCCTCCTCTGGATTCTGCCGCTGCCCTCCGGGACTTTTATCTGGCTGCCATGCCTCTTTGACCACAAAACCAGGGGGTTAAAATGTCTGGTTTTACTTACGGTGAGATCTCTGCTTCTAGCATAACCCTTGGCAGGTGATAGGTGATCAGAACACCTGCCTACAAGGCCTGCATTATTTGGAAACAGAACCCGGACCTCACTACGCCTTTGTAGAGGTGCAGCACCCAGTTATGGGGCCGTGGGATCAGGAAGAGTGGCTGGGTGCTCAACCCCTGCACAGGGGCCACAGCGGGGGCCACAGTGGAGGCTGAGCTCATGGTAGTGACATCGTGCAGGGACCCACAGGCACTCTTCACTCAGCCTCCCGGGAAGCCTCTTCTTCCTGCCCTGGGGACTGTGAGGGACTGGCAGGTTACAGGGGGGATGCCGCCTGTGCCCTTCAGGATGTCCATGCCATGGTCTTGGGAGAGGAGGGCAGCCCACTGGCCCACGCCCAGATGGGCGCTCGATACTCATCTCTTTGTGTGCTCGTTAATTCTTTCAACTGCATTTCAAGTGGCCATGTCCGGCACTTGATAAATGTGTCTGGAAGAATCTTAGAGAAGCCGGAGTGAATAAAACTGAGGGGGCATGTGGGCCATTAGGGCATTTTCCCAGAGGAGAGTCTATCCCAGGCAACACGGAACTCCCCTCCTTCCTCCGGAAGCTAGCGTGGGAACCCGCCCCAGCTTCTGGAACCAGGATCTGCCCTCTCGCCTGGCCGTCCGTGCACCCCTCACCAGGCATCTGGGGTAAAAGTGAAGACAGCGATCACCCGACCGGTCTGATCACTCTCTCACGCGGTGATGGATTGGCTGTAAGTATTCTTAGCTGAATTATCTCATTTTGGAGAGGGCCTTCCCAGCTGTTCTGGCGCCGTGGCCCGGCAGAGCGGTGCAGAAGACGGGTTTATAATCCTGTTCCAGCCTTCATCCCCGTGACAAATGGGCTGTGTTAGCAGTCCGCTGGGGAGAAAAGGTGATCATATTTCGTCATTTATAGGATACCTGGAGAAAATATGATTCACGGTGGTATGGAATCAAGGAGGATAAAAAAATCAATTTATTATTTCAGCTGTTCCCGAACATCACTTTTTAGCTGTCTTCAGGCCTGTAATATTCTGAGAAGCAGAAGATTGCTCAATAAAAAATCTTACGACATGCTTTTGCAAAGCGAGGCATCTCCTCTCCCTCCCCTGGCAAATGATTAGGCCTCGCCTGTTTATAACCAACGCGCTCCGCCCCCCGTGGCCGCCTCCTGCCGGCGGAGACCTCTGAGCCATCAGGACTCTGCAAGTGTTCGATGCCCAGCCTGACCTGGCCCCGGGTTCAGTCTTCAGAGGGCTCCTGACTGGATGGTGACCACGGCAGGGCGCAGCACCTGCCCTGCCAGCACGTTTGGATCAGTCATTTCCCGGGATTTGCAGGGGCTCCACAAGCCTTCGTGAAGGCAAGACATCACCTTCCCTCCGAGCACAGGGACACCAACCTCTGAGTGCAGGACAAGAAAGTCACGGGAGACTCCCAAGCCTGAGGGGAAGGAAGGCTCCCAGGACCGGCCCCCCAGTCTGCAAGAGCCTTTCCCATTTTGAATTAATGCACCATGTTCTCTCCCAAAAGATCTGCTCTTTGGCGTAGACTTTGCACGGTTCCTTTGTGGCCTTTCTAAGTCAAAAAAGCACTTTGTAACTTTGTCGCCACTTCGTCTTCCCACACGTGAGTTCCAGAGCTCTCTACCCCAGAGCCCTGGGAGCTAAGCGGTTGGAACCAGGGCTGAGAACACCTGAATGGGACATTTATAGGAGGGAGTTGAGGGCACTCCACGCAAGAGCTCTTGTGGGGACAGTGCCAAGGCCCAGGTGTCCCAGAGCGCCTGACCACCCCCCACCCCCGGCCGTGTCCCTCTGCCCTTCCCTGCCCTGCTGACTCCATGTTCCTCGGAAATCTGCTCCGCCACACTCTGCCTGTTGTCCTCCTTGTCTCCTCCTCGCTTTGCCAGCTCTCTGGACTCGTGGCCCACGTGCGAGCCCTGATGAGCGCTCCTTGCAAAAGGCGCTGGCACCACCTACGAGTTCTCGGTGCCGCTCCCGGGGCTCCTGGGAGGCGCAGTCAGGTCGTCACAAGACGGGCTCCCGGGAGGCTGGGTGGCCTCTCTGGGCTGGGGGGGGCCGGAGCCGAGCCAGCCAAGGGATGCCCATGCCTGAGCGCGGGAGGGGCCGCAGCCAGCCACGCAACAACACCCACAGCGGCCACGTCTGTGGTTGGGTTCATCTATCTTTCCAGCCTTCCTTGTTTCCATGTGGAAGTACTCTGGTTGCTATGGAAACAATGGGATCCTACGGGCTCGCTTAAGGTCACCCCCAAAGCAGGATCGATCTCCATCCAGGCTGAAGGCACAGCCCGGCTTTCGTGGTAGGAAATGCGCGGGACCGCGTGCGCTCCCCTGCTTTGTTCTGCGGGGCGGAGACGCCAGGCCCCATGTAGCCAGGAGCTCAGACCCCCCGCCTCGCTGTCCCGACTCACTTAGAACTGGGGACCCGCCGGCACGGTGTCGCTGCTGCAGAGGAACCTCGGCTTCGATGCGCCTCCCCTGCTCCCCGGCCCCCCCGCTGCCCAGTGCAGCTCGGCGGCTCTGCGCCACCCGGTGCTGTCGCTGCGCCACCCGGTGCTGTCGCTGCGCCACCCGGTGCTGTCGGTGCTGTCGCTGCATCACCCGGTGCTGTCGCTGCGTCACCCGGTGCTGTCACTGCGCCCTGTGCCCACCTGGGGGCCCCGCGGGTCCCCTGGCTGGGGCGGCACCGTCTGACTCACCTCCGTGGCCTCAAACTCTGCTCACGAAGGGGGCCCCGCCGCCGCAGGGGCCTCTGTGCCCCAGCCCCTGACCCCTTGCGTCCCTGCTCGAGGCCCCAGGCGGGCTCAGCCACCTCAGGAAAGTGTCTTCTTCGGGAAGCTTCTGAAGGCTGGTCTGGAGCAGACTCGTCTTCGCAGACACCAAAGGACGCAGGGCCGTGACTGCCTGGGCCCCCGTCACCTCTCTGGGGATTGGGCGAGTCAGTCGGTGTTTTGGCTCCTAACAGGCTCCTGCGGGGGCGGGCAGAGACCCCCATCCTTCTCTGACCGGCCCCACGGATGCGGGAGCAGAGCCTGGGGCTCCTCCGACCCCAGCAGCTGGGTTCTTCAGGGCCCTTCCTGCGCCATCCGCTGCTGCGCTTTCCAGGCGGCCGGGCCGGGACGCTGCCTGGCGGTCCGAGCCCCCCGGGGCTCCGCGCGCGCTCCGGCTTGGACTGCTGCCCCCTGCAGCCCCCTCGCCCTCACCGGTAGGTCCGGCAGCAGCCCCACGCCCGCTCAGGCTCCAGCCCCCGGAGAGGCCGGGAGGTCGTGCTTCCCGGGCGTTTCCTGTCCCTGGACCCTCACGGCGCCCCTGGATAACCCCGCACGGCCGACTTCTGCGGCCGCGGCCTCCCGGCAAGGCAGGCGGGGAGCACCCAGAACGCAGGCCGGGCTCGCCGCGTGGGCGGGAGGGGCCCGAGCTCCGGGGACCGGACCCGCCTCTCGGGGCAGCTGGAGACTCTTCTGGAAGGAGGCAGACCCCTGCCAGGCCGTGTTTCACGAGGAAGTGCGCAGCAGACTTCGGAGTGCTACACTGGGATGACTGTGTGTGTGCGTGTGTGCACGTGTGTGTGTGCACGCTCATGTGTGCACGTGCACGTGGGGGGGCACATGCCCCCAAATACGGATGCTTTGGGGTGGGCTTTCCATGCTCTACAGCCCTTTCCATAGATTTCTCTAACGTCTGATCTCTGCAGGGTGTGTTTGAGTGAGGTAAGGGAAGCGAGGCCAGAGACCCCGGAGCTTGCTGAGGAACTGGCAAGGGCAGGACGACGCGCGGACGAAGACCCTCGGGGCGGCTCCCTGCACAGTCCTGCTCACCTTGTCCCTTCGCGGGTGCCCTCTTGCCGCGTGAGGCCAGCCTTCTGCGAACTTCTGGTCCTCCTCCCTCCCTTTAAGGCCGGACAGCAGGGCGGAAATGCAGTCTACCTGGGATTACTGTCCTGTGAAGTCATTAGTCGCTCCTGAAGACAGCAGGGGCTATTTAAATCCCCCACGGCCCGGCGTTCATGCAGGAAACCCACGGACTGAGGGCCGACGGGCAGGACAGACAGGCTGCTGGACAGACGGGTCCACGGGCATGGCTCCATCTGTGGGAACCGTGGATTCCAGACACCGGGACCTCCTTGTCCACAGCCCTGGCTGAGCAAAGAAGAGTCCACTCGATGTACCGATCAGGACCTCCCCTCGGGGCCCTGGTGCTGCCCGATGTGTCTGCAGCCTCCTTGTTCCAGAATTTCCCCTCACAGTCCGGGCTCCGGACCAGCCAAACCCAGAGCAAGCTGTTTGCCAGGCAGAGATGCTGGTACACAGCCTCCCCTTGGCTCACGTGGCGATTTGGGGAGACATTTGCATGAGGTTGCACATTTGGATGGAAACACAAGCCGCCACCTTGCCAATGTGTGTGGCTGTGTTTACGTGATCGCCAGGGGGGATGCTGGGCCCCTCGGTGAGCTGGGGCAGAGCTCAGGGGGCCCGTCAGCCCCCAGAACGTGGCCCTGGAGCCTCCCCTCCCCTCCCTGCCCCCTCCTCCCTCCCCCCAGAGCAGAATTTACCAAAAAGACTCCTGGCCTGTCAAACACTGGGAATGCCTTTTAAAGTGGCAAGCTATTTATCCAAAGACCCGATTCCCAACTTCTCCCAGCTTTAATTAAAAACATTTGTAAACAAGCTGATGATTGTCAGGCAAGTCCCATCCATGGAACAGTGCGAACAAGAACAGGCCGCTCCACATGTAATCGGGAAATAGTCTTCTTTGGGCTTTCCAGATGGGATTGGGATATGCAGTTTAATAGGAGGTTGTGGGCTGCATTACCCCTTGAATACACAAATATTTGTGTCCAGGTGAGCACGGCGTAGGCGGCCGGGGAGAGGCGGGGGCACCCCGGACACCTTCCGCTTGGCTAGCTGGCGGACCCTGATGGGGGGGGAGGGGATTAACAGGTGGCCCGTGTGGTCCCCTTCCTTTGATCTTAAATCGTCTTTCTTCCTTGTGAAAACTGGTGGCATTTGGGGTGGCGGGTACAGGGTGAATTTGGAGTGTATTTTGTGCTTAAACAAGAGGCTGAAGACATTTTGTATTTAGTATTTTCAGTGGTCAAGAGAAAGGCAAATAATACCGTCCTCTCCCATGGCCCCATCTAGGGGACACTGTTCCACGGTAGTGCCGCTGACGGTTTAAAAAATTATTTTCATTCTGATGACCCGAGCCAACAGTTTTATTATTTTGTCAATTCTATTCCTGGATTTAATGGCCTTGTAAATAGGGGGCGTTCAAGTTCAGCTGCTCACCAAATTATTCTACGGCGTAAAGGGGATTCTTTCCCTTTACGTGTGACTGTCTGGAAGAAGCTCCGAAGAGAGAGTGGCCCACACTTCACAGGCTTCCAGAAGGTGCTCCTTCACTCCAACTCCAGTTGGTGTAGGGAAATAGCTTTTATTCCTTCTAAATGCCCATTAATCATGCTCTCACTCAACCCTCAGAGTTGCTCTCACTTAGAAATTAATCTGCTATTTCACACCAGCCTGACCAGTCTTGCCAAAGTTACTGACTCGACACCCCCATGGGACAGCTCTTTGAGAACCGGTATTTGCTACTGCATCTGTCATGAGTGCGAAGGGACGCTGTCACCCAAGGCCACCTACAGATCTCATTGGCACAAAAGAGCACCTGCATCTCCCTGTCACCTGCTCTGCTCTGTGTTGTCTCTGCTCAATGACCCCAGCTGACCAAGGTCCTACTTTCCTGTTTCCCAGATGTTGAGACAGGGAAAGGGCAACCTGCCAAATTGGCCACTGCCTCTTAACATTGCCGCCCAGAGGTGACATATGTCACTGCTGATCACACTTCACTGGTCTGAGCAAGCTCAAGGTCACGCTTTGCGTCTTCAAGGCCAAGAACCTGGAAGGTAGAGAGCTAGGGCTATTTGCTGAACTGTGGGTAATGCTGGAGGTTAAAATAAACCCAGCAGACATGTGTAACCAGGGTCGACCCCTCCTGAAGATGGAAACGGAATAGGGAGTCTTCCTTGTTCTAGAAGCCAGGCCTCCCTGGACGTTCCTTGTCGCTGCGGGAAGTGGGCTGGGTGGGAGGAAGGCCAGAGCAGGTCACGGCCTCCCTCCCCAGACAGCCTTCTCCTCTGGGAGTCCCTCGAAATGTCCTGCTCACCACTCTCCGCTTCCCTTGAACCCCCACCATGAGCACTCTGCCAGTCATGGCCTCGGAACCCCCATTAGACAGCAGAGGCACAGCCTGACCTCCGGGGCCCATCTCCTTGGGGCACCAGTCTTTGGGATAGGGGGCCATCCTAAATGCAGGCTGATCTCATCTCGAGACCCTCAGTTTCATCTGCAAAGACCCCATTTCCAAATAAAGCCACGTTCAGGGGCTTGGGGGTGATGAGGCAGACCTATCTTCTGGGGTCAGTGTGCAGCCCAGTCGGCCCCCGTCCCCTCCGGCTGCAGCAGGTGGCTGGGACGTGAGGGCCAAGGCCGCCCGTGGCCCTGAACCTACGCCAGAGGAGGCAGAAGAGCAGAAGAGAACTCGTGGAGTCTAGACCCTGGTCAGAGATGGGGAGCTGACCCCTCCGCAGCTGGGGTGAAGCCCGAGCCAGCAGAGCCTCCGCCGCGGGTGGGGGTGCGGCTGCAGGAAGGGAGGGCGCTCCTCTGAGAGCCCGCGTCCGCGCAGGAGGAGGCCGGGCCTCCGGGTGGCGCCCTGGGTGGACAGGGCCTGCTAGGAAACGCTCTCCCGAGTCCCTGAGCCCCCACCAGGCTCTAGAAGGCCGACAACGTGACTCCCACAAAGGGATGAGCGGCTAAATGAATGAATCAAGTCAATAATTTATACTCCGAGGATTTGAGGATTCTACTCCACATCCCATTTGTTAAATTTTTAAATGAGAACAAAACAGCAGAAATGAAACAGCTTCCCTGTTCTAATCACAAACGCATGTTCCTCTGGACCACCTGGTAGAAGGATGGGGAGCGTGTTTTACGGAGGAATCGGGCGATGCCATTCAGGTTATCAAGCTCACCATGAAGCACCTGGAAAGGAAAGTGACCTAGGATATTAAAAGCTGGGGGTCGTTTCCAGTTAGGGCTCTTCCACAGCCTGGCCAAGCGGCGTGGTGAGTCGGGGACCATTGTGGTCCCAGCCCCGCGGGGCCAGAGCCTGTGTCTGCCACGCATCTTGCCTGGGGGGACTCCAGACGCAGTGCTCAGATGCTCAGGACAGATTTAAGGTGCCTGGTGGAAAATGTTTCTAATGACGTGTCAGAGAAGAAACAGAATAAATATCGACAGAGAGCCTACTATGTGTCAGTCATTGTAATGGATGCTGTTCCAGGTGTCTCTGTCCCTAAAATCACTTTCGCCTGTGCTGTCGGCCGGCCGCGGGCTGTGATTTGTCTGCTTCTCTCCTGAGCTCTGGCAGTTTTCACGGCATGCATTCTGGAGTCCATCATGAGGCACATGCATTCATAATTGTTCAGTCTTCCTGGTGCATTAATCTCTTTATCATGAGATGTTATTTGACTTTTAGTTGTTCTCCTTCTAAGATCGAATTTGCATAATACTGATGATACAACCCCTTCTGCTTTCTTATGATTAGTGTTTGCATTATATATAATTTATAATGTACACATATATAATTTACATGTATAAATTATACATAAACTCACATGTATATTTACATTTTATTGTGGTAAAATATATATAACATAAAATTTTCTGCACTATCAATTACATTTACTATGTTTTAGAGTCATCACCACTACTTCCAAAATTTTTCATCGCCCCAACAAAACCTGTGTACCCATTAAGCAATAACTCCCCTCCCACAGCCGCTGACAGCCTCTAATCTACTTTCTGACTCTATACATTTGCCTAGTCCAGATACTTCATGTTAGTGAATTATTAGGCATATACCTAAGAGAATTGAAAATGGATTTGAGCAGATATGTGTGCACCCAAGTTCACAGCAGTGTTATTCACAACAGCCAAAAGGTGGAAACAGCCCAGGTGTCCACCAGCAGGGGATAGATAAACAAAACGTGGTCTCTCCATTCGGTGCTATATGATCCCGTGACAGAAAGGAGTGCAAGCTACATATTCTTCCTTCATTTGTTTTTATCCTCATGTTGCCTTTGTTTTTAACATGTATTTTTCTCCCTGAGGGCATCTGGTTGGGTCTTGCTTTTAAAACGGAGTCTGACAATCTGCTTTTTAGAAGTGTTTATTTACACTTGATGTCATGATTGATATGTTAGACGTAGGCGTGCCAACTTGCTACTTGTTTGCCAATTTTCTCATCTATTTCTGTTCCTCTACTTCTCTTTTCCTGCCTGCTTTTGGATTCATGGAATATAGTTTAGTATTTCATTTGATTTCTCTGAGGACGTGGTAGCTCGATCCCTATTGTGCCCTATCGCTTAGCAGCTCCTTTCCAGATTATAATCCATTTTTAATTTTCACAGTAGTTAAAATGTACTGCTTCCTAACATGCAAGAACCTGGAGGCCATGGGGCTCTGTTGACCCATCGCTATCCTCATAGATGAACCCCACCATTTGTGCTCCTGCTTTGTTTGCAGTGAGTCACCTTTATCCATATAATCGCCATGTCTGGTGTTCTTTGTCATGGTTTCTGCTCGTTTTCCTTCATCCCAAAGACTCTTTAGCAGTCTGCTGCTGACAAATTCTCTTAGTTTTTACTTATCTAAAATGTCTTCACTTTTTAAATAAACTTATATCTCATAGTAGCTTTCTAACTTGTACTTTTTCTTTTCTTCTTTTTTTTTGGAAACCACTATTTTATTTTATTTTTGATTTTTTAAAAATTGTGTTATGTTAGTGACCATACAGTACATCATTAGTTTTTGATGTAGTGTTCCACGATTCATTGTTACACGCAAATAAAATGTCTTCATTTTACCAGTATGTTTGAAGGGTCATTTCACCAGATATGGAATCTGGTTTGACTTTTTATTGCTTTCAGCATTGTAATGTCCTTCTCAGCTTCATTATTTCTGGTGGGAAGTCCACCTCCACCTGTATAATTGTTTCTTTTACACCCAATGTGTTGTCTTTCTTTGGAGGCTTTTACCAATTTTCTCTTTATCTTTGGATTGGAGCAATTTGACCATGATGGCCTGGGTATGGGGATTGATTGACTGATTGACTGTACTTACCCTGCTTAGATTTCTTGATCTTCATGGATCTATAAATCAGTGTTTTTCACTAACTTTTGGAAAATTTTTGGCTATAATTTCCTCAAATATTTTTTCTACTTCATTCTCTTCCTTTTCTTAGAACTTTAATAATGTATATGATAGTATGCTTGCTACTTCCATACATATCTTTGAGATTCCTTTTACACTTTGTTTTGGCTTCATTTTATATTGTAATCTCTTTTGTTTTATTCTTCAGATTGGGTTATTTATGCCCATCTAACTTTAAGTCTGCCCCTTTTTACTCTCCAATAGTATGCCTTCCTAGTAAGTTTTTCATTTAATTTCTGTGCTTCCTCAGCTCTCCCTTTTCCACTTTTTAAAATACTGTCTATATGTCTGCCGAGATTCTGTTTATACATTGTGTATATATTTTCCTTCAAGTCTTCAAACACATCACCATGTTCAAAGTTATTGTCTGCTAATTGTAACATGGGAGCATCTTGATGTCAATTTCTACGGGCTCTTTTCTCTCTTGAAGTTGGGTAACAGTTTTTGTGTAATTACTATTATGGTTAGATGCTGGGCATTTGGGTAGGAACCCTGACCTTTATAATGTTACTCTGAAGAGTCAGGCACTTGTTTTAGTAGACAATTAAAATTCCTTGGGATCAAACCATAATCTCTGTAGCCCTACGGTGGGAAAGAGCCAAAATCTCAACTCTGCTATTTTAGTTCTTAATCTTTCTTTTCTGCCAATCCCTGCCCCTCTACATTCAGAGGCGTGGTCAGCTTGGTGGTAAGCCAGGGCTTCAGAGGCAGGGGTTCACACTCATCAAGGACTCCTTCCCTGTCTGTATTTCCCCAGTGATTTTGTTCCTACTGTGCCAGGTCACCTGTTCACAGTCACTGTCTTCCTGGGTTTCATGGTCCCTCTGCCACCCCAGCTGCCATGAACTGTCGTGTTTCCTCAGTCAAAAACCAGCAAACTCACAAACCTCAGCCACTGTAGTTCAGCATTCAAGCATAGATTTCCCTCCACATTATGCTTGCTTTACCTCTTTCCCCATTCCTGCAAAAAGTTAGATTCTTTAAAAAAATATTTTTAGCCCAAATTTTGTGATTATCATCTGTGAGCAAGTGAGTTTGGGTAATCTAAGATCTCATTAACCTCTAATAGATTTTTGCTCAAGATCTGATGAAGTAGCACTGATTCTGGATTCTTAAGAAAGAATGCTTAAAATGCTATATTATGTGTCTAGGCAAAAGCTAGAAACTCAGTGTGATGGTTATTATAGACTTATTCACTTCCTATACTTGTCAGCTTAAAAATCATTCTGTGACTAACTTATGAGCTACTAAAATTGGCCTATAATTATTTTACCCACAAAAGATTGTTAAGGATTTTGTACAGTTCCCTGGGGTTTCAATCAAACTGTGCCAGAGACCATCCAATCCATTATTTTGGTGCTTGGGCTCCTTGATATATTTTACCTAGTGAGCTAGTCAATTGCTCTTAGGGGTACAGATACTGCCTTCATGAACCACAGGGTGATCCCAAACTGTGCGTGCCTGGAAGCTCCTTCCCGGGACAGCAGAGAACTCTGGGCAACAAGCACCCCTCTGTTTATGGGACACCCGGTGGGCCAACAGCACAGAATGGCAGGAGGAGCCACTATCTGACTTTAGCCAGATGAGAATGTGAGAAACTGCATACCCAGCTGTGGAGGTGGGATTCTATCCTGATGGCTGAGAAACTTCCACCATAGTCAGTGATAAGGAACAATTGGTGGATGGAAAGATTTTATTTTTGCTTATTTGTTTGCTCTCTGAGTCTATCCTTCCAAAGATGGGAAAGATGCTACTTTATATGCTGAGCAGGATGATGTGAGGGGAGCACTCAGTGATAAAGGAGTAAACATTGAGACAGGCTCTGGGAAGGGCTTTGGGAGGATGGGATTCAGAGCTTGGATGGACCATTGTCCCCTAAGTGGGGTAAGGGCTTTGCTCCATTTCAACATAGGTGGGAGATGGAGTGCGGGGATGTCATTGGAGATGCTAACAGGTGAGAAATAGGTTCCTGCTTCATGTGTGATTAGCAGCAGCTGGCCTTCAACTTGGGTTATTGGGAAGGTGGAGAAGATGTCTGCCCTTAGTCTTTGTTGCTAGAGGTTAAAACAGGAGCATAAGAAAGGTCCAGAGCAAGTCCCTGAGCTGTAATTAAGGGGAGTAGGGGTGCAGTGAGATGCCTTCCTAGGTGATTCAAGATGCAAGGTGAATGGACTCAGAAGAACGAGAGAGACTACCAGACTCGCACAGAACTAGGCCTCTCTTACCTTTCATGGGTGAATGGCATTGTGTCCTATTCTGGCGAGGATGACCAAGGCTGACAGTGGCAGTAGGCACTTGCCTCTGACTGCCAGGGAGCTCAGACCCCCCTCAGTTTATGCAAAGCTGCGCTTGGTTCCTTGGACCTGGCCTGGTCTTCCAGGCGAGGAGAGCTAAGCTGAGACAGTAGATGTTCTGTTATTCTGCTCACCCTTGACTCATGACCCACATGGAATTCCGTTCCCCGCCAGCAGGCACTCCCTCCAAGCAAGGCTACACAAGGCTCTGGGGGCTTTATCTCAAACAGATCAGTCATCATGGCTCACTTGTAGGTTGTCCTAGACCCCTTCCCAGCTGTGTGTGATGGGCTCTCCAGCCTTGTAAATCAGCCCCACTCTCCCCTAAGATGAAAGCCTCCTGGCCTTCTAAGTTTAGGTTTTCTTCCTTTTGACTGTTCAACTGTCAGCCCCAGAATCTAAGAACATCTCTATTCAAACCCGACGAGTGTTATCTTTCCCCATCGTTGCTGTCTCTTTTCCACTTCCTGAGAGAAGTCTTACTAGAGATGAGATTCATTTTCAAGAAGACCACGAAAGACATCATGAAGAGATGTGAAGAGGGACAGGGGTTCGGGGCCAGGCCGGCAGCGGGCTGGTGCTGGGGAGAGTTCTGGAGGAGGAGGCCCCAGTGTGACACAGACCTGCCTTCAGGGCGGGGACTGCAGGTGCCCAGGGCCTGTGAAGGACACATGTTGGCCAGGGGCAGGCTGTCATTTCTGAATGAGGGCCATGCCCTCTGTCTGTGCTTGGGATTCACCCTTGGTCTGGGCATGGTCTGATTCCATGGGTGGGATCTTCCCTTTGAAGAGCAGACAGGACTGAGCCCCCTCTTCCCCTTCTGTCCCCCCTCCATGTCATCTCACTGATGCATTTGAGCAGGTGAAGTCCGACCACGGGCCTTGGGTTTCTGGCTCTTACTGTCCCGCCTCATGGCTGTGCCTCATCTTTTGTTCCAGTGCTCTGAATCCCACCAGCTTCCGGGTCTCCAGGTCCCTCTGCTTCCCCCCATTTCAGACGCAGTCCTCTCTGGGTCCAAAACTTGTTTTCACTTCCTGCCAGGTGAGTCTAAGGACTCAGACTCATGTTGTGCCAAGCACCCTTACCTGGCAGGACACTCACCGGGGTGGCGTTGTCTCTGGCTCATACCGTGGTCAGATGCATGGGCCGGCTTCCCTGGTACCACTGTGAAAATGAGGTGCCAGGGAGAACAGGAGGTCTGCCGAGGTGCAGCCCACCCCACTGGGCGATGCCTACAGGCTGGTTGACTCTCCGTTTGCTCACTAATGTTGCATCCCCTGCCCCAGACTCCTTGCCCTATGGGAGAGGCCACATGCCGTGTGGCATAGGACTACCTTAAATCGTAGCGCATTGTCTCATAGGTCACTGGTAACCGGAATGTTTTCCTAATGAAGCTTTGCCAAGCGACTGGACCAGTGCGCATGCCAAACAAGTCAAGTGTTCTGGCCACTAGTGACATGCTCATCTACACCTCACTTCAAAAACAGAGCTGCCTGCTTGTTTTAGACTTAGTGACTGTTAATTCCGACCATATAAGAAAAATGTTGGAAGCCTTGAAGGCCCTGTTGCTAAAATATGGAATGCACTTTAATTAACTGCAGGATTAGTAGGACCCTAATGCCTTTCCCTGCCTCTCTCAACCTCCTGATCCCCAAAGCTAAGGGCTGAGCCAGTGAGACACTTGGCGTGTGTGGGGGTCCATGTCTAGCTGTGCATTTCCTGAGATTCTCTTTCCCCTCAGCCTCTGATCCTCCCCATATCTGTGTTGACTTGGTAAGAAGTTGCAACATGCAGAAAGAGGGGTGAGGTCGTGGATTGGGAAGGAGCCTTGTACCTGCAGATGACGTCCCCACGGAGATAGGATGACGTCCAGTGGTGTGCTGGGTGACCTCACCAGTGGGCTCTGTAGGGCCGGGTAGTCAGAGAGCCAGGAGGCAGAATGGGAGGAGACAGGCATCTTCCCCAGGAAGCTACCCCACCAATGACTAACTGTTGAGATGGGGACTGGGTGGAAGGCATGCAAGGCCTCCCACCATCCAGGTGCAATCGGAAAGGGCAGGTTTAATCAGTGAGCAGGTGAGCAGAGAACACAGGCAGGGTGAGCTCCTTTGTCCTCTCTGTCGACTAGACTGCACCTGATGGGCCCCGTGTGAGTCATGGACACAAGCAGCCTGGCTGAATGGGCAGCAGTCACCCACGCAGGACAGCCCTAGACAAAAGGCAAATAACATCCTGAGAGTTTAGGCAACAATCCAGTCCTTAAAATGGTTTGACCGTCTCCATTAGACACACACACATGCATACATGTGTGTGTACGCACACATGCACGCACAAAATAGGGATCTTTGAAACAAAAACAGAAGGAAAAAACCCTGAAAGAATGCTGTTAAATGGAAGGGAAGAGAAAAAAAAAAGCCAGAGGAGGCATCATTTCACACTGAGCAGCAAGATTTACACCCATGTTGGTGGGACGAGAGCAGCGGCCTTGAGAAGCACGAATCACAGCAGCCTGTGCCTGCGACTCTGCTCACCCCCGGGAGTCATTGGCATCACGGGCAAGGGACCCATTCTCAGCGCAAAACACCGGTGTTTGCGTGACGAGCTTTCGTGTACAAGGAAAATGCGGGAAAGGAGAACTTGATCTAGAAGTATTCTAGCGCGCGTGTGTGTGTGTGCGTGTGTGTGTGTGTGTGTGCGTGTGTGTGTGCGTGCGTGTGTGTGCGCGTGTGTGCGTGTGTGCGCGTGCGCGTGTGTGTGCGTGATAAAAAAGACAAAATCCACAGGTCTCTAGATGGGAGTTAAGATGTAAAATCTCAAGAGGCACACTTTGGAGCTGGCCTCAGTCTTCTACTTTTCAGCTCTGCCAGAAGCGAATTCAGATTTTCTACCCAAATCCATCAGGGAAAAATGCTGTGTCCCACCACCTTGATTTCTAGTTCAGACGCCGTGGATGCATGGAACAAAGACAATGCTCAGAAAACAACCCACCCACGTCCTTCACTTTAGAGTTCACTAGGAGATGTGCCCTGGGCAGCCGACGGATGAATCAAGTGTGACAGGCTCACGTGGACCCAGCTGGGCAAAGAAGCCCATGGGCTCCCTACGCCGTCCCTGGCCTCAGCCTCCAGGACTCAGCTAGATCCCAGGGGTGGCCTCTGGGTTCCCTCCTGGGAACACCTTCCCTCGGCTAGTCCTGTTAGCTGCTGTTTCTTCCTCAGACCTAGGACACCTGCTTCGTAAGGACCATCGTCGTCCTGGGTTCTATGGGTTCACGTCTGTGCTCGTTAGATGCTCCATGTACGTGAGGCCCTACAGCACCTTCCTCTTCTGCCTTCCTTCACTCCGCACAAGGCCATTCGCGTCCATCCGTGTCATTCCAAATGGCAAGATTTTTTCTTTTTTATGGCTGAATAATATTCCGTGGTACATAAATACCACTTCTTTATCCATTTGTCCATCAATGGACCCTCGAGTTGTTTCCATGTCTTGGCTGTTGCCAGTACGCTGCAGTGACCCCAGGAGTGCAGATGTCTCTTCCAGATGCAGGGATTTGTTTCCTTTGGGTGCACACCTAGGCATGGCATTGCTGGATCATATGGTAGATCGGTTTTTATTTTTGGTAACTCCATGTCGTAGAGGCGCCTGGTCTATGCTACGACTCAGGTGGACTCTCTCACCTGGCTGGTTGGCTGCTGAAAACAAGAGCTCAGCACGTGACCTCATGTTTCTCAGTCTTGGCTACATATTGTACCCCCTGCCCCGGGACTTTACAAAATGATGATCCCCCCCCCCCCCCCCCAGAGTTTGCCATGTGATTGGTTTGGGGTGCAGTTTTGGGATACACTTTTCAGGCTCCCAGGGGATGTGACTTATTGCCGCCCCCTTCTCCTGACTCTAGCTGCAGAATTTCCAGATGCACGAGTTTGATCATTAATCACCGGAGCACTGTGCACCATCAAAAGGAATCCTTAATTCTGTTGTCCCTTCGCCTTCTGGGGCAGATCTCGTCCCCTCCGTTTCCTGTACAGCAGCAAAGGGCTCGTCCTTCTAGAAACTCGTACTTGCCAAAGCATCATGACATGGTGTCCTTCCCAGTAAAGACAAGCTTCCCTCCCCTGAAATTACTGCAGCGGGAAGGACTTTGATGCATCAATCAAGGCTTTGAAGCCTCTGATTTCTGGCTGCCTGCAGTGGCTCCTCTGCTTGAATCTTCACATCCTTCCTGGGGCTGCAGGACCCGGCGGCTCAGAGCCGGCTGGAGGTGCCTGTGTGGGCGGAGCGTGGGGGAGGGGACCCCTTCCCGCCCTGCAGCCCAGCCCAGCCCTGCGCCGTGTGGCACAGAGCCCCCTGCACACCACGCACCCCATGGAACCCACAGGGCCTGGCACTGTGGGGAGAGCATCTCCGTACTCCTCCGAGGGCTCTGGTCTGTGTGGTCCTGGGGTGAACTCCATGCCCGACAAGAAGCTTTACTCCATATTCAGAATATAAAGCCGTATCCTTACGGTCTCTGCAAGAAAAAGAAAAGAATGATACAAGCATCCTTTTTTTCACTTACTGAACACGAGATAGACATCAACAGGGAGTGACTTCTGGAGAAGCATTTGGTGGAAGCATCTATTCCACCTGCTAAGCTATTTGAGTCCAAGAGATTTGCAGCAGTGACTCTTCTCTCTCTCATGAAGGCCTCTGGAAGCCCGCTGGGGTGGCCTGGCCACACCATAGCCACTGGTGTCCCGGCTTCACACACGACCCCAATCTGGTCTCACAACCAGGTTTGAAGGAAGACATTGAATGGAAAGCCTTTTTTGTCTGAGGAGCCCAGCCAGTGTTCACTTACCTCGGGTGTCCCCGTGGTGAAGCGGGTCTGTGGGTACCAGCCCGAGGAAGGGCGCGTCTCTGCTGCCCCCACGCCAGCCCTCCTCCCTGGGTGTGTGGATGGCTCCAGGCCCCCCTATTTGCTGCTAGTTAAGACCTGTTGGGGACTTAGAGCTGTCCACACAGGCTGATGGGAAGAAGCTTGAACACAAAGTATCAGGAAGCCCATCCAGAGCCCCTCTTTCCTGCCTACTCCGCGTGCTCACAGAAGGTTGACCTTCAGGTTGCGTCCCTCTGATGGTGGCCTGAGAGAGCTTCCTCGAGCAACCGTCTCGGTTCTTAAGTGGTCCTTAGCTCGTCAGGGGGGCCCTGGTTTGGCGGACCATGAGGTCAAGACCAGAAACCTAGCGCTGACGGAAGGCCCTGGATTCTTTGCACTTCCCGTATCCATCATCCGTCCCAGAGGATTCTCGCCTGGGAAATTTGTGGTGAAAGATCTTTTCGTGAATAGCCTTTGCCTCCTGCTGGTCCCGTCTCTGCCATCCTAACAGGAACCCCCCACACACTGGTCATCTATCCCAATGAAATAAGAACCTGTTCTGAGAAAGATTGTTTTCTTTGCATTGATCAATACGTTATTTGGTTATGAAGTTAAATTACCTGTACTTTGACCTTGAGGTACTAAAATATGGATAGTTTATACACGCTGGAAATGAAACACATCCAGACTCACAGAGTAACACATCTAAATCAAGTTTCCTGATAAATGAAGAGAACAAAATTAATTCGATATTTATGGCGATTAGGGGTCTGTTTTGTGCTGCCAGCCATGAGGAGGGAAATCAGATTTATGCTCCAGAGAAAGAGCACCGAGCGCCCGCACCCGGCAGGTGAGGGCGTCATGCTCCATTCTCACGGCACGGGTCCAGCCAACAGACGCTTTGGGGGCCCCACGCCCCGCCTCCGGAGGAACGTCTGCCCCGCATGCACGGGGCTCCGGGCATCAGGGCGAGGGGCCACAGCAGCTTCTCCCGGCCAGCGCTCCCTCCTCTGACCCAAACCTGTTCTTACACAGCGCTGCGCAAACCGCTCGCTCCCTGCACCTTGCACGGCCATTCTGTTGCTGCTGACGTCCAAGAAGGAACGGCCTTGTGGGGGGAGTTACCTTTCCCAAAGCACATTGTCCTCCGTGAGCTGGTCCGGCCCTCTTAGCAGCAGGAAGAGCAGAGACGACACTTGGGGGAAACTGAGGCTGGGAGGTGTTAGGGGTTTGATCACAGCTTGGCGGGGCGACAACCCCAGCCGTCCTCACCGGCCGCAGATCATGCAGACACCGCTGAGGGCTCGCCTCCAATCCTGGGAATGACTCCAGAACTTCGATTCATGGACAGAGTCAGAAGCAGGTTGTGACGCCGCAGGGGGCGGGGCGAACGTGAGGTCTTCGCACGGGGCTTAGTGCGAACTTCCACGCACTCTGCGTTCGGGGTGCTGCTCAGAACCATGTTAAAAGCCCTTTTGTCTGCACGGTTGCGTCTGCCTCCCAGCGCGCCCCGGGCGGTCATCAGAGTCGTTTGCCTCCAGAGAGATGCAGAGAGCGTGGTCCCCGCCCGCCCTCCGGAACAGGTAAGGCTCCCCGGCTGGTAACACCGAGACGAGGTTGCACACCAGGGAGAGGCCAGAGCAGGTGTGGAAGGAGCTGGAGCCGCAGGGTTGCCTGTCTATTGCTGGCGGAGCAGTAATTAGTATAATTATTTTGGAAAACAGTTTGGCATTATCTCCTAAAGTCAAGCATCCATGTGCTCGCCTCCACAGGCATTTCCCTCCTGGATAAAGACCCACGGGACGTCTTGCCTGTGAACACCTGGATGCACATTAGGATGCTCGCAGCAGCGCTGCTGACAGTTGCAAAACCCTGCAAACGAGCCACAGGCCCATCGGTGGCAAAACGACACGTGAGCTGCGGCGAAGGCACCAGCAGGACGCGTTCTAACTGCCGAGGGGAGGACACGTGACAGAACCTCCCAGGACGCCTGGATCTTAGCATTGAGATCGGGGGGAGACGTTAAGCCCCAGAAAGTCACGTGCCAGAAAATACCAGTTTACAACGTTAAACATAATGAAAGCAAAACACATCATTTTAGGGAAAATACATAAACTGGAAAATGAAAGTGATGAATTTGGGAATTATGTTTACTTCAGGTGGACGAAGACAAGGAGCGAATAAAGACACTATAGGTTAAATGCAGACTTTTTTGGTCAAGATCTTATTTTTTTTGTTTTGTTTTGAATAGTGGATTTACCGGTGTTTAAAATACTATAACACTAAATAGAACTATAACTGAAGGGAAGGGCTACATGTGTAGTAAAAGCTGACTCTCCTGGAGCCCCATCTGTACCATGTGCAAGGGAGGAGTTTGAGAAATAATGTATTTAATACCACACTTTTCCACTATGGTAAAAACTCTAAATTCCAATGAGCACACAGGGCACTGAACGCAGGCTCCCCGGAGCACAGAACCTAAGACGCAATATAGGGGCTCCTCCCCGGTTGAGGGGCGGTGGCCCGGACAGCAGGAGGGGGAAGGGGAAACAGGACACAGCCGCCCAGAGAGGGCTCCCCGGGGTGCTGGCCTTGACGCCGGCCGGCAGGTTTTGCACGCAGGTCCAGCTGAGCGGGCCCATCCCGGGAGAAGGCGGAGTGTGCGGCTCGCCCCGGGGGTGGGGCTAACAGGTGGACGGTCACAGAGCGCGGCTTGCGGCAGAGGCAGGTCTGCGACTCCGGCTCTCCGGCTCTAGAGCCCACGGCCTTCCCTACCACACCACGTTGCCTCTGGGACGAGACAGGACCTTCCTTTTCTGTCCAGTCAGTGACCCCCTGTGGGGAGCCGATGTGGCCAGCGAGGTGCAGGGGCGTCTCTGAGGGAGACTCGGCCCGTCCCTGATGCCCAGGCAGGACGATGCAGCAGACCCCTCCTTGCCTGCGGCATCCGGGCTTTGCTTTGTTGGGCTTTGTGTTCCCAGCGCTAAGACATCTTTGTAGCAACCCCAGCACAGTGTGCCGTGATCTTTCTGTTTCCTCCAGCAGACCGGCCCCCACGGCTCCATGGTACGTGCACGGCGCTGGGTTCGGGGTGAAGAAGAAGTGAGTGTGGAGGCGACCTGGGACACCACGCACAGCAGCAGGTAGTGGCGGGCGGCGATGGGTTGAGAGGCAAGCCCACGGCCAGCAGGGAGGATCGCTGACCAGCTGCCCAAGAGGAGACGTCTCGGGCCGCTTAAGTCCACACGCAACAGGACAGGAACGCACAAGCCCACACGGAATGAGGACCAGCACGCACAGGTCCACGCAGACCCGGAATGAGGGCCCCGGGGTCCATGTGGACGAGCACACACGGGTCCACGTGGACCGGGGATGAGCGCGCATGGGTTCACACGGACCAGGGACGAGAGCGCACAGGTCCAGGCAGACCGGGGACACGTGTGCATGGGTCCATGCGGTCCGGGGACGAGAACGCACGGGTCCACATGGACCGGGGACAAGTGTGCACGGGTCCAGGAAGACCAAGGACGAGCACGCATGGGCGCGTCTGGCTGCAGGGGGTAGTCTGGGTATTCTGAACACCTGTTCCACTTCAATACCACTAACCATGAGGGACAACAGATAAATGAGCTGCTCTTCATATGCACGTCCCTGGGTTGGCAAAGAAGTAAAGAAAATCCTCAGAGGCAGACACTAAAAGAAGCAGGAAATCCGAGAACCAAGCCAACTTTGAGGACACAGCTTGCAGGCAGCACCGGCCAGACCTGGTGACCTTGAGCTCAGGAGACAGAGGATGGAGTGTAGGGGCCCAACCCAAGGACCAGCTTGATAGGCGCCTCCGCAGAGAGCCAGGAACTGCAAAGGCCGTGCACTTTATAGAAGAATTCACTAGAAAAAAGCCATTCAATCTTACAGGAAAGAATACGAGAAATCTGCAGCAGCCGCATGCCTTGCACAGAAGTCAGTGGCCAGAATTTACACTATTAGAGATGGTCCAAAAATCCCAAGTTAAAAATCTGCTTAACAGTGGTTGCAGGTTGATGGTGCTCCACAAGGAACAGAGTGAACTGTCTGGGGCGACGTGCCTCCCCCCGGGCCTCCCGGATTCTCACTGCTGCCTCCATCAGACGCAAGCTTATGCTGAGAAAACGGAGGCGATAAACGACATTAAAAAACAAGACGTCAAGGGTGGGAACCCACCAATGAAAACGATCAGAGAAGTGTGTTTGCAAAGCTTGCAGATGTTGGAATTATCGAAAATGAGGTGAAACTTGATGTGTCTTACTTGTTTAAAGTAGCAAAAATGAGAGCGAGTATGGAATAAACGAGCAAGAAATTGTAAAAAAAAAAGAATTAAGAATGATGAGGCAAGTTTGAAAACTAGCTAAACAGGACTCTACGTGATTTTTAAAATGTTAAATAGTCAAAACTCAGCAAGGGAATTCAACAGTAAAATGGAAACGACTGTAGAGGAAATTTAGAACCTGGAATCAGGATCTACGAAGTTCTACGATTGGATTGTTCATGGCAGACACGGGGCCAGAAAGTATGGAAAGCAGAGACTTAGCATGGGGATTGGGATCACACGAATGCACTCAGAAATCCAGAAGGCAGTGACTGACAGGATGCAGAAGGGAATTTGGGGAGATGATACTAATATTACCTGGTACTAATTAGAGAACAGCTAGTATTTTCTTCAAAGTTTTATGAAATCATGGGAATCGAGTATTTTCAAAGCAGGATAACTGGAAAATTACATATATAATATAATATAATATGATATGATATGATATGATATGATATGATATATGATAAAGTCACAGACCAGTTGTCAAAGAGTAAATCTTAAACACTGCCAGAGAAACTCTACAAAGGAAACACAGTAGGATTGACTTCAGTGTTCCCAGTAGCAAACATGGAATCCAGAAGACAGTGGGAAATGTCTTCAAAGTGTTGAGGAAAAAAACCCAATTAATTAAAAATTGTAGACACAGCAAAGTCATTGTTTTGAGAAACCACATGCAATGGCAAGTGTTTTCGGAGGACTGGAACCGGACAGTCTGCCCGCCCCACGGCGCCGGGGCGCAGCAAGGGGAAGGCCCTCAGAAGGGGTCCGGGATGCAGCGATGCTGCGCACCAGACCCAGGAACGCAGTCAGGGCTAGAGAAGCAGGAACTGCGTAGGATCCCAGAATGCTTGCTGTCTGGCCTGGAGAACAGCAGCGGCATGGAAGTGGGGCGGTGATCAGAGTTCAGGTTTTTAAGGACGCTGCAGGTTCGGCCGGAAGACAAAACCACCGACTGACTCGCGTCCTTGGTCGGTGTCTACGGTGAGAGTTCCTGGACGGCCGTGAAGGGACGGCAGTGGGGCGTCGGTGAGGCTGGGGATCCGCAGGCTGGCCCGAGAGCAGGGGGACCGGCGGGGGGCTGGGCAGGCACAGGTGCCCTGCTGTTCTGGGGACCCCGCAGGGTGAAGCCGCTGGTGTTCTGACGGCCCCGGGCCAGCCTGGGGTTCTGCATCTTTGAAGCTGTTGGATGAGCAACTCCGGCAGCCGCGAACAGGGAGCAAGAAGAATGAACTTCCAGAAGGGTCTGCTGGTCAGGGCTGCGGGCGGGACCCAGGGGCCTGAGTGTGCGCCCCGGAGGAAGCGCCCGGCGCAGGAAGCACGTGCCGCTCCAGCCGGACACGGTGCTGGCATCTCTCAGGGTCGCTCTCCTCTGTAAGCGAACAGCGTTTTTCTCTTTCCTCGAGGAGGGCGACGGTGACCAGTGATTCTGCGGCACCAACGGTCTTAGACTTAGACTTAGACTTAGGCGCAGACGGCACCCCAACAGTCCCTAAGCTCGAGGCCAGCGTGCTCCCGAGGCACAAGTTCTGCTCTCAGCCCCATTACGCGCAGCGCGGAGCCTCGGTTTCCCTCTGTGTTGGTCGTCGCCGCAGGGACCAGAGCAGGGGTTAAATTCTCAGGGCTTGCACCCTCCAGGGACTGTCCGTCTGTCCTTCTAGCTGTTCGCACCGTCAGCGGTGAGAAGAAGGGATTGGACCCCATGAAATCTCTCACAGGCCATCAGTAGCAATGCTGACAAAGGCTTTTTTTTGTTGTTGGGTTTCTATTTCTGTCATCCGATGAGTCTTCTTCTTGGTCCCTGAAGTGGGACGTCAAACCCTCACGATGACATTCTGGGGAAAGGGAACCTCTCTTTGGTATCAAACCAGGAGCTAATCGTTAATCCTCTCCCTAGGACTATGATTTATTCCTTCATATACGGAGCTGTCAATACAGGTGGTTCGGAAGCTGGCGGACCCGAGGAGTCTTGGCCTGGGCGGAAGACAGGCGAGTATTGTGACGGGGGCCTGACTTCGGCGTGTGCCTCAGTGTGCCACAGAGACAGGGAACAAAACGTGGACGAGTTTCTGAGAAATGTTGCCTCTGATCAGAATGGTGTTTTTATCTTCGCCTGCAGAGATGTTGTCTACACCCACTTCCATGTTTGAGGACAGACTCTTGTGGGTGCGGTGAGAACGCTGGTGACACCTGAGGACGTGACCTCAATGTGAGATTGCTCACGTGGACAGAAACGGTGTGGACTCCAAGTAACTGAGGATACTTAGAATCAATTTGTTTGGAAAATTTTCAACACAGCCATTCTCTGGATCCAAACTCAAGCCTGTTAGGTCTGATTCTAGTCACTCCTACGGATCAAACCATTGTTTGGTTCTGAGCGGTGCTTCCTTTGCTGTGGGAGCAAACGCTGCGTGGGTGACACCTGCTCCTCGGGTCACAGGATTGACCCCACCTGCCAGGGTCCTCATGCTTGTGTCCCCTCAAAATCCCTGTGCTGAAACTCTGCCCCCAACGTGGTCGTGTCGGGAGGTGGGGCCCCGGGGGTGATTCCGCCGTGAGGGGGAGTGTAGCCCGAGCCGAGGGTTAGTGTCCTTGTAACCAAGGCCCCAGAGAGCGCACTCAGCTCTGCTCCACAGGGGGACTCTGCGAGGAGGGGCCGGTCAGGAACCAGGGAGAAGTCCACCCCTGACCACCCTGGTGTCTTGGTCTTGGACTTCCAGCCTCGGGAACTGGGAGCAAAACGTTTATGGTGTGTATGAGCACAGATTGAGCTGCGGCCCATGCCGAAGTTTCCTGAGCCTCGTCTCTGTACGGACCCACGTCCATCTGCTCTCCTGGCCTCCAGAAGGTCCTTCCGTCGGGATGCGCGGCCCCAGGCTGCAGCACCTGCCCACCTCCATGTCTTGGGACCCCAGTGCAGTCTGCTCGCCCTGACGCTGTGAGCTGGGTGCTCCCTCTGTGTCGATGGGTGTCCCTACACGCCGCCACTTCTGCATCTCGAGTTCCCCGGGATCCAGGACGGGATGGATCCAGCGTCTCGGAGCCCATGCAGAGGCCCCGTCAAGTCCAGTGAGTGGCCTCTGCCAAGGGACAACACGGGGTCCGCGGCTGCCTTCAGGTCGTCAGCAGGCAGTGGGCTGGAGATGAATTCAATCCACTTTGTTCTAAAAGCAAGTGATACAATTCAGGTTTTTTTCATTTACAAAAATAGTTTTATATCTTTAAACCACATAATCACTTAAATTCTATTAATTGATTCTACAGGCCATTTTTTTAAATAAATGTAGCAATTACTTTATACAGAAAAGTCAGGAAGTATTCTAAAATGATATACGTTTAGAAATTAAATGGTACAAGTGAGCCTTTTTAAAGTACATATTTTACAAATGTTAAGGGATATGTCCTATCACGTTTTTCTTATTTTAAGGTTTCTTCTGCCGAAGATTTAACAAATGAACGTCTCAAAGAGGGACTCGTTTGGCGGTGGTTCAAGGTAACACAGAGGACGGAGAAAGCTTGACAGTGGGGCGAGCGTTCTTTGCTTGGAAGCAACGTAAACTTCCTCTGGATCATTGAAGAGAAAAGGAAACGTGTGCAGTAGATCCCAGCGGCTCCGTGCACGGGCCAAGGACCGACGCAGGCACACAGCCAATTCAGACGAACCATCGGGAACAGGTTAGGGTGTAGAAAATGATCCGTTCTTTCACACATTTCAAATATAATTATAAGGTATTATGTGAAAATATTTATACTATAAAATATGTGCTTGGCGTAATTATGAGAGTCGTTTGGAGTGATGCAATTTTCCTAGTCGTTGGATAATTTTCTTACCTTGGATTGTCATATTCTTCCTTAAATTGTCACTTGGATAATCTGGTGCTTTGTGAGGTTAGGAGACAAATCACAAACAATCCAACACGCTGTTTAGAAGGTAGCAGGTAAGTTTTGTGAAGATGTACTTACCGAGTTTCTTGGAGCGCAGCTCTTCTTGCATCTAACTATCCAGCTTGTTCCCCTGATGGGCATTTTCTTGATGAACCACCTGCACGGGGTGCGGCAATGTTTTACTGTATTTAGATCCATTTATATGTCCATCCGTCGGCTCCCTGTCGGCTGTCAACCTCCCTGACTTCTGGGTGACCTGACTTCTGGGTGACCACCTGTGGGCACCAGACACGTACCTGTCCATCCCGATGCAAGGCGCACACCAGCAGGTCCCAGGGACAGAGGAAAGCGGCAGACACGACTGGAGATGGCAGGAAGGCAGGCAGTGGGCTGGAGCCGAGGCAGAGAAGGCCTGGGACAGACGTGAAGGACAAGGAGGATCTGGCCGCACCGAAGGGGGACGCAGAAGCAGGGTGTGGGCACAGCAGGAACTGTGGCTTTGATGTGTGCGGAAGACAGAGGAGGCCTGTCTGGCCGGAGTCCTGCTTCTGCGTTGACCTCCAGGGGGACCCACTCATTTACCTGAAGAGTCCCCGTAGCTCCGACGGGCAGGCCCCAAATTGTGTGGGAACTTGCCCCGCGGAGGAGCGTCTGAAAGAGTGTCCGTTCCGGAGACCGGGGCCTCGAAGGAGGGGAAGCCGGCGGGGAGGTGGGGGCATGCACAGCCATCCGGTGTGTCTGTAGGTAGAGCCCCGGGGCCCAGAGCCACGGTGGAGGGAAGGCCGTCCGGTCCCGCGGCCTCCCTGCCAGAAGGAGGCATTTACGACCCACGACCGTCACGTGTCGTGTGTGATTGTACGGTTATGAGACTTCTGCGGTGAAAAACCCGTGTTTGCGTGATGAGTTCGTTCTTCAAGTTTCTTCTGTTTTCAGTGAGTGACGGGTTCTCCTAAGAGAACATAGACGGACACCGTCCGCTCAGAAAACAGTTTCCCGCTGGCGGGGCCCAGCCAGCCCGCTCTCTCAGGAGCCATCGCTGCTCTTTGCCTTCCCCGGGGTTCTCGGGGAACGTGTTCTGCCGGCTCTGGTTTCAAACAAGGGCCCGAGTGAACCTGGGCGGCCACACCACAGCGACTGTCGCTGCGGGACCAGAGGCCCCCGGGACGCGCACGGCAGCCCCGGGAAAGCGCGTCCCACAACCCTACGCATCCGTCCAGCCCGGCCCCAGCCCGACCGACAGCGCGCACAGCTTCCCTCGCGTGAGCAGGGACGCAAGCTCTCCTTCCACCGAAGCCCTGCTGTTTCCGGCCCTGGAGCCAGCATCCGTGTTTTCACGGGACGGCGCGTTCCTAACCCGACAGCCCCCGATGGGCGGGAAGGCCCACAGCCCACGGCTCACGGGCATCCACGTCTCCATGCCCAGAGAGTCTCAGGGCCAAGTCTGACCCAGGACGGAGCTGAGCTCCGACCACTTTGAGCAACAGGAAGCTTTGGAGTAGGAGTGAGGAAGTGAGGAAACCCACGGCATATGCCACAGACTGGGGAGAGCAGGCCTACACCCCCGGGGGGGGCCCCAAGGCCGTCTGCAGCCTGGGGCCGGGAGGCAGCGATGCTCTCCTGGCAGGGAGGGGTGGGTGAGCACCCCTCCGCCTGACGAGAGACTGCAGTTCCCCAGCCTCGTCTGTGGCCTAGGTCTACGCTCAGGGGTCCCGTGTCCAGCGGCCCAAGGGAGGCGGGAGGCGGGAGGCCAGAGGCAGCTGATGCTACAGCCCCTCTGGCTACCAGCTTCGCTGCTGGCAGAAACTGCCAAGCGGAGAAACCGCCTTTCCAGCCAGACGGCTGTGGGGGTGTTGTGAGAGGGGGACGCCCCTCTTGGACAGTCAGGAAGGAAGGACAGGACAGGAAGGAAGACAATGTCCTCTGCTTCGCTGGCACCCTGCAGAGTAACTTCTCAAACCAGCGCCGTGCTCCTGAGCCTTCAGAGGTGTGCAGGGGCTCATCCACCGGGTTCCACACTCCTTCTTGGGCTGGTGTCCCCCTTCTGCAGCAGATGCCAGCGTGGCCCCGGGATCCCACCTCCTGGTGCTCCCCCTTTGTGATCCCTGTCCTGAGGCGCAGGCAGGGCAGGTGACCTGCTCCTTACCACGGAGTGCGGCAAAGGCAGCGGGGGTGTGTGTGAGCGATGGGCCTTAATACCCCCTCCCCACGGCTCTTGGCCTCGCCAGTTGCAGGCAGACATGGCGTCACGTGGTGAGCCACCTGCAGAGGGGACCATCAGCCAGCAATGCACTGAGCCCCATGGTCACGGGAGACTGAATGCTGCTGACCAAAGAGGAGCTCAGAAGCATGGCCTTCCCCGGTCAAGCTGCCGATGAGACCCCAGCCCCCCAGAGGACCCAGCAGAGCGGCCCTCAGATTCCTGAGCCACAGAGACTGGGACATGGGACTGGGGACGGTCTTCAGCACGGAGTGTGTGGAAATACTGCTGGACAGCGGCAGGTCACGTGCAGCTGGGCGGTCATCACTCTGTGTTTCAGTGGAATAACCCCATCCCAGGACCCGTAGGGTCTCCTGCGTCCCCTTACATCAGCCACGACTGAGTGCCTGGGGCTGTCCTTGGCAGGTGGACGTGAAGGTCCGATGAAGCCAGCAGCACGTGGCCCCCCACACGCCGTGTCCCGCCGCACCGTGTGAATGTCCAGTCGTCCCTGAGGGCAGCTGGAAGCCGAGGGCTTGCAGTCTCACGGAGCACCTCACTCGTGGTGGTGTTACCTGGCCTCCTAGTCATCAATCCCGTCTGAAGACCAATCTCTATGGAAGAAATAGCTAGACTTCACGGCAGCAAAACACCCCAAGCACGCTCCAAATTCAGCATTTATGTGGCATCGCATGCCATAAAACCACTTGTTTTTTCAGAGTTCTGCAGGGTCCCTCTGGTAAGTCAGTGCACAGTCGATACACCGGTGGTTTCTGAAACGAGGCCAAGGGTAGGAATTGCCTTGAAAACAAAGTGTCGGCGCAGGTGGGCCGTCCTCGGCCTTCTGTCCCCGCCTCAGGTGGGCTGCCCTCGGCCTTCTGTCCCCGCCTCAGGTGGGCAGCCCTCGGCCTTCTGTCCCCGCCTCAGGTGGGCCGCCCTCGGCCTTCTGTCCCCGCCTCAGGTGGGCCGCCCTCGGCCTTCTGTCCCCGCCTCAGGTGGGCCGTCCTCGGCCTTCTGTCCCCGCCTCTGGGCAGGAAGCGTCCTGGGGTGAGGCGACAGGGACCAGGCCTCCTGGTCCAGGCCCCGAACCCGGGACGGCATCAGGCCCAGCATGCAGGTCATGAAAGTCACAAAGGTTGCAGCTCAGAATCCTGCTTTCTGGTTTACAGTTGGTTCTTATTCCCTTTTTGTTTGTTTGTTTGTTTGTTTGTTTTTTGGTTTGGTTTTGGTTTGTTGTTTTGCCCGGGCTGTGAATTTTGGTGAGTTTGTAAGACGATCCCATCAGTTAAAAGGAACCAACAAGCAGGAGCTTGTGGCCAACAGAGCTGACTCTGTGACTGTTCCACCCCCTGCTTGCTGCTCAGCAAAAAGGCCCCAAATCGTGGCTTTGTCATTTCTCAAACCCGGTATGTTCCGTTTATCGCACGAGACATAATGCATTCCCACTGTCTCCTTCGAGAGGCGTCCCCAAAAGACCGGGAGCCAGGCTCGGAAGCAAATGTTTAATTTTCTTTGCCAGCGACACTTAGCAAACTGGCGGCTTCTCCCGTGTCCTGGGAGTGGGCGTTGGACCAGGAGGCTGTACAGCGACTGGGGGATGGGGCAGGTACCTGATGCACTGCCTGCAGCCTCCGCAGGGCACAGGCCTGAGTCTGGCCCCCTCCCCCCACACGGGCGCTGCGGCCCCTCGGTCCCCACACACACGCCGCTCTGCTGAGACCCTGAGGTGCCAGGGTCCCCGCACCTTGAGGTGCAACATTTGCAGACGTGTGGGTTATCCCAGTGAGCTGGGGCCCGGTGGCCCCCGACGGGGACCCGGGGCACACGGGAGAGGCCAAGTGTGTCTGTCCCGATTTCGGAGCAGGACCAGAGGGGCCGGCGCGCCTGGGTGGGGTGTGGGACATGGGTCCTGGGGTGCTTCCAGAAGGAAGGGCCGCTCCCTGTCTCACCGGGACTCCCTTTATACCTGTAAGGTCGAGGTCAGGACACCCCGCACACTCAGGCCCACGTTCCTGACCCTGCGAGGCCCAAAGGGTGTGGCGGTCCTTCGGGAAGGAGCCCCCGAAGCCGGGCTGGCGTCGGAGGGACCCTGGGCTGCTTTGGGTTACTGGAGCGGTGTGTGGGGGTCTCTGGGGAAGAGCCCAGAGCCCGTAGGATGTTTACATTGCTCGCTGATCTCGAATTTGACGACCGTGCCCTCCTGGCCATTGTGTTTCAGAAATAATCGAAATAATTGGCACGTGGCACAATGTCACTCTCTTCCCATCAGGAACCCGAAGCACCCGCCTCGCGTCGAGCCACAGTCACAATTCCCCAAGCCGCGCGCTCCCTGTTCTTTCCACTGTTTCTCCCGGGTCAGGGCGGCTTCCTGTGCATCCGTGGCTGCAGGGAATCGGGGCCCCAGGGTGCTGCACCCCGATCCTCGTCCTGGGTCCGCTGTGCGCTGACCGGCTCTGCTGCTCAGATGCCCGCGGCAGCCTCCTCCGAGCCCCCCCCCCCCCCCGCCCAG
>LNAC01000001.1:1698501-1713403 GCA_002007465.1 Ailurus styani | reverse complement strand
CCAAGGACCCCCTGCCGGTCACTGTCCAAGGACCCCCTTCCGGTCACTGTCCAAGGACCCCCTTCCGGTCACTGCCCAAGGACCCCCTGCCGGTCACTGTCCAAGGACCCCCTTCCGGTCACTGTCCAAGGACCCCCTTCCGGTCACTGCCCAAGGACCCCCTGCCGGTCACTGTCCAAGGACCCCCTTCCGGTCACTGCCCAAGGACCCCCTTCCGGTCACTGCCCAAGGACCCCCTGACGGTCACTGTCCAAGGACCCCCTGCCGGTCACTGCCCAAGGACCCCCTGCCAGTCACTGTCCAAGGACCCCCTTCCGGTCACTGCCCAAGGACCCCCTTCCGGTCACTGTCCAAGGACCCCCTGCCGGTCACTGTCCAAGGACCCCCCCTTCCGGTCACTGTCCAAGGACCCCCTGCCGGTCACTGTCCAAGGACCCCCTTCCGGTCACTGTCCAAGGACCCCCTTCCGGTCACTGTCCAAGGACCCCCTTCACGTTGCCGAGTGCCCTTGCTTTCTCTCACGTACCCCTGATGCTGGTCAGCAGGCTCTGGTGTGCCCGAGAGTCTCTCCAGCTCAGTCTCCTCTCTGCGGGTCCTCTGTCCCTTGTTCATTCTCAGCCCCAAGGACAGGTCTTGGACATATCGCTGACGGAGCCCCGGAGACGTGACGACCACCGACACATGACACGTGTGTGTGCGCCACGTGGAAAAAGAGACAAATTTTCTTCCCCGCAAGACCCTGTCACCCCCATTGGGGATGCACAGTGGCACCAAACATGGTTTTGGCCACGGGCTGTGTGGATGTGGTCAGACAGGGCCAGTGAGGCCTGGGACGTCGTTGGGGCCCTGCGGTCCCCTCCGCATGCAGGCACCAGGGGCTGCGGCCAGGCGACATGGGCCAGGACGGCACAGGTTCAGGGCTGGTGAGGCCACCCCAAGCCCGGCCACCGTGAGGACTGCGGCTCGGCAGCCTGACCCCGGACCAACGGCGGGCTCCGTCCTCTCCCGGCTGCTCTGTCTCCCTTGGACAGGCCAGCCTCTTGCGGCTGGAGCCCCCCACGGGCGATGGGGGTGGGCAGGAGCGAGGAGGAGACCCCTGCTCCCGTCGGCAGCCAGCTGTGCCCTGCCCCGCCGCCAGCCCCATGCACAGCCCCCGACAAGACGGCCCCTTCCCGTTCCCCGTCAGCTACAGTTCATCCGGGCCCATCAGTCGGGGCCGCCAGGCTTCTGCCATCAGCTCTGGACCTGCCACCGCCACTCGCTGTGAACTGGGCACAGGGAGCCCTCCTGCATCCCGTTCCTGCCGTGCCTGTACCCTCGCCCCCTGCGAATGCGCCTCCTGCGAAGCCCAGATCCCTCCACGTCCGCATCTGCCTCACGCGGACTGCCCCGTCCTGCCACCCTGGGCTGTCGCTGCTCCGGCCGGGGTCTGTGCCCATCCCGCACCTGCTCTGCGCTCCGGCGGTGGGTGGGGGCCGGCGGTCAGTTGGACAGTCCGCACCAGCCGAGGCGTGGCTGGCGGGACGAGGGGCACCCCGGCCTGTCTCCCGGCCGAGCGCGGCTTGAGAACGCAGACGAGGAACAGGGGCCCCGGGCAGGAATGGCTCGCGTCTGCACGGAGCACAGGCGGTGTGGTTTCGCTTCCAGGCCGCCCAGCGAGCTCGGGCACAGAGGCCTCAGAGCTGCGTCCCGACCCTGGGCAGGTGTGTCCCCCGACGCCCCCCCGTGTCTGTCATCTCTGCCTGTGGGGACGGGAGGTGGGGACATCAGAGTTTTGTTTGCAGAGTGAGTGCCTGGCGCCCACACGTGGACGTGGAATTCCCTGGAATCCTCAGGACCTCCCCCACCCCGGTCTTTCTCGGACCATGGGGGCTCTGGGCTTGACTCTCCGGAGCCTGATGGGGCAGCCTGAGGGGACCGCTTTTTCTGAGCTGTCCCGTCCTCCAGGGCCAACCTCCCGGTGTCCTTGTGCTGGGGACACTTGCTTTAGGAGGAGCCTTCTGAAACCGGCACACCGGCCTGCAGCGGAGCCACCAGTGCCCAGTGCCCGGGGTGAGGCCGCCTCCCCGAGGAAACCCACCTGCCACTCCCGGGGGAAGAAGGAAAGCGTCCGCAGAGCCCGGGAGCCGTTCACGCGGGGAGGGGCCCCTCGGATCCAGGGGGTGCTGCGCTGGGGCTCGCCAGGGGAAGCCTTCCGACAGACAGAAGGAAGCAGACGTCACGCAGATCAGCTCACGCATTTCACACAGCAGCCCGCGGGAGAAGGACCGCCCAGGACGGCACAGGCCGGGCCCCCCGGGAGCCATGGGACGCGGAGCTAGTGCTTTCTGGAACCCGCCGGGCAGAGGCGAGGAGGTTCTGGTTCCCCCAGGACAAGGCAGGCTACGGCAGGGGTCCTGGGCTGACGGGAGGAAGTGCGGGGTTCTCCAAGGGAGAGCGGACCTCACCCCTGCGGGTGGGATCCCGGGAGGAGCCCCAGCGCAGCTGCGGCGGGCGCTTCCCCAGCTGCTCTGCGCCCTGGAGCTGGGGAGCGGTTTGCCCGGAGGATGAGAACGTGTTCCCCGGACGGTAGCTGCCGGTAACCAGGGACCCCGAAACACTCGGCAGGGGCAGACTGGTGAACGGAGCCACACGGGGCACCGGATGGAGAAAGTGCCAGCCACGATTCTGTCCTTGCAGCAGTTGACGGCCCAGCCCCAGGGCCTGGGCACAGTGACCGGGAGGTGCCAGCCATAGGCTTCTTGCTGGTCACCTCCTCTGGGCCCTGGGGGGACAGCCGCCCCAGCCGGCTGCCCTGCGACTCAGAACACTGTAGGCAGCGCCTGTCAGAGCCGACAATTCTTAAGGCTCATTGGATGACACTAATCCCCAAAATACAATTTTTTAAAACTTGGCACAAAATGCTGTCAATCTCACTGCTTGCATTTCTCCCCCGCCCACGACCGATCATTTCAGGAGCGTTTCAGGGGAAGGACGGGATTCAGACACCCTTCCCTTGCATTCGTGTAATGTTACAACAGGAGCCTTAATAGCACATAATGGAATACATCCGCCCACGGCAAGGAACCGGCAACGGCAGGTGCAGCCATGCCCCCGGAAGTGCGCCTTCCCCCCCGCCACGAGCGGGGGAGGGGAGGGTCACTCGGGGCGGCGGGGGGCAGGTGACTGCACTGCAGGGTGGGGCCTGGCTCCCACCTTGTCTCCTGGTGGCATCTGAATGACTGTCCGGGCGATCCGGACGGGATGCGAGACCAGGAGCCACTTGTCCAGGTTGGGGCTGACCCCACAGCCACACGGGGGATTTCTCCAACGCTCCTCAGCCCAGAACCTCCCCTGAGGGCTGCGGGTGCCCCAAGGGAGCGGACCCCGTGAGGGCCGAGTGTGGAGCTCTCTCGGCTGCTCTTCGGGAACGCAGGGGCCGACGCTGTGCCTGGGGTTGCCTTGGCCCGGTGGACAGAGAAACCAGCTGAATGTTCTCCTAGACACACATCCTGCGAACGGATCTGAGAGTCCAGCGCATCAAAGTTGGGAGCCTATGTAGGTAAAGGGGCAAACTCAAGCTAGCTCTAGATTTCTCGTGAGGACAACAGACTGTAAGGAAAGGGATTCTGGTGGTGGCGATTCAGAGCCGCGTGTCCTGGCAGGTCCCCTGCCCGCCGCCCCCACTCCACAGGGCCGCCTGCCCCGCACCTGCTCTCAGGGTCTACAGGCTGGCAGGGCATAGCAGGGGTCTGGGATTGTCCCGGGGCCAGCCTGGTGTGCACAGTCCTTTGGGATTTTCCACACGGACTCATTTAGGGGAAGCTTAGTGGAAGCAGCCTGGGCTTTTTAGATTTCGTTCCCAAATTCACAGCGGCTGTGCCCTCCTGCTGCCACCTGCCTTGTTTGCAGCTCCCCCAGCCGGGATGCTGGGCGGCAGGAGCCGTGCGGGGTCCCCGCCCACCCGTCCCACCCCCCAGGGCCCCGCGGCCAGAGCGCAGGCCAGGCTTTACGACAGGGCTGCCCCGGGGATGCTCCACGTTCACGTCCAGTGCGCAGTGCAATGTCGAGTGTTCCTCTCCCCGCCGGGTCGTGACGACGCTCACCTTCTGCTCCATTCTGGCCGGACTCCACGTTAGGACCTGACCTCAGACTGAGCCGGGAGCTGGCGTGGCTGAAAAGGGGGATGAGGCCACCTGCCCAGCCTCTTCCCGCCCCTCTTCACGGCCGCTGGGCCAGGACGGTGTATTCTACGCACATGTACCTTCACTGGTGCTCCCACGAGCTAAAGCAGTCGGGGCTCTGACCCCTCAGAGGCAGCCCGGAGGCTCGGGTCCGGCAGAGGCGGCGCGGGGGTGGACGGGGGACGGCCCAACTGCTGGGTCACGGCGTTTAGGCTTACGTGCTTTTATTTGGCAACGAAATACCTTTCAAATGAATGCAGGCGCTTGGAGACCGTCAGCTGGAGACGTAGGCCCTGTTCCCCAGCTCTGACATGTCCTGACTCTCTGGCATCATTTTTTCAGATGTTTTAAAATGTGGGTATCATTGAGGTCCCCGGTGCCCCCCACGGCCTCCTCCCATGTTCCCCTCCCGGGGGCGCTGAGGGTCCTGGGTGCTCGCAGACAGGTGTCATACCAGGTGTGGACGAGGGGGCCACCAGGGCTGAGCAGACGCCACAGGGGGGCCTGTGCCTAGGAGCCCGCACATCCCCCGGGCCAGGGTCACGGGGGGAGCCGCTCCCCGCGCACACGCCTGCGGCCGAGGCGCCTTGCTCCATTATCCGCGTGTGGCGTCTCCCTGGGAGCCTTGAGATTCACCCATAAATCCAGAAGCAAAGTTTACATCCTGAAATTGTCTGCAAATACCACCCTGCACCTCGGCCGCCCGCTTTGTTCTGAGACGCAGCCACGCTGACCCCTGCGGCTCGGGGTCACTGGTCGGAACTGCTGGGGCTGGGGCATCCCAGGAGCCGACTGCGATGTACCGACCCGCTTTCTCGTTCCTGGAAATTCAGTGATTCTCAGTTTTTCACAGCACGACACCTGTCCTGATAGGTGTCCCATGTGCACGTAGAAGGGGTTCTTTCTAAGAGATAGTTATTTGCTCAGAAATACAATTTCAGGGCATCTTCAACTTTCCTAGTTTTGGTGAAGTTGCTCCAAGGCGAGGCTGCACGGTTCCGTCCCCCATCAGCGTGTGACAGCTCCTGTCACAACGCTTTCCCGTCAACGTTAATTCCGAGCAGCTCAGTCTGGTGGCTTCTGACGGAGTGTGCGTCTCCCGGGTACCTGGGGCCCAGAGACTCATCGCGGGCTTTCGGCTGCTCACGCTTCCTCATCTCTAAGTATCTGTTTGTCCATCAGGCTTTGTGTCCTTTTTTCACGGAATCGTTGATCCTAGTTACCTTGGGCACTGCGTGCATGTGCCACAGGAACACTCGCAGCTCCCTGCTCTTCAATTTGTTAACGGAATTGTCTACCGTTGGAAACGCTGAAACGCTGCAGCCCCGATCCTTCCCTTCTCTGACTTTTGTCCGGTATGTCGGATGTGAGAAAACTTTCCCCACCCCAGGGCCCAGGATACCCTCCTAAAAATTCTGTTAATGCCTCTGTACGTCTGTCTTCTACGTCTCTGTTTCTGTCCTATCTCCGACGCTCAGAAACGGTAGCGACGTCATCTCTGAGCCTCGCTGTGCTTCGGCTTCCTTTCCCAGGTCGTCCGGATCACCGAGGAGCCCCGGAGCCGGGGGAGTGCGTGCCCCGGGAGCCTGCAGCCCCTCCCTGCTCAGAAGTCCGACCGAGCCTCCCGAGACCGCGTGGGAGGTGGGGATGGGGGGACCCCCTGATTGCAGACAGGGACCCTTAAATTACAGGTAACGCTTCCCTGACCTCTGTTCTCATTCTGAAGGTCAGCAGGAGCCGCTGGGCGGCTGCTGAGTGGCCCCTTTCCTCCGCATGTGGCAATGCAGTGTCGTGACCTTGCTCTTGCTGGGGAAGCGGCCTCTGTCAGGACGCAGGAGTCACCGCGCCAGTCTCTGCACCCGTTTGTGGCAGCGCCCTCTTTAAAACGCGTCTCCCAGGGCAGCAGACTGGCCTGTGCTCCCCGAGGCTCCCCTGCAGCTTCTGTCCTGCGAGCATTCTCGCGGTCGAGCCCCACCTCCCAAGGTCACCTGCACCTCCGCGCTCAAAGTCCTGGGTCGTGTCGGTCAGACACACCCTTCTGTCTGCGTGGAGCCCACGGACGTCACACCCGCAATGGCCCTGGCTCTCCGAGCTTGTCCCCAGGCGTGGCCCGTGCTCCCTCTGTGCACCGGGCACGGCCGGGCGGTGGGCGCCAGGTCCTCCTGGGCAAGCACTGAGCCCAGGACGCCACGGTTCCTCTCACTCCGCCCCTCAAAGTGGACGGGCGCTGCTTCCTGCCGGGAAGCCGTGCTCCTGTCACACCAAGCTCAGGAAGACAGGAGTGGGGAAGGTGGCTGGCACATCTCGGAGCTCACTGTGGCCTCGTCTGCAAAGGTAAAGGCAGAAGCAGCCAGGGTCCACACTCCCGACATTTCCGGGTCATCTTTCATGTCAATGCTGAGCAGACTGGGGGCTTCTGGTGGGGGTGGCTGCTTGGGTCTGGTCCACCTTCCATCAGGGACCCTCCCCGGTGATGTCTCCCTCGGGTGTCCCTGCCCGGTGATGCCCCCACTCCCCCACTCCTATGCCATCAGTCCTGTAGCGCTGACATGGGTCTGAGACAGCGGATGACCCAGGTCCAGCAAATGAGAAGTAGAAGTCTGTGGAATGCTATGTTTAAATATACAGAATTAAATTCTGAAATGGCTTCAGACTGACCCGAAGTCGCCACAGTCACACGATGAGCTCCTGAATACCCTTCCCCAGCTCGTCCCACGGGTACATGTACACAATCACGCTACCTTTGTCAAAACCAGGCAGTTGGCATCGGTTTAACCCAGTTGACGCAAACACAGTTCTTACTTGGGTTTGTAAGTTTTTACATAAAATCTGCCTTTTTTTTTTTTTTTTAAAGATTTTTTATTTTTATTTATTTATTTGACAGAGAGAGAGAGAGAGAGAGAGATCACAAGTAGGCAGAGAGGCAGGCAGAGAGAGAGGAGGAAGCAGGCTCCCTGCCGAGCAGAGAGCCCGATGTGGGCCTCGATCCCAGGACCCTGAGATCATGACCTGAGCCAAAGGCAGAGGCTTTAAACTGCTGAGCCACCCAGGCGCCCAAAATCTGCCTTTTTTAAGTGTTTGGTGTGGTCCCCCGAAGACTTCTCACATGTACAGATTCAAGTCACCACTGGCCCAGCCAGGATGCCGAGCTCTTTCCACCGCTCCACGGAGGCGCCCCCGAATGGCCACGCTGACCCTGGACCGCCGCTGTTGTTCTTCAACCCGGTACCTCGGTCACTTCCGGAAGGTCGTAGAAATGGAACGGTAGAGGGTGCGATCACTGGAGAAGCCCGTGAGCCCCTCCGTGTTGCTGTGCGTGGACCACAGTGTGTTCATTTGTCTTTGTATCGCTGGGTAGCATTCCACTACACAATCCACCAGATTAGTCATCCATTCAGTTCTCGGAGAGCTTTGGGGTTGTTTCAAATTTGGGGTAACTACACATAAAACTTCTATGAACATCTGGAAACAGGTTTTTGTACGAATGTGAGCTTTCATTTTTCCAGGATAAAAAGCCAGGTGTGTGAGTACTGGGTCACAAAGCAGCGTTTGTCTACCTTCACGGGAACCCACCAAACAGTTTCCAGAACGGAGGTACCACTTTGCTTTCCCATTGGCAACAGGGTGCGGGAATTCTAGTTTTCCACATCCGGGTCAGCACGTGCTGTGCCCGGTCCTGGTTATTTTGTCCCTCCTGGCAGGTGGGGAGCTCACTCATCCCAGAGGTAAATTGCATATTGCTCATGCTTAACCGTGTGAAACAGCTTTCCATCTGCTTATTCGACATCCGGTCTCTAGAGAAGGGGCATCTGTTAGTCTTTGGTCAAGTGTGTGCTCAAGTCTTTTGCCCAATTTCTAATTGGATTGCTTGATTTTATTTATTATTGTGTTCAGAGAATTCTTTACATGTTCTAGATACAGTCATGTCAGATATGCAACTTGAAAGTAATTTCTCCCCGTCTGTGGCTTCTGTTTCTACTCTCTTATCAATCTCTTGTCAATCTCTTATCAATCTCCCTTGTCAACAGAGCAAACATTTTTGATGAAATCAAAATTTGATTCATCAGCTTTTCTAGGGATTGTGCCTTCAGGGTCATGCCTAGCCCTGGGTCAAGAAGTTCTCTTGTATTTTCTTCTAAAAGTGTTATAGTTTTCCTGTCTCCATTCAGACCTGTGATCCATTCTGAGTGTATTTTTGTATACGGCATGAAGTACTGGCTGTTTTTCAGATTTGTCTCCCTGATATATTCAAGAATTACCACTAGGTGGCTGGTTCCCACGTCCCTTTCTTCACCCGTTCTGGATATTACTATGAAGATGTGATGACAGGAGGCATGGCAGCTGTTTGCGGATCACGAGGTTAAATGCTTCTTGGGGCAATACCATGGCAGGAACGGTGAGTAAAAGAACAGGAAGAGCCACCAAACCCAAGCTGGGACCTGGCACCTCCAGACTTCTTGTTAAAGTAAACGTCCTCATAATTTAAGACTTTAATTGAGTCTTCTTCCACTTACGTTTTAGTGAATCCTGACAGATGCCCCATCCTGGCCAGTGAGGTGCTTGGTGCACATGGATTAGTCATCAGGGTTCAGTCCTCAAGTTCACATTTATCAAACCCAGTCGGAAATGCCTGTTCTAACAAAACCAGGTGTGTGTGCTCTCTTGATGGTGAGTGAACAACGGAAGCGCTTCAGAGGCCACAGCGATCAAGTGTGAACCTGATACGACACAACATTTCGAAATCAGAATGACAGACAGGCCAAGGGACGGAGGTAAGGGGCTGGAGCTGTGCTTCCAGGGGGACACACAGAGTTCCCCCTAAATGACAAAGCAGAAGCCTGGGGCGGTGCCCTGGGCAGGGCTCCTTCTGCGTCTAGCTGGGTTTGACTCTGCCCCCTCGGGTCCGTAATAAAGCTTCAGTTCTGAATTCCTCACTAGCTCTTCTTGGGACTAGGATTGTGGCCAACCCTGGGTCACTTTGGTGGCCCACCCAGAGACAAAGCCCATGCGCCGAGGAAGATTCTCCAGAGGGTTTGCTGCTGGAGTCGTCACCCGCATCTCTCTGGAGTGCACGTGTAATGGATTCGAAAGGATCCACTGTGGTGCCATCTTTTTAAACCAGGCTGCCGCTCCATCCAGAGGTGCCGATCTGAGTTCACCGTGGGGCTCACTGTGGCTACCAGGAGGGGGTGGGCACACGCCGGCACTTACGCAGATGGCAAAGCTGCCGGGGTGTGTGCCCGGGGGACGTTCCCTCGGCGTGGCCAGCTACCAAAGACACGAGTCCTGCTTTCACAGGCAATTTAGATGACTTTGCAGATTGGATGGAAATGCATTTTGAATATTAATGCTAATGGTGTCAAAGGTTCCTAATCAGACTCCGGGGTCCTAATTTCAGACGCACCAGTGCATCCGTGTGAGAGCACAGCTTGGGAGTGTCTCCGGCCGTCGTTGCGCGGGGAGCTAATAGCTCCGCTGTTCACCTTTCCGGCACCAGCAGAGCTTGGGCCGGCGCGCCGAGAGACGAGAATCGCAGACGCTTCCGGTCCAATGGAAGAAACCCTGTACACGGCCCGAGTGTGAGATGCGCGTCGCCGCTGCAGGCCGGGCTCTGGCTCCGAGAAGCGGCCCTGGCGCCGAGGTCCGGGTCAGCCGCTGTATCGCGCAGGTCCCTCTGGAGACGTGGGGGTGGGGGACGGAGGACGAGCCGGTCGCGGTTGCAGGGAGCGCGAGCGGCAGCGGGGAGCGTGCCCCTGCCCGGCCCGGCGCCCGGAACATGCCCTGCGGCCCGTGGCTCGCCCTCCGCTCCTCTCGCGCCTCCCACTCTCGCATCCCAGGCAGGGCTTCTGCCGCGTTCTTGCCCGTCACGTGCCGGGGAGGCTGATTCCCAAGAGCTCTGGATCCAAGGCCATCATGGGTCCCGCTCCTCGCCCTCCTCCACCCATCGGGCTCCCCTTTTTCTTGGCTGCATCTCCCTGGGGGTTGCTTGGTGGGGTTACTGGCGGTTGCCCCTGAGGGGTCTGAGCGCAGGGTCACCAGGCCTATGTCAGGCAGCGGATGCCGTAGTGCCCGTGTAGAGCTGAAAGGGGGTACGGGGTAGATGCGCGCTCCAGGGCTCGCCGGTGCACCAGCCTTTCTCTCTGTCCCCACTCCAGGCTCTGGGGTGTCCCCGGGGCCGACGGGAGGCAGCCGTCCGTTCTGGCTGAAGCCTGCCGTGCCGGGAGTGTGCCCTCATCTTAGTGGACTGGCTCCAGGGAGAGGCTGGGAGGGAAACCGGCTTGCAGAGATTTGAGAGAAATATAGCAGGTAAGAGAGACAAACAGATGATTATGACTCATTATTTAATGGAAGAATGAGGAGGGGATTTGAGGAGCTGAGCTGTCCCGGGAGAGTGCTGACACCCTCGCCCCCCGCACGGCGGCCCCCCCAGGCCACTGTCCCCCTCGCCCCGGAAGGGCCTCTCTCAGATCACGACCCAGCTGGGGAAGCTGTTTCCTGCGTCTCCCGAATGTCAGCCAGTGGTGAGTCCATTCAGACGCTCTGGGGGATTCGCAGCCCTGCAAGATGCCTCTGTCCCGTGCCCCTGAGGACGCTCTGCACGGGCAGACACAGGGACGGGGAGCAGGGAGCAGGTGTACGGAAGGTCAGGGTCTGAGGTTCGAGGGCAGCATGGCAGGTGTTTGGGGCCTAGACTCAGGTCACCGGCCCAGTGACCGAGCTCCTGCAGCCCCAGGAAAGCCTCACCCGTGGACCACAGCACATTCCCTGATGGATGGAGCCAGGACAGGGTCTCCCACGCAGCGCACCGCCCCTCGCTGGGGTGGGCAGGGGAGCTGGAGTCCGTTCACCCTGGCGACGTTAGTCCACGAGAAGCTACGGGAGAGTTTTGGTCCGGGAACAGTCCGAAGGATGCCTTAGCGGACCAGCCAGGCGTCCGAGATGAAGGAGGCAGAGGCAGGGAGCGGGCAGCCAGGGCTGCACCGGGGGTGGTCCTCCGGCTGGGGAGGGTGGCAGGGAAGTCAGCAGGTGCGGCAGCTGTGGGGAGAAAAGCAGTGGGGGTGCGGGGGGTTCTGCACACATGCCCGTGCCGGGAGGCGGCTCCCGCGTCCACAGGACTCCACCCCGTAGCGGGCCCACTGTCCGGGTGAGCAGAATCTGGACTCTGTAGCCAAGGAATCCCTCCGAGAAGCTGCCCGGTCCAGTGTCCTGTGTCACTCGGCTTCTCTTTTCCAGATGGTTCTGCACAGGGGAGGCTGGGTTCATGGGAGGCTCCGTGGATCCTCCAGAAGGCCCCGAACCCACCCGCCGCCTGGTTAAGAGCCGTGGGCGACGGAGCACAGGTCTGTCCCGCTCGGACCACTGGAACCCCACACCGACGGCCCGAGGACCGTCTCTCCCCCTGAGAAAGGGCTCGAGACATGTAGAAGGACCGACAGCGTACGGTGTTTCTCCTCCGCAGGAGCCGGGGCTGCACGTCTCACCAGAAGCCCCTGCCCCACCGCAGCGGGACCCTGAGGCCCGGGGAGCGGGGCGGTGTCTGCAGGCCGACGCCCCGGCTCCCAGACCGTCACTGTGGGTGAAGCTGTCCTTGTGCCATCGGGTGCACTTGCCTTAGTGGTGTGACAAAGCTGGTTGTCGGGAGCCTCACGGGTCCCTTCCCAAGAACCTGGGCGTCTCTGGAGAAAGAACTCCGGGTCCCCCGGGAAGTGACCTCAGCCTCCCTGCTCCCTCCGCACATGCTGGCTGGGGTCTGGGCGGGCCGTCCCCCGGGAGCCACAGGCGACTCCAGGCGTGGGGACCCATAAAGCACGACAGGAAGCTCACACCGCCCCCCCTTCCCGCAGTCGCCGTGGTAACAAGAACAGATGTTCCCATCTCCCTTCTGCACCTGCCAGAGCACCTGAGTGGGGGCAGCTGAGCTCCCCTGACCCCCTGCCTGCAACGGCCCCCTCACTAGAGTCACAGAAAGGGGCCCCAGGGCAGGAGGACAGAAGCCCACCTCTGTGCCGCGCCCAGGGAGCCAGGCCTCCTGCTGGTCCTCGGGGCCCACGGCGTCCTCGGATACGTCGCCGGTGACCCGGCTCTAGGAAAGGCCTTTTCTGCAGCTCCCAGGCCCACGATGGCAGGTCTGCCCTCCTCTTATGCCCTGGGGGAGGCTGCCTGAGTCCCTAGCAGGCCAGGGCACCCGCACGGAGACCGCCGTGGGTCCCCTGTGTCCTGGTGAAGGCCTGTCCCTCCCAGGTCAGGCCATCGGCCCACGGCCAAGTCAGCCACAGGCCCCTGCGGGGTAGAGAAGGGTCACCACGGCCTTCCTTAGGTGTCTCTTGGGGTGGGGTTTGGGGGGCGGAGAGGGAGGCGGGAGGGCAGAAGCAGCAGGAGGAGGAGGGGGAAGGGAGAGATTCAAGTCTTACTTGAAGTTCACGGCTTTCTGCTTCTTGGCTGGTGCCCGGGAAAAGCGGCTCATAAACGAGAGGAGAGAGATGCTACATGAACGACTCTCCAGTCAGGAGAACGGGCGAGGTTCATACCCTCACAGGTGACGAGGAAAACAAAACAGAGTTTGTTTTTTTAAAACAAGTATGTATTTGCTGCCTGCTCCGTGCCTGGCACGAGCAGACCGACCTTGGAGGTGAAGGGCAACCCGAGAAGATATGGTTCCACTTGCTCCGCCTTCGTATTGTCTACACTCCCGCCGAGACGGGTGGATTTTAGCCATGAAATATACCTTCAACTAATCAGTAAACTAATTAGTAATTAGTAATGAAATTATGCAAGTGGCCATAGTTTGGCTAGAACTTTTTTTTTTCTTGCTTATTCAGTTGTTTTCCTGTTAAACACTATAGATCAGTCCTGGATTAGTTCCGAGTTATGGTGAAGCCCAAGTAAGTCTGTATTTTTTCCTCTTTTGCTTTAAGGCTCACCTCAGTGTGATTATACATCTGAAAGCAATAAATTTGACCCCAAACGCCTTCAAGTCTAGAATGAATATTCATGGAGGCTTCCTTCGGGGGCATGAGGACAAACAGCCTCGTGTGTCACACAGCAAGATTTCTGCCACTTCCCAGTGTCATTAATACAGCAATAGGGGCAGGTGCCCCCTGAGCCGAGCCCTAGGAACATGCCTCTCAATGACGTGTCCCCGACTGCTCCCCTCCCCGCCGCCCCGGCCCTCCTGGCCGCCTCCACAAACACGCAGAGCCAGAATGCATTCTGTCATCGTCACAGCGGTCTGCGCTCGGATCCCTGGGTCCCCTGTTGGGAGCCCAGCAGGACACTTTCCTGGGCTGCCGCAGCCTCCCAGGACGTCCCCTTGATGGAAGGACGCCCTGTGCCCCGAGCCTCTGTCCACTGGGAGGCCCAGTCCCCCCGGTTGTCCCGGGCACTAGGTCTGACCGCGACAGGCACAGCTGTCTCATCCCTGGGGAGCCACCGCGTTCCTGGCCGAGCAGGAGGCCCGCAGCAGAAATGATGAGGCCGATGGAGAGAACTCGCCCGCCAGACACGGAGAAGGAGAAACAACGGAATATGGGACCATGGGTGTCGAGAATAGGGGTGCCCGAGAGCAGCCGGGGAAGGCGTCTGCGGGAAGCGGCCACAGGGGCTGGGAGGGTCCCCTGTCCCTGCAGAGGGGCTGACGTGTCCCAGGCTGTGTGCCCTGCCATTGTCCGTGACCACCCGAGGGATTGGAGCAAGTGCCACTGCCTGTCACCGCAAGACCAAGACCCAGTGTCACCTGCTCGGTGCTTTTCTGGGCAGAGTGGGGAGGGGACCCGCGTGTGATTTGTCAGGAGGCGTGTGGCTTCACCAAGCCCTGCACGACAGCCAGGCGCCAGGCCCACGCTTCCCGGCGTGTCTGGAGAGGAGACACCATGTCCGCTGGCCGTGGCTTCCACACCTAGAAGGCTCGTCGGACAGGCTTCCAAGGGGCGAGCCCCGTGGGCCCAGAGGAGGAGGCGAGGCGGGCTGAGCAGCGGCCCCTCGGGGCCCAGACCAGACGGCCTGCACACGGGCTGCCTTCCTGGGGGTGCATCCTGTCTCCCTCCACACTTACTTCCTGAGACCCCGGGGAAGGACTAATACTTCCAGAGATGCTGGGGAGCCATTAGTCAGACAGAGCAGTACGGATGTCGTTTGGGTGGCACGAAGACGCCAGGGTTTCCTCCTGTCGGGAAGCCCGCCCTGACAGCCCTGCCGCGGGCTTCACACACCTGGACCATTGCCTCCGACAGGCTGTCCTCGGGGGCCGGGCACCCAGCGTGGAGTGTGGGCGGCGGCTGGCGGGGCTCTTCAGACCCATGAGAGCAGGTGCCTGTCCAGAGGCAGCAGGACTTAGGTAAGAAAGCCTGTGGTGGAGGCTCCCTGCTCGGCGGGGAGCCTGCTTCCCCCTCTCTCTGCCTGCTCTCTCTGCCTCCTTGTGATCTCTCTCCCTCTGTGAAATAAATAAATAAAATCTTAAAAAAAAAAAAAAAAGAAATCCCGTAGTGGAAGCAGGAGGCCTTGCCCGTTTCTGCGCTCCAAGGCGGCCCGGGCAGGTGCTCTGACAACATCTGGGACAAGCGCGGCCCGTCCCCACCTGAAAGACGCAGGTGGCAGGACAGACGTGAGAAGAGCCAGCTGACAGAGGGACACACGCCACGGGGTCCATACCCGCGATGATTCCTGAAGCCCGAGGCTCACCGAGGGACACGCGGACCATGTGGATGCCAAGGATCAGCGGGGGCCACCGCGGGGGGGGGGGG
>LNAC01000001.1:1687181-1697204 GCA_002007465.1 Ailurus styani | reverse complement strand
GGGGAGGGGAGGGGAGGGGGACAGGCCGCACTCAGGAAGAGCCCAGAGGGTCTAATCTGGGGGACACAGCCTCAGAGTACACGGGGTGGGAGTCGTGTGAGTATCTGCATACTTGACCTTTTATCTGCTTCTGAAAGTTGACTTGCAGTGAATTACAGAAGCCCCCCCTACCCAGAAAGGCAGAAAGAACAAAAGAACAAATGAAGCGATACGAGCAGGGAGGAAGAGTATGTTGAACACCTACAATAACTGGTTCTTGTAAGTAAGCCCTGTATTTCGCCCCGGGTGCTGCTAGAGTTCCCGGGCACCCCACTTCGGGGACGGTGTTTAGCTGGGGCTCTGGCAAGGGTCAACAGGGAAAGTCCATCCAAATGCTCAGTGGCGAGCAAATGGTAAGTGTGTCGCTCTCCACAGATGAAGTGCAAAGTCACGGCCACTGCAGTTATGCCCTGGAGCGTTTAGTATCAGGAAACAGGCTTATTACAGTGGGTGAAAAAAGATGCGTGGAGCTCTAGGTGTGCAGCGTGACTCGAAGCAGAAGGAAAGCATGGCCAGCGAGAGGGAGCGGACGGGGACAGGCTCAACCCTGCGCTTGGTGGCCTTGCTGGCACAGGGTCTCCGAGGGGCTGTGGCCAGTGGCTCTCCAGCCCTGTCCCCCACCCCAGGAAGCCTGGAGCTTGGAGGCTGATTCAGGCTCAGGCGAGAGGGGGTCACCACGTCTCTGGCTCAGGACGCAGGAGACAGGAAGCCGGAGGAAGTCCAGCGGGGCATAGCCGTGGCGCGTGTCTCAAAGGGACAAAAACGGGGGACTTTCAAAGACCTGAGTCTGAGAGGTGGTGGGTGAGGCTACCTGGTGGGTCATGAGAATTTCAGGTCCAGAACAGAGAAGAATGCACACTCGGGTGGGGAGGGGGTAAGGGGAAGCTGGGAGGGCCTCCTGGCAGTGGCCTCGGGACCTCTGGGGACCACAGGAAGGCCTGGGGGATGTACAGAGGACAGTGAGGACGGCTGGCTGGACGTGGGGCAGTAGGGACAGGACCGTGTGGCATTGCGGGCAGCGACGGAAGAAGGTCAGAAGGAAAGCATGGAAATCATGCCAGATCCCCCAGGAGGCAGAGGGAAGGAGAATTGTCCACACACGGGCTTTCCCCACGGTTGATGCTTCTTGCAGGTGTCAACGTGAGGCAGTGCGGGGACGGGCTGCCTAATGCAAGATTGCCTTCTGGGAGGTTAGTTCCTGCAGAAAATGAGAAGGCGTGGAGAGCCAGAGCCAGGCTCCGCTACGGTAAAGAGTCTGCGGACAGAGGGGCAGGGCAGGAACCTGACGCGGAGACCCTGCTCAGAGGCCCTGCTGCCGTCGCTCGAGCAACCGCCCCGAGCAGGTTCCAGGTGGGAAGGACGAGGCCCGCCCAGACAGGGGGGCAGAGGGCCTGGCAGGAGGGCTGGCGGTTGGACACGGAGGGTCCCCAGAAGGAGCCCCATGAAGCCACACTTGCTTTCATCGTCCCAGAACCTGGGCGGGAGACGCACCTGCTGGCGACTTAGGGCGATGGCAGCCCTCGTGGCCGTGGACCCCGGTGCAGGGGACAAGGAACGCTCCGCCCCGAGCGCCGGCCCCACGGTGGTCGAGACCCCGCACCAAGGGGAAAGGACGTCGGCTCTCCCCCAAGGGCGAGCCCCCTCTGCTGGGCTCTTCCACCCCTTGCGGGGGCCGCACCCCACATCTCCAGGCAGGCCGAGGCAGGGGTGCAGACACTGGACTGAAGCCCGTCAGCCCCTCGTCTCCGGCTCCCCGTCTGCGTTTACTCCACAGGAAGGACCCACTTCTTCTGACTTCGTGGGAAAGTAGGAACGTCAGATTAAAGGGTCAGTTCTGTTCCTGAAGAGTCCGTGTCTTACCCGCTCTACTGGAGAAGACTGCCTCTGCTCAGGGCACTAGTGAAGCCTTTCCCGCCCACCCCCAGCCTCACCTCTGCAGTAATGGCTTTAGCATCCCAAACACAGGGATGAGGCTGGTCCTCCCGCTGGGGCGGCCGCCCACTGAGTTCCTCTGCTCTCCTGTCAGTAAAGGGACAGAGCCCTGGGCGAGGGGACCCTGGGGAATGATGGCCAAAAATAACCCTATTTCTCAGTCACTTATCCCTGGTGCTTGGGTGGCTCCATCTAAGAGAGCTCTCTGGGGGATGCCCCGAGCGGGGTGGGTGCCTGGTCTCCCCTTCCAGGCCCTTCCTCTGGCTCTTCTCTTAGAGCTTCTCCTGGTCTGGTTTCTCATGGCACTTCACAGACCAGTCGACGTTGAACACGGTGGAAACACTGCCAACACCTTGTATTCGGGATGCACTGATGCGTGGGGGCCCCGGGCGGGCGGCCCCAGGCCCGGGCACTTGGGCGGGAAGCCGCTCCGGCAGCCTCGGGGGCAGCTCTTTCCCTCCCCCTCCACCGCCGGGAGGACCTGCTCCGGGGGAGGGCGGCCCGCGTGTGACGGGAACCAGGTCCGTGGACGGCGGGGACCGGCCAGAGCCTGTCGGATCCCAGACCTCCGGGTCCCACCCCGTCCCCGCGGACGCAGACGTCTGTGAACCACACACGGGCTGACTCACCCTCCTGGGCATCGCGTTCCTTCCCTCCGACGCCCCAGCCCCGCAGCCCCTTCTCCGGAGCCTGCGATGACGCCCATGATGACTTCGTGGTGCCCGAGGGTCTCTGGAATTTCCACGTGTGTGTGGGTTCCCCGCACGCACGCCCTCACCTTCGATTTCCTCCCGTGAACCTGTGTCTGTCAGCGTGACTCTCCGTCCGGCCAGAAGGACCCAGAAGGGGACAGGGGTTCTTGTTCTCCAACAGATGCAAACCAGATACATCATTTTTTTTAACACTTAAAAAAAAAAAAGGAAAAAGAAATAGGGGAAACCAATCTCAGTAATATTTTATTTAAGCTAGTTTATCTAGAATGTGCTCATTAAAAGATGTGGTCTTTATAAAAGTCACTAGTGAAATGCTGTCCATGGTTTTCATATGGAGCCACTGGACTCTAACATGCATTCGAGTCCTGGGTGCCTCTCTGCCTCTCCCTCCCGACCCTCCCTCCCTACCGCTGTCCCGACCTGGCCCCAGAGTCCCGCAGCCTCGGGTCTAAGGAGTCACTTACCACAGCCCTGTCCTCTGGAACCACTGACACACCTCAACTCCTCAGCGTTCAGAGGGTGGATCCTAGGGTCCGCGCACCCGGGTAGACACGATCCCCACCTCTTCATTGGTGGGTGACCTTGGGAAAGCTCCAAGGCTTGGTTTCCTCATCCATAAAAATCATGTCTCAGTCATATTTCCTTCGTGGGTACCACAGGATGTGCTGTCTGCTTCTCAGAAAGTGCTGAGGGCACACTCCTGGTTCATGGTTTGTGGACACATCTGGGGGTGGGGACTTGAGGATAGAGCCTCGTCCATCCCCCATCCCCAAAACATCAGCCCCCCCCACCCCATCCCCAGCCACCTTTCCCAGCTGCTGGTTTCCTTCTCCGCCAACATGATATTTCCACGTCTGCCCCAAACCTCCCCTGAGCTTTCTGTTACCATATTGAATTCCTACACTTTTCCTTACTACCTCCTTATTAAGGTGTTCATTATAGCACCAAAAAGATCTTCCTCTTTTCTAAATTGCTCTGGGACTTGTTGATGGAATCCCACCACCATATATTGAATTATCTGTGCCACGTTCTCTGTGTGTTTTAAACAATAAGAGTGAAGGGTTTGCTACCTTTCGTACGTTCCAAGGACTCTAGTGGGTTCCATGTTATCAATTACTGAGTGGTACATGGATGATGTACATAGGGCTTGTCATGGATGATGTACATAGGGCTTGTCATAATGGTGCCCAAAAATACTTATTGTTTGGAAGAGATCTGGACCAAGCATTTTCATCCTTTTTGAGCAAGTGAGTCCAAGCAGCTGTGTCACTGGAGATAAAAGTAGTTGCTGGCAGACCCTGCACTGCGGTCCTGGTACGAACGATCTAGGGCTAATGCAGACACCGCAGGTGAAGGGCACAGACCTCAACAAACTGCCCTTGCTTCAGGTACCGGCCGCACGCTTAGGGGTCCCCCCAACCCACCAGCATTTCCAACCAATTGGCTACAAAGCTGAATGTGTCATAACTTCTCTGTTTCAATAACTCACTAGAGTGACTGACTCAAAGAACTCAAGCAGGTGCCATGCTTATGATTCGGTTTTGTTAAAAGATACAAGTCAAGACCAGCAATTTAAGGAGACACGTCGATGAGGCCTGGCCCCAAACATGGAGCTCACCCCATGGAATCGGGACGTGCCAGCTTCCTGTCCGGTGATGAGTTCATCAGCCAGGAAACTCACCTGATCTGGGGTGTCCGGAGTGTTTCTTGGGGGTTTTGTCACAGAGGCACGATGGGTTGGATCAGTGGCCCCATGACTGAACCCATCTCCAGAGCATCTGGTTCCCCGCACTCTGGGGCAGCTTCACTGCTGTCACTGAAATACTCGGTCTTTCCAGCACGGCCCGCCTGCCCTGAGACCATCCCGGTCCCACCGAGAGTCACCTGGTTAGCACAAGGTCACACGTGGGCCCGGGGCCACCAGGAATATCGAAGACATCCACTCTTACCACTTGGAAAACCCAAAGTATTTGAAGCTCCTCCCTACACCTGGGGACACGTTATTTATAATGAATAGTCCATTATTCAAAATGTGTTGGAAATTGATTTCTCTTTCACTGTCGTTTCTACTAAATCAAGAATTATTAAGTTCTCAGTTCCCTCTAAAATTGTGAAGTAAGTTCTCCGCAGGTACCCACACTTCCCACATATTAACGGCGATGCCCCAGAGTGACTGGGGGGCACAGGACCCATCAGGTAATGGAAGTGGGACACGGCCTTTCTTAGTGCAGATGCAGGTAAGGAGCTGCACACACGCTTGTTTGAAATAAGCACGACTCACCCAAGAGCGGAAATTCTCTTCGTGCACTTATATTTTTCAGCCTGAAGACAATACTCTTCCCCGAACCGTCGGCCTGTGGAGGGCGCATCCCGGGCACAGTAAGCCTGGTTCTCACGACTTAGCGGGGAGGTGGGGAGTCCCGTGGTCTCCGTGCGGCTTTTTTCTCACCGTGACCACGTTACGAGAAACGCAAAGGAGGAAGAATGTGTGCTGGAAGTCTCCAGTTTCCCCCGAATTACTGCAGTTCAGAGTCTTACTGTTGTTCGGAGGGAAGGTTGAATCAAAAATCCTCTGTAACCGGGAGGCTTCCTGGCGAGGTGGGCATTTCGATCTTCTTGAGCCTTGATGATTGTGATTAGCATGGGAAATGTCGGAAATGATCCACAGCCTCCTTTACTTTTGCCCTCGGTGTCTGTTAGACCATTTCCAGGACAAAACGCAGGTTTTCGGCTGCTGTGACACAGTCTCTCTATGGACCACGTTGGCTTTTGAGAGAAAATAAGTAAGTCGCTTTCCTGAGGCTCCGTCGACTGGAGCTCTATTTCAGAGGAAGTTTATCTTGGTGTGTGAGCATCATGCGAAAGTGGAAAATGGGGGCGCCTGGGTGGCTTAGTGGGTGAAGCGTCTGCCAGGGCTCGGGTCACGATCCCAGTGGAGCCACATCGGGCTCCCTGCTCAGCGGGGAGTCTGCTTCTCCCCTGCCTCTCCCCCACTCAGGCACACGATTTTTCTCTCTCACAAACAAATAAATAAAATCTTAAAAAATCAAACAAAAGGAGAGTGGGAGCCCTTCTGAAGGCCTGCCGGGGAGCATAAGCCTTCCTTGGAGTCGTTACAAACTGCAGTCGCCGAGAATGTCATCAGTATCTGGTTGCGTTTCCGAGCGTGGGGTCGCGCCGCTGCGCGGTCGGGGCAGACGGCAATCCTTAGGGCCGAGCCTGTGCCCCTTCCCACCTCTGTGAGCAGCAGTAGGGATGGAAGAAAACTACTTCACCATTACAGATGCTTTCCTTTGATGTTGCTCTGAATGTGATCTAGAAAAACAACAACGAACAAGCACAACAACATGGGGAAAGTGACTGTTGACTTGGCTTTTGTCCCCAGGTGTGGGCGATGGGAAGGCATGGGACTTTTTGGTACGGTTGTTTATAATTGACAGCATTCAGCCCTGTGTTATTTCTGTGCGACATCCCCTGGAGAACCCTGATCCCCTCCGAGGACAATCGCTCTTTTCCAAAAGACTGTACTTGAAATAAAACTCAGATTGGCCCCAAGGCAAAACCCTTGCTTTGACGCCTCCTGGGAGTGACCTTGGGGACCCTGTGCGTGGAGGACCCTGGGTCCCGGAGAGGGGTGGGGAAGGGAAGGGACGCCCTTGCTCTGATCAGGGGTGCGGGTCCTTCCAGAACCCCCAGGCCGCCCGTCGCCTCTGCTCACAGCCGCGCTGCTCTCCGCGGGGCCGGCTTCTGCCTCGCGCACTCCCCTCCGAGCTGAAGAAGCCCGCGCACGGCCCACCTCTGCCCCAGGCCAGGCGGGGAGCCTGGACTTCCATCCTCACCTGGCTGCGGAGAGGCTCCCTGCCCCGCCGGTGGGTCCGCAGGGCCGAGCGGGGAGCCAGGCTTGCAGCCCCGGGGCTGTCCCCAAGCCGGCCCCTCCGCCGCCGCGTGGCCAGTGGTCGCCAGGCGCAGAGCAGTCACGAGGGATTCCTCCCGCTCCCAGGCACGGGGGGCCGTGGAGGCCCAGCAGGAGCCGGACCCCATGTGCAGCCCCCCAGCCGTGGTGAAGACCCCGCCCGGTGCACGGCAGGAGCCCAGTGGGAGATGACCTCCGTCCCAGCTGGAGCGAGTGAGCTGGGCTCTTCTCCTTCTAAGCGGCCGGAGCGGTGTCGGTGGAAAGCAGCCAACACGGAAGATTTAAATAGTATCTCGAATCTCAAACATAATATCCCAGTGGCCAGACTTCAGTAGAAAATCATTCATCACACCAAGACCCAGGGATCTCTCAAACTGAATAAAAACACAAAATCAATAGCTGCTGAGATTGAGTGGCGTGATGTTAGCGTTATCTAACGTTTTCAATCAGCCGTCACAAATATGCCTCAATGAGCAATTAGGAACACACCTCAGACAAATGGAAGAAGAGAACGTTTCAGCCAAGAAATGGGGGATTCATGGACGAAACAAAAGGCAGTTCTAGGACTGAAAAACGCGACGACTGAGTGAAACTCCCAGCAGCAGCACGAAGGGGGACCAGGTGGGTTCTGTCGTACCTAGAAGGTTCTGTGCCACAGGAGAGCCAACAGTGCCGTCCCCTCCAGTGGACGGCAGGGAGCGCCTCGGGACGCAGGACAAGAGCAAAGCATCGGCTCTGTGCCGACCGAGTCCTGGGAGCACAGCGGGCGGGCGAGCTGGACACGCGCTCCCGGAGTCCTGGGAGCACGGCGGACGGGTGAGCTGGACACGCGCCCCAGGAAACCGGGCGGAGACTTCTGAGTGTCGGAGGCAGGACTGGAGGCCTGAGCCCGGAGCCCACCTCGAGTGGGAAAAACTGAAGGAGCCGCACATCGGGACAGTCGCGGTCCAGCTCAGCCGAACTCAGGGCCGTGTTCTGAAAGCGGGAAAAGCAGGTGGACTTTTCACACGTGGGGAAACCGCTGGGATGAGCAGGTTTTTCCTCGGGAAGCACAGAGAACACAGGGTTGGGGTTGGGCTTGGGGTTGGGGTCGGGGTTAGAAACCAAACCACAGTGGCCTCGTTTCCGTCTGCACAGGAGTCACGGGCCACCACCTGGAATCCGAGCAGCCGCACTTTGGAGGGTACGAAACACGCCCCATCCACCACCTACGTTATCTTTGCGGTCATGGTCTCCACTTCACAGCCAGAAACAGGGGCTTTCGGCCACGGTCCCAGCCCAGCCCCCCAACCAGCCGTCCCTAATCTGGCTGCTGGCACTGCCGGCAGGCCTGGCAGGGCACGGAGCAGGGGGCCCCCTCCGGGAAGGCGCCCAGGCCCCGGGTTCTCAGGAGAGCACATACGAGCCCCCAGAGGGCCAGGGTGAAAGTCCCTCACGGGACAGGACTGCCTCTCTCCTTCCCTCCAGAACGTCCCTCAAAGCTTCCATGGGCCACAGCTGCCTAGTGGCCGATAACACCTCGTTTCTAAGGAGAAAAACTAAAAAAACAAAACCAAAAAGCCAAAACCCCAAATTGTGTTTCGATCATAAACATAAAATAAACTGAATAACAACAAACCAAGAAAGAGGAAAAGCAGCCTAGAAAATTAAGATCTATAAATGTGCGATGTTGTATGATGAGCTCTTGTAGTCGATGGAGAGCAGAACAGGAATATTTTATTTTTGCAGGAGGCTGATGAGGGCTGCCCCTCTGGGGGAGCTGATTTGCAGGGTGACTTTGGGGGTTTGAAACTCAAGCACGCTTGCTCGCTCAGCCGTGGAGCCCCGTTCCGTGCTCTGTGGGAGGCTTTCCCTGGCTTTCTCTGCCTTTCTATTATTTTTGGAAAGTGATACACACTCGTGAGAAAACATAAATAAGAAACATGTTTTAAAGACCTATGGTACCATAACCCAGGGGTAAGCACTGTTAAATTCATCCGCATTTTCTTCTGGTCTTATGCACATATATTTACATAATTGAGCTTGTACTGCCCGTGCAATTTTATATCCTGATTTTTTTCACTTAATATTGTGTAGTAAAATTTTTTACGAGGCATTGACAATTTTCAAGAATTATTTTAGTGGTTATGTAATTATCTATTGTATGATCTAGCACACTTTAATTATGCCCCTATTGTGGGACATATGAATTTTGCCTCTTTTTCGCAGTTATGGATACTATTGTGATGAGCACCTTGTGAAGAAGTGTTTGAGGGTCACTAAGACTGCTTCCTGAGGACAGACACTGAGACGAGGCATCTCCCAGCCACACGGTGTAAGTCAGAGAACACGGGCCTGCACTCTTCCCTGGGGGGCGAGGACTATTCTCATTATTTGTAAACTTTACTAATTTAGTAAGGGACCAATATCTCACCATTGGGATGAGCTGTCTCTCCGTAGTCACCAGCAAATTAAAATAATTTTTATGTTTGTTCATCAAGACTCTTCTTGTAAATAATCTACTCATTTCCTTTGGCTACTTTGCAGTCAAGAAAAACGGAAGACGTTTAATTTGTTAATTGCTCATGTTTTTGACTCTCGGAAAAGTGACCCGAGAGTCTGGGCTTTTTGTAGATCTCCTCCCTGAGCCCTGCCCCCGGGATTACAAATCACTTAGTATGCTTTTAAGATAATGTTTTAAATATTCATTTAGTCATACCCAGAAGCAAATAATCCTCTTGCGATTTTATTTATTTATTTGACAGAGAGAGAGATCACAAGTAGGCAGAGTGGGCGCCTGGGTGGCTCAGTGGGCTAAAGCCTCTGCTTTTGGCTCAGGTCATGATCTCAGGGTCCTGGGATCGAGCCCCGCATCGGGCTCTCTGCTCGGCAGGGACCCTGCTTCCTCCTCTCCCTGTCTCTCTGCCTGCCTCTCTGCCTCCTTGTGATCTCTCTCCCGCTGTGAAATAAATAAAATCTTTAAAACAAACAAACAAACAAACAAACAAAAGCAAGTAGGCAGAGAGGCAGGCAGAGAGAGAGGAGGAAGCAGGCTCCCCACTGAGCAGAGAGCCCGATGTGGGGCTCGATCCCAGGACCCTGAGATCATGACCTGAGCTGAAGGCAGAGGCTTAACCCACTGAGCCACCCAGGCGCCCTTGTGATTTTTTTTTATTGTTTATGTACTTCAACCAAACACACATCTAACAACTTCCTACCACCCAGATCTCAGACAACCCCCTAAAGTTCCTTACTTCTCCCTTCCTCCGGGCCGGGCCTCTACGCTTAGCCCCAGGTAGCTTTCTTTTGTGGTCTACAACCACGTAGTGTAAGAACCCAAAGGCCTTTTCTTCCTCTTTTTCCTTTCCTTTCCTTTCCTTTCCTTTCCTTTCCTTTCCTTTCCTTTCCTTTCCTTTCCTTTCCTTTCCTTTCCTTTCCTTTCCTTTC
>LNAC01000001.1:1672945-1686966 GCA_002007465.1 Ailurus styani | reverse complement strand
TTTTCTTTTCTTTTCTTTTCTTTTCTTTTCTTTTCTTTTCTTTTCTTTTCTTTTCTTTTCTTTTCTTTTCTTTTCTTTTCTTTTCTTCTTTGCAAACTAAGGACTCACTCGGTGGAGTACAAGACAAAGCATCCCTTCCCAACTGACAGACTGACGGGTGGTTCCCACTACATCAGGAACCCTGGGGTAACCAGGTCTTAACCTGTGTCACTGGCCTACTAGTTCTGTCCAAACCATCACACTGCGCAGTCCCCACAGGATGACGGCTTCTGAAGCTCTTTTCCCCACGGTCCCAGGTGTTCTCACTTTTGATTGTATTCAAACTCACATTCTCTAGCACCCAGGTCTAGGTGACTATCTGGGGTTGGGGGCAGGGGAGACCAAGACATGAGCGTCGCCCCTCGGCTCCCTGGATGGCCCAGTACCGTGGACTCCAGCCCTCGGCGCCTCTGCCCAGCTCTTAGACCACAGCCCGCTTGAGGCTATAGACTCGCCGTTTGCCCCTCCGCCCTCTGCCCCAAAGAGGCCCCACCTGTGGTCACTCTCTCGGGGACCCGGGGCTGCTCTCCTCCCCTGGGGCTTCCTCCACCCGCACCGGCCCACGGACCGTCGAGGGACGTAGGGAATGAGCTGTGGCGCCCTGCTCAGCACGTCTCCCAGTCTAGGGGACCAGGCCTGAGAAGCCCAGTTCGTAGGACAGAGGCCGCCCAGGTGTGAGATCACTGTGGCTGCACAATCCTTTCGCTTCTTGGACCTTTGGCTGTGGGTCCCTGCGGGTGCCTTCCGAGGACCAGAACCGTCCTTAGAGCACCTTTCTTAATCCAGTCCGTCAGTGCGCTGCGTGAGTGTGGACAGGGAGGAGTGTTTCTGTGACGCAGGAAGCAGTAAGAGTGAGCTCGCGCACAGGCAGAAGTCGTGCTAAGGACGGCTGAAGTGTGGATTGTCAGCGAGAAGCTAGACCCTCTCTTGAGAAATCAGCACCCTGCATCTGTGTCCTGTCTTCCTGTCACAACGCCAACACGGTAACATCAACCACGAGCAAACAGGCAGATAAAAGGTGGTCTGTTTAAAAAAGTGGGAAAGAGATTGTATTTTATAGATGCGTCCTTAATTGAATTCATCAGAGGCAACTTCAAGGTTGACCAGTGATAACTCAAGGAGGAAACGTTGAGAATTTTAAATGCAGAGATTCTGAGAGGAACTCAGAAGTAAGAGTGTGCTAAGAACTCCGAGTAAAACTAGACTCAGCTTTCTTCCACAGGGTAGACTGTGGCTCTGCTTCAGCTTGGAGTCCCCGAGTCTGGTGTGGGTAGGAGCAGAAAACGGGAGTCCTTACATAATTCAGATCTCCACTGTGTACCGAAAAGGCGTGTGGGTTATTTGTTGGGCTCCTCAGAAGAAAGGGGGAACGTTTGCTCTTCCACACAAGTTAGTGATGGACAAGTCGACCACAGCTCCGTGAACAGCCCCCAGAACCCCCAGAGCCCACAGGACCCAGGACCGCCCGGGGTTGTGGGAGGCTCTATCCCCTGATGACACCAGGAACTGGGTGTCCGGGGGGCCAGTGGCTGTGTGGGGTTCCCAGGACCTGGAATTCCACCTCTCAGCCTCCACAGACCCGTGGGGCCAAACTTGGGACCCCACCGAGGTGAGCCCCTGACATGTGGCTGCCCTGTGGGTCCTGCCCCTTTCCTCTGAACCACGGTGGCTGAGGCCACGTCAGCAAAGCAGGGTCAGGGCCTTCTCGCCCGGTGTCAGTGGACGGGGAAGAAGGTCAGACGCGGGATGGTGCTTCCTGAAAGGTCCGGCAGAAGCTCACAGCGCCCGAAAAGCAGGTGCAGGGCGAGAGAGCCCGGACACTCTCTGGGTCACTCCTTTACCCACTCTTGCCCCAAGCACCTGCTGCCAGAGCAGTGGGGCCCGGGACGGAAGGAGAGCTTGCCATAAAATAAAGCCAGCGTGCCACCCCGAACCTGGGAATTAACAACATGGCTTTGAAAGAGCTTAACCCTGACCCAGTAGTGAATGCAGCTGGGGCTTAGGCTCCCTGGGCATGAGCCTGCGGGGACGCGCGCCAGGGGACAGGGCACACGTCGCGTCCTCCCGTCGGGAGTTTCTGTAGGAACGCTGCGTCCCAGGTGCCTGCTTCCTGAGCGTGTCCACCTGCCACAGTGCAGGGGAGGGGAGGCAGGTGCATGTGGGCCACAGACAAGCTGCTGTCTCAATTCCTACAAACCTCTACTGCTTTCTGCCAGGTGGACACAGGTCCCCCAAGGCCAGTTCATGAGCGACTCAATTCAGCAGGAATTGGTGGTAATACCCTGACTTGATCAAATCTCCCGCAGTCCCACAGCCAAGCTCAGTCTAACGAGAGCACCTGCTGAGACAGGTGCGCCTGCGCCCCCGCCCGGGGGACCTGGCGCCAGCCCGCGGGTCAGACTGGAGAGGGCCTCGGAAGCACAGGACAGAACCTCTGTGCACGGCGGCCGGACAGGATCCTGAAACCCCGGCAGAACAGAGGACGAAGCTAAAGTCACTAACACTGAAGCTAAAGCCAAAACGGACAAAAGCTAACAAATAAATAGTTAGGTGAAGTATCGGGATATAAAATTAAAATAATAAATAGCCTTCACAGATACAATGACTGAATAGAAAATGCAGTGGATGTGAAATCATCACTTAAATAGAAATAAGAAGAGAAAAAAGTACATAAAAATAACCTTAACAGGGCGCCTGGGTGGCTCAGTGGGTTAAAGCCTCTGCTTTCGGCTCAGGTCATGATCTCAGGGTCCTGGGATCGAGGCCCGCATCGGGCTCTCTGCTCAGCAGGGAGCCTGCTTCTCCTTCTCTCTCTGCCTGCCTCTGCCTCCTTGTGATCTCTCTCCCTCTGTGAAATAAATAAATAAAATCTTTAAAAAAAAAAAAAATAACCTTAACAGAACTGTGAGCTTATGGGAGAAAAATGTCCCTTAAACAATAAAGTCAGACTTGCCCACATAGAGAGACACCCTTGTTCTCGGGCAGGACTAGTCAAAGCTATAGAGATGCCCGTTCCCTCAGGTCAACGTGTAAATTGCTGTGATACCAATAAGAAAGCTAACTAGTTCTTTCTTTCTTTCTGAAACCGAACAAGTGGGTTCTCAACTTCATATGGAAACAAATGCAAAAGATCTGGGGGGAAAAATCAAGAGCAGAACAATGAAGGGAGACTTATTAGGTATTAAAAATATGATAAAGCCTCTGTGGTTAAAACAGTGTAACACTGGGACATAAATCAACAGACCAACAGAAGAAAATAGAAATCCATAAATAAGCCCAATTACATGAGCAAATGGAGCATGAATTAAAGGCAGCATCTCCCAAATCCCTGGGGAAAATATAGGTGATTTTCTTGGTGGGGACCGAGAAGCCCTGGGGGAATCGGCCAGTTCCTCCAGAACGATCGAACGTAAAAATGGATAAATGGAAGTTGAGGAGAAATCGGGAATCAGCCCCTTTTTAACCTGGAGGTGAGAGAAGGTTTCTACTTGGGGACTCAAAATTTAGAGGCAATGAAATGTAAGACTGCTAAAGGCACTGGCAGACTTTTTTATTGTGTAAAATCACTACAAACCAATTCAAGATAAATAGCGAAGTGTGAGAAAATATTCACAACTTTACTCATAATGGAGAATGACAGAGTCAAACCATGTGCCGGCCCCATTAGTCACCCGTCCGCGTGACCCTCCCGAGGGCCAGACGGCAGCGGGAGCGCAGAGCGTGGTCTCCCGTGGGGCGGGTGGGCCTTGGTAGAATTTCCCTCAAAGACCACGTCCTCCGACCACGGGAGCCGACGCGCACGAACTGGGACTATGGGAGGGACCGATGCCCACAGGCAGGGACCGCAGACCGATGGTGAACAGCGGCGAGGACCCTCTCTCCACCCACACCGGGGACACGGGGACGACCCGTGTTACTTTTAAGTGAGAGAAGCAGAGTGCCAAACAGTGTGCGTGGCGTGCAATCGCTCACTCTTACTGACAGAGCCGCGGGAAGTGTGGAGCGCGTGCAAGTAGGGTGGAGGGATGGGACTGAAGTGGGACTCCTCCGGTTAATCTGTGTTACGGTTTGAATTTTGAACTATGTGAACATTTTACAGGTGCAGAGAAAGGTAATTAAGGACGAATGAGGGGAGGAGCATCTGGGTGGCTCTGTCCTTTGAGTGTCTGACTCTTGATCTCAGCTCCGATCTGGTCTCAGGGTTGTGAGTTCGAGCCTCATGTTGGGCTCCACTTCAAAAAAAAAATAAAGAGAGAGAGAGAGAGAATGAGGGAAAAAAGCAAGCCATAAAATTGGATTCAAAGGGAACTACATGGACCCTAATGTATATCAAATTCATGACGAAAGTCACAAAAAAATGTAACACAAATACTTTTTCAATTGCATGGTCTGTTTGCCTTAGCGGGACAGTCTGGAAAGATCAGCAGCAGAGTCTTGGGTTTTAACTAGGTTTATTGTTGAAGGGCCGGTGGTGTTACGTGGTGCGTGTGGCATTGTGGGGTGACCCGGCAATGGGGGCCCTCGCTGGGGGGAGAAGACAAAGCACAGATGGTGGAGGCGTGCGATGAGCCCGTCCTCGAGACAGAGACCAGGGCGAACCAGGATTTTAAAGATACAGTTTTATATGAAACAGGTACATATAAAATTCCATAATTAGCTAATGTAATTGCATGTGTGTCCGTATGGTCTCCTCTCTCTGCACATTAAAAGGAATCAGGGTTCTGACTCCCAGGCTTGCAGAACCCGGGGCGAAGCAGGGACATCTCGTCATTCCTGAGAGACCACGAACCCGTGGCGACGGGACACAGACGCCCACCCCGCGAGCCTCCCGCTGGTCAGATCTAGGGCAACCTGAGCATCACAAGGAACACAGGGGACAGTGGGCTGTCACGCACTGAGACAGCTCCACAAAGGACCGTTTTAGAGAAAAGAGGCAGAAAGGGACCCTCTCAGGACATTGGCCCCCGTCCACGGGGTGAAGGGTCGGCTGCAGGCAGGGTCTTGGGGGCCAGGCGAGCACGTCCCCCGCCGAGTGCCCAGTGCGTGGAGGGCGGGCACAGCCCGTGTCCAGGGGCGCCGACTGCAGGACCAGCGAAGGGCAGGGATGTGCCTGTTCCGCGAGGAGGTGGCGACAGGAGGCATGTGGCGTCTGGGCAGAAGTACAGGAGCAGGGGTGACTCACGGGGAGGCCGCTGCCCACCCCGGTGCCGGCACTGGCTGTCCACAGGCCTGAGGCCACGGAGCAGACAGATCGGAGGGACAATGCCCCGCGTGGCCCGGCTACCAAACCTAGCGGGTGAGACTTGGTGGAGCCTGGGCGAGAGAAAGTTCCACAGCAGGTGTTTCGTGGCTACGCCGAGCTCGAGTTGGGCTCATCGGGTGCTGCTGGGGTATCTGAGGCAGACGGGGTCTTGGCGGCGGGCGAGAGCCCTTGTTTCGGGAGACATGCTGGAGTATTTAGTGGTAAAATGTCGGGGTGTCTTAAATTCCCCTTCACGCAGCTCAGGGAAAGTGTGCGCGTGGAGCGGCGGGTGGACGCGCGTGTACCTGTGGGCGCCTCCGGGAGAGCAAGCGCGTGATTGTTGGGAACGAACGGGTCCAAAAGGCCCATCGTGTTTGTTTCCCAGACATGCCTGTTGCATGGCGTCAAGGTCGCCAGCGTGGGAGCTGCATCACAAACAAGGACGATACGCCCGCGGTTGTCCCCGTTCCTCAGTCTCTGACGGAGTGGGGAGTCCGAGCACTTCTGCTGGGGAAGCGAGGAGCCGCTCCGAGAGCAGGGGGCTCGGGCGCAGCTGGACGGCCCGGAGGCTCCCTGGGCGCATCGCCGAAGGCCGCGTCCCCCGCGGGTCGTGGCAGTGCCGCGTGGCCCCGTCGCTCGCGCCGCTGCCCTGCTGTCACTTGCCCCCCCGTCCCCGCCGCGGTTTGTCTGCAGTGCCCGGCGGCACGTTCTTCAGAAACGTTCGTCTCCTAAGCCACGTCCCCTGGACAAACATGCCCGTCATATTGTTCAGCGCGATCTACATGCTCCTGGTCCGGTTCACACAAGAGCCCCACTACAGACCATGTTCATGTGCTCATTACAACAACTTTGGTGGCAGATGACATTAATATTTCAAAAGGACCGTATGCATTTAGTAATTTCTGTGCCCCAAACGATGCCGCGCTTGCATTCTCTAGCGTGGGTAGGGGTGTGGCACACCCAGGCCCCGCCACGAGGGCCGACGTCCCCCCGTCCCGGCCACGTGGCCCGGGTAGCCCCAGCCTTGTAGCAGAGGCGCTGTGGGTGATGGTCTATGAAGGGCAGGCTCAGAGCCGCACGGAGCACCCCTGTGCCTCGGCCTCCAGCCACTCTCTCGGAGGGGAGGGTTGTCCCTGCGTGTGTCCCTGCAAGACAGAAGGGCCGCCGGGGCCCCCGAGGACTGGCCCCCAGGATGCCTATGCCAAGGGAGGAGGGGGGCCGGAGACCAAGATTCCACCTGGAACCAGGCTGGTCCCCTGCATGCGCTGGGGGTGGGGGCGCCCCAGAGGCCACGTCTGGCGGCACGTGGGTCTCCTGTCTCCAGACCACTCCCTCTGGCTTTACTCCATTCTCAAGGCATTTCCAGCCCCTTCTTCCAGAATTCCACAGCTGGCTTCTGTCCCGATGGGGAACGACTCCGAGCACTTGCTGGTGAGAGACCCTGGTCACAGGGAGCGAGTGCTGGCGTTACCGCAGATGGCCAAGGCTCCTCCTGGCCGGAGCTGGTGCCCACCTCTGGAGCTGCCCCCCGGCCCCGACGGCGGCCGGGCACAGCCCTGACCCCTGCGCGGGCACGCGCGGGCCCCGGGGCGACCTGGGAGGCGGCCTCCGCTCGCATCCAGCGGCAGGAGGGGCAGCGGGCAGCCCTGTGGGCTCTGAAGGGCCGTGCCAATGTAGGGGCTCAGCAGATCCTGGATGCATAATAATCCACCTCACAGTCCACCGGAGACGCCCGCTCTCGGGGCCGGGGCTGCAGACCACACTCTGTTCCCGCATCCCTAACTCCGGGCTCACCCAGAGTTCTCAATGCATTTCTCACAGAAGAAAAAAGTCTTCCAATTAATCAATATTTTGTATGATGACTCTGCTGAGGCTGTCCATACGCACTTCTGAAGATGTGACGTTTGTCCTAATTTCATTATTGGACTTTTATCACAAATTCATATTTTGAGTAGCTGCTTCTCAGATCAGGGAAAGAATGGCAAGGCTGGCTGAGCTGGCACAGTGCGGGCCAGGACCCCTCCTGATCTGCGGTGGCTCGCGGGGACGGGCCGCGTCTGCCCGCTGAGTCTCCTCCTCCCAGGGTACTGGGCGGTGGCTGCACGCCAGACTCCTCAGTGACAGCCCGTCTACACTGCACAAGAGATCCGGTGAAGTAACAGTGAACCAGCCGGTGCGTGAGGACCCAGCCTGCAGAGCGTGGGGGGTTTCTGCCCAGCTGCGGAGGACACCAGCTTGGAGCCATGTGGGCTGGGGACAGCAACCACGTGCATGGCTTTGGTGAAAGCTGGCTGGCACCTGGCTTCTCTGAGCGAAGGTGAGGTCCGGGCGCCGGCACCCAGGGCAGGACGCTGGTCCCCAAAGGAGCTCCCAGGTCCCGTGGCTGCTTCCAGCCGGTGCAAGAGGGTGAGGAAGACAGACCTGCCCCCTTTACGTCCGGTGCCCCGGGGACAGGCTTCTCTACGCTGAGACTCCAGCAGGCACCAGGGCGCAGGCCGCAAGGCCCAGGTCATGCCCCCGAGTGTGACCGTGGTGCTCGGGGGACGCCCCTCTGTTAGCACCGACCCTAGAATCCAACGGATGAGGCTCTGAGATCGGGAATGCACGAGCAGGCGAGCCCCCAAGGGCCCCGGCTTCAGAGTCTGGTGGCTCCTGATGGAGGCGTGGGCGTCTAGGGGTCATTGCTCCCGGTCCATTCTCGGAGTGTTTGCAAAGCTCCGCGTGAAGCCCGGATTCATCCTGGGCCGGCGTCCCACGCGCCCATCCAAGCACACTGAAGCTTGCTCAGAGCAGCAGAGGATGGAGGTCCCTGCGTGGGGTCCCCGCCCCTTGCGTCCCTCCATCCCGTCTGGCTCCTGACCCCCTTCTGTCGAAGGCCCCGGGGTGGGCAGCACCGGCAGGAAAGGCACGGTCTCCGGGCGACCCCCCAGTCACAGGGCTGGCCGCAGCGTCCCTGTCCCCTTACTGCTCTGTCTGGTGCCAGGACAGCTGGGAAGGTGATTCACTCATGAAGTCCACACAGAGGTGTCATCAAGCCCGGGGACTGGGGGGCGCGGACCTCATCGGCTCCCCCAGCGGTGCTGCAGGGCCCCAGGGACACACCCACGGTGCGGCGCCCACGAGGACGGTGGGATGGCGACCGTCTGAAGAGCTCCAGGCGCAGCCCCCGCCCTGCCTGCGACAGTCATCTCGCCTGGCTGGGCCTCCTCTGCAGACCAGGGTAGGGACTAAATCAAAACCAAACAAAACCAAATGAGGGGACGGTGAGGGAGAGGCGGGGCGACCTCTGCGGGGGGCCCAGAGCTAGGTCACCACCCAGGGATCTGAGCTTTAGGGGCCGGCGAGGACAGAGCTGGTGCAGACAGTGGGTCCACCTGCACACCCCCTCCCGGGCCTGGGGGAGCTCAGGATGAGGCCCCTGCTGCGTGGCTGGGACCATAGATGGCCAGTTCCAACTGGCCGTGGGCTTGGCCAGCACTGAGGTTTCTGCTGAGTCCCTGTGACACGGGGAGGCTGACGCTGGGGGCACGTGGGAGCCAGGCTCAGCCAACACAAGCAGCGCCTCTGGAAGTGACAGGTGGGAGGGTTTATTATAGGAGGTTGAGCCCACAGGCCTGGAGGCTGGGCGGGGGAAGGGAAGCTGGTCAGTGGGGCAGGCAGAACCCCGGCACCGGCTGTCTCTCCACCTCTGAGCCCCCGACCTGGACAACAAGTGAGCGCAAGGTGTGGAGAAGAGCAAGGAGGGAGCCCGTGTGAGCTGCCGGAGTGCACAAGGTAAGCCAGCAAGTGCATGAGCCCCAAGCTGCCGGGAGGCCCCGCGGGCCCCTCCTTCTCTGAGGGGACCCCAGGAAAGCTCTTCCAGCTCAGCCGTTGGCACGTTCACTCTGCATCACTGGCTTTGACCTTGGCAGAGAATTCTGGAATTCAGAGCAGGAGGCTTGAAATGATGGAATCCAAACCCTCACCCACCGCAGTATGGGGAATCGGAGGCCCCCCAGGCTGGGCCAAGCCGAGCCGTCCGAGGAGAATGGGGTGCTGCTGGCCTGTGTGCTGGGTGCGGGGGGGTGAACAGGCCGAACATGCCCGCTCTGCCCACAGCCACCGACACCCCCACGACGCATGACCTTTCCCGAGCTCATCCTCTAACCAGCCTGCTGTCTCTGCCTGTGGCCAGAAGGGACTTTTAAATCCTAAATATTTTCATGTAAATTTGTCTTTAGACTTAAGCTAAAAACACAATGATGTTGGAAGGAAACACATAGCTAAGAGGCTGATTTTTTTTTCTGAAGATATTTTCATTATTTGATAAGGATTTAAATGGATTTTAACTACCTCCCCAGATAGTTCTTTTTAAATGTTTTAATTTTAAGACCTTCCTGGCTTAATACATTATATGGTGCATAATCAGGTTATATATTCTCTATCCTTCTCAGCCTGAATAATAGGAAAATGGGATTATCGTAATACCTCTGCAGGGGCAATCAAATGCAGCAGTCATGGTGCGAAGCCGGTCCCCTCCCAGCTTGAGCTGGCGGGAGGGACCCTCCGTCCCCTGTACTTGACATCTCCCCGCCTCCCCCACCCCCTCCTCTGCCTGGAGAGGCTCAGCCACGCCCAGGGCAGCCCCGATCTAAGAGTCCCTTCCCAGGGACAAGGGTGTCACAGACGCTTTCCGGCTGTGCAGGGGGCTTGGCCAGAGCCAGTTCTGTCCAGCCTTCCACACCCATGGCTCCTCCCCCCTGTAGGCTCCCCCAAGATGAGGGCTGCTGCTCTGCAGCGGTGAGCTTCTGCGAATTTCAGCGGCTAGCCCAAGCTCACCTGCGGAGCACCAGACTCTGAACCCGCAGGCTCTATTTAAACAACGCTGACCATCCGGCAGCCCTGGAGGGAAGCTGAGGTCAGGAGTTTGCTGGACCTGCGGCTCTGAGCAGGTGACGTCTCCTGCCTGAGCTCCAGAAGCCGTCAGAACAGGATGTCCTGGGGCTCCGGGAGCTGGAGGGGACACAGAGGGTAGGTAGAGCACTTGGCTCAGAGCCTCTGGGGTGTCACCCGGCCTCCTTACGGCCAGCGGTCCCATCGAGCAGTGGCCAGACACTGGGTCTCGCAGGGAGCCTGCTGGTGCCCCGTCCCAGGCCAAGTTCACTGCGTCTCTTTGACTCGGTTTGTTCATCTGCAAAATGGGGGCAACAGTCTTGCCGCTCCGGTGGGTCCATGTAAGGACGACATGAGCTGGTGCCTTAACGCGGAATGGCGGGCAAGAACATGCAGTGAAGACATTGGACGACACTGTGGCTTGAGCGTCATCCCTGCCCAGGGCTCGACAAGGGGCCAGCCTGGTTGACATCCCCGCAGCTGCCCGAGCACCGCGGTGAGCTCCTGAGCCAGCGGGGGGTGTGTTGGGCCCCATTCCTTCCCCTGGGACTCAACAGGGCGGGTACTCAGTGCTTGTCATTCTGCATCCTGTGTGACCTGCTTGTTCCGCCGTCCAGGGCTGAGACAAAGGGCGGTCGTGGGTAGTGGGGTCTTCGGGCGCCTGTGACACCACCTGGACAAGGGACTGCCCAGCCAGCAGCCCGGGGTTTGCTGTCCTGACCTCACGGGGAGAGGCCCTCGGGCCCCGGGTGTCAGCCGCACCAGGAAGGGTGAGTTTAACGAGCCAGCAGGGGAAACAACTGCCTGCAAGCGGTCCGCGCCCGAGGCTGCCAAGCGGGGGCAGCGCGTGGGTCCTGCTTCCAAGTCACTGGGTGACGCGGACGTATCCAGAGTAGGAAGGCTGGAGCCTTTATGGGCTGCTTCCGTTTCTAAAATATGGCCTAAGTTGCAATGTGATAACGCATGTGGCAAGAAATATTTAGTACGTGTAGGACTGTGATGAATATTTCTTTTATACCCTAAATAAAACCCCCAATCCTGAGTGTTTTGTGGCCCTCTTTTATGTCTTCCCATTATGGCCCCGGTCCTGTGATTTAGCCAAAATTTAGTGGCGGCAAACATGAGCTATGGGTAGCTCCCCCCGACCCCGGCAGTCATCAGCCCTCGGTGCCAAGAGCTGGCTCTACCGCTTTGGTCTGGAAGGAAGCCCGGCTCGGATGGGAAAGGCTCGGACACGACCCAGAGGAGAAGCTTCTCCAAACCCAGGGCCCTGGGCACGTCCAGCCACACGCTGCCCTCTGAGCTTCGAGCCCGGCCCAGCACTTGTCCAGCCGTGGTAGGCGGGGTATTACACCGGAGGGTACGAGTCCAAGGGCAGGTGACGTCTGTAGGGCCGCAAATCCACTCGGATCCCGAGGGCGTTCTGACTCTGTTCGGCCGAGCTCCAGCCCTGGGGCCGTGGATCGGCACTGGTGTTACACGTGGGCATGGGGGTGAGGAAGTCCCAGGACAGCATGAGTGCTGCGTTCCTCGACACGTCTTGCCAGCAGGTGACTTACCGAGAGAAGCCCGTGGGGCACCCCCGTTTGGAGACCCACAGCCGGAAGCAGAGAAATGAAGCGGAGAGACCCGTCTCAGGTGGCCGTGCTGTGGAACCAAGCCTCATCCCCACGGAGGCCACGCTTTCTCTGAAAGAATGGGAAGCCAGCCATCCTCCCCTGGGAACGGCCCCCCTGTGCTTCTGTCCCTCAAGGTCACCTTCCAAACGACAGTGCACACGGGGCCACGACCGGCTCCCACATCCAGGGAAGGGCACGTGGAAAATCAGAAACTTGGATGCTAACCAGCTCCCACATCCAGGGAAGGGCACATGGGAATCAGAAACTTGGATGCTAACCAGCATTTTGTGGAGCCACTTGCAGGCCCACGGCCTCTGAGGGCAGGACCGTCCGTGCAGGGGTGGGCGGGTGACGGGAGGTGAGGACCGAGGCGATTGGGGCCGCACTGTTAACCGAGCATGCATGTGTGTGCACCCACGTGCATTCACAGCCCACGCACGCGTGTACACACGCACGCCCGCCCGTCGGTGCTGGCCTCGGGGGGGTGCGGGCAGGAGGGAGCCGCTGGGCCCGGCCGGCTCATCACTGTGTTGCTGAGGCTGTCCGTCTGTTCCGAACGCCCACTTCGGGCATGGGGCTCCCATGGGGCTCGTCCCAGCCCCTGTCTCGATATCCCTCGAATGCCAAGGGGAGATCGTTCTCGAGAATTCAACCTAACTGCACGGAAATGAAAACATTTAGAATGTCTTTGCACTGAGCTGGCCAGCTGGCCCTCACTCCACCTCCTCTTAGATGTGGGCCCTGCACTCTGTTCCGGGACAGAGGGACCGAGCGTGGAAGCAGGTGGCGAGACCATCTTCTCCCGCCCCGAAATGTGTCCAGTGAGCTCCCCCCCAGAGGTAACTACGTCACAGGCAAGGGCAGCAGAGGCAAACAAAAGGCCACGATGAAAGACAAGGGTCCCTTCCGAGTAAACACTGTGTTAGGCGATGGGCACCAGGCACGTGTGCACAGTGTGGGGGAGCAGAGGCTCATTCCACTGATGGAAATACACCCGCGGGTGGAAATACTGCCTGAAACCCCCAGCCCGGGGACTCGAGCAGCCGGGATGGGTGGGCGGGTGCGGAGCCCTGGACGTGAAGATGTTCCGCCCGGCTGTCTGTTCCCATCCTCCCCCGGCAGGTGGGAGCGGGGAGAGCGTTGGACAAGAGGGCATCTGGATGGAGAGGGAAGAGATTCAGGCACAGGAGGAGCTAGGGAAGTGGGCCCTCTGGCCGGCCCGCCGAGCCCTGGAGAGGCAGCCCCCTCTTGAGCCCACACGCAGCCCCACACCTGGGCACCTGCTGGGGCTGCCCCGTGCTGGCAGGAGCTGGCACGAGGCTTGCCCTGCAGACGGGACCCAGGGTCCCTGGTGAGAGCAGGGAAGGGGCGCACAGGCTGCTGGCCGCCGTGGGGCAGGGTGGTCCCTTGGGCTGTCGCCATTGGCTCAGTGGCATTTCTGGAAAGGAGGACTCAGTACAGTACTCTCCACTTACTTTCCCCTCCTCCCTACCCCAGCTTGACTAAAAATTGAAGAAACAGCGAATGGGAAAGTTCAGGGTCCCCCGAGAGCCTGGCCACATTGTCCCCAGCAGGCCAGTTCATGCCAGCGCGGCTGCGGAGCCTGCCATCAGGCACTGTCCCACAGTGTGGGCAGGGGAGCCTCTTGTTGGCGCGGGCCGGCCAGGCTGTGTCTGCAGCTCCCGGGGGAGGTGCCAGCGTCCCCGAGGCCGGCCCAGGTGAGGCTTAGGGCCAGTGGAGACGGAGGACCCAGGACCGTGAGCGCAGACGTGGCTGGAGTCCGACCTTGTGAGCACATGCTCCCGGCCTGAGGCTTTGCCTGCCGGGGAGCACGTTCAGAGGGAGAGTGGGGTGCTCGGTGAAGGAGGGCGTTGGGAGACGCTGGAAATGAGGACTGGGGGCCCACAGAGGTTCTGCGAGCATGGGTCTGGAGCCTGACGCGGAGGCCAGCGGCTTGGTCAGGGAGTGGCGTCCACGGGGCGCAGGCTGCGGATGTAACCCCGTCATCCTCCGCGCATCGGCCCGCCGGGGGGTAAATCTGGGACGGGAAGGACAGGGCCAAAGTGGGAAACCACCACTGCTCCGGTTTAGGTCCCTCCTGCTATTGTGGGAGCACCCGGGGGCCCCCAGGCCCCGCCTCGGCTCCTCGCACACCGGCGACAACCCGGGCCGTTTCTGGAAGCGGGTGCTTGGGCTTCCGAGCAGCTGCCGAGAGAGGCCGCGCGGCCGGAGTGGCCCGGGCCCGTCCC
>LNAC01000001.1:1493338-1656535 GCA_002007465.1 Ailurus styani | reverse complement strand
GGGCCGGGGCTGGGGGGGGTCTGCCAGCACCTGGACCGCCGGGGGCCGCCGGCCCGAGCCCCACCCGCTGTCCCGGAACCTCCCTGGATGTCCGGCGCGTGCCTGAAGGAACTTCACAGCACGGCAGAAAGGGAAACGAAAGGGCCCCTTCTGTGCTCGCGGCCCCGGCCGTCCCAGACGCTGCGTCCGACCCCGTGCCGGCCGTGGTGACCCAGCCCGCCGCTGCGGTGACTCTCGGGCCCCTGTGTGCAGCGGCTCTTCTTGGGGCCCACTCTCCGTGTGCATCCCTGCGCGCGCGAAGGGCAGAGGGAGGGAGAGACGGGATTGGCTCGGGAACCAGAGACGAGGACATCAGGACCTTCCGGAGCCCTTCCGGCCAGGCTCCAGGGACCCCCCCACCCCCGATCCCGGCTGAGCTGGGCAGACGTGCACATCCTGCCTTCAGCCCCTCCCCTGGCCGTCAGCACGGCCTGTCCCTCTGTCCGTCTGCCTCATTTGGGAAGCAATGTTGGCTCTGTGACCTGCTTCGCCAACAAGCCAGGGCAGACCCGTCCGGCGATGCTGTCCTCTGACCCATTCCTGTGCTTTCTGGGGACCTGCTTTCTAGAACTTCCATCCTCTTGCTCTACTGTTCTCTGGGCCCTCTTCTCCTTCCTTGTTCTCCTGTGAGACCTTAGGTCTTCTTAACACGCTCACCTGGGGTGTGCTCCGTGTTCCCTGCATGGGCATCCCCATGTTGCAATGGGAGGATCTGTCCTATAAGGTCACCACCCGAGGGTTTGCTAGGAACAGTTAGGGGATCAGCTTCCCTGCCCCGTCACCGCTCCCGTGCACCCGCCCACACACGAGCGCGCACCCCGTCTGCCACCTGCCCCTCTGATGACACAAACACCACGGGTGAGCACGTTCTGGGTGGGGGCTGTGCTGGCGGGTGGGTGTGCGCGTCCAGAACCCGCCACCCCCCTCGCCACCGCCTTACCTGTTTCCGCTCCTCAGAGTTTAGCAGGAGGTAGCGTGGATCAAACACGATTTTATGTAATTCTTTCTCCCAGGTGGAAAACGCTGACACCTGAAGAAGACAGTCAACAGAGCTGCTTTTAGCACCTGAGGCTGAGCCCAAAATGGGGCTGAAACAATCAATGGTGGGAAACAGCATCAAGGCACCGCGGGCTCAGCGCGGCTTGTGCGGGGCCCTTGCGCGCGTCCAACTCTCCAAGAAATCGATCCTTAGAGCATTAGAAGATTTAATTTCTACACTCACGACACTATGTCTTCCTTGGATTTCTTTCATGGCCACGGTTACATCCGTGTGGCTGGGGCATTCTGGGATGACCTGTCCCGACGGAATGTTTGTGAGAATTTCAGAACACCACGGGCTGGGATGGGGGCCACTTCTTGCAAACAGTCTGAGTTTAGCACAGGGTTCGTTGGTTTTTTAATCAGTATTTAAACATTTTTAGGTAGGTCATTTTTTTAAACAAACTATTTTACTTTATACTAGTTTTAGATTCACAGAAAAGTTATAAGGCTATTTATTACAAGGTGACCTGTCCTACCCAGTTTCCCATACTTGCTCACACCTCAATGGGTGTGGACCCCAAATTTGTCTACACTAGTGTTAACCGAGGTCCACACTGGAGACTTCTTTAGTTTCTGTGTGTGTTTCTTTTTCTCACGAGGGTCCAACCCGGACGTCCGGCCACAGTAAGCGTCGCATCTCCAGAGGGCCTTCTGGGCTGTGACCGTTTCTAGGCTTCCCTGCTGTTTGACCTTAATGGTTTTGAGGGGTGCAGGCCAGGTGTGTTGCAGACGCCCCTCTACTGACTGACCTCAGCTTTGCTCATGAGGAGACGGGGTTCCGGGTCGCGGGGGAGGAGCCAGAGCCAGATACTGCTGATGCCAGACCTGCTCAAGGTCCTACTGTCGCCGTGACTTAGGGCAGGTCAGTGTTGGCCCCGACCACCTGGCTGGGGTGCACTCCCCAGCTCTGTCCTCCCCAAGTCCACTCCTGGCCCCTTCCCGTGCTCTGCTGCTGGGGGAATCACCTTGTACAGCTCACGCTCAGGGCTACGCTCCACCCTGGGGGGCGGGTACCCAAATACGGGTTACTTGGAATTCTGAATGGGATGTTCGCCCATCCTCCCATGTTTATTTCTTTATTCCATCACTTGTTTGGACCACTATAGACGCGTGGCTATTTATTTCACAATCTGGGCGATAATCCAATATGACTTTATGCTTTTGCCCCAAGGGCCCAAGCTTTGGCCAAGGGGAGCACTGCCAGCTGGCTCCTGTGTTCTTTTGGCTACGTCTTCATTTTGGGGCTGGGGCTTCCTTATTTCCTAGAGCTTTGAGGTGCTCCAGCCTCGTCTGGCATCTCCCCTGCCTCAGCCCTAGGATCGGACAGTTCTGCAGGAATCCTGGCTCCCCTGGTTGGAGAAGGACTCAGACCCTGATCTGGTGCCGCGTGTGCCCGTGGCTGTGGGATGTGCAGCTTCTGGCTTCTCCCCGCTGACAGAGCACGGAAACGTTTAAGTCATTTACAGAATAATACATTCACTTAAAAACATTGACTAAATATTGACTCTGCCACAGGCCCCGTGCTACGTGCTGAACACTCAGAGGAAGTCAAGGTCCCTGACATCAGAAAGCCCATGGTCTGGGCTCAGGCAGGTAAGTAAGCTAATGGTCTCCTGGGAGGCACCTGTGACACGGCGGAGATGTGCCCGGGCGCCAAGGGGCCCCTCCGCCAGCCCGGAGGTGTGTCCAGAGCAGGGACTATTCTGGAACACAGACACTCATCAGGCTCCTGAAGGGATGGGGGCTTGTCTGGGAAGGGCTGTCTGGGGTGCCAAGGCCACGTTCGTGGAGGAACGTGGGCTGCAAGGGGGGCAGCACAGTTGGGGGTGTAGGAGCCTGGGAGGAGCCGGGAAGAGGTGGGCGTGTCCCAGGCAGACCGGGGAACCTGAGCCTCATCTCAAGAGCCACAGTCACACGTCACGTGCATTTTAGGAAGGGCTGTGGGGCCTGGGTGGGGAGTGAGCCCCTGGGCCCAGGGGAGAGGGGACAGTGACAGGCAGCTTACAGCCCGCTCACCCGCTTACTTTTGGACATGCTGAAGTAGTCCCGTAGAGATACTATCTTAATGTGCTTTACTTGGTCCAGCACAACATGTGGGCTTTTTAAAAATGGACACCATCTTTCCTAATAAAAATAAAAGCACCTTTTCAACATTCACGAACTCCGTTCCTGGGCAGGACAACCTAGGCTCCACGCAGAGACTTTCTTCCAAGGACTGAGAACATGATAGCATGTGGACGAGCCAGGGCCTGGGGGGGGGGACTCCCCGGGGAAGCATCCAGGCAGACGGTCCCCGTGGTTCTCTGCTCCTGACCACAGCAGCACTGGGGCCGCTCTGGAGAGACATGTGGGCAGCTCAACTCAGCCCACAAGAACGGGCTCCCGTCCACCCGGGAGGGACCCCAGCAGACTCCCCCGGCTCAGCGCGCTAGGGAAGGCAGAGCGTGGTGGAGAATTGGTGTTTTGAGGGGTTTCAGAGTTCTAGATGTATAATACAATCATTCTTTAAAAATTAATACTATATGGGGCCTCCAAAGGAATTCTCAGTCTGTGTGAGGCAAGAGAAGCCGTCTCTGCAATATCCGTCACTTACGGAGACAGAACAGTGTTGTCATGTCCCCTGAGGGCCGCGCGAACAGGTGCTGCTCAAGTTCAGAGAACGTTGGCCACGGTGGACAGAGGCATAGCCGGGAGTGGGGCCCGGGGCCCGGCGTCCAAGCAGAAGGGCAGGACGGACAGCCGTGTGTGCAACGGGGCCCTTCGCTGCCTGCAGGGGGCGCAGCCTCGTCCGGGAGACCCCACTGTCCCCAGAGGACTCCCGATAACCGCAGGCAGGACAGACCATGAGAATCGCTTCTTTTTTTTTCTCCATATCCAAGTGGGAGAATAGAGAATCGCTCCTGAGAAAGCCCGAACTCCTGGGCCTCCCGTGTCCCCAGGGTCGTGTCTTGGGTGGGATGCTCATCCCACGGGCCAGGGATGGAGGCCTCCCCTCTTCTGCGGAGCCATCAGGAGAACTTCTCAGCCCCTGGCCACCAGTGCTCCCTGCCACGGCCCGTCCACACCAGCGTGGCTGGCTTCTCCCAGCCGGCAGGAGAGTCTGCATGTGAGTCCGAGTCTTACGGAATGTCCCGCCCCAAACCCCACCATCCTATTCACCGACCTGCCCCTTCTTGAGGGAGGGGGTTATCCTGGGGTGCACCCTGGGGGTGGGGACCTTGGGGCCACCTTAGGGTCCCGCCCCCTCGCCAGGGCCCAGGACTGAGCACGCACATCTGGGATTCCGGCGTTCCCACGTGCTCGGGGCCTCGAGCTGTGCAACTCCTCAGCCTGGTTCACACGGTTCCTGCAGAGCACAGTGGTTCCTCTGAGCCCGGCTGGGTCCCACGCACCGTCTGTCTCCCCTGCAGGGCCGGCTCCGTGAGCTCGAGATCAGCTCCTGTCGCCTGTGATCCCAGACTCGTCTGAGCCCCTCAGCGAGCTGGCCGCCAGGAGACTCGGCGGCTCCAGGAGGCCGGACCTCTGCCGCCCAGAGCGCCCCTGGGTGCCGTCCCAGGGCTGTGCCGCCGGCCTCTCCTCGGCACCCGGGCACGTTCATTTCGTCCCACTGGGGGCGGCCCCGCCCGGGCACGGACTCGACTCGAGGGTCACTGTGCAGCACCTGGCCCTGCCGTCCCCAGCGGAGCTGCATTTCCTGAGCTCTCAGACTGTTCTCCAGGGCCTCGTGGGCTCCCAGCCGCCTCCCGGCTTCGGTGTGGGGGCTCTCTGGCCGGCTGAGCTCTGAGCTCCCCTGAGCACCCACACCCGCCGGCAGGGTCCCCGGGGGGGGGTTGTCCCGAGCTCGGCGCTGCCCCTCTCCCTGCTGGGCACCAGTGAGGCTGACCCTCCATCGAAGCCCCTGAAGTTGACCGCAGTCTCGCACACAGAGAAGAAAAATCTCTGGATAAAACTGGTTTTGACCCAGCCCCTGCTTCCCCAAAGCCTCTCTGAAAACTGAGGACAAAGGTCTGGTGTTGGGTTCTGGCTGGAGTGTGAGAGGACCGTGGGCTCGGGGAGGTCGGCACAACCAGAGAGGCCCCCATGGGCAGGGGCCCCGAAGGAGGGGGCGGACACTGCTCTTATCTTCAAAGCCAAAGGCCACTCTGAGCATCCACCGGTCCCTGGATCACAGAAGAGCCAGGGGCCGAAGGGCCAGGGGCTCTGCCGGCCCCGAGCGCCAGGGAGCAGGGCACGGAGTCCTGGGGCGCACTCGGGGTGCCGGGCCGCCAGGGAGCCAGGCGGGGCTGCAGCGGTGCCCGAGTCCGTCTGTCCATCGTCTGTCGTCGGCACCATGCTCGTTGCCTCCCACCGGCTGTGCGGGGCTCCCACCCCAGCGGCTGCTGTCCGGGCTCAGGAACACCGCTGGGGAATCTCGGGGTCTCCGGGGGCTCACTTCCGGCTCCAACACGAATGCACATCCTTCAGAAGCCGATGTTTTTGCCCAAATCTGACCCTCAGAGATGCTGTGTTTACTCGTTCCTGGCTCTGTGTGCGTCAGTGGCGCCACGGACTGCGGCGCGTGGACTGTCCACCATCAGGGAGGCTCCTCCGTCCGGTCTCGGCGGCCTCCCCGCCCCGCGGACAGTGGCGATCTCGCACAAGCACGCTCGCGGCTCCGTGGCAAGAGCTCGGCCTCCGGCACGCGGGCACCACGGCCACGCAGCGTGACCAGCGCGCTCCTGCCTTCAGGCTGCATCCGCCCAGGGGCCCCAGGACGGCTCCGTGGGCCGTCTCTGCGCACAGACACCAGGGACACGCCCGCAGAACGCTGCCTTCTCCGACGTCCCGAACAAGAAAAACAGGCGAGCGAGACCTCTCCCAGGTGTGGGAGGGGCGACCTGTGCTTGCGGCTGCCCGAGGAGGGGGCCGGGCTGGGCATCGGGGACCTGCCCTCGGGCGCTGGCCACTGGCAGGGCCCCATGCTCGGCCCCCGCCAGGGCCCCGGCCTCAGGGACGCTGAGCAACACCTCCATCGGGGCAGCAGCAGGCCTCCCTCCCCGGATGGAGGGAGGTGGGGAGCAGGTGCAGGGGCCCTGAGGGGCACCGAGGTCGTGGGTACAGGTGGACGTGGTGCTTGATATCCATGCCCGAGACCCAGTGGCCCCTGAAGAAGGTTCGGGAACCTCCTTTCGGCCTGAGCCCACCACCTCTGCCTCCGGGACCAGAAGAGACATGGGCCCCTTGTTTAGGAGCCTGTCCGGCTCTGCCAGCCCGCTTGGCCAGCTCCCCCTCCCACACCTGCCTCAACAGCGCTCAGGACCCTCCACCCCCATCTCCGCCCAGCCCCGCCTGAGCCCAGATACCCCACTCCACCCACGACTCCCCTCCCAGGACTCGCTCCTCCCGAGCAGCCCCGGGCCCCACACCATCACCTGCAAACCCTCACAGCACCGGGTCTCGTGGACAAGTTTCAGTTCTGAGAATCTGCATCGCCTTCCTCCATCCCGGCTCTGCATCCTCCCTCCACCCTCCTCTCCGCCGGCTCCTGCGGGCTCAGGCTGGTAGCAGACCCCGGGCTCCTTGTAATTAGAACTCACCCCATCTCCTCCTTTCCCCAACTTCCCGGAACACATGACTGTGTGTTCTGGAGCTCCCGACCACGGACGGCAGCTCAGGCAGCGGACGGGGGACAGGCTCGCCTCGCTCCCCCTCCGTGGGGACGCGCGTGGTGTTTTACCAACTTCAGCTTCTTCTGTTGTGATAGATACACAGAATTTTATGCTGCCATTCCAACAGCATCCTCCACTGATTTAATTTATGTTTGAGGGTTCTTTTCACATTAGGGAGCGACAGAATCCCATTCCGGCAATGGGAGTGGGTGGTCCACGGTCCTCCCCGAGGGCATCTCTGTGATTAGAACATGATCTCATCACTAATAAAATCACATCTGAAGATCCGATTGCCACGGGCCATGGCAGTCCGTTCAGGAAAGAGGGACCACAGCATCGAAGCCGAGACAAAACATAAGCCCAAGGAAACGAACAATGTGGTTCAAAAAATAATAAATATTTACAGTTCTTACTCGTCAGGCAGGCTGTGCTGGCAAAACATACTCTCTGGAACTCTCAGACGAGGCCACTGGAAGAGTAGACTCTATGAAAATGACTTTGCACAAAGCAATTTGGTAAGAGAGGCCCAACATTGATAGCCTGTAGGAAACAATCCTACACACAGAGTTCACGTGTCAACATGATCCTCGGGGTGTTATTTAAAATAGCAAATTTGGAGAATACGAGCAATGAATGAAAATGAAGGATTTCTGAACTGACAATGAACTGAATATCATGACCTCATTCAAAATGTTTTCCAAAGGCTGATACAAACACTTTTAAAAAAATGCTTAAAAAGAGAAAACAGTATACAAATTTATAAGTCAGGTTGAGCCTCATAGAATCGACTGTTAAACAAAACGTTTGGTTGAACCATGTTTAATTACATTCAATCCTGGTTATAAGACAAAAATATTTATTATTGGCATCTTAAAATCTATTCTTAGAAAGACTGGAAAAAATGGACCTCACTGATGAAAATAATTCTCTCTTCAGATAGGATTTGGGGTGACTTTCTTTCCCATCGATACTTTTTTTTTGGCGACTCTCTTTTACTGCACAGATGATGGGCCCAGCGCCCTTCTGTGTTATCCGTGGGGTCCCACGTGCCCTGCGAGATCTGAAGAGGTGTCATAGGAACACGGGGCTGCTTGGCTCCCCGAGAAGCACAGAGTCACCACGCGGAGCAGACGGCAGGTGCTCTGGCCTCATCTCCAGGGCTGTGACGGGCTGGCGTGGGAGGGTGTCCGAGCCCTTCAGCGCGTGTCCTGGCCCAAGTGCCTGCTATTGGTCCAGAGAGGCAAAGCCACCTGCGTGCCTGCAGGAAGGGGGGCCTCAGAAGTCAGGGAGCCAGGTGGCCATCTAGCTGCAGGGAGAAGCCCTCCCCCACTGCCCCGTTGGCAGGAAGACACCTGATACCATTTCTTTCTACCGAGAGCCTCACGGTGGACACCTGTCTTGCCACAGAGAGAGGCTGGTATGGCCCGTGGGCAAGCGCATGCGGCCCGTGAGCTCCTCTTTCTAACGGAATCGGGTCCAAACTCCAGGAGGCTCACCTGCGTAGACCACCACAGGGCAAGCCGGCCTCCCCCAGGCCACCCACTGTGGGGAAGCTGACCAAGGGTCCCCCGCAGAGGGACCCCAGGCAAAACAGCAGGTGCAGGGCCTAGAGTCCCCAGAACCAGATCTGGGGCTCTCCAACGGTCATCCTTTCCTGGCCCCTGGGAAAGCCATTCCTACTCCCGAGGGACACGAGGCAGGAGGAAGAAGTTCTCAATAAAACATTCCCAATACGTTTATCTAAATAGGTTAGATCACATGAGTCATCTGTTACTCAATTAGGCCTGCCCCTTCACAGGCTGAGGTTTTTTTGTTTTGTGTGTGTGTGTTTTTAAAAGCTCTATTGTGGTTTCTATAGTAAAACAAAACAAAAAATAAAACCTTCCTTGAACCATCAGACACCTACTACAAAACCACAAACCGAAGGCCCCTTCCCAGTGTGTCATCCCCATGGAATAAACCCAAACCATGGTCTTCCTGGATGCCTGGAACCCCACGGGAGCCAGCTCCATCATTCTGCAAGTACATGAATTTCTGGACGGGAGCACTGAACAAATGCAATAAAAAATCTTATTAATCACTCAGTCCATGAAAAAAGTGACCTTTCTGTGCCTCATTTTTAAGCAACTAGAAATCTTACGGGCTTAGCTATCAAATTCTCTTGAGCATGAATAACTTATAAAATCTGCTGACATATTTTATAAAGTCAAAAAGTCATAAATGGCTGCACTGCTTTATGACATCAGCAGTAAATTTGAATCGATCTTCTCTCTTCAGGAACTGCGTGTGGGCTTCCTCTGAAACCCTCCTCAAAGAGGGGTTCAGCCTTCACCCCAAGACTCTTTTTCCCAGGGGAAACTCAGAGCTCCAGGGTGGGGCTTTAGATTTCTACATTGTTTTTGCTGATTCTCATCCACGTCAGATTCTCAGAGAAGAATCTAAGAATCAAAGAACAACCCACCGCAATGAGGCAAGAATGCACTGAAAATCTCATTATGAAAACTGCTCAACCGAGGCCATTGGGATAAATTCAAGCAGCCACGTAGAGCTGGCTGGCCAGCAGCCTCGGGGAGGAAAGGTGGGCATCTCAGGCTGCCCTGAGCTCCTGTGGGGGTTCGTCTGAGGCTGTGCTGGTGAGCTGGGGCTGGTTGGTTTCCAAAACAAAGAGATGGGCAATGCAGGCATTCCAAAGATGAAATGAATGCTTGCTTCTATTTCTTAAAGGCTCCTAATGCCATCGTGTCTCCTGTTGGCTGATTCCACTGGAACAGACCGGCCAGGTCAATGCATACGCTCAGAATTACATACATTTCTGCACACGGCATGGGCAGAGGACCACCTGCGTGTCCATCAACGCCTACCGAGGGCAGAGGCAAACCGCAGGAGCAGCCATGCCAATGACTCTGCAGGGCACAGGCAGTCTATTTGGGCAATTTTGTGGGGAGAAGACTACACGGTATCACTTCTCGGGGCAAGGCCACAGCCGTGTCCTGCAGCTGCCTGGGGCAACGTGAGTGTGGAGAAAGGGAGAGAGGAAGAGGGGACGGCAGGTGCTCCGCAGACCAGCCCCTGCAACTGCCTTGCAGTTCTAAGTTCACGAGTCTACTATTCCTCCTAGTCCCTCGTGGCCAAAGGCTGGATTTCATTTTTAAGTGAGAAACAAGCTAGAGGGACATGTGCATTAACACTCACGGGGCGCAGGAAGAGAGCTCTCCGATGGGAGACCACCTCCGTCCTACCGGGAATACCTCAGAGCTGGGACGTTCCCAGTTTCCCTGCCCCCCGCCGGGGCCTCCCGCCAGCCCGACTTGGGGGTCCCTGCCCGACCCCCTGCTCTGGGGGGAGTGGGGTCGTCCTGACCCTTGGCCTCGGCGCCCACGGCACCTGCTCCTGGGAGCAGCCAATGCAGAGGCAGCCTGGGGAGGGGGTGCTGCTCACCGCAGAGGGGATTTGCTTGAGTTCCCATGAGTCACTACCATGTTCGCTATCACCACCACCGCACACAGGCTCCCACTATGGCCTCTGCGTTCAGCCTCATTTTGTAAAGAAATGCAACTGGGCTGTTAGAGCTGGAAATAAAAGTCACTGGAAGGGGATTTGATTCTAAATGTTCTTGCCCCTAAATTCAAAGTGAGGTGGAGAAGTCAACTCTGATTAAGATATCCTGATCTCATTAAAACTAGGCGCACTGATCCACGGGTGTGAAAGCCCTCGCTGGGTGCAGGTGAGCCCAGGGGACGCCCCTGGGAATGGGGACCCCGAAAGCTGCCCGGGCTGCAGCAGGAAGCCCCTCAGCCCAGAGGCCTTCTGCACACCGGGTGGTGACCGCCCCTCCTGCCTGTCCCTCGGCGGCCTGCACCTGCCAGCAGGGTGACAGCTGGCAGCACGTCCACGCCCGTCAGGACAAGGCGCAGCGCCTCCTTTTCATGTTGCTTTGGCCTCAAACGACTCAGCCCCTGAATTCCCCTCAGCCCGACTCCATGAACGCGGGGAAGCACCATGCAGTGCCTGGCTTTGGGGACAGCCACCAGCCGCGCTCGGGTCCTTACCCCTCGCTCCAGCAGCATGTCTCGGAAGTGGGTCACCCGCTCCTCCAGCGGCAGCAGTATCTGGGGTGGCGGCGTCCTGCCGTCCTGGCCCCGTCCTTCTGCCTCCTCCGGCCCAGGACTCCCGTGGCCTTCTGTCCTTTAGGGCACAAGACACAGAGAGTTAAACGTGGCCCGGGACCCCCCTGCAGCCTCCCGGGAGCACCCGAGCACCGTGGAAAGCCAGGTGCCGGCAGCCCTGCACCGTGGACGGTTTTTGCTCCTGGATGCAGACGGCTTGGTTGCTTTCGGGGGGCGGCCCTCACCCCACGGGCACCAGCAGGGAGCGAAGGTCGTGGTGGGGGCGTGCGAGGGCCGAGTGGGGTCACCAGAAGGCAGCCAGAGTCACGTCTCACCGCCTAGACCTGGTGTCAAGGACGTAAAGGGCGAGCTTCTCGGTCGGAACGAATCACTGGCGCTCACGTCCGGTTCTGTTTCTGTCGTTTGTTTGGGGGAGACCTTCATTTTGCACAAACGCGGAAAGACACCCCCGGAGAGTACGCCGTCGACACTCTGGGCACAGGAACGCTGTGCCGGGGTCCGACCCGGCAGGGAGATGCCCGTGGCAGCAGCGGGCACCGGGACCCCGCTCCCGGCCGTCTGCGCCGGGGCAGGCGCAGAGCAGGGCCTCTGGACTGTCCCTCGCCAGGCCCGGGGGCCACGACCCAGCACAGGGGGCAGCATCGAGAGCCGGCAGGAGCCAGGGCCAGGGGAGGGGGCGGCAGGGGAGCCAGCCCCCCTTCAGCAGGGAGGTGCCTGGGGGGGGGAAGGCGCCCGCCCTGACTCAGCACCAGCTCGGCGCCCTGCCTTCTGTTCTCTGCCGCCCGACCCAGAGCTCTGTCTCCGCGCTCAGCCCTGCAGCACTGGGGGACCTGCTCCTAACCGCCTCACTGTCGGCCGCTGGCAGATGCTCGGCCACCTGCAGACGCAGGGACTCCGGGGACGTCCTCCTGCCCGCTGACCTGGCCTGCGTGGGGCAGCCGGTCCCCTCGCGGCTCGGGTCCCCTCGTCACAGCCTCTGCTCAGCCCTGAGCCGCACCGTCTACCTACACTGGCCTGGAGAGCTTGGCTCGGACCCCAGAGGGGCTCCTCCCTGCCCAGCCCGGCCCCACACATGCCCGGGGCCGGGTCCCACGGACAGTGACCCCAGCAACGCGGGGGGCAAATCTAGTCTGTCCCTAGACCACCGGCTTTACAGACACTTCCCTTTCCGACGGCACTGCGGTCAGGTGAGGCTGCCCGGTCCCCCTGCCAAGCACCGTGATGCGCCCGCCAGCACCCTATGTTCTTAGGACGTAGAAAGAGCAGAGAACATGCATCGAAAGGGGATGGCACGTCCCCACTTCTCTGCAAAGCCTCGCCGCAGGCAGTAGCGGGTGGAAGGCACTCAGGCCACACACAGCAGGCTTCCTGACACAGGGACAGCACAGTGCCCTCGCCCGGGGTGACGGTGCTCCGGGGGGCGTCTGCTGGCTATCAGCACATGCAGAGGCAGAGACCAGAGATGCGGCTAATGCCCCACGAGGCCCCGCACAGACGCCCACAGAGGATTATCCGCCAGTCCGCAGGATCTGTGCTCTTGGGGAGACGGAGGCAGGCCAGTTCAAGGTCATACCGTCCCTTAACCAAGCTGGTCCCTGCCTCCTGATGCCCGCTTTTGCCAACACCGTCCATCCAGAACCCCGTGGAAATCTGTCAGTTACCAATGTCAGGATGTGCTGAGAATATGCAACGTCCTCTGACACTCACCAGGACGGCGTGTGGATTAATCCAACCTAATACAAAATGTACAAACGAAGAACAACAACAAAAACCTTTGCTCAGCCCATTAGCGAATCTTATTTATAGACCAACTATTTCAGGAGAACTTGCATTCTTTGCTTCTTATGTGATTATGTGGATTTTCAAAAAAAGAAAATCACCAGTGGATTTTCAATTGTGTCCTATTCCAGAGGGTATAATTAGGATTTCTTTGTAATAAATTTTCATTAGTTAAAAATGGAAGCGTGGGAACAAGACCTGTGTAGTTGGGACTTGAAATAAGATTATAACAGGAACGTTACAAGCTCAGCGATGATCATGTAGCATGGCTCACTCAACACAGCATTGTGGTCAGAGCTGCTGGATGGCTTCCAGAATGGGAAGCTCTCAGTTCAATTAGAAATGGTCAAAAGTAAATGCAAACTTGCTAAATATACTTTTAATATTCTCATGGCTGAATGAGTTTAGTACCTTTAACAAAAAGCAAATTCTAATCCTTTGAATAAGACTAGCCACAGCCCAAAGTCCCGAGGAGGAGAGGCAGCGTCCGCAAGGGCACGGCCACCGGGACCCCTCAGCCTCGCCAGCTGTGTGGGGGGGAGGGCCTCTCACCTGGGGACAGTCACACACAGGGCGGACGCCTTGCCAGGCTGGCACCTGTCGGGTCAAGTGAGTAAGTCGAAAGGGGCTTGGTCTCGTCCAGCCTGTCCCCCAGAGCCGGGGTCCCCAAGTCTGGGCCACGGCCCTGGGGTCCCTTCACTCTGGGGAACAGCATGCTCCCTGGCTCCCACCCCCACGTGGGGCAGAGGGGCTCGGCCCCCCGCTCGGCCCCTCGCCTCAGCCCTCCGACCGCTGCTGAACTCGTCCGGCCAAGCCGCCGACAGCACGTGAGCAGGTGTGCGCGGGCGGTCGCCCCGGGGTGCGAGGCCGGGCACGCGGTGTTCCCACTCTGCCCACCTGCACGGGGCAGCGGATGATTGGGGAAAATTCACTAGACTCACACTCAGTGCACCTGGATTCTAGACGCATCTGGCCACGAGTTTCCATTCTTGGGCGACACACGTTCATTAGTTTGTGGCTGAGGGAACCTAGGCCCCCACAGGTCACCTGTCAGATGCGCAGACACACCTCTTCCCACCTCCCGAATCTTCCCGTGAAGAGCAGGGGAGAGGCACAGAGAGATTCACAACGCAGCACCGTTCTCATGACAGGTGCTTACGAGGGAGCATCTTTCTCGGCACTTCTGAGGTCTCCCTCCTCCCTCCCTACAACCCTCCCTCCTCCCTCCCCTCCTTCTCCCATCCCTCCTCCCATCCATCACCTGGCCTCCTCCTGCCTCCTTCCCCCTCTGCCTCCTTCCCCCTCCCATCCCTCCACCTGCTTCTCTCCTCCTCTTCCCCTCCCAACACCATCAGCTGAGAGTCTGCACGGAAATATAAGACATTATCACTGCGGCTCCAACGCAGAGCACAAGAGGGGACGAGATACGGGTGGACTCAGCTGTGATGAACGATCCCATCTCATGTGAGGGAATGCGGGGCTGGGTGGGCACCTGGTTCCAGGGAAGAAACCACACATGGCTATGTGGCCCTCAGTGTGCTTCTGAGCCCCCTGGGGGACAGCCGGCTGCAAATCTTGGCCAAAGTATGGAAACGGTCTGGACCTGGTCTTGTTAAAACACGTGGTTTGGATGAGGGGACCTTGAGATGCCTCCAGGAGGGTCATCCTGGGAGGCAAATGTGATCCTGCTCATTTAGTCCTGTTGAAATCATCACACGTCTTGATTCTGCCACCGACTCATTAGCTCTGCCTCCCAACGTCGCAGCTCCTAAAATCCAGATAAGCAGGCCTCCTGCATCTCCCTCCAACTTGCTCTTAAATCCTTCAGCAGGAAGAGCCAAAGGCAGCGCCTCTGGCCCCTCAGCCCCACCCAGCAGGCGACACTGCGCTCTGCTAGGCTGGCGACAGGCGGGGTGGTCTCCAGGGGGCGGCGGCATCAGTGACCTGGCAGCCCTGGCCTGCCTCCCGCAGTGCCTGTGTCTGCACGCGCCACGGCCACCACCCAGGTCCCCAAGGACGGCCGGCCTGCGGCACCCTCTCCAAGCGGGTTGTGGCGACCGTGTCCCTCTGCCTCCCTGCCCTCGTGTCTGCGTCCCTGGCATTTCGGCTTGACCACCGCTGACCGTAGCCGGAGACCACGGGGGCCACGCTCCGCCTGCCGCGAGGGCCGGCTCGCCGGGTGGTGTGCTGGCAAGGGTAGTCGTGGGATGACAAAGACTGCGTGTGGCCTCTGTCCCTGCTTCCTTTGTGAGTTTCCTGAGCTCGGGGGGGGTGGCGAGTTTCTGAGGAGAGCCTGGCCCACCGGAAGACCCCCACGTGCTCAGAGTGGAACCGTCAGGAAGGGAAGGGGGCTGAGCTTGAGTCCCGTCACATGGCCGGGGATTCAATCCCTCCTGCCCACCTACTGACACTGCGAAAAACTCCAGAGAATGGAGGGCGGCCCGGCTGGGGGGTTTCCTGATGCCCCGGGGGGCACCCCAACTCTACAGGGACAGAGTCTCAGGCGCTCGGGACCCTTCTAGAACTCACCCTTCCTGTTTCTTCCATTTGGCTGTTCCTGAGTTGTGCGCTCTACGATAACCTTACCATAACCTCACGTGCAGCGCTCTCTGGAGTTCTGGGAGTCGTTCTCACAAATCACCAACCCTCAAGGGAGGTTACGAGACCCCTAAATGTATAGCCAAGCCAGACAGAGGTGGGGATGGGCTGAGGACCCCAATTTCTTCTGGTGTCTGAGGTGGACGCAGTTTTGTTTGGACAGGCCACTTTGCCTGCGGGGTCTGCGCTAACTCTGGGTGGTGACAGAGTCGAGCTGTGGGATGTGGGGTGACCATCAGGGAACTGTCCTCAGAGGACAGACGCACCGTCAGGGTTGAGCTGTGGATGCCTTGGAGACACATGAAATGCAGGGGAGCTCCCGGTCCCACTTTCTGACGAGGACAGGCGTCACGGTGTTTAGATGTCTTTCTTCAGCCACAGAACCGTGCCCTTCAGAGCGATTCCCCCAGAATTTGTCTGGATGCAATTAACACGTTTTGTAAGCCTGGCGAAGGTATGGCTCTTCTCGCTGAAGAGTTGTCAAAGGAATTTATGAAACAAGGTTGTTTCAGTAAATGTACTGGCGTTTGGAATCTGCTGCTCTGTGCCACATAAAATTGCTGCGAGCAACACTGCAGGACCCAAGCGTACCTGGAACCCCTTCAGGACTCACAGTAACTGTCTTCTGGATTTTCCTTAACCTCTCCAAGCTCCCTAATCACTACGTAAAAGATGGGAGGGAGGAGGAAGAGGAGGAGCGGGAGGAGAAAGGGAAGAGGGAGAGGAGGTTCGGGAGGCAGGGGAGGAAGAGGCGGAGGAGACGAGGGGGAAGGAAGGGGGAAGAGGGGAGATCTATGTCGGAGGGACGGTGCAGGAGGCAGAGTGTTGGGCATTAATTGTTTGATCTCAACAGACTTGTCTTTGAACTTGGGACTTTCACCCAAATGTACTGTATTTTCAGGAAAATCTCATCATTTCACTGATTTTTTTTTCATCTGTAAAGTTTTAATTAGAGTGCTTGCCACATAAGGTTTTTTGTAAGAATAAAATGAAGTAATATGAACACCTGATATTTGTTGACATTCTGGGCGTAAAACCCTCTCCTCCTACTTGGCCTGTATCACCTCATTCAATCCTTACCACAGCCCTGTAGGGCAGCCATGGTTATCATCCTCATTTTACAGACGGAAAAACTGAGATGATGTGTGTCAAGTACTTAGCACAATGGCTGGTCTATAAATAGTACTGATGATGATAGTGCCGTTGGTAGTGGTGGTGATGGTGGTGGTGGTAATGATGGTGGTGGTGACGGTGGTGATGGTGGTGATGATGGTTATAAATGTTGGTGAGGATAGTGGTGATGATGGTGGTGATGTGATGATGGTGGTATTGATAGTGGTGATGATGGTGGTGATGATGGTGGTGGTGATGATGGTGGTGATGATGGTGATGATGGTTATAAATGTTGGTGAGGATAGTGGTGATGATGGTGGTGATGTGATGATGGTGGTATTGATAGTGGTGATGATGGTGGTGATGATGGTGATGATGGTGGTGGTGGTGATGGTGGTGATGATGGTTATAAATGTTGGTGAGGATAGTGGTGATGATGGTGGTGATGTGATGATGGTAATGATGATTCTTCACTTTCATTGTCTCTGGCAGCCTCTGACCATCCACACCAAACTTCCCAACACCGAGATCCAGCCCTTTGTTTGGCTGGGTGATGCCTTGCCTTTTGTTTGATTTAATGGATGGGGAGGACTTGCTCTTTCTCCTGGCAAAGTAGGCTGGGAATTTATCATCAAAATACTGCTAGCCTATAACTCCAGTGTTAGACACAGTATGAAATTCTGCAGGAATCAAAGTCTCTGTGAATCTCTGCCTTGTACGGCCTCAGACATTCTCTCATGTGGTTGTAACAAATGGCCTTCAGATGAGGCGAACTTTGGAAGGTCTGTATTTTGTAGTTTTTAGCCCTGAGACTGCACCGTGGGAGCTGCATCCGGCCGCTGTCAGAAATCTGGTATATCAGTCAGGGTGGGCTCCGGGTCCCTTGGTGGGGCTGGGGTGCAAGGGCCCTGGCTTGGCCAGCACTGCCCTTCTCCTGTGTGTGGATGGTCGGGATTCAATGCCAATGGTGGCATCAAACAGGATGCCTCCGTAGGAAGGAACACAGCCATGGGCAGATCCTGGATCCAGGAAGGAGCAAGGAGCCATGGAAGCAGGGGCTGTAGCTGCCCCTGCCTGCACGCAGAGGGAAGACTCTGGGATGGACAGGGACACAAGGTCTGCCTGAAGGAGGAGGACTTGGGCTCCGGGCTGGGGTACTCATCCCAGGACCTCACTGCTCCCCTGTGGTCTCACGGATCGCTGACCACCAGGCAAACCTCTGCCTGCCTGCCCAGCCCAGCTTGCCTCACTTCTGGAGTTTTGGCCCAATCCCACCTTCTGGTTCTGATGACACCCTTCCTCAAAGGGCCTGGGGATCACCAAAGACACCAGCTCTGCTGAGGCCAGTAGACCTCTCCATGGGAGTGTGATCACAGTCATCCATCCTGTGCACACGGTTATCGCGTGTCAGTTCTGATCCAGGGCACACGACCTCCTACCACACTGATGGCCTTGCTGGCGAGGCCTTCAGAGGGACGGAAGGGTGTCAGCTTGAGGGCCACCCCTGTGTGCAAAGGCCATGCTTCCTTCCATTCCACCTGCTAGCAGGTGTTTGTTGCTAATGGCTGATGGCCTCCCTCCAGGTGACACTGAGCTCAGACTCTGAGTCTCCAGACACAGGTCGGTTTTGTTGTCAAAAGGGCAGGTGCTGAGTGCGTACCTTTAACAATCCAGCTCTGTAGGTGCCAGGATGTCCTGTCTGCAGTGCTCGTCTTGCATTCCCAGCAGTTAGGGGTCTTCAAGCACCTTGTGGGACCCTGCATTGTCTCCTCATGGGGGAACGCACGTGGTCTCAGAGCCCAGGATGTGTTTTCACACGACGGCAGCACAAGGGACCCAGGCCCGGTCCCGCAGCATCAGGTTCTCCCTGTTCCTCGAGCGAGAGGCTCCTCCTTCTGCTCGACGGGTCATTCGCCAGGTCACCCGGGCTTGAGGAGCCGGCCCAGGGCACATCCTCGGCTTGGGGGACATGGGTGTGGCTCACAGAGGCTCCTGGGTCACCCGTGTGGCCACAGCATCAACAGAACGTGGGGGGGGGGCGCTGTAGGACACGTGTCAGCCCGGTCACCTGCGCCTCAGCACCCAGGCCTCTCAGGCTCTCGAGGACTTGAAACAAAAGCCCACCTCCTGACACAAAAAGCAGAGGCAGAGGGAAGTTCTTAGTCTCCCCCAGTCCTCACGCTGAAGCAGACGGGCTGGGCTGTGAGGGTAACAGAAGGGAAACCCGCAGGCCACGTCTTCACAAGCTCGGGGGAGATGCGTCCCAGGAACTCACTGTGAGGTGCAGCCAGAGCCCAGGCGCCAGCGAGCCCTCGGGGATCAGCGCCTCCGGGAGGCACGTCCCAACACCCGTGGGCCCGGTGAGCCCGAGATAGCCCCGGGTTGAGAGGCAGCCCCGGGCCGTGGCTTCGGAGCGGCCTGATGGAGGGTCCTGCCGACGCTGGAGGGGCCTTCTGGGCTCCAAGCTCAGAGCAGCCACCGTGGCCCGGAGCTTGGAAGGAGAGGTGGCTGGGCCTGGGAACGGAGGGTCGCTCCAGGATAAAACTAGGGGACAAATGCCACGGGCACCTGGAGTGAGGATACGGGAATCACAGACCTGCCAGGGAAAGGGAAGGGCCGGCGCGGGCCAGAGTGCGGGGCCCCGCAGACAGGCTCCAAACACGGAGCGCGTTCCCGCTTCGCGACAAGGACAGGGAGTCCCTGAGCCCAGAGGCCAGGAAGGCCGTCTCGGCCGCCTCCCCGTCACCAGCTCATCTGAGCTCGAGCTGCAGGAGAAGGTCGCTGTCCAGTCCCGCACACATGAGCAGGACAGTGAGGCACAGAATAAAGGCCCCACGGGCAGAGGACAAGAGATCGAAGGGCAGCCGGACTCTGATGAAAATGCTACCCGGCTACCCGGAAAGGAGCGAGCGTTTCAAGGGACACGACAGAGGTCATAAAATCACAGCGCGTCTCAGGATAGACAATTCAGGGGGAGAAGATGATGTTGGATCAAGTGAAGATCTGAGAAGACATTTTAATGGTATAAGAAATTAGGATTAAAGGGGGAAAATTTTTAGAAATGAAGAATACACCAGAAGGTACACAGACATGAACGGTAAACACCACGGATAACACCTGAAGGGGAACAGCCAGGAAGGAGAGGAAAACCCAAAAGAAACCGGGAAAGAGAAAAAAAGGATGTGGAAGCAAGTGGGGCAGAAAGAGCCCCCCGCGTACTGGGAGGGACCCGTGAGGAGGCGCAAGCGTGAAAGGGAACAGAGACTGCGAAGTAGCTCAGGAGACGTCTCCTCGTGGAAAACAGAGGTTCACCCGCATCTTGAAAAGCACAGGTCAGACCCGGGACAGTCCGAGAATCCCCATGAGAGAGACACACGCTCTGACTTCTGACGGCCAGACGCGGTGACTGAAACAGACCGCCGCACATCAACTGCTCCCTGCGGGAATCCACCACGCGTTCAGCACCCGTGGGCGCTGCGGTCAAACCCACATGATGTTGGGAAAGCGAGCTGTGTTTTCCATCCGGACTACGACTCCAGGGAACTAGAAAGTTGTCGAGGACGCTGCTCTGTGTAAAGCGCTCAAACTCGCGGTGCTGTTGACATGGCTGGATGGACCTACCGGAGTTTGCCAGTCCTGAAGGAAGTGATGGTGCCACACCAAGCACCTGCTCACATCCCAGGAAGACAGGTGACCCGAGCTGCGAGGCCACCCGACAGAAGGAGCTCAGGGCTGCTGCGAGGTTCTCTTGTCCAGAGCGGGGGGTGCAGCCCCTCCGCGGGGCTGAGTGCACGAAAGCTGCAGGGCCGAGCTCGTGGACGCACCTGGGGGGCTGCGAGACACGGACTGCGGAGGGGGGCTTCTCTGAGTGGAAAAATGCTGTTTTCTTTCAAAGCAAAAGAAGAAAAGCAGCGTGGGCCAGAAGAGGAGAAAAGTGCAGGTTAATAGACTCAGGAACGAGACCGGCAGGGCGCAGAGCGCAAACCTGATGCGGATCCGGGTCTGAAAATGAAACTGCAAGAGAAAATCAAACAGCAGAGGGAACGTGGACGTCGGGAGGCGATGGGGTCACGTTCAGAATTACTGTTTGCGGCTTGTTCTCAGGTGGGATTACGGTGATCTTTGAAAAATCTTCTATGTTAGTCACGCATCCTGAAATACGGACACACGGGACGTGCAGGAGGTCTGGGGTTTGCTTCGAAATAGTCGGAGTGGGGTGGTAGGACCAGGCGTGCGAGGGGCTGGTGGGGCAGGGGCTGAGCACGAAGGTGCCGGAGGGGTGGATGCGCTGCCCATTGTCTGTTCTGGACGTTGCCACGCTAGAAAGCTGAACACAGGTACGCCGTGACTTCGTGAGTGGGGACATGGGTCATTCTCAAGGTGTCGGGCCCTCCCAGCCACGGTGCCGAAGCTGATGAACCCAGGGCAGCCTGGGCGGTGCCCCCGCACACTCCGACCTTTCAGTTTCGCCAGAAATCGCCGCACCTGGCCCTCTGAGTTGACCTCCCCTGCGTATCCCCTGCACACAACCCTCGTCTTCGGCTTCGCCCCGTCCTGCTGCTCACCCCTCGCCGCGGACCAGCGTCTTCAGGACAGCATGGGCTCTGTGTCCCCCATCGCCACCATCGCTGCCACCGCTCCAGCTGCCCCTCTGTGTCCCCAGCAGAGCGCACCTGCAACAGTCATGTCCGATGGGGCCTCGCTAACTGGTTCATCATCCCAAACTCGTGGCAAATGCATGCTTTCTCATGGTGACAAGAGGAAAGGCTGCCTCAGTCGTCACACATTTATACTCCAAGGGGTGACAGAAGGACCCAAAATGCTTGATCACCAGGCTCGTGCAAAGGGAGGCGAGGTCGCCGCAGAGGGAGCCCCGCACTTGGTCGTGTGCCCCCACGGGCCCACAGTGACACCATCAGAACTTGGGCCAAGCGTCCCCACGCCATGGGTAAGGTGGACGGGACCCCATGGGGACCCTGCAGGAGGCGGGCCACTTTCTGGAAAGGAAGCAGGTGGCGCACGCTGGCGAGTGTCCGTGTGCAGGCCACCACGCACAGGCCCCCTCGCTCGCCCTCGGGCACGCCCACTCAAACGCATCTGGGGACTCTGAAAACCTGTCTCCACTTCAAAAGCTGCAGGGACTTCGGAAATACGCACTGGAATTGCCACTGTCAGCCGGCTTCTGACCATCAGTGGCTCAGTCCTGTGGGACCAACCGCAGCCGCCCCACATCTCAGCCATGGTCGGTGGGACGGAGACCGTCTGGGCGAGGAAGTGCCCCGATTCACTTGAAAGGGGGAGCTCTTAAGTCGGACGTTTGAAGAAGAGGTGGGAACTGAAACTGTCTCCTCAAAGCCAAGAGCATCTCCAGGGACAGTTCAGTGCTCGGCTCCCACAGGGTGCGCGGCGGGCAGCCCTCCGTGCAGGGGACGGTGCCCTAGGCTCCTGGGTAGGACGGGCGCCTGTCTTCCCTCGGCCTGTCCTGGCCGGGACTCGTGGGGGTGGAGGGAGAGAGGACATGTCTCCTCCAGCCCCCTCCCTGTGGGCTCCTCTTCCACCCCCTAGGGACAGCCTGTCCAGAGCACCTTATTTAAGGAGCGTCTGGGGGGCTCCGTCGGTGACATGTCTGCTTCCGGCTCAGGTCATGATCTCAGGGTCCTGGGATCGAGCCCCGTGCTGGGGACCCTGCTCGGTGGGGAGTCCGCGTCTCCCTCTCTCCCTGCTTGTGCGCTCTCTCTGTCTCAAATAAATAAATAAGATTTTTTTTAAAAAATCCTCTTTTTTAAGACTCAACTGACACATGGCTTCTCTGACTGCTTGATATCCACGCAGCCTCGCAGGGAATCCGCAGACAGCTTTCTTGCGGAAGGTGCCACAGACGGGCCTCAGGTCCAGTGGGTGGGGGGGGGGGCTGTGTGACCGCTGATGCCTGGCCCTCCCCTGCAGGACGGGAACTCAGAGAAAAGGACACAGAGAGCCCAGAAGTGGCCAGATGCCCACGGAGGGCCCGGTTCCAGTCCCTGTCCCCAGCCTGGGTGTCACAGCAGCAGAGGGGCCCTGTGCCGAGGGCAGGGGCTGCAGCTCGGTCACGGTCCCTCGTTGGCTGGGGAGCTTCAGCAGAGAGACCACGACTGCAAGTTCAGGGGCCAAGGGCTGGGGGGCAGTGGGACAGGGACAGAGACATTCCTCTCCAACGAGCTGCCCCAGGGTGCCCCCAAGTCAAGGAGGAACAGACCCGCATCGCAGGGCTGGGGTGCTGGCACCGTGTGACACGGGGTTGACACTCCCTCCCAGACCAGAGCTGCCAGAGACAGGAGAGGACATCTACCCAGCCATGGGTCCCCGGCGCCCCACACGGTGGGCAGCTGTTGATGATCCCTCGGCACGTGCCCGGGAGACAGGGTGGTCCATGGGGGAGAGTCGGGGATGGGTTATGATCTGGGGACATGGCTCTGTGTTTGTCCCTTCCTCTGCTCTGTGTGCCTTCCCAGGGCCACGGCCTTTCACGGAGGGCCCAAGGCATGCTCTGCGTGACCATTTGGCAGGAGACGTGTGCCTCACACTGTCCCAGAAAGTTTCCAGCCCATCAGAGATGGAGCCATGGGAGCTCCCAGGAGTGGGCAGTCTGGACCACAGGGTGGGGCCTCGGCCCACGGCGCTGCATACAGCAGGCACTTAGCATTTGATGGATGAGTGAGCCAGAACCTAGCTCCTCTTTGCACTCAGGAGTGTGGCCTCCTGGCCTAGGAATGGACGCCTGCTGGACGGTCCCAGGAGGCTGGGAAGGCCCCAGGGACCCCCGCACACGCTGCATGTGGGCCTGCTCCCGACAGCACGGAGGGACCCCTCGTGGAAGGAGATTCTGCAGCCTCCCCCCCACGCAAAGGAAGACAGAATCATCGTGAACACGCGGGTTCATCTCAGCGTTCACGTGCCTGCTGCCAGCATACGTGGTCCTGGGCCCCGCGCCAGCCCTCCGGGGCCCCTGCTGCGGGACGGTCAGTGCTGAGGCCCAGGTGCCAAGTGCCTTCCAGGAGCAGAGACCCAGGACGGAAAGGTCGAACCAGCGAGGGAACATTCGGCCTGAGGGCTCTGGAGCCAACTTGGACCGGCCCCCCGCAGGCCGGATTTCAGATACATCTCTGAGTGAGTGCCGGCTGCGTGGACACTGCCAAGAGAACTCTGCCGGCCCCCTCAAAGGCCAGGGGCGGCGTCCACGCATCTGTGTGCAGCCCGGCCTGCTGCCCGGGGCTCACTGAGAATGCCGATACCTGGCCTCCCCTTTCAGAAATACGTATGTTTATAATTCTCTTTGATCAGCAAATAAGTGGCAGGGATATCTGTGTTTGGGTTAAAAAAAGACAAATCAAGATCCCATGAACACTGAGGCTTGCATGCTCCATCCCAAAGGCAGCTGTGACCGGGTCGGCGGGGTAGGCCGCCCTGGTGGCCGGGGGCGTGCACTCAGTACTGTTCACGAAACCCCAGGTCTCCGTGCTGAACCCACAGGTCTACCCGAGTCAGGAATTAAACACAGAGAATCACTGAGACGGCAAGTGGGTGTTAACGACTCGTTCTCCACGCACGTCCAAGGGACGACGCATCGTGCTATGTTACGAAGTCCCCGGAGAAGACGTGAGAGTCCCACACTGGGACCCGAAGAAGGCAGGTCATTCTCACTCTAGTCAGATTAAAGGTACACTTTGATAGCAAGCTTACTTTAAAGTCCACCGATTTTCTAGCATTACTTTATGCATTCGAAGAAGCGACGCTCTTGCTTTCTCAGCAGCTGGTTTTTCTGGGACTCTAGAAACCCCGTGTATGGAAGTGAACACAGCTTGCTCCCGCGCTTCTCTGCGGCTGTTGGCCTCTGCTGCCCTCACTCACTGACCATCACCTGCCTTTGCACCAGGGGTCAGCAGCCCCCCCGACCACAGCGAGAGTGCTTCCTTTCTACCTTCCCCAGCGGGCTCTCGCCAGACGTGGGCTCGACGTGGGGGAGGTCCCAGGGGGAGCGCCCTCGAGACCTCCAGACTTGAAATAAAGCTTTTTTTTTTTCTTTGTCTTTTGGATGCTAGTGTTGTTTTTTGGTCTACATGGATTCTCCCAGCCCTAGGCGGCCCCCAAGTGGGGTGCAGAATGCTGGGTGGACAGACCTCAACCCCATGACCCAGCAGACCTGCTTGGAACGTGCACTGGCCCCCGTGGTTTTCCAGAAGAAGAATATTCAGGCCATATTTGGGGGAAGTAGATCAATGACAAGGTACTTCCTGCTGATTCTATGCTTTGTAGGACTCCGGCTCACACTGCATCCGACCCCAAGAAAACACTCCACTTGACATGAAGATTTTATGGTATAAGGTCAACCTAAACACTTATACCCAACGCAGTCCCCAAACTCAAACTACAAAACCTACAAACTTAGAAATAAACACTATCCCAAGCCAAGAGAGTCTTTGGGTCGCCCACACGACAAGAAATCTACCCCAAGGCCATGGGGCCAGTAATCCCTGATGATCCAGGCCCCGTCACGCTCCAGGCTGCCATTACCCAGGAGGACTCTCCCAGCCTATCCGCCGGCCGAGACGGGCGCCTCGGGATGTGGGGCTGAGGCGTGGAAGGGCTAGAGGCCACACGCGTCACGGACAACTTCTCTGGTGTGTTTTGCAGATAATTTCCTTCTGAGTTTTCAACTCAATGCCTCACTTTTGCTAACTCCCTAAAATAGTTCAGTTCAATTATTTGAAATAAATCCTAAGTTCCTAAAATAGACGGCACGTTTGAAAAGCAGGTCTCAACTAAGACAAGCCTGCACGTCGGAAAGTGGAAGAAACTCTGGACACCGCAGAAACACGGGCAGAAGCAATCCGTTTTCCGGTCCCAGGGAAGAGGTAGGACGGCGTGTGAGGAACACATCCATTACATAGTAAACAACCAGCGACTTGAGAGGCACTCACTGAGTTGTTTAAAATACCGTAGTAATCTGAAAGCTTGTCATTGTGACACATTCGTCTTCCCGGGGAATTTCAGGAAAAGTGTCACTTAGACCTGGGTTATTGGCTCAGGGGACTTAGTCCCATGTGTGGAGGGGTGTGCACAATGTATGCGAATTGGGCGAGGGTTCAAGAGGGATGCGGGAGGAGGAGTCACGTCCGCAGGGAGCGTGTGGCTTATTCCCCTTCTCCTCCACGTGGCTGCTAGTGAGCCGCACAGTGAAGACTTCACAGGCTTCTGGATGAGGAAAAATTCTATTATTTATACAAAAATGTGGATCCGCGGGGACTGATTTCAGCCCATCCTCTGGAGGCTGGTTCTCTGACTGCATATGCCAGAACCCGCTAATTAGAAACACACAGAAGCAGTGAGGAGCTTGAGAGGAGCCTGAACGTACGGCCGATAGATAACCTGGGAGACAGACATCGCGGAGCCGACGCTGGTGGGCTGACCGCCCGGGGCCAGCAGCTCTGAGGGAGGGACACGCAGATCCGGCGGGCGGGCGCATTTGGAAAACAGCACGGGGGTGAGGCTTCCGATCACAGCAGGTGGTCTGTGTGAAGGGCTCCGAGATGAATGAGCGGGCCCGGTGGAACATTCTAGATCCCCAGTCCAGCTGCGTCACTAAGCAGAGAGAGCACTTCCTCCCAGGACTCTGGGGGAGAAGGGAGGCGCCCGGACGGTGGGGCCCGCAGCTCGGGATGGACACACAGGTGGAAAGCGGAGCAGCTCTGCCCGCATCTTCTGTGTCTGCTCCGGAGCTGCTGTTTAATCACGGAAATCCCTCAGATGATTAACAGCAAAATTAACGTTCTGACGGTTCTTAAATGCCAGCTGATCAGAATTCGAGGCCAGTCCCCCGGGAAAACGAGGGACATCGGGCCGTGAAGGCAGATGGCCCAGGCACTCTGGAGCCTAGCCAGCCTCTGCGCCCACGTGAGTTCCGCATCGTCGCACAGCTGCCGGAGTTCCACACTTCTCGGAGGGCGTCTTGCGTTCAAGGTTCTGTGTGCATTAATCCAGATGGACCAAGACCGGCTTGGCCAATACCGATGGTCTGAACACAAAGACACGACACTTCACTCCCTTTCCTGGAGCCCTTGTCCCATGGAAGGCACTCGATGTCCACCCTCTGGGTGCATCCAGGTGTCCTCTGATGCCCACGGTGACTTTCTAAAGTGAAGGCGCGAGACTGGGGGGCGGGGTGCCTCTCACTCCAGCACCACCGGGAACCTCAGCCGGGCAACTGCCGCCTGGGTCCCTGTTGTCCCAGGAAGGAGACCCTCTCCCTGCACCGGGACAGCTCCCTGTCTAGGGGAGGGCAGGGCTCACCCACCCCTCAACTGTTTCTGGAAAGTTCTGTGGTGTCTGTTTGTTATCCATTAAAATTACAATATACCCAGGAAGTGGTTAGCGGAATGATTCTTTGAGGGGGTGTGCGGTTAGGAAAGCATCGAAATGAAGGGACCTGAAGCCATTCAGGGAGACGCTGCAGGTCCGTGCCTCCCACCTCATCCGTCTGTCGCAGGGGGAGTGCCATCCCGACTGGGGGTCAGGCTCCAGGGCCCACTGCCTGGCACCTGCTCTCTCCCTCCCTCGCTCCCGCCGTCCGCTGCCAGGAAGCCCCCTTGGCAGGGCTGAGGAGCCCAGGACGGATTTTCCTCCCTTCCTGTGGACAGGTGTCCCTTCTAAGAAACGATTTTTGGGGGGTAGAAATAATATTGAAACTCTATTTTTAAGACTTTACACAACATGAGCCTAAAGAATAATTGGGGACAAGGAGCGCCGGGCTGGCTCAGTCGGTGGCACGCACCACTCCTGATCTCGGGGTTGAGAGTTGGAGCCCCACGTGGGGCAGAGAGATGACTTAAAAATAAAATCCTTAAAATGATTTAAAAATAAAAAAATTAGAAAAAACAAAGAATAATCAGGAGCATAAAAATGGTGACCACATAATGGTTCTAACCAGAAATCATTATAAACCAGCGATGTGAGGTCTGTTTTTCTCAGATACACAGGATACGATTTTTCTTTACGATGATCACACTTTCTATTTGTGATGCTATTTAGACAAACACAAGTTTTTACAAGTTGGCGCAGGAATCCTGGCCGACGCCGTCCCCCGGCTTCCACGCCATACAGCCCGCTGACCCACCACCTGCTGTGGCCCGTCATGGCGGCCTTCCCGACCCCGTGTCTGCTGTGGACAGAGTCCTGTCAACCCCCCAACTTCCAGAACGACTTCCCATGTGAGGCCCTAGTCTACTGAGCAGAGCGGGGCTGGGCTCCGGCAGCTCCTACCTCCGGAATGTGCTCCAGGCTCTCAGACACACTTTTTTTTAAAGTTTTATTTATTTAATTGAGAGGGAGCACATGTGTGCGAGCGGGGGAGGGGCAGAGGGATGGTGAGAGTCTCAAGCAGATGCCCTGCTGAGTGTGGAGCCCGACTGGGGCTCCTTATCACAACCCTGAGACCACGACCCTGAGATCGTGACCCTGAGATCATGACCTTGAGATCACGGCCCTGAAATCACACCCTGAAATCACACCCTGAGATCGTGACCCTGAGATCACGACCTTGAGATCACGCCCTGAGATCACAACCCTGAGATCACGACCCTGAAATCACACCCTGAGATCGTGACCCTGAGATCACGACCCTGAGATCACAACCCTGACATCACACCCTGAGATCATGACCCTGAGATCACGACTTTGAGATCATGCCCTGAGATCATGATCCTGAGATCGTGACCCTGAGCCAAAACCAGGAGTTGGACACTTGACCTATCGCGCCACCCAGGTGCCCACATACCCAGAGAACTGACGCCCCTGACATGGACACGTGGCCGTGTTGCAGGCCTAGGCCGCCCGTGAGAGGACCGACACGTGGGCGACGGGTCACGGCAGAGTGTGCCTGCTGGGCCGCGGGGAGGGCCGGGCTCTGGCCAGACATCAGGCACCACCGGCCCTCAGGAAGTGACCCATGACTCTCTTTTCACGATGGTCTTTTAGCTTCCCCAGCTTCCCTGCCAGTGACCGTGGCCCAGCAACCCCGCCATGCCTTCTGTCCCCTTTCCGGGAGTGTAGACACACGGACGCTGAATTTCCCCGCTTTGTGTGGGACTCAGGAGGAAAGGAGCCACAGACGGGGGCCTGCAGGAGGGGCTGACAGCGGGTCTCCGGGCCATGGGTGCTGCCGCCACAGCCAGAGGGTGACGTGCGTGGAGAGCTGCCCACGCACGGAGTGTGACTGTGGTCACGCAGCCTCCACCCCCCACCTGTCACCTCAAGCTGCCATTGGGGGCCCCTGCAATCTCGTGCAGACCAGAAACCTGAGGTCAGGGGTGAATGACCTTGCCCGACATCACTAAGCAAGCAGAAGGCACCCAAGTCCAACCCAAGAGCTGCCAGACACACAAACTCAAGCTCTCAACCAAAACACGGCACCCATGGCCCCAGCCGGGTCCATACGTGTCTGCAGGGCTCCGGAGGCCGGGCCGGGCCGGACACATGGGCCTGGGGAGGGCTGGCGCCGGCCACACACTGTCCAGTGGTCACGGTGCCTGGAGCCACCACGACACCTGCCCACTAAGGCAGAGGCGCCCAGCGTAGCCCCTGAAACGGGACCCGAGAACATCCACCCTCTGCTTACTGGTTAGACCTGCTCTTGGCTCAGTCACGAGGGTCAGAACGACACCTTTGCTTTCTTTCTACACTGCCTCATTGTCTGCGAAGGAAAGACGTGGGAGCAGAAGGCCTTGTCACCTACCGGTTCCTCTTGGTCCTCAGGTTCCGGTCTCCCCTGCCGTCCTCAGACCGTGACCCGTCGCCGTGGTCGGCTGGAAGAGAACCAGGTTAATGAGGTTGGAGTGTCCACTCCCATCACGCTGGCAAAGCCCGACACGCTCCCTTTCAAACACACTCATCTGGGAACGAGGGACACAGACGCCGACCCCTGGAAGCAGCCTTCTCCTGTGTCCCTTGTATGCCGGAGGAGCCCTTCTGTGTCATGTGTGCCTTCACGTTCTCGTGAGCGGACCAAGAGACCCCGGTCCCCTCCTCTGTCTGCCGCCGGGAAGCGTCCCCCCACCTCCGCATGCAGTACGCACGTCACTCTGGACCGTGTGTCTACTTCCCAAACCCAAACTGACTGTGAAGACAGTCCCCGACTTCCATCCCGAGGGGCCTGCCCTTGTAAATATTTGATGAGCTCTTGGAATGGAAAAGTGAAAAGGGGCTTCAGCATTTCCTATTTGTCTCCAAAAGGGAGAGAGGAAAAAGGAGGCTCCGCCCCGCCCGGTTCTAGAGCGTTCTTACTTCGATCCTAACACACGAAGGAGTCCACACACTCCCTGGCATCACAGTGCTTTCGCGCCCTGCTTCTCGCTCATTATCCATCCCGCCCGGGAGACCACTTTCCTGTGCTCCTGTCCCTGGTGTGCAGAGGTGCGGAGGGCCGGGCTCTGTGGAGCACCCGCAGGTCCCCGCGACCCCCCGACCACCGCCTCAGAGAGCGCCCTGTTTGCAGCCCAGCGAAGCCTCCGATCCCGTCTAGTCCCAGGTGGCTTTCAGTGCTCAGCATGGGGTTGGCAGCAAAGAGGAGAGAGTCGGGTTCTGGAGCCCGCGGCTGTCCCAGCCCACCCCGCGTCCCACCCGTGGCCACCCACACCACGCCGCGTGCGCTCCACCGTCCCAGGACGCAGGAGGACCCGAACGGGACCGAGAACTGGCCCCGGGCCCGTCCGCCACGCGCCCTCGGCCAGGCTGGCTGGACAGTGCCCCCCGGAAGTGCTGGCCCGGGAAGGCGGCCTCGGGGACACGGACCTGTCCACATGAACGCGGGTGGAGAGGGTTCCCTGTAGGACACGCTGTGCATGCTGGGGGGCGGGCGGGCATTCGGGACGGCAGCTCGGGGGAGCCTGGCATCGGTAGTGGCCCCTTCAGGGCGCCGGACGCACGCATGACACTCGGGCCGCTCTGGGCGCTGGAGAGAGGCTGCTTAGCAGGTGCCAGGACAGCGGGGGCAGGTCCCAGTGTGACACCAAAACTGTCTCCAGAAGTTGCCAAACACCCCTCCAGGGGACAGAAGCTCCCTCCTCACTGAGGACCAGAGGAAAGAACACCTGGGAGAACTGAGCTCACGTGGGGCCAGGTTCCCCGCCTCCGCACTCCACGCGCCCTTTTCACTGGGCCCCTCTGGACGCCGGCCATCAGTCCCCCCCAGGCAGCTAAGCCCCGCAGCCCAGGAGGCCCGCTCACCTCCCGGCTCCGCCCAGCTCTCCCCTCCGGGCCCCTCTGCCTCACGGGCCCACAGGCACCCCAGCCCCGCACGTTCAGCCTGGGCCGCCCTCACGCCCATCGTTCCCTGCCCCGGGCTCCAGGCCCACCGGCAGCCCTGCACACGCGATGCCAGGCCCGGATGCCGGTCCCTCTGCGCCTGCACGCGCTGGCCTCCCACACGGGCTCCGCCTCGGACCTGACGCCTCCGCCCAGCGCCCTGCAGACAGCTCTCTGCACTTGCTAAAATCCACGACATTTGCAACAGACAAATCATTCCTATAGAAGTTGCCTGTCCTGTTGCCCTTTTAGACTGGCGTTTCTGAGACAACGGGAAGAAGAGGCGCCTTGGTTCCTTCCAAGACACAGAACAGAGAAAGACCCCCAGGACTGTGGCCGCCCTTGGCAAATAGAGGGGCAAGGTGGGGTGCTCTCCGCTTGGGCAAGCACCCCCAGGGGCCTCTCCTCCCATAGCTGGGTCAGAACTGGCCCACGGTGGGGGGCGGGGCCAGCAGACCCGTGGGCGTGGTCCTGGGTGTCGCGACAGGATGCCAAGCAGCGGGCTCCCTCACTTTTCGGGGGTGTCTCCCTGCACCTACAGCCATGTCTCCGATTCTCTGGACACCTACCAGGACCAGATGTGCAACAATTCAATTCGATTCTGACACGAACAGCCTGGAGACGGTGCTGGGCCTCCCCACTTTGACCGACCGGCTGGAAATCAGGCTAGAGCAGCCCACACAGCACGGGGCACACTTTGCTTCCCCGCTCCGAACTGTTATTGGGCAGCTGGTGTCCTGCCACGTGGACTTCCTTCCCGCCCTTCCGCTCTGCTCCCCCCCCACCCGCTCCCTCCCCCGCCAGCCCCAGGGCAGGTGGCAGAGGTGGGTGCCCTGTCAGCCTGCACTAGGGGACAGGAGGGAATTGGAGCCGGGAGATCAGGACCCTGCACTGTGGCCCCACTGACCCCCACTAGCTGGGGGCTTCCTGACACCCAAATCGGTCTCTGAGTTCTTTGCTCGTCTGCAGGTCATATTCAGTGTGCGAAAAGGTGCAGAACGACAGGGTCAGGCCTGAGCTCAGCTGGCAGTGCTGCAGGCGGCCCAGAAAGGGCGCAGGACCCTTGGGAGGGGTTGCTGGGCGAGGGGGCCAGCGGGAACCAGGGCTCAGTCACCCCGAGGGACGACCCTCCCGGTCACGGGAAGAGCTGCACTGACGACGCTCGCCAGCCCCCCCGGGGTTCACCATGAACTTGCCTAGGCTCCGGCCCCCTCCCTGAGTCCCCACAAGACACAGGGGCTCCCGGGTGGGTCTCCCTCCCTGCGTCCTGGGGTGCAGAGAGGCTCCGCCTCAGCAAGTCCCCTGGCCGCTGGTCTGGGGCCTCCCGTTTCCCGTCTACCCACGGCCTCTCCTCCTGCCCCACGACACGGCTGTCACTGCCTGTCACCGCCTGTGGGTCATCTGCTCGTGGTTGGGCCCGGGGTCCCGCCCGGGGCTGGTGCGTCCAGCGCCCAGGTACACAGTGACGGGTTTGGAAGGGAACGGCTGTCCTGCCCTCCGCTCCCTCCCTCCCTCCCGGTCCGCGGCGGAGGGGACAGCCTGAAGCCTCACGTGCTGGGGGAGACTCTGGGAAGTGCTGTCCCGGCCTCTCCTGTCCCACCGCCGCACGCGGCCCAAAGGCGCAGACGGGCCGCAGCCCGGGGACAGGCGCTCCCCCAGTGGCGCCTCCGAAACCCGGAGGAGCCTGCCGTCCGGCCACCGGGCTGCACGGGGCAGGGCTGAGTGTCACGGGGCCTCACGGCGACCCTGCAGGGCCCCGGCGCCTGGCCTGTTCCTGCCACCCGGCCGCCTGGCAGCCTCTGCTGCAGTTCAGCAGGCGCCCTGGCCGCGGCTTCCGGGCCGGGTGGCCGTCTCCACTGCTCTGCCGTGTCCACTCCTGCATCGGTCACCGGGCCCAGAGGGGGCACAGGCCAGGGGCCGGCGGGTGTTGGCGGGTGTGGGATGCAGGTCCCTCGTGAAGGTCAGGGTCCTTCCCAAACAGCCGGGCCGGGGACACTGTGCCTGGGGGGGGGGGGCTTTCCTCAACCTGACCCTTGGGACCGGGGACGCCCACCCTCAGGCTGTGGCGGACAGTCGCAGGGGCGTCGTCAGCTGAGCCCGGACACCTGGTCCCCCTGCAGCTCCGAGACCGTCTCCCGGCAAACACAGCTCGGGAAAGCCAGCCTCTCACAAGTCACAGCTGTGTTTACTCACAGGGATGGGTTTATGTCCCACTTGCAAAATGAACATTATTACCAATGCACACTGGTCTCGAACACAAATGACCGGAATGTTTACAGAGGAACGGAAGCCAAGTGACGTCGGAGCCCCCTCTGCGGCGGGTCGGGGACAAAGCTGCTGGGAGGGCAAGGCTGCCTGCACCTGGCCGTGGGCGTGTCGGGCACAGGGAGCCAACACTTTCCAGAAGCACGTTCTTACCACAGGCTCGTGGCTCGTAAGAAGCCCGGCAAGGCTGTCCCTCCTCAGATGCGGAGCCTGACCCACCGGCGTGTACATCCTGTCCCAACCCCACACACTTGAGAGAAACGGGACCTTGGACAAGTTAATTAATCCATCTCCTTGAACTCCCTCATCTGTAAAATGGGTATAAAGCCGGTGGGCTATAGAATGAGGGACCCCAGATGGCCATGCCCAGTCCCTGTACCCGTGAATGTATTAGGTTCTGGGCCAAAGGGGGATCGAGGCGGCTAAGCAGCTGACCTGGGGATGGGAGGGCATCCCGGGCCATCCAGGGGAGCCCAGTCCAATCATCAGGACCCTTCCAAGGGGAGGGGAAGGCAGGAGGGTCGCCAGAAAGATTTGAGGACGCTGTCCTGCTGCCCCTGGGGGTGGGAGGAAGGGGCCTGGAGCGGCAGAAACCAGGCGGCCAAGAAACTTGGCTCCGCCACCCCCCCTGGGCCTCACTCAGCCTAACACACTGGCGTGGGGCTAAGCCACCGAGTCTGTGCTAAGGCAGGTCACACAGGTGGCTCCCACCTCGTGAGGGTGTGCTGAGGGTAGGTGACCGGGCTCCGTGCCCCCGGGCTCCCTGCAGAGTCCCCTCCCCTCTCCCAGCTCTGCAGGACTGAAGGCCAGCCCGAGCCCCTGCTTCCCGGGTCCCTTTCGCTCAGTGGGTGTTTACTCCGAACCACCAGCAGAGCTACTAGACCCATAAAAAATCCGGATGCACGCAACATAGTTAGGAAATAATTCAGGCCTTTGTCTGAGTCCCTCAGCAGCGCTCATGGAATGAAAATGGGGACTTTTCCCTTCTCTGTTGAGTGATGAGTGGCTTAGCACGTCTGGCAGTTCTGTGTCCGGTTCCACGAGGCATCTCACGGCATTAGCTCCACACTGTGCCTCATGTCCCCAGCACCCAGACACACGTCTAGAGCCGAGTGCAGGCGGGCAGCAGCTCCTGGGTGGAATTCATCTCATCTGAGAAATGAAACTAACTGGTATCAACTGGAATGCTTAATTGTTCTATTTCAGACTAGAAACAGGTATTAATATATTCAAATCCATAACGACTCAGAGTCGAACAAAATGTGAAAAACAAAATTCTCCACCAAGAACAATCTCCCCTAGAGCCAGTTCTCATAATAATTAGGGTCAAATCATTCGATGAGTCATGATGGATGAACAGCCAGGGAAAAATGTCACTTGCCGATGGCTGGAGGGCATCAACTCTGCCCACTGCTCGCTAATGAACCCTCCAGAAACACCTCCTGCCCTAATTGTCTTGCTGCAAACAAAACAATTCGGGTGGGTGGACCTTAGAAAGTCCGAAATTATTCATGGAGATGTCAGTTCTACCCTGCAACAAGGAGTTGAGAATTAAAGTCATTTGTCTTTAAGATTCTGATTTAAAAAAGACACTCCTTTAAGAAAATCTCTTTTTTTGTAAGAAGAAGCAAGGTTAAAACTTGTTTCGTAATACATGTGATGTTATTAATACTATCTACCTAGCTGGAGTAGTTAGGGCCGCTGTAATAAGTTAATGGAAGACAAGTATCTCGATATAGCAAATATCAATTGACCAGATATTTCTGGTCGTGTTTGTGTTTGTTAGACTTCAGGCTCACTACTCTACTTTTTCTAAGTAGAAAGTGAGTGAAATGGACGGCTGATCTGTGACCCGGGTAATTTAGATCCTGCTGTTACATTAATTAAACAAGGAGGCCATTAGGCTGACAGGGCTCTGATGCCTTGGAGGGCTACTTAAGCAAACCGAAAGCTAAGCCCATAAATGTCTCAGGTTGGGGGATCAATCAAGACGCTGAGGACGGCCAGGCACAGACAGCCAAGGAGGCTCGGAGCTACGGCCAACCCCACCTTCTCTGTCTCTCTCTCCCCGGGCTCCCATCAGCGCCACCAACCGTGTCTGATGTGGCGCTGCCCCACTGGAATGGGACTTCTGCACAAAAAAACTCTTCGAATGTTTCACATACCTCAGTGTATCCTGCACCCTGTCCTCTGCTAGCCGTCCTCACCAGCCCTGATGCGGCAGGTGACGCGGGGGCAGTTGTGCGGACACCTCTGTCTCTCCTAGACCTGGCTTCACGGGGCCCAAGGGACAGAAGCCGCAGGGCAGCCCACGCACCAACTCAATGAGTTCCTTTCTCGTGCCTGCCAATACTTGGGGGAGAAAAAGTGGGAAGGAAGGGAGGGAGGGAGGGAGGAGAGAAGGAAGGAGGGAGGGAAGGAAGGGTGAGCATCCAATTATCTACGATTCAAGCTAAGGAAACTGCCTGCATTATTTGTCTTTGACCAACCAAATTAGATCACAGCTCTAGTAACTGCACCTCGACCTGTCTCATGGGTTTGGGGCTCCCGTGAGGCCCCGAGACGCGCAGTATTCTGCTGTCCGTGAGGTGGGGCCTTGGGAGATGGTTTTCTATGAGGATTCGTTTTCAAACCTTTCAACAAAACATCCCTTTTAAAAATGGACACCACTCAATCAAAGGAGAAAACAAAATCACAAACCCAAGGCTTATTGTCCCTGAGTGCAGCTACATTTTTACAGATGCAATTAAATATGCACCCCAGACCCTTCTTATCACAGCGTGGGCTGACTCAGACTCTCTGGGGAACGTTCTGGTCATCCTAGGTGAGATAAGCGTACGAAACCTCCCTCGCTCCATCTCAGCAGACCGGCACCATTGGAAGAGCACCATTTTCCAGGTTCCTGGCAAGGTTAAAATGTCTAGAAAGCTTTCAAAACACCATTTCCTAAAGTTCCAGTTAAATGCCTCTGCCTTTGACTAAAAACGTGGGTAGATGTCATGCGTTGGCCCTCGATCGTGAGAATAAAAAACATCACTGCAAACTCAATAAAACACCCCATAAAAATAAAACAAAACCCTCCTTCAAGGGGTCAAGATCCAGTTTCCTGGCCTCTCAGCCACGTGGGCGCCTCTCAGGCTGGGAGGGCACTCCTGACTCTGAGTGTCCTCGGCGGAGCCAACGCTCTTTTAACCCACGTGCTTGGGGACCGGGGCTTTCCCAACACCGCAGCTAATAAAAATATATTTATTAGTGTTTCCCAACACTAATAAAAATATATCGCATCTCATCGGAAAGGATCCTTGCTGCAAAGGCTAACCGTTCGTTCCCTGACTCCGGGGAGACAGGATTTCCACGGGTGTCTGCAGACAGAGCTGCCTCTCCGCCAAGCCCGCCCCCTCCAGCAGGGATGCATCCTTCCCCGCACACCTGCCTCTCCCTTGAATCTAAGCACCCTTGGAATTAACTGCGGCCAGACCCCTTCAAAGCTCCGACACGAATGCGTGAGATAGAAGGAAACACACTCCTGTCTGTGTGCACGCGGTCTCCCAAGTGGAGCTCACGAACCATTTGGAATAAAAATCACACGTCGGCTAATGACCATGGGGGCAAAGCTTCAAGAAGCTGACGGACTGAAAAAGCCTTCTCTGAGTTAACGACGAAACTCAGTCTTCTCTGAGTCAACGACTTCACAGAAGGTGGAAAGAAAGCCCCAACCAGCCCCCTGGAAGAAAATGTCTTCAGAAGAAAGCGCCATAAAACCTCAGTGACTAAGTGCTCAAACAGTGAACACGGTTCTTTAGCAATCACTTCCGGCCCAGCCAGGAAAGCCCCACGCGCCCCTCCCGCGGGTCAGGAATCTGCGGTTCACGCGCGTGGGGCGCGGATGCGAATCGCCCAGTTAATTACGTGTTGGCGCCTCCAGCTTGCGCTTGTGGGGCGGGTCCTCGATGATCCGGTTGAGGTCCCCACGGTTTCTCAGGTCCAGGGGCTTCTCCCACACGGACAGCTGCATCGTCGGGTTGAAGAAGAAAACCCGGTCGTCGCCCGTCCAGACCACACACCTGTTTGAGTGGAAAACTCGCCTCAGTTCCCCGAGAAGACATCTCATTCAGAAATCAGTGGCATGCGACCTAACCCCAAAACCCTTGGAGCCTGAAATCCACACGTTGGCCAAGGTCCCGTATGTCACGTCTAAATCCCAGTGGCCATGTCTGGCTTTCTGGGGGACTCCACAGAGCTTCTCCTACTGTCCCAGTTGATTAACGGGTAGGTGTTCTCCCGACTGTCCTTTTCCCAGGTGAGGACAGCGGAGGTGAGCAAAGCGGGCAGCTCGACACGGGCCCTGGGGGTCCCGGCACGCCAGCTGCCCCCGTGTGACCCTGCGTTCTGGGGACCTCTGGCCGCCCACCCGGGGACCGCACCACTTGGAGAGGGCTTCCTGGGAAACGGTCCTGATTCCCGGGACTTGGAGGGGCTCTCCTGACTCTGAGATGTTCAACAGGCCTCTGTGACTGGCAGCTCTGGCCCGCAGTCTCCGGTTTGTTTCTAGAAGAACAAGGAATTAAGCTTTGTGTTTTCATAAATAGGAATCTAAAATCTCCAAACAGAACAATAGGCCATTTGAAGTCTTCATCTCTGAGGAACGTCATCAGAGAGGGGAACAGATCAAAAAGAAGTGAAGAAAAGAGAAAGAAAGGCCAGGATCTGTTCCTTAGGGCGTGAGCAGGCCTGTAAGGCTCTGTGCACAGGAACCTGGCTCCAGGTGCAGTGTCCCAAAGAACGCGGCTACGCAAGGCCGCCGGCCCGGCCTCTGGCTCTGTCCCCAGGGTGGGCCCGGGATGGGGCAGAGACCCGGCGCCAAGGCCCGCTGCTGGTCTGGGCTCCCGGAAGTTTCCCTGGGGCAAGTGCTCCCCTGTCTCGGGCCCCAGCTTCCCACAGCAGACTCCTGGAGGCCTGCACCCCCAGGGTCCCGGAATCCAGATGCTGTGGGACTGGGCGCGGAAGCCCACGTGTGCTGAGACCCTCTGGCTGTTGATTTTCCTCTAACGGGGACCTCTGACTGACGAGGAGCCGCCTCCGGGCCCTGCCTTCGCCCCTGATCACAGGCTGCTCCCGTGCCCAGCTGGCCGTGTGGGGCTGTGTGTCATCAGGGTGGAGCAAGCCAGCACCAGACACTGTGCTCTGCACAGAGGACACCCCTCTAACCTGACTCTGTGTCCTCGCCCAGCTAGACACTGCCCATGGGCCATGCAGAGGGCTCGGGGGCTGAACCCCACGTTCATGGTGTCTGACGGCTCCTGGCTGGAGTGGAATATTCCAAAGCATCCCTGGCTCCCCGCTTTCCTGTCGGCCCCTCGACATAGCGTCTCCCGGGAGCCCCGACCTGACCTGATGGGGTAGACAATGACTTCCGCCAAGCCTGCTACAGCTAACAGACCTCATGGGCATGTGGCACCTGGCGACCCGGGCACCCTGACCTCATGGGCATGTGGCACCTGGCGACCCGGGCACCCTGACCTCACGGGCACTGCAGCCCCTGGCACCCTGACTTCATGGGCATCACAGCCCCTGGCGACCCGGGCCCCTGGCGTCACTGCCCCCTCAGCAGTCCCAGAGCCCCGCCCCAGCACTGACTGGCCTGCTCCCTCCTCTAGAGCCCTCGAGGGGGAGAGCACCCAGCTGGGAGTCCAGGGGCCCAGAGACCCAGAGACCCTGTGGTGCAGCCCGGCCTCCGCATCAGCCCTGCCCCAGCCTACAGAGTCACGGTGGCAGCGTCCTCATTGTTAAAAGGCTGATGGACGAAGGTCTAGTCCCCGATGGTTTCTTAAATCCTTCCCAGGTTCTATTTCACTTTCTGTTCTTTCCTCTTCATTCTCCAGCTCGGGGCCAGGCTCCCAGTCACGGGCCTATTGCCCCCCCGCCCCCCGAGCCGCCTCACAGACAGGGGCACCCATGCCTGGCTCCCGCACTCGGCAGCCCTGGGCTCCCGGCCGCACGTTGTTCGTTGTGCTCAGCCTGGCCCGCCCTCACCCTGAGCCTGTGCCTCCCCCAGGGCCGTCTGCAGCTCTAACTGCCTGACTTGGGGTGAAGAGTGGGTGCAGTCCCCGGTCCAGGGTCCCCAGGCTCGGCCGCGGCTGCCTCACCCATTTGCCTGCTCCCCTCTGCCTGGAAATCACTCCTTCGTTAACGCCCAGGCTTCCAGATCCCTCCTGCTGCTCCTTCTGGGACACGGAGCAGGACAAACCCAAAGGGGAGGAAGGACTACGTGCTCCAGGAGGCTTTCCAACAGGTGAGCATCAGCTGGCGTCTGTCCCAGGGACACCTGCCTCCACCTGCGCCCATGGCTTCCCTCTTCCCTAGAAGACCTGTCCTTCGGGTTTTCAAAACCAAGACCTGATCCCACCAAATATGGCAGGGCCATCGCTACGGTCGCTCAAGGACCCAGCCAACAACGTGAGACAGTCGTTGAGAAGGGGCAGTTAAGTGGGCTCTGTGGAGGTGACACAGTCCTGGAGCCAGTTCTTCCCACAAGCAGCTGGGTTGTTTCAGGGGAGAAGCCTTGGAAATGCAGGTGCCCGTGGCTTGGAGCGGTGTCTGGCTGGCTGTGGGCATGGGGAGAGGGCAGAGTTGGCTCTGGGCCAACGTCCATGAGGGGCCCAGCCTCAGATCACCTCCAGGCCCTCCCACCTGCTCTGGGAGGCCGTCCTACCCACAGAGCACCTGGCCTCCTAGGGGGCCGACTGTAAGTCACTGGTTTCGCTAAGACCCAGGCGGCTGCTGGGTCCTGAGGAAGGTCTGTCGGCAGCGGGGAGGGGACTCGAGAATGAGGAGCTGAAGACGAGAGGAGACAGCTGCTCCTGGTCGGGCAGTCCACGTCCTGTGCGCTGTCCTGGGCTCAAGAGTGATGGGGCTTCAACTCTGGGCGCGAGGCGGCCACTTACCGGTCTCGCGTTAACCTGACACTCTGCTGCTGGGAGCCCCGTGGGTCTGGGCAGGGCCTGAGTGCACTCTTGGGTGCCTCTGGGCAGTAAGTCTGTCCAGGAGGCGCACGGTCGGGTGGGTCTAGGTGGATGGGCTTGGGCACCCGTGTCTGGACTAGACGGCGCATCAGTTGGCTGCAAGCAGGGGTCTGGACGGGAGGCCTGGACAGAAGGGTCTGGCCAGCAGGGAATTAGGACTCTGCTAAAGCAGCCCCCAGTGCCACGCCGACTGGTATGAGAGGGGCCCCCAGGGTCCTCCAGTGGAGGGATGGAGCCGGGGGCTGCCCAGTGGGACCAAGCTCCAGCAGGGCCTGTGGGACCCACCTGAGTTCCTCCCAGGGTCTTGGCTTCCAAAGAAAACCAGGTATCACGTCAGCACAGACCAGAGCAGCCGGGGAAGCAGCCGGTGGAGCACCAGGCACCACCACTGAGGGCTGCCCGCCCGCTGACCCGGGTCCTCCCCGCTGCCACCTCCCCTGTCCCCAGTGCAACCCGAGTCCTCCACACTCGGAAACACGGCAAGGCCCACATCTTCTGCCCCGGGTGGACGCGGCTCATTCTAGCAGTAACTTCCCGAGGGACTGTGCCCCCAGTCCCACGCACAAGCGCTGTGCCCTTAACTCTAGGAGCAGACTTCACATCCGGGGACATGTTTGGTACAATTCTCCCCAGACCCTGGGTCAGTCTGCTGTTTCGGGGACACACTGACTCTGTAAGCTCCCAGAGCTGAGTCCAGGGACACCCCCCTAGCATCCGAATCACCGGAAGAGCCAGCACCCAAAACCACCCTAAAAGTGTAGGCGATAATCGCCACCGCAACTCCAGCACTGAGCTTCCAGAGAAGGGGAGAGAGGAGCTAATTAGGCACTTAGCGGGGAGCATTACCAGGGAAAAAGCCGGGCGACGACAATTAACATGGCACACGTTTCTATCCAGGCTACACAGAACCCAGTTCCGGTGCCATGGGGACACGTGTGGACTGGAACCAAAGAGCTGGTGGCAGGGTAAATACACGTGGTCCCGCATGAGAAATCTGCCCATCCACTTGTTACAGTTGGTTTCAACTAGACGGAGCCAGCTGTAACATGCAAAATTAATTTTATGTATCATTTTATGCACTTTTTAAGTAATATGTATACGTTTGCCTTCTTTAATCACGCTGCATCATATCTGGATGGCGGCCATGTTCCCTCTTCTCTTTAACTGTCCCCGTGTCCCAGAGGATGCAATCAGCACATCAGACTTGTTTAAGGCTGGGACGGAGCATCCGCACTCTGCAGCCCTCACAGACGAGGAGCCGAATCCCGGCGAGTGTGGCTGCCCTGGCCGCTATGGGCCACGCCGGGGGTCCCAGGGCACCTGCGGGTGGCGGACCCCCAAGGGCTACATCACAGCTCTAGGAGACGCTGGAGACCCTCTCTCCCCCTGATTTGTCCCGCTGCATGCCCGGCCCGGGAGGACCGTCCCGAGGGGACAGAGTCCGACATCTCCGGGTCTCCCCACAGGGCTGAGGGCCCTGGACGGAAACGCAGGGGCTGGGTGCCCTTGGCTCTTCCCTCCCTGTCCTCACCCCTCCTCCGTCTCGGGAAGGGCTGGCCCGGCGGCACGCAGGAGCTCTGGGCGGTGCGGAGGGCGGGCCGGGTGAGGGGACACGGATTCATGGAGGAGAGGGCAAAAACCTGCCTCCCACCTTCCCTCCTAGGATAGGGTGATCTGCAGCAAAAAGTACGAATTTGGTCTTGTCACTGTTTCTGGCACAGTGCTCCTGAAATCCTCGGGACCTCCTAAGACGTGAGAGCAGAGGAAGGCGGGATGGGATTCTTCTCACTCACATCACAAGCCCTTTACGCCAAAGAGGTGACGTTGGGACAGCCCACGGGGATAGGGCAGGTGGCCAGGAGAACCAGCCACGTGACTAGAGGGTTGGAACCTTCGCCCCCCACCCCCACCTCTTGGGACGGGAGTGGGGTCTGGGGTTGAATCCTTCACCAACGGCCAATGACTTAGTCGATCATGCCCAGCGGTGAAGCCTCCATGAAAACCCCAAAGGAGGGGGATCGGACAGCTTCTGGGTTGTTGATCCACGGAGCCTGGCGGACAGTGGCCCCCGGGAGAGGGCGCGGAAGCCCCCCGCCCGCCCCCCACACCTCGCCCATGCATTTCTTCCATCTGGCTGTTCCCAAGTTGTATCCTTTTATAATAAACCGATAATCTAGTACATAAAATGTTTTCCGAGTTCCATGAGCCACTCTAGCAAATTAATCCAGCCGGAGGAGGGGGTCGTGGGACCCTCCGGTGCATAGCCAGTCGGACACCAGCAGAGAGGACAGCCTGCACTTGAGAGCGGGGACCCCAGTGGGGAGGGGGCGGTCTTGGGGACCCAGCCCCTGACCTGGGGGCTGAGCCGTCTCCAGGTCGACAGGGTCAGACCGAGTTATCCTGCGGGACCCCCAGCTGGTGTCGCAGCAGGCTCAGTGTGGGGAGACCCACAGCGGGTGATGGCAGAAGTGAGGTTGTGCGTGGAGTCCTGAGGGCCCAGGAGACCAGGAAGTGCTTCTGTCTGCGCTCCTCGGCCCGCAATCCGCCCCGGGCCCCGCGGGCTGCAGCAGGCACCCCCACGGCGCTCGTTCAGGGAAGAGCGCACGGATGCCCAGGTGACATCCGCTCCTCCAGACGAAGCCACAGCCGCTAACGGCGTGACTTTTCATCGAGGGGACCGTCTGTGTTGGCACGTGTGCACTCAGCGCCAGGACATGGTGGCTCTGCCATCTCTTGGGAAGGCCGGTCAGGCTGGTGGCCTCACAGTGTCATTCCAGACAGAAGACGGTCCAGCTGCTGGGATGGTGGCTGCCAGCTGGGGAGAGGCCAGGACGCTGAGGGCGCACGGGCCGGACCACCGACGGGGCAGCTGGACACCTGGCATCCCGTGTTGCCGGGAGGAGGGGACTGCTCCTCCCTCAGAGGGAAGGCCGCCCATGGGGATGAGAGGACAGAAGCCAGTGGGGAAGGTGGGGGGGGAGGGGGTGGCTTCAGGGCTGTGTCATGCCCGTAGCCCCCGGGAAGGGCGGCTTTAGCGATGAGGGTCCATGAGCCGTGTGCGCCCCATCCCTGCTCCTGAACACAATCACCTTCACAACTCTGCACGCACTCCGGAAAGCTTCTGTCCCCCTGTCTTTGTTATCGCGTGTAAATTGTTTCCCTTTTCCCAAATGAGCAGCAGAAAGGTCCCCAGCAGCCGTGCACTGAGCTGGGCTCCCGTCCAGGGTCCCGGGCGGCCGTCTGTCCAGCGTCTCGGAGAGGACACGCAGACCCTCGGGAGGTCTGCTCTCAACAGCAGAACGAGGCCCAGGACCGCCACGCTTTGTCTTCACAGAACAAAGGCCCCAGCAGCTCCATCTTGACCGCGACTCTGGGCTTCAGGAAACGCTGCCTTTCTGGAGAGTCACGGAGTCGCCTCCGCCCCGTGGCGTCCACTGGAGTCCGGCATCGGCGACCCCAGGGCCCGCTCCCTGCACCAGGTCCTGGCCGTCATGTCCCTGCCTGGTTGCAGGACGCAGGCCGGGGGCCCGCAGCGGTCCTCACACCCCAGCACCGCCTTGGCATGGACGTGAGGCCCCCTGGAGACTCCTGAGAGCGAGCGGAGGGCCGCACAGCGATGACCCATCTACGCCCGTCCCAGGGATTGCTCGCCCGGGAGCCTCTGAAGTGCAGCTTGAAATGGCAGTGTCCTCACGCACCCCTCATCTGCCTTCACAGAGGCGCGCCAACCTGTCTCTGAACGTCAGGATCCCCTCCCCAACAAGTCCTGTCTCACCTGCCCTTCCTCGACGTAACGAGAGACTCGATGATGCTAAGGGGACAGAGGGACATCTGGTTTCGCTTCAGCGTTGTGTACACGAAGCAGGGATGGTGTGCGGGGTCCGGGCTCTGCCACCAGGACCGCATGGGACGGGTGCCTCCTTCCTCACGGCAACCGCACGAGCAGGCCTCGCCGGGAGGCGGCACCTGCTGGCTGGCGGGGTCAGCTTCCAGCCGTGCCTCCAGCTCTGCCTATCCCGAGCACACCCTCATCTCCTTCTAAGCCACTGGGAAAGGACTCGGAGGTTTGCTCTGAAGGAATCATGGACAGAAAACTTGTTATATCAATCTTGACTTTCTAGAAAATGGTCTTATTTCAAAACCAATGTTCTTTTTTTTTTTTAGAAAAAATAGTGAATTACCCTGTAAATCCATAATCTTTTAGAGAATTGTAAAGTGTTAATTAATCATCGGCACTGGCACTGATCGTCTATTGAGGCAAAGACTCACAAACTCTTCACTTGAACAGTTTTTAGCTTTTTTCATGTCGTCAACAATTCCAAGGAACACATTTTCAGGACCTTCCAATAACGGAGTGGCTCAGTTGTCCCAGAATGGCCCCGTGGGTCAAAAGCCAAATTATAAAGAAGAAGGAGGAGGAGGAGGTGGAGAAATGGAGAAACAGAAATCCGTAAGAGACTGAACAGTGCTATTCCAGAATGACCACATGGGAGACAGGAGCAGATGCGAAAGAACAGCGCAGATGACAACACGTCTCTCCCTCCGGCTTCTTCTTCCACGTTGAGGCAGAGAGGATGTCACTTTCTACAAAATTTCAGTCTTCATTTTCTCGTTTCTCCTGAAAAATCTCGTGTATCCGATCACGGCGTCTTCAGACCCTCCCGTGAGTCTCCGTGAGTCTCTGAGCCACAGAGCTGGCCGAAGCCATGGTTCTGGGCTCCGAAGCCATGTCCGTGGTCCGGCTGGCACAGGCAGGAGGGACGAGGGCCGGCTCCTGCCCTGTGTCCACCGGGCATCCCAGCACTGGCCTGGCATCTCTGAAGGGCTTCGTGCGACACTGGTACTTTGAAGAAGGCTGGACGTCGGGCCGTGTGTCTTGGCGGCGAGAAGAGCAGAAATCACACACGGTCAAGAACGACCACGGAAGCTGCTGGTTTGCTGGGACGCTCCACTCACACTCACCGGCTCTCCCGCGGAACCACGAGCGAGCGTGCCTTCCCCGCTCTCGCTTCCACAGTGGCGTCCGCGCCCCGGGGATTACGCTGGAGTCCCCGAGGAGCAAAGCCTTCAACCTCTCACGGCAAGTTTCTCCTTTCCCACTACGTCCAGGCAGCTTCAGGTCTCGGCTGACCCTCTGTCCTCCCACACGTTCAACTGCTCAGCTCCAATTTGGTAAAAATTTGAGCACAGTGAAAAAGTTAGCAGAGTAAGAATATTTTGATTTCCATTTTAGGGGCACCTGGGTGGCTCAGTCCGTGAAGCCTCTGCCTTCGGCTCAGGTCATGATCCAGGGTCCTGGGATCAAGCCCCGCATCGGGCTCCCTGCTCGGCGGGGAGCCTGCTTCTCCTCTGCCTCTCCCCCTGGCTCATGCCTCTCTCTCTCTCTGTCTCAAATGAATAAATAAAGTCTTACGAAAAAATGTTTTGATTTCCATCTTACATGTTCTGAGTAGATTCGAAAACTTTCCACTTCTTTATTGTGATTCCAGCTGCCCCCACAAAGCTCTGTGATGGTCAAGAGCAAGCCTTTCCCAGCCTGTTTGGCCTGCCCCCCTTATCCTGAATCCTCCAGAATCTTCTAGAAATGCCAGGTTTTCTCTGGAGAATGCTGGTCTGAGGTCGAGGCTCAGATTCACAGGTGATGTCTTGGTCTTGGCTCAGAACTCAGCCCTCACCCTTCCCTCCGGAGGAAGGCCTGCTCCTGAGGGCAGGGATGGGGCCTGACTGACCGATGGGGCCACCGTGGAGAGGGTGTGCCTTCAGGGGAAGAACGCGAACCAGGTTCTCCAAGACTTGAGCAGGGAGCCCTGGCGTTGGACGGTGAGAAGTAAAGAGACTCAGTGAAAACACAGAACTCCTGGGAAGCCCTGCCAGCCCTGCGGTCATCCGCACGCACCTATGGATGTGCCCGTATCCCCAGCTCACCTCCAAGGGTCCCAGTCACATCCTTCTGTCCCCCCGGTCCGCTTCCACACGGAACACCTCCCATCAAGCCCTCCTGATCCGAGAGCCAAAGGTGTGTTCCTGGAATAGGCGCCATCGGGGTGACGGCATCGTGCGCACACTACGGGCCGATTCGGACGCCCTGACACACGGTGGCCAGCGAGGGCGGCAGGGGCAGGAGCCAGCGCCTCCCGCAGGTCCCTCTGCCCTCCGACTGCCGGAGAACCAACGGCCCGGAAGGAAGGCCGACCAGAGCAAACGCAGGACAAGGCTGCCAGGACCGGTTTGAGGAGGGGAGCCCAGCCCCCCGGGCAGGGACGCCTTCCCCGTGGTGACTGTGGTGTCGGCGAGGAGTGCTGGGGTCCGGCTCCGGGGCGTGCGACGCCAAGACTGGGGAGGATGTCCCAGCGCGCCCCACGCGAAGCCGCCTCCCAACCGCAGAAGGAGGCAGCGGGACCCTTCCCCCCGCGAGGTCGAAGGTCCGTCCTCTGCGTTCAGGGGACGTGCAAACCCAGGCTCAAAGGTGTCGGGGGAGGGGGTCTGTCAACACTCATGTCCCTAACCCAACAGCCGCTCAACAACCGTCCTTCAGGGGCGCCGGGTGGGAAAAGCATGAACGGAGGAACAGAGGCCGGGCCCGGGCAGGCGCTCCGTGACCTCGGTGGAGGAACTCACAGGCTCCGGCCAGCAGGCCGGACTCGCACCCAAAAAGTGCTTCCTCGGGGTGTGGAAGGCGTCCGTGCACGTGCGGGCCTGCGCGGTTCTGCAGAACGGGGACCTTGCCAGCCCCCTGCTGGTGTGGTCGGGGCCACGGTCCCCATCTGGCCAGTGAGTCAGGGAGAGGACACCGGACTTTGGGCTCCACAGCTGGCTGCCGCCGGTCTGGGGGCCCAGGAAGGGCACAGGCTGAGTCGTGATTTACAGACAAAGGCCACAGGCTGCAGCAAGCGGCAGCGAGGGACAGTGGCATTTGCCTGACCCCACATAGCATTTTGCGTTCTTTCACAGTATTACTGAGGAAGGAACACTGTGGCGGCACAATTAGAAACTTCCACTGCTCAAGGTCACATTTCCCACCGAATTACAATCCTCTGAGGGTCACTCTCCTGTGCTGAATTTACCCCAACCCCCTAAACAGCACTTGGAAAGCGTGTCTACTGCAGAGACACGCTGGAGAGTTTGGTTAAGGAAGACCAGTGTCCATGGGGTCATAAAAAATACGCCTGTGGTCTTCACTTGGCCAGTGACCCAGTGAGCCGCGCCTTGGTGATGCAACTTCCACAGACACCAGGGCTCACGTGCACTCGTGTCTGGGGGTGCTGCTCCTGGGGGCACAGAAGGTCCTGGACCCCCCCCCCCAACAGCTCAACCGCTGGTCTCTTCCATCGGGCTGGATCCTTCCTCATAAAACCGTAAACACAAGGAAACCTTGCCCCTGAGCTCTGTGAGATCCTAGCAAATTATCACACCCGAGCGGAAGCGCAGGAACCCCCGCACGTGTGATCCACCAGGCCAATGTGCAGGTCACCCAGGCCCCACGTGCATTCGGGTCTGAAGCAAGGGCAGCGTCGAGGGACGGGTCCCTTAGCCCCTGGGTCCGGGCAACTCTGCGTCGGTGTCACAACTGAACTGAATTGTAGACACTCACCAAGTGTTGGGACGACTGGAGAACCGGGTGTGACCTGTGAGCCGAAGAAGGCTCTGCCCCGACAGCGTGCTCAGCGGAAGCCCGGGGCGGGGCGCCGCCAGGGCTGGCCACGCAAGGAAGTGGCGCGTGCCCAGTCTCTCCAGCGGAGAACATGATTTACCACGAGAAGCGGGTGCTCAGGGCAGAGCCACAGGGCCCAACAGATGCCCGACGTGTTCTCCTGGCATCGCTGGTCACCAGGGACACCGGACAAGGCTGACATCCCCCCGGGTTCCTACGCAGAGGGCGCCTGATGCAGACGCCAGGGCACGGTCTCTGTGGTCTGAATTAGCTGTTCCTTCCAGCTTTGTCCTACCCTCTCCTCTTCAGGTTTCAAAACTAATTTTTACTATAATAACCTTTTTATTCTGCTTCCAAATTACTCCATTATAAAAGGACATTTTAAAAAACCAAAGACAGTGGCTCCCTCACGGAGGGTATTTCGAGTGCAGCATACTCAAAGATCAGGAATCCTCACGGGCAGCTGGAGAGAGCCAGGCGCATCTTTAATTAACAGCCATTCAGTTACTATGTTCTTCCAGGAGAGGGAAAAGCAGCTCTTTGAAGCCTAATGCACGCGACGCTTTCTTCAGACTCCGTCTTTCACTGATATATATGCAACGGCTTATTATTTTGATACAGATTCGCAAGCACATGGGAGCAGAGTAACTTATCACTTCAACGCTATTTCCTTTCTGCAGAATGTCACAACGGTGTGGAGCTGTAGCTGCCATGAGCTGCGGATTAATTTTTTAACGCCCTGTATTATTACCTAAGGAATGTGCATTTTCTCATTGGTGCGAGCAGGCAAGCGGTGGGTGCTCCCTGCTCTGAGGTCTCGGGGCATCTTACCAGGGGGATCCGGGCACCGGCGTGGAGGCCACGGGTCTGTTTCCCTCGGCCGCACTGTCCTCTCTGCTGACTAGTATCGATGGCGGTTCCTTTCAACAGAAAGAGAAAGACAGCACTGGTTTTTGTGAATTAAACACTCATCTTCAACGAGGCAACCAAGGGAGTAAAAACAAGTCTCCTGCAGACAGACCTGCCTACATACCCGCTCGGTAATGACCCGCTCGGTACAGCAAAGCAAATGCGACTGGGCAATTATGCTGAGAATACGGAATTTAAGGCACAACAGTCCATGCTGAGGACCTCAGACAAAGGCATCTCCCTAATTACCCCAAATTGGCTAAACTATCTGCTTTTGCAGACACGGAGGCAGTCAGCAGCGGCCAAGAGATTGCTTCTGGATGCCTTAACATCCCGAGGATAAAAAAAGAAAACACGTGGATTCAGCTCCAGCAATGGGTTGACCCAGAGGCTGGGGTCCCAGGGTTCCGGAACTGGGCACTGTGGCAGGACCCTGGACTCAGCGAGGGGTCCTGCATGCAGCCGGCGCTGGCTCATCCCGGGCCCGCAAAAGCCGCAGGAAGACACAAGCCCGCTCCTTGCAGCACCGCGTGAGGCTGGGCTCCCTCTCTGAGCATCTAGCCGGGGGCAGCGTTCAGGGGGCGTGCGACACGGTGCAGGGGACTCGGGGCAGAGCCGGGCTTGGAAATCACTCTGACTCTGTTTAAAAAATAAGGAAGGTTTGAACATGACACCACATAGAAGAAAATGAAGATTTATTTTCTAATATTAAAAAGGCAAAAAGAAAAAGAAAAAGAAAGGAAGAAAAAACAAAAACAAAAAACCACCCACAGCCGGGACTTGCTCATCGTTCATGTATCAAATGGGTACAATTTGGAGAGAGATGAAAGCTGTCTGAGGGCACAAACTACAGGGTGGCTCTAACAGTGACACAGACACAGACGAAGGTTCGGACGAACTTATTTGGCTGCTTCCGGTGGGAGGAGCGCCGGCTCTGCCAGGCGGAGGGGGCGCCGAACCGAGGTCCTGCAGGTGGAACACAAGGCCCTGGGGAGGAACCATGAACAAGTGTCGCCTCGACTCTGGAGCGGCTGAAGGAGGGCAGGGGAGCCTCAGCGAGCACAGGAGATGCTCGTGCTATGGGGAGGACCCGGTTCTCCTTCTCCCAGCTGTTGCCATCGTTTCCATCTCAAACTTAGAGTAATACGATGCTGGGTTCTCCTTCTTTTAAAAAATCAGGTGAGATTAAAAAACACCAGGATATTATTCAAAGCAATGACCAGGCTCTCAGCTGAGAATGTCAGGTGCAATTAAAGCTCTAGATTCCTTGAATAAAAGAAAAATAAAGGATGCCATCTCACTTTCCAGCCTGGCTCAGGCCAGGATTTTAAGGGACACTGCGGGTGAGGAGGTGATGACCCATGTGTCTGGACGGTCTGGACTAGGAGCCCAAACGGGGCCACGCGCAGTGTGAGCACCTGCCACAGAGCCCACCAGCGAGGAGGGCGTGTGCACAGCAGCCCGCGTGTGCGTCCGCCAGCGCTCAGGTCCACTGCGTCAGCCTCCGTGGAAGCGGAAGAGCCGGAAAGGCAAACGCTCAGTTATGGAGCACGGAAACACAAGGTTCCCACAACACGCCCCAAGAGGGCCGAGTGTCTGAGAGCCGGGAACGTGGTGCTCCGCGGGGCCATCTCCGCGCCCCACTGCCCCCGCCCGCCCACAGGACAAGGACTCAGAAGGGCCCCCGTGGCCAGGCAGGAGTGGCCAGGGTGAGCAGAGCCGGCCCAGAGGAAGGACAGGGGTCTCGAGTCGACAACATTCCTCGGGAAACGTCCCCGCGGGGTCTCCGGATGAGGGCGAAGTGGGTGGGACAGCCCTCCCCCATCAGACGGGTGACACCTGGGAAGGGAGGGGCCGCCTCCCTCAGACGTGAGCACCCGAGCCTTTCACTGGGCTCCTCCTGTGGTTCTCCACTCACTGCCCCAGATAATGACACAGAATCAATGATTTGTAATTTATATAATTATCCCTAAGTTTAAGAATAATTTCTTCTAGAATTTGGGGGACTCGAAGATGTCTTTCCTTCCTGTGGGGAAAAAAGGTCAGGATAAATAATGAACATAACAGGGAGGACTCAGAAAGTGGTGTAAAAAAAATATATTGAGACCAGAGTTTATACTACTAATCCAATTAGGAAAGCGAGGGGAGATTTTCATTATGAAGCTAATTGAACGCTGGAAACGCACCGAGGGCCTCTGAGCGGTGGACTGCCCTGGCTCATCCCTCACGCAGATCTGGCGGGGGCACGATTTGCGGCGGGGACTGACATTTAAATCTGGCAAGGAGGGATTCTCTCCCGCTAATTACCAGGGTCTCCTTCCTGTGGTACTCGCCGCTCGTGATTTCCTGTTGGTGATAAAAGTGGCATAAAACTCCCCTTCCGCACTCCAGTGATAAAAGTGAATTAGAGGCGCAGAGCCCAGGGATAAAGAAAGTAGTTAAGGCACTAGAAAGGATATTTGTTTAATAAATATGTAATTCTGGCATGGACGTTCATCTCTTACAGAGCAATCCTAGGTCCGGGAGCAAAAGTTCAATGTGCACTAACATCTGTGACCCATTGACGCCCCCAAACATTGGCGCTAAGCACAGGGAAGACGTGAGCAGGCCAGCGACGGGGCCCAGGAGGGTCCCCCGTGGGGGCGCTGGTAGGAAGGCCAGTGGAAACACGGATGTTCCCGCAGCAGAGACGGACCCGGAGGAGGGAGGTTCGCGTGAACGTGAGCAAGGCTCTGAGGCGGACCGCAGGCCTCTAGGATGTTCGACAGATCAGAGCAAATTAAGTGCCATTTGTGATTTTCAAATGTAGCAATGAAAGCGAATCCCTTGGGTCGTTCACGGGAAGGTAAATATGCGCCCAACACACTCATGGTCAACCCTTAAAATGCCACTTGGCACAAAGGCCAAGAGAGACCTCAGATTAGAACGAGAGGAGAAAACACAAAGGTGTGTGGGGTGGGAGAGGTCCACACACAGATAAAATAATCTAGGCGCGGGCTCCGGCCTTGCCTCGGAAGCCAGGTCAGCACCACGCTCCTCCACACGGAGCCGACGGCGAGCCCCAGAACGGGACCCAGCGGGAACGCCAGGCGGCTGTTCCCAGAGCCCGCGGACCCCCGCCACGCTGCTGCATTCTGGAATCGTCCTGCCGGACTTGGCTCCATTTCAGAGACCGCAGAGCATCCCGCCCAAGAGCCAGGTGGGCAAACAGGTGCAGGGCGGGGGGTCTGGCCCCGAGCCCCCCTCGCCTGGGCTTCCCATCTGTAACGCACAAGCAGAGCCCGCAGACCCACCTTCTCTTCCCCGTCCCCGGCCGGGCTCTTCCTCTCGCCGTGCAGCATGAGGGCAGGGGGGCCGGGCGCTCGGCCGCACTCTCTGCTTCTCTCTGTGGGAACAAAACAACGGTCGTTAGCATCGCATCTGTCCCGTCACTTTGGAAAACCAAACAAGGACAGAAAGTGGCCTTGGAAATTCAGCGTGGCAGCCCACGCCGTGCATCCCACAGCAAGGTGGCGCGGTCCCAGGCCTTGACTGTGGTCTTGGAATTAAGCCCCTCCCAGGACACTGAGCTCCTCTGCCAATGCCTTCTGAGCCCGGGCACCAGCCTCAGCCCTGCTGGCCACAGCCGGCGGACCAGGCCACAGGGGCTATGGCTGGACAGCCACAAGCTCTCACACGGAAGGGCTCCTTGACAAGGGACAAGAGCCAATGTGGGACAGAAGGACCAGGCTTTCTTGGTCCCCATCCTGGCGGGGGAGGGGTGGGGTCCACGCTGGTCAGACCCCCACTGACCACTGTGCACCTGTCACTAATGTGGGCACTGGCTTTGCCATGGGCTGACCCACAGGGCACTTTGCAAAGCTGTTGTTTGAAGTAAGGGAAGGGGAAAGTGGCAAAAATGTAGCTTCTGCCTAAAAAACAAACATTAGGCTTCCTCTTATTCTAAGCTAACCACAAAGCCCCCAGACGTTTGCAAGCAAGCCATAAACAGGTGCAGTGAAACACAGCACAATGAACCAGTGCTTTAATACTGAGAGTTAAAGCAAAAAATCCCAAGCCATCTAACCACACACCAACCTAACAGATACGTTCCCTCTGGAAGAGACTTGAAGGTCAGGACCCTTGGAAAGAGGACTTCCTGACCCGGAGCTGCTGTCTGTCCGGCAAAGATTATTCCCTGGGGAAGGCAGGAAGGGGCAACAAGACACTGCTTTACATGTGCATGTGTGTCTGCACAAGCACACACACAAGGCAGGGGCAGGGCAGGTGCCTTGAGGTCTGTGCTCACTGGGCAGAGTCAGGGAAGGGCAGACTTGGGGGCCAAACAAGCCCCCACCCCTGCATCCTACCTTCCTTAACCTGCGGCAAACTTGGCTTCCTCTGCCACGTATCCTGGCAAGGAGGCTGTGGGAAGGGGCCACACAGGCCGGGAGCCCCGCCGAGCCCGCGGACCGCAGTGTGGACGGAGCACCCAGAGCCGCCGGCACGACCTCACACGTTCCCCGCAGCCCAGGAACAGGGGCGCGGAGCCCACCGGCGAGACCCGCCTGAGGCCGGCCCGAGGGGCAGAAGCGGTGGGCCCGGGCCAGAGTCCCCCCTTTGGGGACGGCCCCGTTCTCCACCCATGTGCCTCCTGCCCTGGGACCTGCTTTGTCGTGAGAAATGAGCGGTTGGCGGTTTCCGTGCCGCCTAAGCCCGAGCCGGAGCCTTTGGTCTGCATTTCCCGCAAACCGCGAGGGGCCGTCCGTGCAGGGAGCCCAGGAGCGCGCGGTCCTTCTCCAGGACGGACCCCGGGTCTGTTGGCGGCCGCTCCGCGGAAGGTCACGGCCCCCGTGACCCGCCCCCATCGCGATCTCGGCCTGGAAGGGGCGCAGTCCACGAAACCCGCTCTCAGAGACGGCCGGCCGCGGGCTCGCCGGCTCTTCTCAAAGGAGAGTCGCCTCCCCCAAGCTTCATCCCCGCAGTATCCGGAGGAGACAGAAGACAACGGTCGACCTCAGTAAACATCAGCTGTTCAGCCCTGGCTCTGGAACTCAGAGCACCTGCCCTGTGGGTGAGGACCGCTGCGACGCCCCGAATCACGGCCGCGGGCCGCCTGGCTCCCGTGACAGGTGCTCCGCGGGGCCTCTCCGGGAGCCCGGCCACCACGCCGCAGGCTCTCATGCAGACCGGGGCCGCGTCCGGGCTGTTCCGCCGCCGACGTGCTGGCGGCACGCTCCCCGTGGGCCCTTCCGGTGCCGCTCGGACGTGCTCGAGCACCTGCTCTGGGCCTCCCCACAAAGCCCGACGGTGTTGTCAGGAAAGGCTCCCTCGAGGGTCCCAGAGAGCAAGCTGATGGCGGAGAGCCTACAGGTCACGGTGCCCAGGGCGCGGAGGCAGCTAGGGCCGCACGATGTGTGCCGGGGGCGGGGGGCGGGGGCCAGAGCTTTCAGCGAGTCCACCTATCGATCCGCCCAGCATCGCCGCCCAGAGTGCTCTCAAATGGCCTGGTGTTCGATTTTGCTCCTGGCAGAGCCGCGTGGCCGGGCTGGGAAAGGCCGTGGGGAGGTCTGGAAGGAGGGAAGGCCTCTCTGCTGAAAATCACCACATCCGTCATCTGACAAGCCCTGATCTGTGGCTCGTGTGCAATCTGGCCCAGCTCCGGTGCTGCGGGGGACACGTGGTGCGAGCAATTAGCCGGCTCTTCCCCGGAGTCCGTCACGGTGATCCGAGGCCAGGACACAGCGACGGCCCTGGGAAGGCGTGCAGGGACCATAACTCAACCCCTTGAAAAACTCAGGGCATCAGGCCACCGATCAAAGACCCCTCCTGGGCACACGGCGGGGCAGCAGGTCTGGTGGGAACTGGACCCTTCGCTCAGCAAAGGCTGCTTCAATTGGACAAACACCAGGATTTTTAAAAAAAAAAACATTCAAAAAATTGTTTTTTTTTAATTAACGTGAACTGCAGACAAAAATACATAATGTGTCAAAAAGATAGGAGAAATATATCAGTGTCTCCTCATGCAAAGGAAAATTCTATGTTCCATCTAATTCTAACTTAGTTAACACTGGCCCCCCTGGTCCCAGTCTCCATATCCATGAAATGAAACGATCTCTCAAGTTCCTCCAATTTGGTTTCCTCAAAATCATCCCAGTCCTGGGGACGATGTGGGGCATATCCCACAGTGAGAGACAGGACCTGGGAGGGCTGGTGACACGGTCTTCTGGGTTCCCGTGGGGAGAAGGGCCAACTCTGGGAAACGGATTAACCCCAAGGAGGAGGCAGCAGAGGGAATTCACGGTTTCTCTCCTGGAAGCAGCAGTGACTCAGGTGGACGGCTCCTTTGGAACCGACGTCCTCGGCTGGATCTGGAATTACTTGGGAGTCCCCTCTGACTCTAAGGGACCCCTGACCTACCCATGTCTCCCCCATGTGACCCAGACGGTGACTTCCCAGAGTGGCACGAGGCTGAAGGGGACAGTAGGACAACTGAGTCCTCTGGCTGGGGCGGAGCACGCCCGTATGGGAAGGGCTTGCAAAGAAGATCCACACCAGTGACCCCAGTGCACAGTGTGCTGAAGGTTAACAGCGAGACGGGCTCCATGGACAGCCCGTCGCAGGGACACTGTGCCTGGAAACAGGTGTCTGTCCCAGTGACCTCCATTCACGACAGGCCAGTGTAGACAGGCGAGTGTTAGCGGACAATCCTGGAATCACGGGGGCTCCGTTTTCTGGGTTTGCCAGTCTGGCAGCCCCATTTCCGTATCTGAGTGTCCTCACCTCCAGGAACAGGGAACTTACCACGTTTGACCAGGAATGTCTTCAGGGGGACAATGAGCAATGAACAATGAAGTGTCTTCAGGTTGAACAATTCGACCTCGCTCACCGCCCCCCTCCCCACTGGCCCCATCTGGACAAAACATCCCCGACACTTGGGCAAAGCAGGAACCATCATCTCATTTTACACGTAGGAAAAACAGGCCAGGTGAGTCATTTTCGAGGTTACAAAATGAACCGTTCGGGAGGCGGAAACTGTTTGTCAATTTAAACAGCACCGAGCTCCCCTGAAAATTTGACAATAAAATAAGGAGAAAAATGCAATTTATGTCTCGGGTAATAAAAACGACCCAGTCAGGCCCATTGTACGTGGTTCTAAACGAGGCTTGGAGAACACACTGGTTTTCAGACCGTGCCTCCTGGAGACTAAAGCACCGAAGGGAGACGGGCCCCTGTGATGCCCAGTGTGAAGCCGCGGCAGCTGTCGGCCCGGGGCGCTGACAGACACACAGATGGAAGCAGGAGGCACAGACTTGAGGGCTGAGAGCAGGTGAAGCTGAGAGAACCAGGGTGTTAAGGAGCCACGGCCCCTTCGATCCCCTTTCCATCTGAGCCCACCGCCCCGAGGAGACCCGCGCATCCTGTCCCCGCACCCCTGCGACGTCACCGCGGCCGGCACACGCCCTCCGAGCCCCTGCTCTGGGGCGCCGGACAGGGGGAGAGGCGAAGGGCTCGGGGGAAAAACTTGCACAGGATGCCGCCGGCCGCCTCCCCTCTGCACCCAAGTCTGACCGCATGACACCCACACCTGTTTCTTTCAGTCTTGGGTGACACCTGCACCCCCTCAGGCCGACGGGGTCAAGCCGCTCCCATTTGTTTCTTCTGGAAGAGACCCGGGCCTGTGGCCCCCTCTCCTCTGGCTGGTCTGTCCAGCGGGCAGAGTCACGGCCCCTCCCTCCCCGTCATCCTGACTGATTCCCAGGGTCCTCACGGTCTGCTCGGACCGTTAACAAAACAGCGGCCTCCAGGGCTGAGGTCGCAGGGAGCCGGTTCTTAGCGGTGACGGCACAGGTCGACGACCTGCGGCCCACGGGCCCGCGTGGACAGGGGCGCACCGGGACCCTGGGACTCCACGTCGGGGCTGACCTCTCTCAGGGGAGTCCCCTGGGACACTGCTCGGAGCCCCTGAGCCCCAAGCTCACTGTGTCCCTGTAATAGGATGCTGAGCCTAAAACAGGTCCATGGCACAAGTGACGTCCCAGGAGCTCAGTGCAGGTTTTGGGGGGTCCATCTAGGAATGGGAACGCTCACTGATGGGATGGCCTCGAAGTGGTTCTGGAAAGGGACGGTCTGGTCTGGAGTCTGCACATCTCTCTTCCCCATGAGCTGGGCCTTGGCGAATGTGATGGGGAGCCTCTCGGGGCTCCGGGGTGGTCCCTGAAAGGTCGGCAAGAGCCAGCGATGGCTGAGCGTGCTTCCCAGGCCTCAGGGACATGGGGCTCCTTAACCTTGGGCAGGACACCCTGCCCTCCAGGCTTCTCGTCTTGATTTGGAACCGGGCCTGGAGAGCCCCGGTCACTGTGTGCTGAAGCCCCCTGGGGAGCAGCCCCCACAGCCCAGGGCCCCACACCCCCAGTCAGGCCCCCGCCTCGGCGTAAACACTCCCAGGATGACTGCTTTTCCACACGCGATGGCTCTCCTCCATCAAGTCAAACCACAGGAACAGATGGGCCCCCGCTGCACAACCCAAGACGCCGCGGATCCATCGTTTCACGAGAAGACAAAGCAATTCTGACAGAGCCACGCCAGCGCCGCATCGGACTCCGAACTGCGGTGCGCAGACCTGTCACGGAGGGCACGTCCACACCCGCAGGGACTCGCTTTCCTCGTGGGGCTGCAGCCCTGCCCGCAGGTGGGTGGCGGTGCCGCACATGGGGCGGCTGGGCGCCCGGGCTCACACGCCCCCCGGCTCTGTGCACGGCGGGCGCCACACAGGTCCGTGCGGGGCCGGAGGTGAGCTGGGGGCCTGGCACTACGGTCCCCCGGCCCCCGGCCACACAGCAGCCCTCGCGAGGCAAGGACGCCCTGTCTCCTCCTCTGGGTCATGGCGAGGGACCAAGCCACGCTCGCAGGCAGGACCGGCTTGAGCAATAAACATGGAAACATCAAAATGCGTGTCATTTAAGTCAGTTTTTAAACTTTTCTTTTAATTCGAGAATGTGCTAAACAGAGGCGCGAGGAGTGGCCCCTCCGAGCACCGTGTGTCCTGAGAGCCCCCGCCCCCCAGAGGCCCCGGCAGCCTGGGGTCCGCCCTGTGGAGGCTCCTCCAAACTCTTGACCTCGGAACATTCAGACAAAGCCCCAGCCCCGACGGGACCCCCTGGGCAGCCAGGGCGAGGGTTCCCGGCGATGTCATCCAACCCCAGGTTACCGAGCACCGACCACAGATGGTACGGACTCGGCCTTAGAGGTTGGTAGCGACTGCGCTCATCTAGCACCTACGGCAAGTGGGCAGGATCTTAAGCGACACTGGAGGTTGTTTTGTCACACGGCTGAGTGTGGGACGGTCCTTCCCTGAGGTCATGGCCATGCACCCCTTCTGGTCCTGCTGTCGATAGGTGACTGTGGCCATCTCTGAACCCCAGGACAGCAGTCCGTCCCACAGATACAGGCTTTCTTTACAGAGGTTTCTTCCTTTCTCGCTCACAAGTGCGCGGGGAGCCCGGCCCTGCTCGAAGCTCGGCACGGGACGTGAGGGGTTTGAGACAGAGAAAGGCACAGTCAGAGGCCAGCGTGAGCTTCGGCAGCCGCCAGCGAGCCAGCGGCCACCTGACACTGCGGCGGGAGCCCCGGACGAGGCCGGGCTGGGCCCCTGTGCAGTGGGGCGGGAAACTTGCACACACAAGAGCACAGACAGGTCTCCAGGACAGGACACTGAGACCGTGAAGACAGGATGGCAGGGGGACAAGGGCCCGGGAGCGTCACAGGGAGAGAACAAGCAGGTGCAAAGTCCCAGAGCTGGGAGCCTGGAACCAGCTCCAACCCCGGGGGCCGGGGGCAGGGGAGGGAAGCCAGGGCCAGCGGGGAGCCAAGCAGCCAAGCGGCAGCCCCCTTCCCTGCATTTGGACATTGAGGGAGCGGCCAAGCTGGAAAACATGCGGACAGTGACGTGGAGCCTTGGCAACGGACACAATGCCCTTCGTGATGCATTACCCTCAGTATCTTCATGTTTTATACATGTGGTGAAGGGACTAAACTTTATTTCCACACTGAAAAAGTTTTTCAAGGCCCGTAATTACTGTGACTAGAGTTTCATAGAGAAAGGCATCTCTGGAGGGGCCGAGAACGGTAATATCCTTAGGCGCGTTCTGACAAAGCTGAAATTAGGTCTCGCAGCCTCCGAGTTCAAACATTGTCTTAGCACTTCAGTTACGTTAGCGTGAATATTCCCGGCTTCAGACCTTAAAACATCTCCAAAGTACCTTTTCATAAGCTTTAGTTACACATGGAAGAGCAATGCATGATTAAATAGATTCACATTTTAAATTACATCATTAAATTTTATCAAATAGGAACATTTGTGTAAAAGAACGGGATCCGGTATTAAAGCAATCGTAACATAATGGGGAGGTTGTGAAACCCGTCTTTCTGGAGCAGGAATTACGACGTCTGCGTCTGTGGGCTTCAAGGGGAGCGGTGGAGCTGGGTCTCTGGCTTCACCCCGCCGGCCGCATCCTCGTGAGGGCAACTTTGGAGCTCAGCGCCCCACTGCCCCATGGGACTGACCTAGTCTGGGGGCTCCCTGCCACTGCTCTGGGTCTGCCCCATTGAGACACACTCTCCAGTCCAGCCGCCACCACGGAGCCCAGGCCTGGGAGGAGGGAGCTGCAGGGGGGCTCCGGAAGGACCCCCAGTCCCTTCACCTGGTGTGGGAGCACAGGAGTCGGGGAGGAGGGGCAGCAGCCGAGGGAGCAGACTGGAGAGGGGCTCAGCACCGGGGGCCTGGGAATCCGAGCGCCGCTGGGTGGCTTCCCACCCGAAGTACGGGGGTGATGGGTGAAGGGAAGGCTACCGCAGAATGTGGATTATTTCCAGCTAAAGACCACTGGGGCCCGGCCAAGAAGAGCAGTCTACCTCCCCGTTACCGCCTCCGCCTTCCGTAGAGTTTAAATAGGGGGCCTCTACCAGGAGACAGCTCGTACCAAAGATAACATTTTTTTTAATAAGAAAGACTCCTAGAACATCTGCTGCTCCCAACGCCTGTGAACTGCCTTCCCCCTTGGGAGCCAGACCCCTACGCCTCTCTCCTTAACTCAGGAGAGCAGGTAAGCCTCACGGCCAGCACGGCCAGGAGCCCCCCTTTCTCTGGGGGCTCCAGCACGAACACAGTGAAATTTGTGTTCCTCCTGGTCATCTGTCTAATGCGAATCAAATTATCATTCTAGCCAAAGAACACAGAAGGGAAGAAGGGACGAGTGTGTGTCCCCTACAGGGATGATCGCTTCCTTCTCTGAGTTTCCGTTGTCCCAACAGAACGGGACAAACGACGCCTTGGATCCATGATGCTCACACCGGCGGGGGGGGGGGCAACAGGCACGCTTGTTTCTCTTCCTACAAGGGCACAGTCCCATCACAAAAGCCCCTCTCATGACAACATCCAAACCTCAGGACCTCTCCACGGCTCCAAATACCATCACATGGGTGCTAGGACTTCAACATATGACTTTGGGGAACACAGGCTTTCTGTCCGTAACACAACCACACAGAACATTCTGGCTACGGGCAGTGCTGTGCACAGTATCTGTCGCAGCAGGTGCGCATGCAATGGGATTCTAGCCATTTCTGGGGCAAAATCATCCAAAACAAGCTTTGTCCACTGGGCAGACTCTGCCTGGGGGCGAGGACCCTGGAGGTCAGGAGCAGAGGGCTCTCTGGCTCCCTACTCCCCCCAAGTGCCAACTCAGGCCCCCAGGGCCAGTCACCTTCTTTGACAAATGCGGCCTGGTCATCTAGATGGGCCTTCTAAAATATCAAGCTAGCAATGATGCTAGCAAGAGAAGTTTATGGGAAACATTGACTGTTTCCCAATATATTGGGAAAGACCCTCCCGAAGTGTCCTCGCTGTACTAAAGTACAGCTGTAAATCAGGACACAGAAATCGGCTCGGCTGCAGGCAGAGGGTCCAAGTATGTGTGCAGGTGCCTGCATTTCCAGGCTTCGAGTCAAGCCACCTGCTGAACGCTCTAGACGCTTCCACTGGTCCCGGGTTCCCTGTGAGCAGATACGAGACAAAATCCTGAAGAATTCCCTCCTGTGTCCTAAGAAATGCATCTGGCACTGTCATCGTATGGCAAAGATGAAACAGGGTATCGAGGGTTGATCACATCATAGACTGTGATAGGCTGTCTCCTCACCCACATCTTTCTGGCCCCTGCACCTGCCTCAGGGCTTGCCACCGGCTGGACCTCATTACATACCGAAGTTGAAAGAAACAGCATCTATTTTAAAAATTCTCTTAGCTATAAATCATGATTTGTGATGAATTCATCCTAACCCAACTCATTTGCATTATTTAAATGAACAGACACTTACAAGGGTATACGCCCAGTGCACAAAAGTGTACTCGTGTTTCCTGTAACTCTATGTGATTAAAGCGAAAGGTGATGCTGATGGAACCATCGTGGGCGGCCGCTCACCGGACTGCGGTGGCCTTTTGAATCCCACGCCTGCCAGCCTGACACGTGTCGTCTGCTTGCTATCCCAAGAGCCCATATTGAGTCAGCTCTGACTTTTTGCAGGCTAATCTATATGAAAATGCCGTCCTTACCTAGCTGATTTATTTTCACATTTAGATGTAATAAAATTAATAGTGCAGTTCTCATTTCAGTTGATGAAATTAACTCAGACTTTAAAAAAACCCCAACTTCCTTCACTTATTTTCTTTATTTTCAAAAGGGAAGTTATTCCAGTCATTTGATACAAATGGCTTTAATTAGTTTAAGGCAAACATAACCTTTAACGAACACAGGCTTGGGATCGCTAGTCTGTGTGCTAAGGGATATGAAACAGTGTGTTTCCACACACTGATTTGTAACATCGGGCAGCGCAATCTGATTTGGTTTGGCTTCAGAGTAAACCACCCATCACCCGACAGAGCAATCCCCTGCTGAGGCCATCAAGAAGCCCGCCCATCCCCACACACACCAGGCATCTTTACGACAAGGGCAAATGCATGCTGTGGAACGCCAGGGAGCAGGAGACCCAGCGCATCCGTGGGCTGTGTGTTGGGTTCGGTACTGCCCAAGAGGGAGGCCTGAGGTCAGACGATGGTAGCCCTATTCTAAGGAACGTGCATTTTTCACGACCACTTCTTGTAAAGGTATTAAAAATTAAAAACAGTTAATCCTACACGTACCATGAAACGCCTAGTAAAAAGAAACCCTTTGTTTCAGAAATGCCCCAATGAAGGTTCTCGTCTTGAGTTGACCTTTCGTCAGGTCTACTGGGCCGGTTATCACCTGCGTCAGCTCTGTGTCACCTAGAATCAGAGTCTGTGTCCATCAACAAGACTACTGCGGATCCGACCCAATGCCTTCAGTGGCGCCTCGAACCCCATTCCTTCCCCATTGGTATCTTGTTCCCCAGAAGCCCCCCGCATGAACCCTGCGCCCCAGAACAATGCGGCTTTAGACACCTGCTCAGTCTGGAATACCCTGTCCGCTCCTCCCGCACGCAGCTCAAGGCTCACACTCTCCACGCCCGCTCACAACTCTCACGGCGAGCACATCCTCGCTCCGCCCTCCACTCTGTCCACTTCTCGTGTCTTGCACACCGTACTAAAATTGCTGGCTGATTAATCTCTCCTTCTTGGAAGATAAACTCCTTCAAGGTGGAAACCATACCTCCAGCATTTCAGTCCACTGTGCACTTGCACAGGCCTTGGGTTCAGGGGGGCTCCCCGAGTCCCTTTAACCAGAGTTACTCGTCCACCTTGGTGACCATTCCTCCTCTCTACTTCTGGGCAGGCCGAGCCATGGGCTTCTCCAGCTCACCGCACTGGGTCTGTCCTGGATGCTCCTGTTTCCTGGAATTTGTCTGCTTTCCTGCCTCACAGTCCTTCCTCTCTGTGCAACAGACAACACGGTCCTCAGCAAAGCCTTCACGTCGGCTGCTGGAGGGGGTAAAGGCCTCATTGTTCTGTGTTTTCAAATATATATATTTCTATTCTAGCATATCACATTCAAAGGACTCATTTCATGTCTCTGAGCTCCCAGAAAACAGAAGCCATGTCTTTTGATCTTTAAATCTATTTTAAATTAACTGTGTGATTGACACAAAATAGATGCCTAATGAATGTTGGATGGCTGATTAAATGTATATTCGCTCAAATGAATGGACAACCATCCTCTGGAAGAGATAAGTGCGCTTATCCATCTGTCCCCTCCCTGTGCAGAGCAATTAGACAAAAGAGAAATAAATCAGCAAATAAACAAGAAGCTGGACACACTATCTGGCAGAAGCCAAGCCAGCCAGGGGACCTTCCATTCGGAGCAGCACCCTCGTTCCAAACACCGAAGGGTCCCACCGCCAAACGGCCGGCTCCCAGCACAGCAGACCTCAAGGAAGATCTGTCTCTAGAGGCTCTGCCTGGGTCTGGAAGTCACAGTCAGCCTTCTACTGGCTGATCCTGGAGCCAGGGCTGCCAGACACCAGAGCGCATCCACAGCTGGAAAGAAGAAGGTCAACTGTAGGACACGGGTTGGTGAAGGGCAGTGAACCTCACGTAACGGAGAGGAATGTGTACAACAAGAGGAAAGCATGGCTGACTTCTAGGGGAAAAATACATGAAATACGTAATACACATTAAATTGCACACACACGCACGCGCACAAACACACTTTCCTCGGTAAATTTATATATACCCATATTTCCCAGAGCTCTTAGTCTCTAGCTTATCCATATACACATGAATTTCTATTAATATATGCACATATGCATTTGAAAGACAACATCGGGGCGCCTGGGTGGCTCAGTCGGTTAAGGGTCTGACTCTTGGTTTCAGCTCAGGTCATGATCTCAGGGTCGTGGGATCGAGCCCCACATCGGGCTCCCTGCTGGGTGAGGAGTCTGCTTGAGATTCTCCCTCTCTCGCCGGCCCTCCATGCCCCTACTCACACACTCTCTCTCTCTCCCTCTCTAAGAAAAAAAGAAAAGAAAAGAAAGACAATACCAAATATCTCAAAATAGAGAAGAATGTGATAAAGATTTTCAAAAGATAGAGATGTGACCTTGGGTTTGGCAGCGGATTCTTGGCTATGACACCAAAAACACGAGGAGCAAAAGAAAAAATAGGTAACTGTACCTTCTCCAAAATGAAAAACTTATGCATCGAAGGGCAACATTAAGAAAGTGAAAAGAGCCATAAAGTGGCAGAAAATATTTCCAAATCATTTATCTGGAAAAGGTTTTGCATTCAGAATACACAAAAAACTGTAACAACTTAATAAGAAGACAAACAACCCAATTAAAACATGATTTGCTCAGAAGGCCCTAGACTCTCCTGCCAGTCTGCACTGAGTGCCCTCCATGGGTCCTTCCCTCCCAGCTCCCTCCCACCCTCCACACCAACACGTGACCCAGGCAGGCCACCAGAGACACACCCTGTGGCTCCAAGAATCACCAGGAAGCCCAGGACACAGTGCCTTGGGCGGAGGACACAGAAGTCTCTCGATCCGGTGACCGCAGTAATGGCGCACGCTGGTCAAGGTCACCATCAGCCCCACCCCAGCTCCCTGTGCACGACGCTCTGAGGAACAGGCAGGGTGGACGGTGGGAGGGGGCCATGGGACCTCGGAGTCCAGGGCTGAGCTCATCCAGAGCTGTCCCGACATTCCCGTAGTCTGGGACACGTGACGGATTATGTGCAGGTAGCCGTAGCCCAGTGGGGAGGATTCAGTCTGGGCCTCAGCTCAGCTGGGATTCCCCCCGTCGGCCCAGGAAGTCCCGGCCCCGGCCCCCACCCCCCAACACACACACACACCACTCCTGCCCTGTACGGGATGTTTGCGCGGGGCCATCTCTCCTGCCCTTGGTCCACTCCACAGTGACAACACCAAGGCCAAGATCATCTGCCCCCTGTGGGGAGCAGAGCCTCCTCGGTTCCCCCATCGGCCAGGAACTTCTCGGCTTCCCGCTGGCCCCCTTCACTGCCTCCCGACGAGGCAACAGCTCTGCGCGGGATGTTTGGGCCACTTGGTTCTGCCCAGGAGCTCCCCTGCAGGCCCAGGCTGCACCCCTACAGAGCGCTTGGTTCCGCCGCCTTGGGCCGTGGAGGGTGAGCAGTCAGAAGAAGGAGGGACCCGCAAGGTCTCTGGCAGAGGGGAGCCCCCACATCCCGCACAACCACTGCTCCTTCCCTGGCTGGCCTCCGGCCTGGCGGGAGGGGATCAAACTGGAAGTGAGTGAATGCACAGTCTGTACCCCGAGGGGCTCCGCTCCTCCCAAAGGGCAGCTTCTCCTCCGCTCTGTCCCCAGCACTCGCCGCCACCACCCACCCCGGGTGCAATTAGAGCCACGAGCGTCCGGCTTTTGACAAGAAGATGGAGGGCTTCGCCGTCCCGGCGGTTAATTGGCGGTGTTATTTATGGGTGCTGAATGCTCGTGAAGTTCCCTGGCTGTTTCTGATGCAATTAGTTTCATTGATGGCAAGGTTTATGAGTTGAAATAGTGGGAATCAAAGGACCGCCTGATACAATACAACACAATAAAAATGAGCACGCTCAGCTAGTTTCCATGCAGAACACCTAGAAAATGGGTTTCAAAGTTTTTACAGGGAGATAAAAGATCCCCCTGGCTTGCTTAATTACTTTACCCACACTGGAAATATGCAGGCCACAGTCAGAGGGCAATGAGCTTCTGAAATAAAAGGCAAATTTTACTTGCGGGCTGCCCCAACATCTAAGTATTGCAAAAACAAATCTGAATTTCTATATTTCAGTGACTCCTACACTCAGTAAGGGGCACATAATTAACATTAATTCAGGATAATTATTACAGAAAATTCAAAAGATGCTTCACACAAATGCTTCAATAGATCTGACTTTGGGTGTTTTGCCTGTGACAGCTACCCATGTACATGGGACCTGACTCCGTACTTTCTTTCTATTTTTTTATTTTATTTTATTTTATTTTATTTTATTTTATTTTATTTTATTTTATTTTATTTTATTTTTATTTGACACAGAGAGAGAGATCACAAGTAGGCAGAGAGGCAGGCAGAGAGAGAAGAGGAGGCAGGCTCCCTGCTGAGCAGAGAGCCTGATGCGGGCCTAGATCCCAGGACCCTGAGATCATGACCTGAGCCAAAGGCAGAGGCTTTAACCCACTGAGCCACCCAGGTGCCCCCTTTCTTTCTAAATCAACTTAAATGTTAATAGATAATATGCCCAAAGAATAATTATTCAAATTCCCCCCCAAAATACAGAAGAATATAACGTGAAATATCTCCCTCCAGTCCTAAACCCACACACAGAACCCCCTTTGGAATTAGTGCCTGTTGGCCCCTCTCCCGTGAGCCTTCTCAGACATTCTGCACGTTTACACAAATATGAGGATGTGTACTGTCATTTCTGTACACAGATGTCCCATAACACATATGTGCATTGTGCCTTTTCTCTTAAATCTCATGTATCTTTCTCTTCAATCTCATGTATCTTTGAGACCGAGGTAAAAAGTCTGCACTGTCCCTTTCAGCAGCTCGGAAGACCCATCGCGGGGATGACTGGAGTTTGCAGAACCTCCCCCTCCCCATTTCCGGGTGTTCTTCAGGGAAATAGGCAGAGCACGCTCATTTTTATTGTGTTCTACTGCACGGACATGGAGATTTTTCTAGTCTTCGGCTCGTACGGCGGTTAGCGCCACAGGCAGCCCTGCGTCCTCGTCACCTTCCCCAGCAGTTCAGGTGAAGCCAAGCCCCGTAGGAGAGAGGCTGGGTGCGGCTGGGTAGGAGGCTACAGTCTCTGCGATTCTGATTCTGATGTTGCCAAATTAGCCATCCCATTTCTTATTTGAATTAGTGACCCCCCCCCATGGCCCCCCACCGCCAGGGGAGCACCCGGCTTCTGGCGTCCTGGCCACATGAGAGCGTCGAGGGTCGCCTGGGGCCAGTCTGAGAGGTGATGCTTGTCTTACGAGAGGTTGCTTTACTCTGGGCTCCTCCATTGGACACATGCTTACTGAGAACCTACTGCACACCAGGCACTGTTCTTGGCCCAGGGGACACCACGGGGAATGAAACAGATGATATTTCCTGCACCCCCAAACGTCCACTCTGTCTTAAGAGATTCATAAAGCCCTTTGGGTGAGGGAAGGAAAGGCAAAGTGCCGTCCTCCTATTACTTCCATTGTGATCTTGGTTTCTATGGCCCACATTTTTATTTCTAAGGAGTCAGATTTGTGTCTTTTTGTTCACAGCTTCTGGGTTTGTGCTGTACCAGGAAGAGGCTCCTCATGCCAACAGCACGTAATGAATTCCTGCCTGTCCTTGTTGGTTCCACCTGAACATCATCAGAGGTATGAGGGTACAGATACATCTTCGCAATCCACTTTCTGGCTTCTGGCTTCTCGGCATCGTTGTCCTGAGGGTCCACATCACCCTTTAATCTGAGAAGCCTCCTTCATCATATTCCAAGTGTCTGTGAGGAGCCGCGTCCCTCCCCGGGCACACATGCACTTATTTATGTACTGACCATACATTTTGCACATGTGCACACACACACGCATGCACACACACACACGTGCATACACATACACACATGTACACGCATACACACACATGCCCGCTATATTAAGATCAAAGAGCGAAGAAAGTTGGTGGTAGAACTGGGCAGATGATGCTGCGTGTTACTAGATCCAGGCCCTCCCCCCAGCGTCTTCGCGGCTCCTCTTCCCGAGGTCCCCCAAAGCAGCACAGGCTCCGGGAGCCAGGCCTTCTGCTGTCCGCAGATCCTGCTTTGGTCCCGCTGGTCCAGGCCGTGTTTCGGGTTGAAACACATCTGGGACTCACTCTGACAAGCATGGGGACCGTGGTGAAATGGGGAACAGGTGCATTCTCCTATCACATTAGCAGACCGCCCAGGAGCCTGGAACCGTGAACAGAAAGCCTGGATCACAGCCTGCCCGTCGGCCCACTTGGCAGGCAGGGGTGGCTGTCTTCCTCACTGGGCTGCATCTCTGCTCGGAAACCACAGCCCAGGTGCTGACAGAAAGACCTACCCCCTGAAAGGCTGAGACCCCCGTGAGGACAGTCAGAACCTGGCTGTGACATCAAACTCAACCTGAGTTTCAAGGTGGAGTAGTGTCAGGACTCCCTGCCTGAAATGGGCCATGGGAATGTTTATTTCTAGCGACGTTTTCCCAGACGGTCTTGCCAGCTCCCCTCCTCCAAGAGCTTCCATGGGGGGGGGGTGCCCACAGGACCAAGATGGACCATGGCCGCGGCTGGCGTGTGTCACATGTGTGCTGCCCTACGGAGTGTACTCGGATAGGACTAGTTGGTGTTAGGAATGAATCCTCATCTTACAGCTGGACGCATCCGACGCCCGTACGTTTAACCCCACTTGCTTCCAGCCAGGTCCCGTGAGCCTGGGCTCCACACGCTCCCCATGCTGGCGGCGCCAGGACGCAGGGGAGCAGAAGCGGGGGCTCCACCTGCCCTGGCGGCTGTGTCCACCTGGCGTGGCCGGCCCTGCCCTGCTGGACGGGAGCAGCGGGCCTCGGAAGGGTGCCCTCTGCGCCTGCCCGACTAAAGGAACTCGCCCTTCCCTGCCCCACGCTGCTCCTGAACGCCCAGGAGCGCCCCACGCGACCCCGCAGAAGGAGCCGCGACCAGGCGGCAGGGAGACCACACCAGTGGCTGTAACGGGCCACAGTCCGGCATCTTGGCAGACTCGCGCGAACACACGGTCACGCCGACACAAGTGTCGGCAGCTCCGTCTCAGAGCGCTGGCCTCACTCTGGTGTCCGTAAGCCCAGCGCTGAAGCCCCGGATTGCTGGCCTCAAACCTGATATCTTCTCCCAGCATCCCCAGGCCTCCGAAGCTCTTCCCCGGCGTGATTTTAATAGCTGTCTCCTCTCTTGACAGAAGCATAGATTGTAATTTGCTCCGTCCCTGCTGTTGGGCACTTAGACTTTTATTATTTTTGATTGCCCTATTTTAGACTATATTCTGTGCCACGTCCTTATGCCCATCCCCCCACGTGGGCCTGTGATCATGCTCTAAGCTCTCAGCGGCTATTTGAAGCTGGAGATCGACCAGTCACTTGGCTACAGAGCCTGACCCCTACCTCCCCCCACCCCCGGGTGTGCCCTGTGCTGGGAGGACGCCCCTCAGCCCCTCGTGCGAGGGGAGGAAGAACGGGTCACAGAAGTTACGAAGATGCCCCCGCCCCAGGGCCATGCGGGAGTGGCGGGCTCCACTGGGTCCCGTGGGCTGCAGCCCCATGTGGGATTTCTGATGACCGGGTGTTTTAGGATTGAGTCCCATGATTGGAACTGCTGGACTCAATAATATATAAAATTAAGCAAGTTGATTTCTAGGAATCCATTTCTTTCTGGAAACATTGTGTCAAGTTACTTTATCACCAGCTGCATGTGATACTTCTCCACCTGCTAGAGGAAGTGTGTAGAAAAACCTCACCCAGGACTGTTGGTGATGCCCCACGTTAGCCACACTACGTCCGACCACAAGCAAGTGTGTTTACGCCCAAACCACGGGATATTCCTGGAGCCAAGACTGGGCGGTCTTTCTGTGTCACTGCGCTTTGGGCTCCGGGTATGTTGCTAAACACCGCACTGTCCAACCCCGTGCATGTGAAACAAACATGAGTGCACACATGTGCAACGTCACGCATGGGAAATAGTCTGATTATCATGGGACCCTGCTAAGAGATGTTTCCTTCATGAGAAGAACAGGGTTGAGAGGAGGCAGATTCTACAAACTTCTAAGTTGTTCCCATTTCTTAAATAGAATATAGTTGCATTTTACAGTTTAAATAGGAGCCAGCAAACATTTAGCTCATGAACCCTCTGGTCCACGGAGACACACATCTCTCTGTTGGAGACTGTGCGACAGTGCTCACGCATCCACCTACATCCCACATGGAGGTTGGGGGTAAGAGGCTCCTGCAGGCCCCAGATGGTGGGCAAGGGCCAGAGGCCACCCTGACGTGCACCTGCCTGATTCCCGGCGCAGCGGCCAGGAATGCCACATAGGAACTCAAGAACCCTCGTGACGACAGCCCTAGAAGAGCCTGGAATGGCAGGGAGAGGACTCCTCCAGGAGCTGCGGCAGCTGCGGACGGTGGTCGGGCTGAGAGAGCGGCCCCCGGACTCGGCGTCTCCCTCACCGTGTCCCCGCAGGAGGGGTGCTCTTCACGGCCCCCCTGTCCCCATGGCGCACCCCGCGGCCCTCGAGACCCGCTCGCTCGGTGAAGGACGGGAGTTAAATGAAGCTGATGACAGAGAAGGGCCAGACTGCTCTTTTGTCATCAGATAGATAAGCCGCTTCGGGGAGAAAATCTCAGTCGGCCCCACCCGCACCCGTGTCTGCTCCGAGGAGGAGACGCATGGAGAGGACTCGCCAGCTCTCCCTGCTGCACAAAACCACTCAAGTTGGGAGACGACTCATCACTTGCGTCGGAGCCCATGAGCGTCCACGACAATGGGTCGGGAAGCGATCCTTCCTCTTCGGGGCCCACACCCCCGGAGCCTCGGCGCGGCGGACCACAAGGAGGCAGGGAACGGAGGTGGAGGCTGCGCATCTTCTCCCGAGCCGCCGAGCCAGGGAGCAGACATGCGCCACTTCTGCTTCCGTTCGGTGGTCGGCCTGGCCGAGTGGGCTGCCCTGGCGGGGGGCAGTCCGGGCCCAGCAGCCACTTTCCAGCTCAGAAGGGGTGGCCGGTCTTGGGTGGGCAGCTGGCGTGTCCAGAGCCGCAAGATGAGATGGGGCAGTGGGGGAACCTTAAGCGGCAAACCAAGAAGGGAACTGGTGTGACCGCTTCACCTGCCAGGCGGCCACAGAGCCTCGGCCTTTGGGATCCCTCTTCCGGGTCCTGGTGTGGGTCTCCCAGAGTCCACGAGGAGAGTGGGCACCAACCCCGAGCTCGCTCTGCTCACACCATTGCTTGAAGGGAGACAGAGTCACTGCCCTGGAAAGTGGGCTTGCCCAGGGATAAAGTGGATGTTTTTGCAGGACAGAATTAATTATAATGCTTGCTCTTAATTACAGTCTTTTTAATTGGGTCATTTGGCCTAGGGTGTGCGGCCACCGCCATGAGTGGCTCTAAGATGCCACAGAGATAAGTGGGAAAGGGGAATGTTGGGACGCAGCCTGCCCGCGGCACGTGGCGAGGCCTGTCTGGCCCACCTGGGCTCCCGCGCTGGACTGCACCGTCCGGGCCAGCCCCATGCCGCCGCGCTCTGCTGGCGCTGCCGGCCAGCCTCCAGCAACGAAAGCCCGGGCTGCAGAGTGGGCAGCAGCCCTGTGCGTGGCGGGGAAGGGTCCTGGAGGGGCCCCGGCCGGAGGGCCGTTCTCCCGTGGGTTCTGTGACAAGCTCCTTCTCTCCTGTGGCCCGAGCAAAGTGGGTGTGGTCCGGGGGGAAGGAAGTGAAGGGGTCGCGGGGGGCCGGGGAAGTTCGAGGAGAAAGCACGGATCCCGACCCAGACCCGCCACTGACAGGCTCCCCAAACTAGCAAGCTACTCTCCTTGTACCTCTACATGCATGGCTGAGAAATGGGGTGAACAGGTCAGATGCCCCCCAGGGGCCCGGAAGCAGCGCTTAAGCTCCTTCCCAAGGGAGGAGGTGTCTTGGTGCCAGCCGACCCCCACTCCGGCCGGGCGAGCGGCTCACCGGCCGTCAGCTCCCAGGCCGTGCGGGGCGCTGGGGACAAGTGCGCGCGTCCGGGAATGGAAGGCACCGTCTACCCTTCCCCGTCTGCCGGCTAGCGTGCGTCAAGGAAGCCACAACGCGACAAGGGGAAATTTGTCTTCGGAGCAGACCTCCCTTAAGGGGCGTCTTGGCAGGAGACTTTTCCCATCAGCGCCTCCGCGGCCCGGCCCCCAGGGTGCGCAGGTTGGGCGTGGCTCAGCCCGGTGACAGCCCGGTGACAGCCCGGTGACGGCCGGCAGGGGAGAGCAGGAGGGGAGAGGGAAGCAGAGGAGGGGAGGCAGCAGGACCGAGGGGACCTGGGTGTCGGGGGGCCAGGAGTCCTGGGCTGCGGCGTGCGCACCACACATTCCCCGAGCGTTCCCACAGAATTTCACTCTGCTCCCTGTACTCGTGTCCTGGGGCTGCCCGAATAAATGACCACACACTGGCTTCCACCAGCGGGAACATAGTCCCTCGTGGTTCCAGAGCCCAGGAAGCCTAAGTCCAGATGTCAGCGGGCCGTGCTCCTTCTCGAGGCTCTGCGGGGGGGGGTTGCTCTTGCCTCTTCCTGCTCCCCCGGGGGCTCGACGTGTCCCTGGATGGATGGCCGCCCCCCCCCCCCATCGCTGCCTCTGCCATCAGGCGGCTTTGTGCCCTGAGGGCCTGGTCCTTCTCCTCTTCTCCTAAGGACACCCGTCCTTGGAATCCGGGCCAGCGGAAAATCCAACCCAGTGTACTTCTGACATAGATTTCTTTTTAGAAGATGCGACAAAGTACGCTTCCTGCTTCTAAGTTGTTACACACGGAAACCACCAAGGGGTTTGCATAAGAAGTCACGAGTGGATACCCTGAGGCATTCGAAGCCTTAAATGTCACTTGGTCCTTTACACCGAGAAGAAATCGGGGACAAACCTCCCCCAGCTCCCCGCTCTTCCAGCGATGGGGGGAGCGGGCTGCGGGCAGCTGGAGACGCCCTGGACCCCGAGCCCCAACTCACGTCCGTGGCCCGAGGGCTTGGCGGGTCCCTGGCCGGGGTCTGGCCCGGGGTCAGTCTTGTCTCTGCTCAGGCACCGCGTGGGACGCCGGCCGCGTCGCCTCCCATGGTTCATTCATAACCAGACCCTCCTCCCTCAATGCAGTCTCATCGGACCTGACTCCACTGCCTTCTGTGCTTGACAAGTGGTTCCTTTAAAAAGGGGAAGAAAACGTTCATCTCCGCACTTCATCGTCTCATCCCCACAGGGCTCTGTGGAGACGCCACACAATCGAGCGGAGCGCCAGGCCCTGCCGGGGAGCCACGTGCATCCCGCTACGGCCGCGACGTTTACCCGCCAACTGTGAGCCTATAAACCCCAAATGTGCCTTCGGTTCCTCCTAACGCCCGAAGAAGAGCGATAGCATCAAAAGGTGAGAGACAGGAAATGGGGCTCGGCTCTGGGAGCGTCCCCCTCAGGAAACCACACTAGAAGTGAATTATTCCCACGACGATGTCTCCGCGGAGCGGCCTCGTTCCGGCCTCTCACACTGACACTCTTCAGAGGCCCGAACTTCAATTTGGAAAAAATAAAACAGAAACTCCCTCCTAGGTAGCTCCAGCCGCAGTGGGCCCCACTTTCCGTGCCCCCCCCCCCGTGTGGACCGAGGGACACATCCTGGAGGGCAGTGCATCCCAGAGCCACCTCGCCGAGGCCCCGGGCCCTGCAGGCCCTTTGCTGCAGACACCTGTGCCCTCCATGCTGTGTTCAAGCCACCAGGGGCAGGGGAGCCTGAGACACAGCCTAGGACGTGGCCGATGTCGTGGGGCCGAGATGACCGCGGCTCCCACCCGCCCCGGCCCCGACCGTCCCCCACCCCCCCCAGTCTGCCGAGCTGCTCCTCCGGATTCACCCGTCTCCCTGTGTTCTAGAATGACAATACAGCCCACACTGAGGACAGTCAGGCACCCGTGGACCCGCCCTGCTGGGGGGCCAGCCAAGGTCAGCAGAGAGAACCCGCACAAGGAAGGCTGGGGGGCCCCCATCCAAACGACCTGGTCCAGTGATGGGAATGCTGGTCCCACAGCCATCAACCCGAGAGTGGACTGTGCAGGGGGCACAGCCGAAGGTCCTCTGGGTAGACACCGAGGCAGTGTGCTCAAGCACAGGGCATGGGGCGTAGGGAGATGCCGGGGGCTTGTCATGGCCTCCAAGGCCCACAGACTTCCAGGAAGGACAGAACTCGGGGCAGGACATGCAGGGACCAACAAGCCATCAGACAGAAGGACAGCTCAGCCCCAGGAGGCCTCCAGGGCATGGGGAGTGCGTGCCGCCCGCACCTGTGAAGGCCAATCATGAGCCCAGGCAGGGGTGCCAAGTCCATGCAGAGGGACCCCCACCGCCGAGCTCACTGCCTGTAGCAGCTGCATGGGGGGGGAGGGGGAGGCAAGTCTGTCCCGTGTCCGGAACGCTGACCGCGAACCCGACCGTGGCACAGTGAGCACACGCTGCTCTCGGAGCTGGAGGAGCCTGGGAACACGGCCAGGGCTGCAAGGAGGCCTGGCACTCGCTGCGATGTCTGGATATGGGGACCCCGGGGTTCACGCGGCAGAGACTTTGGGACATGGAGGGTGGAAAGGGTAGGTGCATGGCCCCTGCTTGTGCTCATGCAGTCATGTCCATAAATTAAAATCAGTATAGAATTTTAACACAGGAACCCTAGGGACCAGCCCCACCCAGCCCCCCGGGGTCTCCAGGGGACAGGACCCTGAGGTTGAGAGGAAACAGACTGACCTTCATAAGCTACCTCCGATCTCCTTGGAGGCTCAATCCTCCTCTGAGGGATCCCCAAGCCCAGCACCCTCCTCTGAGGGATCCCCAAGCCCAGCACCCTCCTCCGAGGGACCCCCAGACACTCCGGCTGGGGAAGCTGTGGCCGCCCTGGGGTCTGAGTCACCCTGACTGCCAGGCCTGGGAGGGGCTGTGAGCCCGGCCTTCCTCAGCTTCCCTGGTGCCGGCGGGGACACGAGCAGGTGCAGAAGCGCGAGCTCCACGGGCATGTGCTCCGGCCCAAGCTGCGGCGGTGCCGTGGACCCCACAGCCCCCGAGGGTCCCCGGTCTCCCCACGGCCTCCGTTTCCCGAGCACCGTCTCCTCGCGGGTGTCCGAGCAGACAGGCGTGCGCCGCGGGAGTGGGAGGCACACAGCCCGACGCACAGGCGCTGCGGGACCGTCCCCTGCCCGCCCGCGCCAGGCGGGAGAGGCCACTGTCCGCCTTCGGGAAGACGTCCAGCCTTCGCACACCTGGAAACCACCAACCGTTTAACAGGAAGGCGAACGAAACGGGAAGGGGACGCCGGATCCCGCGCAGCGTAATTGTACTAAAAACAGGAGGCTGATTTCAAAAGCATTAGGGAATCGCGCCTAGAGCTCGGAGGACAGACCTGCTACACGCACACGGCATGGCCTGTACAATGATTCTAGGACCACAACGGGAACGTTCTGGATAAATGTGCGCACCAATATACCAGGCATCCTCCTTCCCACTCGTGCGGCCGCCAACCTTCGCGGCGAGATCGCTGCAGCTCCGCGGGTCCTGCAGCTCATCCCCCATCCGTCTTCCCGCGGCCCCGCGACGGTTCTGTTTCATAATCATTTAAATACCACAATCAATTATTAAGTAGGCCCTTTGATAATTATCTAAATAAATATAAGTAAACACCTTAAAGCCGAAAGAAGACCTTCTAGTTCTAATATTAATTTTCAAAGATAAATGCTTTCTAGATGCTATTGTTCAATAAACCAGAACCCAGACCCTGCAGCAAGGAGGAGCAGGATCCCAGAGCGGTCCCGCCTCCACGTGCAGCGGTCGTGGGTGCGAGGAGACGGCGAAGCCGCGGTCACTCGCTGGGCCGCTGAGTGAGCACTAAACAGCTAGAGGACGGTTCCCTTGTCCTAGTTTTCGAACAGGTGTTTTCAGCTCAGCAAGGAACGTCCGTGAGAAAAGAGCAGCTGGAGGAAGAACGAGGACCTGACCTGAACTTCAGTGTAAGGCTCGATTTAGAAGCATGCTGGCATCTTCCCCTTGCTGTCACTGCTGTGATTTCAGGAACACTGGAGCTGCGGGAGCCCATTCTGCAGATGGGGACGCTGACGGCTGGAGGCACAAGGCTCTCCCGGCGTCCAGCTGGGCAGCTGGTTTCAGTTTCAGCTCAGGGACCGCTCAGGAGGATCCCAGCAGGTCTGTCCTGGGGGTACCTCCTCCCCCTGCTCCCCCTCCTCCCCGTCCTGCGGGCTCCCTCCCCACCACCCTTCTTACTATTCCTCTTCCAGCTATGCTAACTACCCCATCAGGCGCAGGTTGCAAACATATTTTGCTTATTAATAATAAATTATATCTGTAGTCAATAACTCATTTCCCAAAAATTAATTTGGGAGCTGCAGTACACAGTTTCCCACGTAAAATCAAGCAGGGATTGCAAACCACTGAAACCCCAAGTCATCATTTCATGTCCTTCCCATTTGCTCATTTTGCTCCAAGGAAGATTTACAATTTCCACGAGGAGCTGCCATGCACTTTAATGTTTTAATCAAAATAAAATGTCTAGAGACATTTCATTCAACCTGCCCTTCTGACTCAGACCCACCCGGGGACATTCTAAATGCTGGTCCTTCAGAGCTGCCTGCAGCGTATGCACCTGTGCCTAGGGCTGTGGAGGATCGTGGTGTGCACGGGGAGACAGGCGGACGTGGTCTGGGGGTTGGGGCAGGCAGGCCCACCCTGCTGCAGGCACCACAGCTCCCTTCCCACAAATGCAGGAGACAGGCCAGCCTGGGGGTTGGCGGCCACCCTGGGCCCTGAAGGCCCACATAGCTAAGACTATATTTGGACTAGAATCCCCAAATCAGAACAGTGTCTAGTGAGCCAAGAGTATGACTGGGTCTTGAAGATGCAGCCACCCCAGGTCTATCTTACTGACCCTTGCACCTGGTGGGGGTGGGCTTCCTACTGTAATTCCCTCCCTGGTGTGCTGGGTCCATGCTGTGCTGGGAACCCTGCTCTTCACAATATTCCTACCTCCACTGACACATGTCACCTACCACTGCACCATCACCACCATCCCCACAACCATCCCCACAACCACCACCACCACCATCACCACCACCATCACCACCACCATCACCACCACCATCATCACCACCATCATCACCACCATCATCACCACCACCATCACAACCACCACCACCATCATCATCACAACCACCACCATCACCGTCACCACCATCACCACCACCAAAACCACCACATCATCACCACCATCATCATCACCACCATCACCACCGCCACCATCACAAGCACCACCACCACCATCATCACAACCACTACCATCACTGTCACCACCATCACCACCACCATCACCACCACATCATCACCACTATCACCACCGCCACCATCCCCACCACCATCGCCACCATCACAACCACCACCACCATCACCACCATCATCACCATCACCACTATCATCAGCATCACTGCAGCCATCATCACCATCCTCATTATAGCTACTAATGCTTTTAGAGCTTTCCTCTGTACAAGGCCCTACATGAAGCATCCTTAGATACAGTGTTTCACTTAATTCTCCCATCTACCTTCACAATCCGTATTTTATAGTGAAGAAACTGAGGCACAGAGAAGTGGCTTCCCTAAGATTAGACAGCTCTTACATGATAAAGCTAGATTTTGAACCACAGATATGGGACTTCAAGACCATGGCCTCCAAAGCCTAATGCACGTGTTAGGGACGTATGCTGACCAGTGCCATCCCCCTCATCTCTGGGCCACACATCTCTTCTCCAGCATCAGCCCTGCCGGTGGAAAGATGAAGCTGTCATTTCCAAGCCCACAGCCTACAGCTTGGGCTCCCACCCAGCTCCCGTTCCTGGGCCCCCTCAACTCTGACTCTATCTGATGCACTGTAACCAAGCCGGGGACATCATGCCATTCTGGGTGGCAGCTGGCTTCCTGAGAGGGAGTGAGCTAAACAGGCAGCCAGTTCTAGATGCCTGCCCCACCTCACGTGGCTTCTCCTCTAAGCTTCCCCAAGGCTCCCTGAGCTGAGCCATGCGCACTTGACTGTCACACTCCAGTGTGGTCCTAGGGCCTGAGCACAGGGCCAAGGGTCAGGGAGGGCTCAAGAGCTAGGTTAGGGAATGTGATGGAAGCAGACACGGGTAGGCCCTGGTCTAGGCATCCAGGCCTGCTTAGGCCCAGAGCCCGCCCTCCTTACTCGGGGCTCTGCAGGGACAGTGCTCTAGGAAGGAGAGCAAGAAAGGGCACCACAAAGGACAGGTTCCCACAGTGTCCCTGTGCTCAGCCTGGCCTCTCTGACCCCTGCGTCTCTGTCTCTCTGTGTGTCTCTCCCTATCTCTGTCTCTTTCCCCATGTGTCTCTGTCTTTCTCTGTCCCTCTCTCCGTGTCTCTCTCTCTCGGAGTCTCTGTGTGTTTCTCTCCCCATGTCTCTGAGTCCCTCTCTCCGTGTCTCTCTCTCTCGGAGTCTCTGTGTGTTTCTCTCCCCCTGTGTCTCTGAGTCTCTCTCTGAGTCTCTCTCTCTCTGTGTCTCTCCCCACGCCTCCCTCTGTCCCCTTGCACTGTGTGTGTGTGTGTCCCGGTCCCCGCCCCTTTCTCCAGTGTGTGTGTGTGTGTCCCCACCCCATCTGCTCACACCGCACAGGGGAGAAGAGCAGAAAGCTGGGAAGCAGGTTCCCACTCTAACCCACCACGACCCATTGGCAAAAGGAGACATTTTCAGAATAAAAGTAACTAATGTGCAAAAGTCACAGAGAGCCCATTTGTAATTGTTTGCTTTTGTACAAATTACAATCCATCCCTGGGGAAAAGCTGCCCTGCTTCTGACAGGCCGATGACCCCGATTTGGTCACCTGGTGTGCGGGGAGCGTCCTTTGGCCTTTCCTGCTCCGTGCCTCAGCGAACCCACAAGCACCGTGCAGTCGGACGCTAAAGAGCAGAGGCTGTCAAACGGAGGAGGTAGAGGCCCCCAGGCCACGGGGCAGGGAGAGGTTCACGGACGGGCCTCCTGTGTTTCAGAGCCTGGCCCTCGCCCATGAGGAGCCCAGGGGCCAGCTGTCCGTTGACATGGAAGAGCTCAGCGCGGTGACAGTGATGCTGTCACATCAGACCGGCAGGTGCCTGCTTCAAACTGGGAACAATGACCTGGACGCCACTGATGCTGCCATGAAACCTTCAGAAGGATCCACGGCAGGGACACCCCAGTGCGAGCGATGTCTCCACTTCCCTCCCAGGCGATGAGCGCAGAGCCGGGCCCTGCGTTCCAGCCTCACGCGGACTTCTGCCAGAGGACTGTGAATGGCTTCTCTCACGCAAAGCGATGGACGTTATTAGCATTTAGAGCTTCGAATCGCACAGCCAGAGAAGGGGCGTGGCCAGGATGTGGCACCGGCCTGCCCCCTAGAAGCACCAGAGACCTGCCCCCCACGAGCCCCCGTCGCGCCCGAACAGCCCAGCGGCTGGCAGTGTCCATGGCTCTGGTTGAAAGCGATTATACAAGGACCGTAAAATAGCAAAGTAATCAAATCAGCAGAAATTTCCACAGCATTAGTCCTAAGTGAGATTGTCTTTTTGGCTTTGCTGGGAACGTCCTCGAGTCTCCACACGTCTTTCCTTCCCAGGTCAGGAAGCAAAGACAGGCGATAAAACATGGCGACTCTACGGATTTTGTGCAGACGCACAGCCACCTGTGTTCACGGACCGGCATTCTCTCCGTGAGAGCCGACGCCGTCTGCGCAAGCACGGGGAGGGGCCGCCAGAGAGAAGCCCCTCTGCCCCTCGGGCTGTGTGGCTGCAGGAAAAAGGCACAATGTCTCTGTGCCTCAACACCGTCATCTGGGGAGGGAATCACAATAACGCCAAACAGCGTTTTCTCCGTGACACCGCAAGGAGGACAAGACGAGCGAGCCTCCAGAGCCCCGCCAGCCCCACGGCAGGTGTTGGTTACTATCTCGCGGTGGGATTATTGAGAAGTCTCGGGGGACAGTGTGGCACTGACCGGGCTCAGAGAGGAGTCTATTTCTACACCAGGAAGGTAAGACGGTCCCACCCCTGAAATCTCCCAGCTGAACTGAAATCTGGTGTTGCCCTCGGTTCAGCGAGGCTCCTAGATACAAGGTGCCAAGAGCTTGTGCCCCGAGCGTGCGCCGGACCACGTCACCCTCATGTCTTGGCTGGACGAGAGATGGACTCATCCCTGCAGAGATCACGAGCCTGCGCTCAGGTCCACGAATTGAGGCTCTGCCTCCTGTCCCCTCTCTCCACTCGCTGACACCATGTCAACACAGACCCGGGGACCAGGCAGGAAGGCCGCCCCTCCCCTGCTGCTCTCACACCCACTGCCCTGTTTATTTGGCGAGGTCTTAATGAAAAGACCTTAACGGTCCTCAGCAGTGGTGTAAGGGCCCAGGGCAGGTGGCCCCCAAATGTCCCATTTTGGCATATTGCTTGCTTTATTCTATTTTAAGATTTTATTTATTTATTTGAGAGAGCGAGAGAACAAGCAGTGGGGAGGCGCAGACGGAGACAGAGAAGCAGGATCCTGAGATCACGGCCTGAGCCAAAGGCAGACGCTTCCCCGGCTGAGCCGCCCGGGCGCCCTGCATATTGATCAGTTTAGATAAAAGTTTACTAAGGAGACAGCATGTGGAAGAAGGACACTCAGACTCCCCGCTGCCCCCCAAAGCAGGGAAGGTGCCCTCCCCGTGTCAGGAGGTGAAGGGACTTCCTAGTCACCAGAGGGAGGAGGCTGCAGAGACTTGTCATTTCTTCCTCACTCACGAGCCCAGCCCAGGCTCTGTTCCGCGCTCTTTACTAACGGAAGCTCCTGGACACGAGTGCTCTTTGTCTTGCCGACTCCCCACAGATTTGTTACCCTGTCGTCTAATAAAGTATAAGAGCTCCCTGCCTTGGTTATTTCTCGGGGTCTCGCTTTCATTATTGGGCCTCTGTGTGCACGTGATAAAACTTCGGGTTTTCTTCTCCTGTTGATCCTGCGTGTAAATTTAATTTTTCATCCGCTGGGAGACCTTGAAGCGTAGAAGAACTTCTCCTTCCCCTCCGTGTCCACACCCGTGGCCCCGAAGCTAAGAGAACCCCAAAGGCAGGATGGTGAACTTTACTCGCTCATGTTGGCTTCCGCAAGATCAAAATTATGAGACCTCACCTAATGAGCTTATAATTAAATTGAGCCCCCAGAGTGGAATGGCAAATAAGAGGTGAAGTCCAGGTGATACATCAAATGCGTGTAGACAATTCTTTGAAGAGTCTCAGGTACCCACTAGTTTACACGTACACACGTCTGTTTTCCAAGATTCTTAATTACACCTGGAACTACCAAATTAGGTCTATGAAGCACAGCTAATAAAACAACTAATTAACTCATGAGTGCTGTAAGAAACCATAGACGCGAATAAAAGCTCATTTCACAGGAAGATGAAGGAAGCAATGGTGTGGATAGTTTGGATGGTTGGTGACACGTGCTCGGGCAGGTGACAAAGGTGCCCTGCGTGGGGCCACGCCCCAGAGCTCTTGTCACAGAAGGCTCCCAAACCCACTCTCCTCTCAGCCACTCGACCTTCAGCTGCATGTTGGGGCTGAAGACTTTGATTACCAATCAGCCTGGAAATGCCCCTTTCTGACCCGGGGAGGCAGGCCGTCCAGAAAGCCGTTCCCTCATCAGCGCCAATCCGAGGCTGCACAGGCAGGGAGAGAGACTGTGCAGGACTGAGGACCGGCCGCACCTGGGCACTAGGAGGGGCGCCCCCCCGGGCTCAGCATGGCCCTGGCCTCAGCAAGAGGACATATTTCAGACTCCACACCTGCACTTCGATGCTCCATGACCTTGGGAGGGCCTGGTACCCAGGCGGCCCCTTGTTCAACATTTCTGCAGACATACAAACACACAAAATAGATATAATTGGAACAATAGTTCCTATTATAAAATTTATCTACTAGTACCAGGTATTTGTAAACTCCCACAGGTGTTCAAACATGATTCTGTTCTTCAAATGCCTAGTTACGATCAGACAGAGGGTCCAGCTCCGCCTGCCTGCCCTGGCCTGGCCTTGTGTCCTCATCTGAGGAACGGGGACAGTCACAGAGCTGCCCCCAAAGCCGCTGGCCAAGAAGGTTCATTGGGCTCATTTATGCCAAGCACTTAGCACTGCACCTGGTTGCAGTGAGCCCTGAACAAATGGGATTCTGTGTATCCTGCTCTCTGCTTGGTCTGCTGGACAAACGCCTAATTGAATTGACAGTTTACACGTAAGTGTGAGAATTCAATCCCGCGTGCACTCGGGGCCACTGCTCCTGCCCTGGGCGCGATACCCCAGGAAACCAGAGCGCTGTCTGCAGGAGGGCCGTGGTCCCAGGTCTCCAGAAACACCCCAGCCCCAGTGTGCCCTGCAGTGAGGACAGCTCTGGATGCTCCAAGTGGACGGAGGCAACCCAGCAGAGGCTCTCCTCCTGTCAGGATGAGGACACACTTACAGTGTAAAACAAACAGAGCAAAACACAGTGGCGCTGTGGCTGCAGGTCTGGGCACCTGCTGGTGGATTCCTGGCTCCTGGAGAAACCCCGGACTCCCTGATGATCCGGCGGGGGCGGCTGGTCCCAGAGGCGGCTCGACCTTCCCCCTGGCCTCTGTCCTCTGTCTCCTCCCCCTTCTAGAAAATCAGCCTTTATATTTGCTATTTAATAAAGGACTTGGCGCCCTCGACAATTCTATTTCCACTAAAGAGTGTGTAGCAGGAGGGAAAAGAGCTGGCTCCCTCACCAACGTGTTCCTGCAAAGCTCATCACCGCCCCGACCCTCGGGCCAACCTAATGGGGGGAGGCAGACGTCGGTTCAGCCTAAGGAGGGATCTCGAACACTCGAGATGGTTGGGCGAGGGGGGCGCGGGCGCCCACGCTGCCCTGCACACCCCTAGCCCGACACGGGCCTCATGAATTCTCAGACCAGCCCTCGCGGTGGGCACCGGGGATGTCCCCGCTCACGCACCGTAAGCCGGGGCTCAGGGCCGGGCCGGCTCCCTCCAGGGCCTCCCTGGAAGCAGCACTCAGGCTCAGACGTGCGGCGCTTCCCCACACAGGCACTTCCCCGTCGTCCCACTGGATGTGCGGGATCGTGGTCCTGACCCAGCGACGATCTCTGATCCCGGAGAAGCCTCCAGGCCCTGCGTCCCCCACCCTGCACGCCCGCCACCTCCCGGAGAACAGACCACACCCCGCGGGGAGCCAGAACCACGCCGATCACGGAAGACTGTCTCTAAGTCACGGTAGTGTTTTAAATGTGGAACTCGCCACTAGACAAACATATCAACTGCTGAGAGAAAATGACCTTAAATGTAAATTTAAACACAGATGGAAATTGTAGCTCCAATTCAGTGTGATTAAAATGGGTCACACGTAATGGGCAAAAGCAGAGGCCTGTAGGTCTGTGGAGGTCCCCGGGTGTGGACATCACCGGGCTCTAACCAGTGGAGACACGGGGCCGAAATGTGCCCAGCGGGATGGAACGGGCCCCTGCAGAGGTGAGAGCCTCCAAAAGGAACGCAGTGGGTAGCGTGTGCTCTGGGGGCGCGGGTCCCACGTGGGAGAGCTGGGGACAGTGGGAGGGCGGGCTGCGGAGTCGCAAGGTCAGGGAAGTGAGGCCCCAGCTTAGAGAAAAGGGCTGCAGAGCAGGGAAGAACGTGGTCCTGGGCCACGGGTTTACGATCCTGGATCAGAAACCCAGAAACCAAGCACAGAAAAGGACAAAGTTAAGTACGTACAAACACAAAGGTATCTTCCGTGGCAAAATTGTATGACCAGGAAAAAGTGACCACACTGGAGTGTGAAGGGCGGGGTCCATTCACCCCTGCAGGAGCATGGGTCCGTGGGTCCGAGCAGGGTCCGCCCACCCCTGCAGAAGCTGGGTCCAAGGAGGGCCAGTCCACCCCTGCAGGAGCTGGGTCTGAGCAGGGTCCGTCCACCCCTGCAGTAGCTGGGTCCGAGCAGGGTCCGTCCACCCCTGCAGAACCTGGGTCCAAGGAGGTCCGGTCCACCCCTGCAGGAGCTGGGTCTGAGCAGGGTCCTCCCACCCCTGCAGGAACGTGGGTCCGTGGTTCTGAGCGAGGTCTGTTCCTCCCTGCAGGAGCTGGGTCCGAGTGGGACTTTGCTGGGTTTGAGATGGAGAACTAGACAACCAGCCCCAACAAAGGGTCAGGACCCAGAAGCGTGTCAAGTGATCAGCCAGGCGCCAGGGTCTGCGGAACTGCAGACACTGCTCCAGAAGGGATCGGCCCGGGGCTGCACCGTCTGTCGCCACAGACGGCCATCCGGCCCTTCCCGCGGCCGGGGGCAGTGCGGACACCACTGCGCCTCTCCCAAGAGGTATCCTGAGAATCTTGGCTAAAATGGGCCCGCACCCACTCTGGAAACCAGAGCAGGTTTCCTCTTGCGTCCTCGAGGATTACGAAGGAGGAAACGGAGTGTCCGCCAGGTAGAGTCGGGCCAAGAACCGATTTTCCCAAATGCTCAACTGTCTCCTCCACGTTACTGGAACAGGGGCGGCAGGGAGATGAACAGGAAGCTTGAAAGCAGCCTGACAATCCGCGCAGGACGTGGGACTTCACCCGCACGGACCGCGCTCGGGGACAGACACTGACGGCTCGCACGGGCCAGCCATCGGCTGCACCACGGGCACTCCAGCACTCCCCACGGCCCGGGAGCGGTGTGCCCCGGCCCGGCGGGCAGGCTGAGGACACCGGGCAGGGCTGCCATCACCCGCAGTGTGGCTCCCAGACACGGGCTGGTGGGGGCCACCATGCAGAGAATCCTGCTGTGTCCGGAGACCAGGGCTGCAGCCACGTTAGCAAAGCCACGTGAAAAGTGGGAAAAGCACCCCCAAGCCAAGTGTGGCTCCCATCTGGCCCCAGGCGGCGGCCAGCTTTTTAATTAAAGGAAGAGACAGTGCCAGCCCCCCAGGCACAAGGCTGGGCTCAGCGGGGCCCATGCAGCTGGCCGCCTACACCCCCTCCCACTGCCATCCCTTCTTGCAGAGCCCTCCCTCCCAGTGCCTCGATTTTCATCGCTTTACCAGCACGCGGGTCTTGCTCATATTTCAGGTTAAGTTCTGGGAGTGCCGTCCTGCCAAGGACCGAGATGTCTGGCCCATGAATGAAATGGCTAGAAAGGCTGTTTTTCAAACACACACACACACACACACACACACACACGCACACACACACTACAAAGCCCCGTGGACACACCCTAACCGTTCCAGCTGTGCACCCTCACACTGGGGGGTGACCAGTCCCCGCAAACACCCCGGCGCCCTTTCTGGTTTGCGAGGCCCGCGTCGCCGTGCTCCCGTTACAACTCATGTAGCGAAACTGAGTGAGTTCAGATCTAGAGAAACTTCAAGTCACCTTTGGAACGGCTTCCACGGAGAAACCACCGCTTCTCAAACCGTCGATTTCAGGCACCAGGTGCGGAATGTCAAGGCGTCCGTGGCTGACGCGAGGCAGCGTATCATCGAGAACCGTCTTCTCCTTCAGCAGGCAGGGAAGGCAGGCAGCCATCGACCAGGGAGGCCGCGGAGGGTGTGGAGACGAGACTGGACGGGCGATCCTACAGGCACGTCCGCCGGCGAGCACACAGCTGCTCCGCGCAGCCTCTGGAGGCGCGCCCGAGTTGGCCGAGTTGGCCGCCGGCCGCGGCACCTGCCCCGGAGGGCTTTCGGCAGGAGGGTCCGCCGCCCAGAAACAACACCCGTTCACAGGAAAGCTCCGCCTTCTGGTATTTTTCCTAAGCACAGGATTTGAGAAGCACCCTCAGCCCCGATCAGGCATATGACAATTTCTATGAGTTTTGATTCATGGGGAAAAGCATCTGATCCATCTAGTTATCAATACCGGCCTGTCTTCCAAGATAGTCGATCCTGTTGGTGTGTGTCGGTTTACACAGGCCAATGAATTCTGTAGGGTAGAGTCTGAGAATATATGTCTCTCTTCATCATCATATACATTTCTTTTTTTTAAAAGATTTTCTTTTATTTATTTATTTGACAGAGAGAGATCACAAGTAGGCAGCGGGGCAGGCAGAGAGAGAGGGGGAAGCAGGCTCCCCGCCGAGCAGGGAGCCCAATGCGGAACTCAATCCCAGGACCCTGAGATCATGACCTGAGCCGAAGGCAGAGGCTTTAACCCACTGAGCCACCCAGGCGCCCTCATCACATACATTTCTATGGGGTTCTCCTTTTATAAGGTTTTCAAATCTGAATCCTTGTAAAACCTGTCCTCTGCCCCTCATACTGCCACCCGCGGTGCATCCGTCTGGCACGAGCCCGCGTGCCCACGCGTGGAGCACGGTGCAGACACGCATCACCCCGGCTCTCGGGGGGACGTTCTAACTGCCCCGTTTATCAGTTAGAGGGCAGAGTGCCGTCAGGAATATGTGGAGCTCCCCCGGGGCCCCCAGAGCTGGCTAGACCACTCATGTTGGGGGCTCTGGGGGCAAAGGTGGGCAAGTTAATTGCTGTGTTCTTCCTTCCAGATTCACTTAAATTACTTTTAAAGGCACTTGTGCTGTTGTCCGCAAAGACAGAAGCATGTCCCTGTGGCTCTGATGTATTGCATTCACACTAAAAGTTAACAGAGGGACCAGATAAATCAGTCTGGCGTTAAGAAGTAAAATACACTTGTATAAATATGGAAAACTATTTAGGTGTGGTCATAGCAAGTGTTCAGTATACATTTTCATGGGCTTTGTGCCCCAGACACAGTGGGAGACTCTGGAGTGGGAGGCAGCTGGAAAAGGTTTCCGGGGGACCTGGGGACAAGGGGGCAATGGGGAAGGCAGCCCCGGGGCTCGAGTGCACACCCCCCCCCCACGAGCTTAGGATCCAGGCCCCAGGCTGCAGAGAGGGCTAAGCATCACTCAGTCCACCAACAAATATCTATTGAGCACCTACTACGCGCCAGGCTCCTAGCTCAGCACAGGGATCACCTGGGAGACAGCCAAGTGTGGACACAGTCGGACATTCGTGCCGCCAGCAGCTGCCAGGGGACAGCTCGGGGGAGAAGCCAGGCACTGAGCTCGCTGTGGGGGAGTGCTGAGAGCCGCTGCCCTCACCCAGCCGTGCCCGGGGCTCAGGCTGCGGGAGCGAGCACTCCGGGGCAGCAAGCACGCCTTCCTCTCCCTTGCACACTGACGGGTGAGTAATTAAAGAATGCAACAGACCCACGTCTGCCCGGCTGGAGGTCTGCTCCTTTCCTGGCTTGGACATGAAAAAAAAGGAGAGATGGGCTCGGCTGGCTCTCTGATCCCCGTGGCGTCTGTGGGCTGGGCACAGGCTCCAGAGGCAGAAGGGGGAGCGCGGAGACCCTGCGGGTTGGAGGGACCGCCCTGTGCCCCTGGCCCCTTCCTCAGCTACGGGAAAGGGGCTTGCCTGACCCCCTGGCTCCTCTGATCATGATAAACTGTCCAAACCCTTGGCCGTACTTATAGGCCAGAGTAAGGAAGGGCGGCAGGTGGGAGGGGAGCAGGGCCGTGGCGGGGGGGCAGACCCCGGGCTCTGACAACTGCTCTGCTGGACCAACAGGTGTGAATAACATCTTAGCCTCTGCCCCGGGACCAGGGCCGGCACAGTCCAGGGCTACAGAGCCCTGTGCCATTGGGCGGCCTGGGGCCCCCTCCCCCCACCAAGGGTCTTGCCTCTTTCCCTGCAGGCCACCAAGGCAGCTGGGAAATATCCCCCACCTGGTCGGACGAGGGTGTAGCCCCCTCCCAGCCAGATGTGGGGCAGGGGGCTCTCCGGACAGGAAAGGCAATGCCAAGGAACAAGAGCAGACTAGCACAGAGGCCCCCGAGGTTACCACACACCCCTGTCCCGGCCAGTGGGGCCTCTTCTGAAAGACAGGGCCCCGCCGCCTCCCTTCCTCCCACCAGCCCTCGCCAACACATGCTCTGTGCCCTGCCCTTTGCTGGTGGATCTTGCTCCTGCATTAATCACAGTACTTGGGGGCCCAACTTGAGCAAGACCCTGCGTTAGGGCTTAAGGACAATGATGACAACCGTGCCTGTAACAACCAGCAGGGCTGCCCTGACAGCTCCCGTTTTGGGGGTGACGGCAGTAAGCACACCGACAAGGGCCAAGAGGAGCCCTGAGAAGTGCTCCAGGGAGGAGGGAGCCCCCGAAAGGCAGGGTCTTCTAAAAACGCACCTGTCTCCAAAGAGGAGATTTCCCAGAGAGCTACAGCAGGGATGGAGCATTCAGAAGTCATACGTTTAAAACGTATTCCAGAGGTAGGTTGAACATTACCTCTGTTGGGATTTTCACTAAAAACAGAATTATTGGTACCAGTTTACAGCTGGCTGGGTCAGCAAAGGCAGACACCCGAACACATCACACCCCGACAGGAGGGCCGCTGCACTCAACCTTCCTGCTACCCCAAAGCCTTCCGGGAGGGAGAGGAGGTGTGTGCGCACCGCTCGGTCCGCCCTGTGCGCGTTAACCCACGGGAGCCACACATGTGCGCACACCACTGAATTGGTCCTGTCCGCGTCCACCCACGGGGAGCCACACGTGTGCGCGCACCACTGAATCGGTCCCGTCCGCATTCACCCACAGGGAGCCATATGTGTGCACACACTTCTCGGTCCCTCCCGTCCGCGTCCACCCACGGCGAGCCACACGTGTGCGCACACCACTGAATCAGTCCTGTCCGCGTCCACCCACGGGGAGCCACACGTGTGCGTGCACTTCTCGGTCCCTCCCTTCCGTGTCCACCCACGGGGAGCCACGTCTGTGCGCATCGCTCGGTCCCTCCCGTCCGCATCCACCCATGGGGAGCCACATCTGTGCGCATCGCTCGGTCCCTCCCGTCCACGTCCACCCACGGCGAGCTGCGTGGCCATCCCAGCAAGAGCCCTCCCTGCCCGCAGCTAGCGGATGAGGCCGCCTATGGTCGGCGTGTTCCTACTTCTGCCCGCATCCTACCACCCCCTGAGGAGGAACGCCCCGTTCCTCAGTCCTCAACAACCCCAGACAGGGAGAGCATGGTCTGCACCACAACTGTGTAACATATTACGCAGTAAATACGAAATGGCCTTACAGGTTCCAGGCCATTAAGACGGCTGTTTCCAGTGTCAGCGTGGCAAATGCGACAATTTATCAAAAGAATGAATTATTGATGCACACTGGGGCACCCCGAGTGTCCAAATCGGACAAATGCTTCCGAAGGATCACAAGCGGTATTCTTGTTTGGACGGTGACAGCGGCCTCCCGAAGCACGCCTACTCCCTCCTCGTGTGTGAATTAGTGCCGTTCTGACGGGCCGTGAGTCTGAAACGGGCCCGCGTCCACACGCAGACTTCAGCGCTCTGAGAAAGACACACGGCTCGGCCGGCAGACGGGAAACTCACCATCATCTTCCCCCAGAAATCAGGGCCCTCGCCCCGTGCAGTCGGAGCTCCGGGGCTGGGACTCCCTGACAAGAGAGGAGAATGCTCTCGATTGTCAGGGGGTTATTCAGCACAGCAGACCTTTGCAAAGGCTGCCCGCCCGGCTCCCGACGTGGGGCTCCCGGGCTCTGTCCGTGTGGTCACCTGCACGCTCAGACGCCGGCAACCAGCCTACCTTGGAGCATCTTCCAGGACCCGTCGGCCCGCGGGTCTGCTCTGAGCTCTGGGTCAGCCCCTCACAGCCCCCTGGGCCATCTTCGAGCCCCCTGCTCCCTGCACCCACCGCTCCTCGGGGACCCGCTCCCTGTGACCAGCTCCCTGAGCACCCACACTCCACACGCTGAGCACCAGCCCTCCCCCGGGCACCACCTCCGCCGAGTCCCGGCTGCCTCCCTGGTCCTCTCCCCCCTCGCTCTGCCACCCGCCACGGTGAGGGCAGCCCGAGCCCGCCAGGGCTTTACAGCGGACACGTGGTGTCTGCAAGGTCCTTCCAGCTGTCGGCCAGGTCCTTCGACATCCCCAGCTCCTGAAAATGCCATTCCAAGTCTTTCCCAGAAGCTGGGGTGCAAGCCCCAGGGAAACCCTTATGCCCTCCCTCCTGGGCGCGGCTGAGGGCCTCCGGCCAGGTTATGGAGTCTTCCGACCTCAGCCTCCTCTCTGAGACACAGCCCGTGCCAGTCGCAGGGGCCCAGCGGGCGGAGAGCACCTGGCGTCTCTCTGTCCCTGCGTCCCTCCCCCAGGTCACGCAGATGGGACAGAGGGAAGCATCGGTGTGTGGAGAGATCACCAGAAGCAGCTTCCACAAGTTCAAACCTTGATAAAACACAGTTTCTGCTCTAATTAGAGCATCTGAACTTTAGGTGCTCTGAATGCAGTAAGAAGGAGCCCCGGTTTGTGGTCACAGGAGACAAACCGGGATTAGTAATGCAGTTTGTTCTGTGCTGTGTGTCTCTTATGCACCAAGAGCTTTGACCCATGAATGCTGTCAACGCGTCACCCTGGAGAAATCTGCATATCCTCCCATTTCACAGACAAACACAGTGAGGCTCCGAACCCCAGGACGGCAGCTGGTGGCACGGAGATCCCCCGGACGCGAGAGCCTGCTCTTCCTTCCACGCCACGCGCCTCGCTAGCTTCTTGGAGGAAAAAGGCTTTCAGGAGAACAAAACTGCTGCAGCCTGACAGAGCTCCCTCTGGGAAAGGCCCTTCGCCCCGGACACAACGCCTGGCGGGAAGCCCAGAGCGCAGAACCGGGTCGGGCCGGGCGGACGGCAAAGGCGGGGCCACCGCCCGGATCATCAGGAAGGGCCTTCCAGGAGCACTGGCGGAGGAGGTAGTGCCCCTGCTTACAGAGCATGGAAACCTCCCCACGGGCAGAAGCGGGGAAGCAGAGGCGTCCGCAGGGTTTGAATGTAATGACCTCAAGACACCAGCTCAGGGCATTAACCTCTGCCCTCCAAGCTGCCTTCAGGCCACCAGCCTGTGCTTCTTTCAGACCCAGGATGCACTTTGATGCTGACAAGCAAAGCAGCACATCTGAAGGGAAGCCCCAAGTCGCACAGCTAGTGTGGAAGGGTCGCCCCCAAGGTCCCACAGTGTGGACTCCCTGAGAGGCAGGTGGGGAACGTTTCCATACCAATGCACGCTGACCCCACCCGCCAGCCCCTCGAGTGCAGGCTCTGGTCTCTGCAGGCCAGAGCCCCCAGGTTAGCACGGGGCCAGAAATGAGAGCAGCCGGCCTCGTGAACACAGACTCAACATTAAGGACCTCGTCTCTAAATCATCCCGTGACATGAAATGACTTAAAGATGCACACCCCAGAGGAACGCACTCTGGGCCCTGGATGTTAATTTTCCTTAAACTAAATGGCCTGATTATTTCTTCACTCCAAAGAACCCCGGTCGGTCCCCAAAACAGGAGACTACCTTTCCAGAAGAGTGGGGAATCCAGAAAATGATTGGGTTTTCAACATCTCCTTCAGAACCATAAAAACCCAGATCATCCCCGTGAAAATCAGCATTCAGCAGAAGTAGGTTTTCTGCTTGGCAGCCAGGGAGCTGAAGCGTGGTCTGATGAAGCAGACAAGCAGAGGAAGTGAGAAATAATCAATGGGACAGCTGGCGTGAGAGAGAGAAAACATCCCACAAATTCAATTTCAAGGCATTCAAGGTAAATTAGCCACATAGTAAATACATGTAATCAAAAATAATTATGGTTTATAAGTTTTAAAGCTCAGGCAACAGCAACTAGGTTCATTTTGAACAAAGAGGAACCTTGCTCTTGCCTAAGGCGAGATGGAGAGATAAAATGCTCTATTTTACTATTTCTCTACAAGTTGGCGGGACTCAGGTTTCCTGCTTCAAAGTAAAAGCCCCGAAACCAAACAGAGACCCGAACTGTGGGGGTCCCCACGCCTGGGGGCTCTGCCGCTCCCCGCAGCTGGAGGCCACCGCTCGGCTGGGCTCCGTGGGCTCCGGGCAGGGGGGACACATCCTTCCCCTCCCCCCAGGGGCGCACCTGCTCTCCAGGTGTGTCCTCGGCCTCCCGCCTCCTCACCACAGCGATGTTGAAAACGGGCCTGACCCTCTGCCCTCACAGGCCCCCTGAGACAGCAAGTGTCCATTCAGAGGCCTGCTCTCCAGAACTTTCTGTGGGTGTGGCCACTGCCCATGGGAAAGGAGCTGTCCTTTTCCGTGGAGCTCGCCACCAGGGCTGGAGACGCAATGGCCAGTCTGAGCCCAGCCCAGCAGGTGCCCCCGTGGAGGGCTGCCCTCTCTGTGCCTGGGCACCGCGGTCTCGGGAAAGACCACCCAGTGGGGCTCCGAGCTGGCCCATGGGAAGAGCAGAACGCACTTAGCTGGGCCGTGACGCGTGGGCAGAGGCGGACGGGGTCACCACAGGCCTCAGGCTTTGCCTCGGTCTCCCTGTCGTCGGGTGGAGGACAGGGTGGGGGAGGGGAGCAGCCCTCCCCCCACCCTCGGGGCTCAGCTCTCCCCCCACCCTTGGGGCTCAGCTCAGCCACAGGACCAGACCAGCTGCGGGCCTGAGTCGGTCAGGCAGGCTGTGTCGCTGGCCATGGGGGAGTCCACCCGTGAACGGACATGAGCACCCCTCTAAGACGTTCACTGCGATCTTTCAAAACAGGTGACGGTCACAGCCATGCAAATATTGACCTCTTATAAATAATGTCCTCTATTTCTCAGTTTTTAAGCAGAAAGGGGAACTCTTCTCAGGCCTTCCATGGAGCACTGGACGTTGACCGGAGCACCGCGGTCTTCAAAGTCCGCAGTCCACGGCAACGGGGCCGGGCCAGGCTGGGGACCCCCCTCGCTCATGGACGGTCCTGCCGGCTGGCGGCCACCAGACACTCCCACTCCCCGGTCTTCCCGGGGCCCCGCACCCTGACGCCCAGCCTCTCCTCCCTGGTGAGGCTGCCACCCCCCCCTGCCCAGCCCCCAACCAGCTCGCGCTTCTCAGGGCCACCCCAGCAGCAGGGCCCTGGACGCCTCCACGCGCCTCGGAGCACAGGACAGGGGCTCGCACTACCTGTGGGCTTCTATTCCTGGCTCCGCCTCTGGGTCGCCGTCACACGGGGCCCAGCCGGGGGTCCCGCTCCTCCGGCATGACCTACCCAAAGTGCACCGCCTGTGGGACTAACGCTTCCTTCAGGATTCCCTTTATCAGGTGCCTGGCTGGCTCAGTGGGTTAAGTGACTGCCTTCGGCTCAGGTCCGATCCCAGGGTTCTGGGATCGAGCCCCGCATCGGGCTCACTGCTCGGTGGGAACCCTGCTTCTCCCTCTCCCTCTGCCTGCTGTTCCCCCACTTGTGCTCTCTCTCCCTGTCAAATAAATAAATAAATGATTCTTAAAAAAAAAATTCCCTTTTTCATTTTTTATTTCCTTCTAAATGGATGGGCAGGGGAAATAAACGCCCGCACAGAGCACAGCAAGATCTCTGAGAAGAGCAAGTCCTGCTGGCCAGTGACACGCCGGGCTTTACGGTTCCCAGCCTCGATGCCGAGAGCCAAAGTGCCTACTGGGACATTGACCCCCCGGCACTGAGGCTGTTTGACCTCACTCCTCGCGAGCGAAGGCCACCAGAGCAGTAAAGGTTAAGAAATGTGAGGTACAAATGCCAACTACTCATTACCACACTCACTGGATTCTGATTCCGGGAGGTGGAGGAAACCCCAAATAACGCCAGATATACAGGGCGCTGCCAGATGGGAAAGCTGACGATGAAGCCTCAAGGAACAGCAGAGGAAACCCCCTAAATCTCAAAGCAGCCTAGTTTGCAAGGTCGTGACTGCACCTTCCTGCAGCGTCCACCCTTCCTGTCGCTGCATGTGATGAGGACAGGGCAGTGGCCTTCCGGCCTCCCCACAGAGGCTGGTCCTGAGCCCCGACGTGTGTCTGAAGCCGAGGGGAGGACAGTCGTGGGGAGCCCAGCCCCTCAGCCCTCAGCTGCCCAGCACGACCTGATGGCCAGGGCGTTCGTGCGGGAGCACGGTTTAGCAGGCGGATGACCACCATCCCGGGGTGCCCTTCCCCCACCCCCGCAGCCCAGGAGAGCAGAGTGGACGGGGACACTCCCCAGCCTCCGGAGCAGACACCTGCTGTGAATCCAACCACCTGCTTTGTGCTGGGGGCACGCGCACGCTCTGAGGACCGCCACCGCCCCAGTCCTCACGCCGGCAAGGCCAGCTGTGGCAAAGCCCACACTGAAGGCAGCACCATGGTTCGGGGGGCCCGTCACAGGGACCGACGCCCACAGGTCAGGCTGAAAGCATGGTCAGAGCACGCAGTCCCGGACGCACCTGCAGAGACACAGCCTGGGACACCCCCCGGTAGTTCTGGCACGTGGACACACTTTCATGAGACATTCTGCAAAGAGAGTAAGACCTTTCGTGTATAATCCTGTTTCTACTTTCCCAGTTTCATGTCTACACGTGTGATAGCTGATTTTCTGTGCCAACTTGCCTGGGCCGTGGGGTGCCCACGGGGTGCCCATGTGTACGATCACACTGTCCTGGGGGTGCCTGCCAGGGCGCTCCCGATGTCCTTAGCCCTTGTACCCGGGACTGAATGAAGATATCCCCTCCTGGTGGGGATGGATACCATCCAATCGGTCAAGGGACTGGATAGAACAAAAAGAGGGAGAAATAGGACTCACGGGCAAGGAATCCATCCCCCGCCCTGTGTGTTCCCGGTTCTCAGGCACTCGGACCAGGCTCTGGCCTCCCCGAGTCTTAGCCTGTAGCCTCCTGTGAGCCGGTTCCTGCTAATAAGCCCCATTACAGTCCTATAAGCTCAGGATACATCTATATCATTACAGAGACACATGGATGTCACCGTACATCCCGTTGGTTCCATTTCCCCGGAGAACCTGAATATGACACACAGACATGCATGATGCGTGTGCATACGGACATATGATTATGGCGTGTGCGTACACATGCATGTACATGTATGTGATGTGTACACCTTCAAAGATGGACCTTCAATTCCGCAGGGAATTTTGAAATTCCAATCATTAATATTACAACATCTGTTGAAGGAAAACCTCTGCCATTCACACGAGGCACTGAACGGACCAGCCTCCCTGATTTCAGCCACACTAGACCCGCGGCGAACGGGGGCAAGGTGGCTGGGTGGTCCCTGCCCCTCCCGACAGCGGGTCAGGAATGCTGACTCTCAGCCTCTCACACACACACCTGCTGAATCACAAGCTGCATTTTGACAAGGTCCCCAGGGGACCCCCAAGGGCAGGGAAGTGTGAGGCGCACGGACCTGGAACACGCTCTGGCCCGGAGAAAACGGTCCCCACGCGCCCAGCCCATGGGCGTGCGGAGCTGCGGAAACCCCCTCCCCCTCCCTGCCTGCACCCCTACTCGGGCTCCCGGCTGGAGGGAGCAGCTCCTGGAACGTGGCACCCAGTGCAGCTCCCAAGTTCAGCCGTGTGCCTTCATCATGAGTCATGACGATGATGAGGGCCCTCCCGCTGTAAGGCCCGCTCAGTCAGAGCCGACATCACACACACCCACAGCTGCTGCAGCCTTCCCGCCAGGGCAAGTCCTAACCCGCTGCATGCCGGCCGCCCGAGCTCCTTTCACGTCCTGCCCTTGGGCTCCTCCGGGGGCTCTCAGCTGCCTCGAGGGCCCGCTCGCAGACCACTCACGGCTGGAGGGCCCAGGAGCAGCCGAAGGTCAGAGCTCCACGTGCTGCTGGGAGACACAGGCCTCCGCGGGTCCCGGGAAGGCAGCTCCCAAGGGGACCAGTGTGCCCTGCAAGGTGCGGTGGGGGGGCAGGTGCTGCCCGGAGCTGGGCGGGTGCAGGGCCAGAGGAGAGCACCTCCACGGGGGTGGGGGGAGCCCTGCAGGTATAGAAAATCGGGACTGGGCCTGAAAACCACAGACTCAGGTGTGGTCAATGGACGCTCAGGCCCAGAGGACCCTCAGGCAGCGTGACCATCTGGTCGGAGGGGGGACTGCCAGGCCTGGGTGAACCCACCGACCGGCACACGGGGAGCCAGAAGGGAGCAGCCCTCTGCTGGGGACACGCACCACCCCGGGCAGGCCTGTGGGAGGCCACACTGACGTTCGCACGGACACTGGCCGTTTCTGACCCTGGTGAGTCACCAGCGCATCCTGCGGTCCTCGGGGCGGCTACCATGCCGTGATCCATGCCGTGTCAAGAGAATTCCATCAGTGGGGCCTACTAATCGCTTTCTCAGTGCCTACTGTGTGTAGGACAGACACACATGCATCCCTGTCCAGCCGCACCCGCTGGAGGCCAGGGCCACTGGTCTCACTTTAGAGGTGAGCAGCTGGGTTCAGAGCACTTGTGTCCCTGGAGCCCCGGCCACCCTGGATCGGCCAGACCCCGCCTGCACAACTGGGACCCCAAACCGCCGTGGCTGTGCTGCTCACGGCCGAGTGGTCCCTCTCACGCCTCTGCCCTCCCTGTGCAACCTGCTCATCTGGCCGGCGGCCGAGGGCGGAGGGGCGTGCAGAGGGCAGGTGGACTGGCTGTCACTCTACATGGGGCCATCCCAGTCCCACGACCACCTGCCAAGACCGGGACCTGGGAGAAGCCCTGTCAAGGTGAGCCACTGCCCGGCTTCCCCGACATGGACGGCCATGGACACTCGTCACTCCGGCCACCAAGGTTCTGTGTGTTCGTGGCAGCACGGGGAGAACGGGTCAGCGACACGCCCGGCCACCTGGCGCTCGTGCGAGCACACCTGTGCCTCCCGGAGACCCTCGGAAGAGTCCGCGCGCTGCCCTGACCGCGTGGGCTTTGTTCACGGCCCGTTCTTGTTCACAAAAACTTGAGTTTTTGTGGGTTGATGAATCCTGAAACAAGTTTAAAAATGGTTTTGTTCTCTCTCTTTAAAATCGCAGTGTACAGAAACACAGTCCCGAGTGAAGCGTCGCGTGCCCGGAAACCCTGTGCCAGGAGCTGCTGTGGCGGACGCCGTGGGAGTCCCTGTCCCCTCCCCCTCCCCTCCCGCGGCCACGCGGACGCCCTCGCTGCAGCTCCCGGAGACGGCGGCCGGGGAGCGAGACTCGTCCCGGGGAAACGTGCCCGCCAGTCTCATCGCTGCGCCCGGAAACGCCACGTGTTCGGTGAGCCTGCGGCCTTCGGAACAGCTCTCAGAAAAGGCACAGAGAAGAGTCACCTCGGAGACGCACTTAGCAACAGCACTGCGGGCTGCAAGCTGCTGACCGCTCGGAAGGTCCCAACTAGCTCGCCCGGAGTCAGCTCCCTGTCTCCCGAGCCCCGGTTCCCCGAGGAAAGCCGTCGGTCAGAGGCGGTCAGCGCGCGCAAGGCAAATGACGCCAGCCCCCACGGTGTTTTCTAAAAGATCCTTTACTCTGATAAAAGCAGCCTCCGAGCCTCTTTCCACTTCCTCTGGAGCAGAGGGTGAGACCTCGCGGGAGGGAGGAGGCAGGTCAGCAGGGGGAGAAATGAGGTCGTAAAACGGGGAGCTCTCGCTGCTACAAGCTGTATCTTTTGATTATTAACAAAGTTACACTGACTCTGTACTTTTATGAACTCAGTATTCTGCTGTCTCGATCCCCTTATCCACAGCACTACTGCTCGTGGACACAAGAGCTAACGTTAACGTGCTTGTCCGTGTAACGTATTTGTACACACATACGTAGGAAAGTAGGCATTTCCCATTTTTGTCTTTTTGTTTGTTTTTTTTTAAAGATTTTATTTATTTATTTATTTGACAGAGAGAGAGATCACAAGTAGGCAGAGAGGCAGGCAGAGAGAGAGGAGGAAGCAGGCTCCCTGCTGAGCAGAGAGCCCAATGCGGGCCTCGATCCCAGGACCCTGAGATCATGACCTGAGCCGAAGGCAAAGACTTTAACCCACAGAGCCACCCAGGTGCCCTCATTTTTGTCTTTTTGTAACTTTTTTCTTTCATTTGTACAGTTTACTAAGTCCTTTTTTGTCTGATCAGCCCTGGTTTTTATATGCAACTTTACATTCCATTTTTAATGCTACATGAAAACATACGGTTTGAAACTATGAAATACATATTGCAGTGGAAAGAGAATCCGTCATTTTAATTTTCATTAAACATTTAAGGAAGTACTCAATTCCTTAAAAATTCTTGAAGGCAGACCATCAGGTGTTTTTGTCTGATTACTTCCCGCTGCAATCAACCCTGATCCATAGCTCCTGAGAGACTCAAGACAACCTTCTAAGTAGCTGTCGGAAAAGCAGTCCATCGTAAGACAGGATGGTCTTACAAACATCGCTTCGGGAATGGCTATGACCAATCGCATTGTGCTGCAGTCTATCACTGGCTCTTAGCAACACAGAATTGTTACAAGAGTGGGCGAAATATGAAAACCAGGGGGCGCACTATGAAAATCTTTTATGAGAAAGTTCTGAGAAAGCGGGGATGACTCCAGGGGTCCGCAGAGCCATCTGGAGGTCAGCTGAAGGCCCGCCTCCCGGTGCCAGGACAGCTCTGGGAGGAGAGGGCAGGCCGCCCTGCGAGCTGGCTACTTCCCGCTGGTTGTGCCTCCGTGAGCAGCAGGAGCTCCAGCGAGGTGCTCTCGGTGGGCTCCAACCCCTGCATGGGGGGCCGCGGGCACCAGGGTCGGCTCCTGCCCCAGCACCTAGGACGACCCCCATGCCGAGAGTGGCTGCTGGACCAAGTGTCCAAGCAGAGTGGTTGTCCAGGAGAATTTCAGTGATACTGACTGAAAGGATAGAGGGTGGTAGGGCCTTCTGGCAGCCGCTGGGCAGCATTATTTTAAATTAAAAGTTAAAAAGTGCTTAACATTTGGCCCAACAATCCCACCTCCGGGAGTCTGTCCAAAGACAGTGCACGTAGGCACAGAGATGGGTGCCCGCTGTTGGCAATAGTCAAGACCTAAACAATACTGATAGGCCAATGAGTCCCAGTAGGTCCAAATCAGGGAGTGCTCTGTTCTTTAACAGAACAAGGGAGGTTGGCGTGGGCTGATAGGGGAGCCATTCCAATAAAAATAATGGTGGTAAGAAATGGGTTTTCCTGGAACCACGGTGAAGACACCATCCGTTCCCCGTTTCCCTGGCACCAGCGTGCAGACAGGCCGACTGCCGTGCAGATTTGCTTCTCCCTCCTCCATCCACCTCCACGCCCGTCCTCATGCCAGGACCGTGGTGTTTCAGTCGTGGCCCCTTGCAGTGTGTTCTGAAGCCCGGAAGTTGATGCCCCCAGGTCGGCTCTGTCTCAAGATTGCTTTGGCTAATCAGGGCCTTCTGTGGCTCCATGCACAACTTAGGAATTTTTTCTATTTCTGCAAGAGGAATCATTGGGTTTTGATAAATACAACACTGAATCTGTAGATGCCTTCGAGTGTACGGACATTTCAACTATACAAGTCTTCCAGTCCACGGACATGGATGTCTTTCCATTCATTTATGTCTTTAACATCTTTCATGGACTTTCATAGGTTCCAGTGCGGCCCCTTCAACAGGGTCGGGAAAACTGCCCACACGTGAAAAGAATGAATCAGATGCTCATCTCACACCGGACACAAAAGTCGATGGGAAATGGATGGAAAGATGGAAATGTGAGACCCAAAACCATAAAACTACTTGAAGAAATCAGAGAAAGAGCTTCCTGACATGGGTCTTGGCACTGATTTTTTGGATCTGACACCAAAAACACAAGCAAGGAAGCATAAAGAGATTAAAAGCCTTCTGCAAAGGAAACAGGCAACAAGAGGGACTGCGTTGTATTAAATTAAATGTGTTAATTTCAATTAATTGAATTAATTGGAAAGGCAAACCACGGAGTGTGAGAAAATCTTTGCAAACCATACGTGTTTAAGAGATTAGTATCCAGAACACATAAGGAAGCCCTAAAACTCAAGAGCTTACAGACAAACAACTGGCTTGATTAAAAAGTGGGCGAAAGACCTGAACAGACATTTCTCCAGAGAAGCTGCACGCATGGCCCTCGGGCGCGTGAACACGTACGCTCATCACGGGTCGTCCGGGAAGCCAAGAGCGTGAGCTGGCATCCCACCCCGGTGAGGGCACCTGTTACCAGAGACAGTCAGTGCTGGAGAGGATGTGGAAACACTGAAACCCTCACGCGCCATTGGCAGGAACGCGAAATGATACAGTGACTACAGAAAGTACGGAGGGGTCCCAGAAACGAAAAACAGAGGTTACCATACGGCACAGCGGTCTGACCTGGGGGCATCTGTGGGTCCCAAAGAGCTGGAATCAGGGCCTTGAAGAGCTGTCGGCTCCGCCAGGTGCCTTCCAGCACAACTCCCAGGAGCCAAGGCAGAAACAACCCCCACGCGCGTTCCCAGATGAATGGATTAAGAAAACCCCGTAGACCCCACAACAGAATGTTCCTCAGCCTTGAAAAGGAAGGGAGACCCGCCATCTATGATGACAGTGACGAGCTCGGGGACCTTACGAGGGAAGCAAGTCACAGAGGGACAAACGCCGCGCGACTCCTCCTCCAGGAGCCTCGGGGGTGGCGGCCCCACAGAAGCAGAGGGGAGGGTGTTTCCGGGAGCCCAGGGGCCCAGGACACGGGGAGTCGCTCAACAGATCTGACGGATGATCTCCAGAGCTCCGCTGTCCCTCACGACGCCGTCCCAAGCCACACTACGCTGCACACGTAACAACGTGGTAAGTGGGCAGATCTCTGGTTACGCGGTCTAGCCACAATTAAAAAGCAACCCTACTTGCACAACAACACTTATAACACCCTGTTTGTGTACACCACTCGAGCAGGCGGGCACCTGTCCGCGGCACAGCAGGAGGTCCAGAGGTCTCACGGGAGCCACCAAAGGCAGACATGAGGCCAAGCCAGTGACATCTTGCTCTCTGTACCTTTGCTCCAAACTAATCTTTCAACAGGAAAATGCACTTGTCTATTATTTTAAAACAACAGATACATCTTCAAGAAATAAATTCTGAATTAAAGAACTATACAGAGGTACAATGCAAACAGTGTTCCTCACTGTGAACAAACAAGAGCCGTCATCACAGGGCGGGCACCCAGATGACCGCACCAGGCAGTGGGTCTCCCTGCAGGGCCCGAGTCAGCCCCAGATGCCAGGAAAATTCTCCCACTCTCCATCTCCCAAGACACCATGTATCTTGCTTACGTGCAAACCCCAGCTTCTGGATCCTGTTACCCGGGCCGTGGTCCATGGTCTGTGGTCCTCAATGTTGACGCATAAAGGTCACACACCTCAACTGATGATTCAACATCAAGACCATGAAAAAAAGGTTCTCAGAAAATTAGTCATTACTGCTGCTTACCCAAACAATTTAATTAAAGCAGCCACTTGGTAATGGGCCATGGAAGCCAGCCCCATGATGTCACAGCACACAGGGGTCACCACGGCTATGCGCCCATCATAGAATCCAGCTGGTTTGTCACTAAACATGACAAGGGTTCAATCACAGCCATGCCCACTGGGTAAAGGGCGCTAAATCATTCTATCAGCTGTCTCCCCGACTTGGATCACAGCTGCGGACTCGCCGGGGGTGAGGTCACTGAACAGAGACCACTGAGTCTATAACGAGAGTCCGCCAGGAGCTGAGCTCGGGGGCGGGGGGGGGGGCGTGCTAGGGCAGGAGTGAGACCAACTATAGCCCTAGAGGCTGGTGCAAAGGAAGGGCTCGACAGAGGCGTTAGTTTGCTGTGAATCCGCGAACCGCTGCTCTCATAAATTCCATGGCATGGATGTCTGCTCTCCCCTTTGCCCCCGATGGTAGGTTCTTGGCAGTCCCGGTGCCCACGGTCACGCACAGTGAGGAGCGCCTGCTTTCTCATATGGCCACCATGACACCCGGGAAGAAGTCTCCTCCAAGGGAGAGGGCTTCCGGAAGTTGCGTGGGTTCCTAGTTGGAGCTTTTCTGGGTATTCATTATCTCTGGTGCTCATCTGAGTGTCCAGTACTCTATGAAATAGAAATCACGCTTCTGCTGGCAACCCTGTGGCCTTAGCTCCAGCAAGAAGAATAAGGACTTGGAAAGAAGGACACAGCGGTTGTGGGGGGGCAGGGGGGGTGTAGAGACTGTTCTGGAAGGGCCGGGGCTGTGTGCCTGGAAAGGGGCCCTGGTAGCTGCCCCCATGTGGGCCACCCTCTTCTCATTAGGAAGGCTGGGCAGGGGGGCAGGGGGCTCAGCCCGGCAGCACCGGGAGCCCCTCTGCCTGGCCACCCCGGCCCCCTCCGTGTGGTCCCTCCATCTCCTTGCCAGCTACATCCTTGAACTCTGAGAACATAAGTAGCCCATGTGCTTTTTCATCTGCTATAAAGCAAGCAGAGCACCTGCCCCAGAAGGCCGTCCATGGGGGCTGCCAGCCGCCAAGAAGCCGGGACAGAAAGCAACGCAGCACTGAGCCCTTCACTCCCACCCGGACACACAGTGCTGTCGGCAGCGGCCTGTCTGGAGGTCTAATTCCACGCCTTCACTTGAACACAGCCTTTATCAGACATAAAAAAGATAATAATAATAACAGTCCAAAAATTGTGTGCTGATATGGGAACCGAAGATACGCAGATAGAAAAAGACCCGCTGCAGGAGACATTTATGTAATGCCCAGATTAAAAATGAGAATTAAATGTCAACATACATCTTATCTCCTAAAAATAAAGGCATGTCAAACAAAGAATACATTTCCTTGTTATCTGCTTATTTATTTATTACCTCCAAAGAAAGCTTTTTGCAGATCTGACAGTGGTCAAATAATGGAAACAAGATTGGTAATAATCAGACATCTCTCCCGAAAACCACCTTCTGTGATTTGTACCTGCCGGGCCACCAAACCCGCGGGCACATCCGGAGAGAAGTAACGGGAGGTCTGGGGACAGCTCAGGGAGAGGCTTCTTACAGGCTGGCCTGGAGGACCGCAGGGCCAGGCTCACTGGGGGAAATCGCCTCCAGCGAGACAGAAATCTTACCACTTGCTTTTCTGCTCGAGCTCCGACCGGCAGAGACACTGTCCCAACCTGGGTCGGAGTCAGGACCCTTCCGGGGCTCCTCGTGGGCCCCTCGAATGGGAGGTCTTTGTAAAACTTCCCGGACACGGAGGCCAGCAACCCCACCTAGACAGACACAGGACGGGGGTGTGAGGAACGGGTACCTGAGGTTGGGGGAAAGGGTCGCCCCACAGACATGCTTGCTGCCCTGTCCTTGGGAGGGACCCCAGGCCTTAGAACGCCTGTTCCTGGGAGCCCAGCACCACCGTGTCGACCCTCCGCGATTCTGTGCAGAGATGCATGGCCTGTTCTGGGAGCACGTGCACAGCCTGACGCCGTCCCTTGCCACGTCCAGTTCTGGGCGTGGACCATACACGGGGCCGGCACGCCTCAGACCACCAGCAGCGTCCGTGGGACGTGGCGGACGCCTGCGCCAGGCTCTGGCAGCCGGCACACAGGAATGAAGAAACCGTCCCGGTCCTCCTCTACTTCGCCCATCCATTCACTCAGGGAATGTGTGTATGGAGCTGACTTATTGTGTGCACTTTCCGGTCCTCTGGGGAAGCTGTGAGCTTCCAGGGAGCGGGGACTCTTGCCTCTTCTAGGGATGGACGGTCTCTAGAACGTGGCCCAACACCGAGCACACAGTGAGGGCTCAGCACACGTTTGATGAAAGAAAACACGGATGAACGAATGACTGTGTGAGCACGCGACTCCCCCAGAGGCCAGGCCCGAGGTGTGGAGACGTGACAGTGAGCACAGTCCCAGCTGGACCGACTTTAGTCTCAGGGGAGGGATGTTAGCCAAATGGTCTGAAAGAACCATGCCCAGCCCGAAGCTTCAAGATGGTGCGGAGGCACCTGTGTTTCGGGGCCTCCTGATGCAAACAGGAAGGAGCCAGAAGGAGACAGGACCACTGGGGGTGGGCAGAGGGGGTCCCTCACCAGCGAGAGATTTCCACAGGTTTCAGGAAGGAGAAGCAGACAGGAGCTGGCAGTGAAGTGACCAGGGCACAAGGAGCTGGGGTCCCCTCAGAGGGCACAGGGCGGCGGGTCAAGTGACCTGTTGGCCCTGGGGCAGGACTTCCAAGAGAAATGCCCTAAGTGTTAGTTGGCCTGCAGGCTGCTTGTGACAAGACACAGGCAAGCAAAGATGCTGAAGAAACTCGTGCGCTCGGTTTGCAGGAAGAACTGAGAGGGGCCGAGACTCACGAGCTGGAGGACGCAGCTTGTTGCCTGGTCCCCAGATGGGAAGTGATTCTCGACGCGCAGTAAAGCTGGAGACAGGGACAAAGAAGAAGTTCTAGTGAGCCTCCACCAGACCCCAGAGAGGCCAGGCCTGTCTGGGAGCCAGATGGCAAGTCTCATGAGATGGGCACTGGGGGTGTGCCATCGGCAGAGCGTCCAACTCCTGCTGTCAGCTCGGGTCATGATCTCGGGGTCGTGAGATTGAGCCCTGTGTGGGGCTCCATGCTGGGTGTGGAGCCTGATGGGATTCTCTCCTCTGCCCTCGCCCCCACGCCAGGCCCTCTCTGGAAAGGAAAGGGGAGGAAAGGGAAGGAAAGGAAAAGTCCTGCAGAGGCCCAAATCCTATAGTTGCTGTAACTCCTAAAGAGAGATCTCTTGTTGAATCGAATACATAGGAAACCCACACACTTTTTAAGAGCACTGTATCTGCGGAAGAACCATCTGCCTGAACCCAGCCCAAACTGCTGACCCAAAACACTGTTGAAGCCACTGCACACTGGGATGGTTTGCTAGTCAGCAAAGCTCACTTGCCCATCACGCAGCCACAGACAATAAGCAACAATCTTCACCTGTCATATGATGTCAACGGACATTGTCTAAAATGGACAGATCAAGAAATAAACACACGAACAGTCTAGTTAGAGTGGAAAACTTAACCAACAAAAATGCAGGACAGACAATAAAAGTCACAGCCACTGAGAGAAACCGCCTCTGGGGTGGGCTGCGAGGTCCCCAGGGCAGTAGACCCTCACTCTTTGTCAAGGTCTTGAAGGTCTGAAATCAGAGACACGGGGAACAGAGGTGGCAGACGCACCCCACCCTGTGAGACGCATGTGTTCTCCCTGGGGTTTGGGGCCATCGGGCAACCCCCGGGAGGGAGTCGTGCAAAGGGGGTACCTCATGAGGGAGCCACTCTTGGCAGCCTGCAAAGGTCACCTGGAGTGTGGTGGCTGGAGGGCCAGCAAAGCATCACCAAGACACTAAGTGGGGGATGGGGACAACTAACTCAGGCTCTGGAGTGGACGGCCGCCAGCTAGCACACGGGGCTGCCTTTCCTGCCGACCCCAGCCCGGACTCAGCCACAGGGATGTGGGGCCACGTCCTGGATAAGCTCTGCTCAAGACAGCTGGTGGGACGGCTTCCCCAGCACCTGGCCGTGGAGATCACGGCGCCGTGGGAACGGCTTTCCCTCTGGACAAGTTGTCTGTGTAGCTTCAACAGCACCGTGGGCTGCAGACTCCAGGGTCCCAGCCCGGCTCAGCCCCCACGTAGACGCTCAGGGCCATCCCCCGGGTGGAGCGGAATCCCAAGAGACCCAGCACATCTCTCTTCTCTCGGCCACAGGCGGGGTCAGCTGTCCTCCCGCCCAAGACACTCTGGCTTTGGGGCAGCGACACAGGAAGCAAGGGAGGCCGTGGCCACAGAGGAAAGAAGAAGGTCCTGCAGGGGCCCCCGGGGGTCATGGGGTAAAGAGCAGCCCCAGCCAGGGGCCGCAGGGGTGGCGCCCCGACCATGCCCAGACCCCAAGGACGCTGTGCAGGGTGACCCCAACCTTGGTCGCCTCCTCCCCTTCAGAGATGGGGGGCCAGCGGGACCTGGCGCTCTCTCTGAGGGTCTCCCAGACACACCGGCCACGGCGCACGGAGCAGGCACTGCACCCCACCTCGCGCCAAGAAAGGGGGGCAGACCATGATCACAGAGTCCAGCGAATGGCAGCTGCAGGAGGATATTAATTACAGCATTTAATCCACGAGGCAGGGCTGCCAGCTTAACCTCTTTGGAATTCTTATAGTTGGTCTATGATTAATTATTTTTGGAAATAACAGCCGGCATCATAGCTTGCTAATAGGCTTAAAATAATAAGTTTGAAAAACGCTGTGAGAGGTTTACATGGGCTCTAGCTTCCAGGGAGCCAACAGTAATTTCGTGGCGAAGCGCACCAGACAGCCCTTCCCGAGCCCCGCACCCCCTGCCTGTGCGGGAGCCCCAGACGCAGCCACGGCCACAGCCCTGCGCCCTCCCCGGGCCTCAGACGCGGGCCTCCTCCAGCCGCCTTGCACGGCGACAGCGCAGACGGGAGGGGCTTCCCAGAGCAGCTGCTGCGTTTGTCCTGGTTCGCAGTGAAACCGCACGGCCTCACCCCGGCGGGTCCACGGTCCGCGGGGGCGGCACACGAACGTGGGGAACGTGCGCGGTCGCTGTCGTCTGAGGAGGGAGCCGTGTGAGCTGGGGGGCCTCCGGAAGGCTGGGCTAGAAGTCCAGCAGGTGTCTGGGGGGGGCGGATGCCCTCCGGGGCTCCCCGTCCAGCGGGGGACCGACCCTGCGTGAGTCCCGGTGACGGACGCCCCAGCGCGGCCCGGGGCGCACGGAAGCACCTTGCAGCGGCCGGGGAGGCGGGCGCACTCGGGATGGCTTTCTGGAGGTGATGCCAGCTCGGAGTTCGAGGTGGGCAAGAGGTGGCCAGGACCACCGTGGAGAGAGGCAAGGGGCTCCCGAGAGATGTAGTTCATAGAGGCCAAGCCTGGGGCATGAGTGTGGGAGACAGGTGGGTGAGGGCAGCAGGGCCAGGGCCTGATGCTGGGCGCCAAGGGGAGGGAGGCCTGGAAACCACGTGGTCTGGGCGGCACACTACAGTTTGCGTGTGGCCCTGGAAACAGCGGGCAAGCCAGAAGCAGGGAGAGCTAGGGGGTGTTTGCCAGTTGGAGAGGGATGGTGGGAAGCAGAGAAGGAGTTGGGGAGCCCGTGAAACCCCCATCTCCATCCTCCACCCTGCCCCCCCGCAGAGAGCTCCTCCGTGGGGCCCCCTATGCCTGCGGATGCTGGAACTCGGGGCTGCCCCCAGGACGCTGCCCACACCCCAGCAGTGCCAAGGGGCTTGGCCCGGAGGGGACACTCAGCATCCACCTTCTGCCCCTTGGGCGGGACCATCCGAGATGCCCTCCCAGCTGCAGGCCCTCCGTCCCTCCCAGGGGGCTCCAGGGACACGGCAGCGAGCAGTCTGTACTCAGACGTAACTCACAAGCACCCTCTCCCGATACCCCTCCATCCGCCACTCCGGGGCCATGGCTCAGTGAATTCCCAAGCCGAGGGATGCGTGCGAAGGCAGACATGCAAGTTCAACCACCCGGAGCACGGAGAAGGTCGCAGCGCCCCTCAGATGAGAGGCCAACGTGAATTGCACAGGTGGGGCACGTGTCCCCTCATGACACCTGGCGCCCGGCCCACCTGCCTACGAGCAGCAGCCGCCGCCGTGGGGTCACACCTCCCTTGCGGCAGGCAGGCCCAGTGCCTTGTCTGTAAGTTCACTTCCATTAACGACTGTAAAGTATTTATATACTTAAGTATTAGCTCGCACGAGCTGTGGCAAATTATATCTGTGCGTTCCCGCTCACCGTTATCAAATTCCGCAGCACGTGCAGGTAAGTCAGCATCGTTCACCAGGCTCGGCCTGGCCGCGTTCTGCTCTTCCCGCCCCAGGGGCTTCCTCCCTGACGTGCCCTTGAGCGCCCACAGGGCCCTGGGCACAGAACGGGTCTGGGCAAGTCTTCTCTGTCTCCCGAAGATGGGCAGGACGAAAACACCGGAAGGAAGCACGAGCAAGCACAGGTCCTCAGGGACGAGGACACATCGCAAGCGTGGTGAGCCCAGGTCACCTGGGACACCCTCTCCCCACGGTGCCTCCCGGGTCCGGCCAAGTCTGTCCTTTACTGCCTTCCAGGCTCCCGGGCGCACTTCCCGGAGCTATTGCCTTCCACCCCAGCCCTGCCCCAGCGTCACCGAGGTCACCCCAAATCACGCACGTGCACACGTAGCTCACACGTACCCTCACACCTGCACACACACCTCACAGCTCACACTCACTGGCACACACATCCTGGCACGGGTTTGCAAACTGACATCGGTCTTCAGGGATCGCTGAGCCCACCAGGGGAACATTATGAATTCTGGGCGCAAACACCAGGTCTTCTGGTCCCCGTGCTCTTTCAAGGGAGGATTAAGAAAGCTCCTCGCTCAGCTCACCCGGGAGCGTGTGTGCGCGCACGTGTGTGTGTGTGTGTGTGTGTGTGTGTGTGTGTGTGTGTGTGGCTTCCCGTGTGAGCGGCTGTGACAGCAGGTCTGCAGCTCTAGAGGCCACGGCTGGGACACTCGCCAGAAAGCGCCACAGGAATCTGGCGAACGTGGGGGGCCTGGGGTGCGGAGCCGGGGAGGACCGTCTGCGGGAGGAGCCTGGAAGCACTGAGCCCGCGTGCCAGTGAGGGCTGGGGGCAGGCACCCCTCGCTCTGGGCCCAGGATGCCCTGACTCACTGGGCAGAGACTCGTTCTTTGCTTTCCGGGGACAGTGTGAGCCGGTGCGTGTCCCGCCCAGGCCTCAGCTCTTCTCTGGGAGCGCCCGGCCCCCCGATGAGGGCGGGACCTGACACAGACACAGGACAGAGCAGCTCCTCGGACTGAGGAAGAGGAAATAAATAAAAATACTGATACACGCAGGCCCTGCTCCCAAGGCAAAGAGCCCACTCCTGGAAGAGCGCAGAAGACCCCCCGAAGGGCTCAGCTGGGCCGCTGAACTGTGCGCAGAGCTGGGACGCAGGTCGCCTCCCCGCGCCGTCACCACACGGAAAGGACTTAGAAGACGCTTTGTAAATGCAGATAAAATAACTCAAATGATTTTATGTGCATTTGAGAAAATAATGAAATCACTTTCGAAAGCAAAGATTTTTACCAGTTACTAAAACGTGTCTGAGAATGTGCGCATAATCACGCGAGTGCGCGTTGTTCAGACACCAGCTTCTCTCTGCAGGACGCCCCTCACCTTGTACCAGGTGCGGACTCACGCTGAGTGGGCTGGAGACGAAGCGCCAGTCAGAATCCCTCCCCCTGCAACCTGCGAAGAACCGCCTCCAGAGCCTGCCTCAGCTCCTCCTCCTCCTCACCCCGATTCCAGGGCTGCAGAGGCGGGCACGGCCCTCCAGCCCTCTCTCCTGCCCTCCCCGACGCCTCTATCCCCCATCCCCCAGGCCCTCACCTGTACCCCAACCCTCCATCCCAGCTGCGCAGGAACCGCTTGGCCTGATGCCGGGGAGGAAGCTGGGACGTCAAGGCCAGAGCAGCACGGAAGGGCCGTGCAGGTCTGAGACCGAGACCTCCCCTTGCAGGCCCAGGGTCCCTTCACGAGCAGCCCAGGCCTCTGACAGGATGATGACCACAGTCACACAGGTCTGCAAAGCTACCAGGAAAGAGCTGAAAATTACTTGAAAACATTCAAATAGAAAATTACTGAAATGAGTCAATCTGACAGAGCACTCTGGCTCTCTCCCCGGGAGGCGTGTCTAACTGCCGGGATCTGAAGCGGCGCTCACGGCCACTCTGCTCGGGCCCGTGGCGGTGCAAGCCTGCGGACCCCCCAGCACGGCTGCGTGTAGGGGCCGGAAATAAAGTGGGGGCTCTGCATGGATTTGTTTTCCTGTAACAGCTTTATCACGATATAATTCACATACCATCAAACTCACCCACCTGAAGACAGTGGGTAGTTTTTACTAGATTCAGAGCATTGAAACCATCGCCACAATCAGTGTTCACACACTGTCACCCCAAAAAGAAACCCCGTTCCCCTGGCCTCCCACCCTGCCCTCCACCCTTCACAGTCTCTAAGATGCTACTACTTTCTGTCTCTGCAGATTTGCTTGTTCCAGACGTTTCGTGATGACAAAAGCGTCCACTGTGTGGTTCTGGGACGGGCTTGGCTCACTAGCATCACACGTCCAAGGTCCCCTGTGTGGCAGCAGGTGTCAGCACTTCCTGGACAGCTGGGCGGTGTCCACTCTTCGGCTGTTGTCAGTAATGCTGCGACGAACACTCGCGTACACACTGCCGTGTGGACAGAGGTCTTCCTCTTGAGAATATTCTAGAAGCGGAGCCGTGGAGCTGTGGTCTGTTGGAGCATCTGAGGAGCCAGGCCATCTTCTCCCGTTCTGCACTCACCAACCCGTGAGGGGCTCCAGCCTCTTCCTGCCCCCGCCGGCACTGGTCACCCCGTGCCTTTCCCTGTAGCCACACAGAGTGCAGAGTCCTCACGGCGGCTGTGATTCGCATTCCTTGAGGGCTTCGTGGTCCTGGGCACCTTTTCATGTGCTTCTCGGCCACCTGTGTCTTCCCGGGAGCAATGTCTACGCCAAGGATCAACTTATCTACTCATCGGGGTTTTTCTCTCATATGTATACTTTCACCTGGAGTCCAAATGAATCTTTACCAAACCTCCTGATTCCACAACACGTGGAAAATGACGGCTAGGTCCCATGACCAACGCAGACTGGATGGCTGGTGTGGTAAGTTCAAGCCCTTACTGTCTGACCACCAGCTGCTTAACGAAGCCTCCAGATGTGCTCCAGGAATGAGTGCACATCCTCAGTGGCCAGAAAACCCTACCACCAGGACCCTGCATGCATCCCTGCTGCCCACCCCTCGGCCATGTGCACCGCACGCCTCTTTTCTACCATCGATCCACTTTCTGTAAGTGTTCCTTCCAGCTGTGTCAATGACCAAGCCACATACATCCCCGGTGGAAACTTCAGTGCACTGACTCAGGCTGCTGGCCTCCACGGCAGCCGGTTGGCATCGGGTGCTCACGCACGCTGGGGGAGGGTGTAGAGCGGCCGCATGAGCTGAGTCCTCCTGCCTTTCCAAACCGGTCCGGGAACACATGAGCTGTCCACCGGCACTGGAGAACCTGGGGACAGGGGACAGTCCTCTGCCGTGCTCTTGGAACGACTCCAATCGTGGGGATATTCACCCCGTGGGGACAGCTGCCCCGCAGAAAGCAGCACGCACCTGCCCCACGCCCAGCATGCATGCCGCACCCAGCCCTGCTTCGGGGCTGGCACAGTTGCCGGGACAGATCAAAGCAGAACGGTTTAGGACGTGCCTAACCATGAGGTGAACAGACTGGAGCGTGGGCTCTGCCGAGCCGACGGAAGACACAGTGAGCGCGTCCTGCCTGCACGTCCAACGGCAAGCCAGAGGAGCCCACCCGGTCCCCGAAGTTCCCCCCGAGAGACCGTCCACCGAGAACCACCGACCCCGCCGCCTGCCTGGGTTAACTCCAGCTGCCACGCCATGCATGACTGTGAAGTGACGGGAACGACAGGTGCTGGACCCTGGGGCCGGCTCTGCACACACGGGCTAATCCCACGTGCTCACGCACCGTTCCTGTTGACAAGAAATGTCTCAACGCTTTGCAGAGGCCAAGGATTATGGGCAGCTTCAATTTTCTCATTTACCACACTTCTCGATTATTTTCTAAGTGACCACGGATCGCTTTAATGATTGGGAAAAACTAGGAAGGATATAACGAAAAGGACAACAGCCGAAACAGAGGTCTTCGTTCACCAACAGCTAACTGGAGGCCACGGCCACCGGGGCTCCGCCAGGTGTGCAGGGACAGACGATGCTAGTTGCCCCCGGTGCTGTTCTGGGCCCGTGGGTGCACGTCTTGCTGGAACTGGGATCAGGGCGGGAGCTGGGCAGGGGCAGAGGGGAGGACGGGCTGCAGGGGGAACTGATGACGTGGGTGTCTTCGTGGGCTCAGCGGGGACAGTGTGCGTCTCGCTGCCCGGACCGCACACGGCACACTTGCTGGGGCACGCAGACGCGTTAACCGTCACTCCACCGCCAAAGCCGTCTTCTAGAGCGCAGCTGTGCGGGCCCGCAGAAACTGAGAAGTCACGAGAAGCCTAGGATACCTCTACCCCGTGAATCTGAAAGTTCAGAAGCAAAGGACAAATGCCAGGGAAGGAGAAATGTGCCAAAACTGACTCGGGAAAATAAAGAAAACTTACATAGTCATGTGGGTAGAAAAAATATTAAGTTATTACTTAAAACTCTTCCAACAAAGAAAAAACACAGAGCTGAACAGACTCATGGGAGACTTCTGTCTGACCTCCAAGCAAGAAACAAACCATTCCTGCCTGACAGAGATTCTTCTAGAACAAAGAGAGACACCTGAGGTCACGACAAGCCATCACACACGGCCCCGACTGTGCACGAGCAGAACCTGTGGGACAGGTGACCCGTAAGGGCAGCAGCTCAGATGCTGCCGGGATCAGCCGAGGGTGGGGGGCCACACAGCAGCGAGAGGAAGGGGTTGTTCAACTGGGTCAGGGATTTTTGGGGGTGATGAAGATGTTCTGGAACTAGACGGTAGTTTTGGTGACCTAGCACTTGGTGGACAAATGTCCAAACCACTAATGGTTCACTTTACATTTTGTGAATTTTAACCCAATAAAAACTGCACGTCAGCCTCACTCGTGAGCTAAGAAGAAAAACGTTTGCAAGTTGTGCACGGGAGGTGCTTCTGAGCATGGACCAGGGAGGCCTTCGATCCAGGACCAAGGCTGGGGGCTGTGCCAGCAGAAGCTCCCAGCGCCAGAGGGGACCGGGGGGCCGCCCATGCGTGCAGCAGAGCAGGAGAGACCTCGTGTTTGTCTCGCCGGCACCAGCAGCTGCCCTGACCAGAGACGAGAACGGAAAGCTTTCTCGGCTGGGCTGTGCAGGCAGGGGTGGGGTCTGGACCGTGCAGTCAGTCCCATTCATCCATCAGAACCGCGGCCTCCTCTGGGCCTCCCGGATGTGGGCCTCCCCGGCTCTGAGGCTCCGCCCTCCCTGCTCTGCACTCACGGTCCCCTGTTGCCCCTTGGAGTGGGAGGGCCACCTTGTGCTTGGCCGTCCAGGATCCTCCGCAGCCCACAGTTAGCACACAGGGTGACAGGGCGGCTTCCCAGCATGTGGACGGTCAGTCCTTCTCGGCTCTTCTAGGCTGGACGGCATGGGAGCACCGCCGACGTCTGTCCAGCGGGCAGCACAGAGATGCTCTCTGACGACACTCGCGGGACCGGGAAGGAGACATGAGCTCGTGCATTTCCGAGTGAGGCAACGCAGCCGCGCACGGCTCGGGGCACTGAGCAGAACGGAGACACCGATCGCCTGTAGGAGGAATCGGACCCTGAGGACCTGGGCTGTTTCTCGGGTCGCCAGGACCGTCCTCACGGGCAGATAACGGCAGAGGGCCGCATTCTGCATACATTGCGTAAACAGGCGAGGGGCTGTCTGAGGACGTGGGATAACCTTCAGGAGCCAGACTAACTTGACAGGGAGAGTCTCCGGACTGGGATCCTCCAGCAGCGGCTGTGCTCCCAGGAGCCGGGCCAAGCGAGGCGCAGCACCGCGGACCCTGCCCTGCGGACGGTCAGCGTGCGGGGGTGAAGCACGGACTCGTCAACGACCCGCCACCAGGTGAGTCGGGTTAGACAAGCACAGCGTGAGGCTGGTGGCTGGGGAGGTTCCGGCAGCGGAGGGGGTCCCAGCAGGTGCCACGGACAAGGTCAGCGCTCCTCTGGGCTTCCAGAATGGTGGTGGGGTGTGAACAGAGGGGAGAGGAAAGGCCACGGAAAGAGGGCGCAGGTGGAAAGCACAGCAGTTAGAAGTCAGGCGCCTGCTCCTTCCTGAGGGTCCCACTTTCTCATGAGGGTGGTCCTGCAGCCCATCCCTGGATGGGCCCAGTCACATGGGGACACGGTGCCGGGAGAGCCTGGGACCCCACGTGGCCGCCAGCCCCGCACTGTCAGGCACCTGCAGTAACTCGGAGCAGGGAAAGGACGAGGGTCGAGCGGAGGGGTGAGTTCCCAGCAGCACGTGTCCCAACTGAGCCACAGCCCACGGGGCCCAGGCTGCAGAGACGCGGCCTCGCTCTTCCTGCTCCCACTCTGTCCTCGCTGGACTCCAGCAAGATGAGCCGATGGGCTGAGCGCTAAGCTCAAGGTCATGCTGTCACCCTGTGGGCCCACGTGGCCTCAGGAAAGGTCACAGCGTGCTGTGTCTCAAGCTCATGACCCGTGGTCTATGGGGTCCCTGGCCACCTCCCTCGCTGGGGGACAAAGCCAACTGGCACGTTCCTCCTTCTGGACTAAACGGTCTGAAAGCAGCACCAGACGTGCAGGGCAGGGACAATCCACGGCGGGGTCAGGAGGGAGCACCACGGGATGAAACTGTGGTCAGGCGTGGCCTGTTTCCACAGCAGGAAATACCCACCAGGAACACTTAAAACGGAAACACTGGCCCCGGAGGAGTGCTCAACACACACAGCTGCCCACCCCTCCAAATGGAAAGACAGCCGCGCGCCGCAGTCCTGAAGAGCATACCCCAGGGAGACGGCCATGGACGCTGTTCAGGACCCTGTCTGAGCACAGCTCTCCCTAAACCCTTCAGGAGAAGGGGGCGGAACGGTGAGGGGGCGTTTGCTTGCTGCCGGCTCTGAGGCAGCTCACGGACCTCTCCTCCCGGATGAGGGAGCTGCCAGGCATCAGCTGACTTCCTAGGGAAATGAGCAGTGGTGCTCGCTGTGGGGAGAGAGAGAGAACACATCCTCTTCACTGCTGACGCTTATAAAACTTCAACTACTGGGGATGCCTGGGTGGCTCAGAGTTGACCAAGCCTCTGCCTTTGGCGCAGGTCCTGATCTCAGGGTCCTGGGATCGAGCCCCGCATCAGAGAGCTGAGGACGGGCCGAATTCTCCGGTGTGTCACATCAGTGTGCGGACAGTCCACATGAGGGTGCACGGGGTCCCGGGAATTCCAGGAGGACACGGACGGCAGCCCACACCCTCGTGGGGATCTCCCACTGTCCACACTGACACGCCCGCAGTCCTCCACACCTCCGCCTGGCCTGCGACCTCCCTCTGTCCTGGCCCCCAAGTCCAGTGGTGGGGGCCTGCCGGATAGCAGACCTCGACTTTTCTACCGCAATCTGCCCTCGCCTGCCCTCCCTCCCTTTTCGTGCCCAGGCCACCTCAGGACCATCTGGTCCCTCCATCCTCTGCTGCTCCAGGGACCGCGATCAGGCCACTCAGCCCAGCTCAGCATCTCGGCCACCCCTCTGCTCTCTTCCGGTCCCACCCAAGGTCTGCTGGCCGCCTCCAGAGCCAGGAGAGTGCATGCACTTTGCAACACTGTCCGCCCGCCGGCCCGGAGGACCTCCGTCCTCGCGTGCCTCAGTTTCTACATTGTGCCAGAAATCTGGCTGCTGGGAAAGCTCTTATTAGGGCTGAATCAGGGGAGATGCACACGCCATACTGTCAGAAACGTGATCTACACAGAAGAGCATAAGCAGTCAAATGTCGTCTCTCCATCTTACCGAATGCTGTTCTCCTGGCATTTTCCAAATCCCTAAAATAAATTAGACTTAATCGCACCTACATTTTACACACAATGTTTTGTGCCCTTGATCTTTCACAGGCCTCACCAAAGAGGCCTATCTGAGAGTTAAGACCCAGGCAGTTTAGCTCAGAGATCCTTCTGGGTGTGCCCTGGACCGGCTGCCTCCAGCGCGTGCCCATCAGGGTCCCTTCCCGTGGCCTCGATGCCAGCACCGGCCACCAGCCACAGACGCTGTTTCCCACGATGCTGTCATCACAGCAGGAGTGAACAGGCCCAGCCCAGGAAGGATGGGGATGCTCCGGCTCCAGCGAGCAAACTAAGACAGTGCTCGGGCCCGTGGCTATAGCAACCAAGCCTCCTTGCAGCATGTTTTCCATCAAAGCAACCACCACGTGGCTCCTGCCTCACTCCTGTGTCTCAGACCAGCCTGTTTCCCACGGGCCTTCTGGGCTCTCCTGTAACGATGGCTCCCAGGAGATCACCAGGCCCGCCACAGGCTCCCACAGTGTGTCCTGCTGTGTGTGAGCATGTGAGCGTGTCTTTCTGCCCTCCTCTGCGGGGCTGCCCACGGACTCTGGAAGAAGGCCCTCAGAGCAGACGGACCCAGCCATAGGGCTGGATGTGGTCAATGTCCCCTCGGTGCCGGTGGCCCCACGTCCAGAGTCCTGACCAGTGATTTTAGCACAACATCTCTGTCCCTGAGTGTGACTGGCTGGTGGGAGGCTGGGACAGAGGGCAGGTAGTGCACAAGAAAAACAGGCCAGGCTCTCGGACAGGGGGCTGGGTCCCAGCTGGCTTTGCATCAGCATGTAGGTAACAGGCACGTCCCCAGCCTCCCACCCTGGCCCCCAGCTTTAGGGAATGGACTCGGTTGCATGGGGTCCCAGAGCCTTTTCAGGGTGAAAGTCTGGGGTACCCGGGAATTCCAATCTTGCAAGAATGCAGCAGTCGGGCGTGACCACTCCTGAGAAGTCCCTCACTGTCAATGCTGAGCTGATGAGCAATGTCAGGAGCCGTTTCTGGGTCCCAAAATCTGCTAAGAAAGTCTGGGGTGGGCAGGAGGTTCCCTGCACCACGAGCCTGTGGCTTAGGCCGGGCGCAGTGAGGTGTGGGATGGACACCGTCAGAGCAGCCCGTCACCTCTCCTCAACCACACCGCTGCCCCTGGCTGGGCCTCAGTCGGCACAGAGGGGCCAGGACACAGCTGTGCCCTGTGCCAGCCTCGGAACTAGACTTGGGGCGAATTAGACCCCGAAAGCCGCCGCTGTCCTGGAGCTAATGTTCAGGATTGGGAGGGTGGAAACACTAAGCCTAAAACTGACACCAGAGGAATTCTGGGCAATAAGGAAGGCTACCAAGTAAATAAGCAGGTGAGACGGGGTTTACTCCAGAGGCGCTGCAGAACGGGAGACCCGGGTCTCAGAGCCGAGACCCGAATGACGGAAGAATAACCGGCACGTGCAGTGCTGGGAGAAGACCTAAAGACAGAGGCAGCGGCCCGTGCAAAGGCCCTGAGGCAAGCAGCAGCCAAAGCATAGGCTGGGGTCACACACCGTGGGTCCCAGGGACTCTGAGAAGGCTGGGGTTTGCTCCCAGTGCCCGGAGATCACCCCCAACAGTGACCCGTGGGTCCTGTGTGGAAAACGGTAGGAGTGGAGAGATGGCGTGTGGCCGCCAGCATCTGCTGGTGGTGCTGGCCGGGACGAGGAAGGCAGACTCGGGGGTGGGTGTCAGGAGGGTGACGGCAGACGGGCCCCAGCTGGCCCCGATCGGGCAGACTGGGGGCGGGCCCGTGTGAAGAAGGGGTTTGCCCAGCAGGCAGCGGGCAAGCACGTTCTCGTGTTCTGCTGTATGAGCAGGACTGCGGGCTGGGAATCAGTACTGCCTTTAAAGGAAAGTGCGGCTGGAGAGCCCATCAGAAAGAGCAGGTGCCCCGCGGGAAACCAGATCCATCAACATAGCACTCAAGGGAGACACGGGCCCCGAGATAAGGCTGGGCGAGTTACCGTCTGAGCAGGGGTTTGGGATGGTGGAGAGAGGCGGTCAGGGACACTACAGCATCCTGTGCACACGCCGCCCCCGCTCCCGGAACACCAGCAGGAGGGTCCGCCGTGCTTGGCATTTTGGGAAACAGCCCAGATGCCCCCGAGCAGCAGAACACAGGACGCCTGTTGTGGGTTCCCAGTAACGAACAAAGGCTTCGCCGAGGGCGCATGATTGCGTCACAATTCCCAGCATCCGTGGGATGGCTTCAAACAACAAACAACAACAAAATCATCACTTTGAGCAAAAAAAAAGGCATCACAGAAGAATGCATGGAGTATGATAGTTACGTAAAATTCAAAAACGCCTAAATTACACAGTGTACTGTTTGGAGTCAATACGTATATGGTTAGCCTATTTCCAAACACAGCAAAGCAGCGACTCACGCGTATTCCCAAGAGCAAGGACCCCCGGGGGCAGTCAGGAGTCGGGGCTCCCGGGAGGACGGGGGGCACGCAAACGTCCATGTCCTCAGGCTCAGGGAGGTGCTGGGACTGGGTTCTGCTGTACTGGCATTCTTTACACTTGGCATGGACATGCATGTGCTTCTGTGGGCGGGATGGATTTCCGAGGCGTCCTTTCAAAGAAAGACTGAACTGGAGCGGCCAGCGCAGTCGGCTACAGCAGCTGAAGAGCCAGGCGGCGGGAAGGGAGCAGGCCGGCGGGGAGACAGGGCCGAAGGGGGCCTTTCCGAGAGGCACAGTTGGGAGCAGGTGCGGTGTCTCTCAGGGGCGACTCCGAGCCGGAGCCAACCGGGCAGCCCCTCTGCACCCCCGTTCTGGGGTCTCCATTTAGGGAAACCTGCACCTGTCTGAGTGCACTGGATACAGAGCCTTTCTGTCTGTTTAAATCCAATCCTTCTTCTGTGACTGGCAGCTCGACCCTGTGTGAGAGACACCTGTGCCGTCCTCGCGGGAGCCAGGCACTTTGGAGTGTCAGCGATGTCCCTGTTAGTATTTTTGTCTCTGAAAACCTCTAAAGTGTGACTATGTATGATGACGTTTTTGATGCCAGTGGAGGAGGAAATAATTCCTGGATAAAAACAGAAAAGCCTTCGTCCCCGCGGCCGGGTTGCTTTGACGAAGCCGTGCTGGCCTCTGCGGATGTCGCTAACGAGGGCCGCCATGGAAGGCGCGTGGCCGGCCCGGTGAGGGGGCTTCCCTGGCTTGTGACGGGGCCGGATGCTACCCCCCCACAGAAACAAGAGTAGTCACTTCCCAGCTGTTCGGTGGCAGGACAAAATGCAAAATTTAAACCATTCAATAGTTCTGGAAGCACAGAACAGGTGGCAAATGGCTTCCGAGGCAGATGGTACTTTTAATAGTCATGCTCGACCGTCCGCCGCTCCAGGAGCCGCCCTAGCGATCACTCGTATTTCACCTTTCTCATTGGAATGCTTGCGACATGGGGGCCAAGGTTTAAAACGAACCACCATCAGCCTTAAAAAAAATTAGAATCCCTTCCTGTGTTTCCTCTCCTCGGGGCGGCGCCGGAGCCTGTGGCGCGGGGACCCCGGGGTGGGGGGGGGACAGCGGGCAGGCAGGCAGGCAGGCGCGAGCCCATGGGACCACAGAGCCGCCTCTGCCGCACGCGCAGGCTCCCCCGAAACCTCGCGTCGCCTTAAAAACTAGGAAATAAATGTGATTCAAGATCCGTCTTTCTCTGAACATGTCCTTCTTTAATCTGAGCTCTGACACATAAAGGAGCAGCTGCATCCGGCTGCAAGCCCGTGGACAGTAGGACGGGAAGACGGAAGGACAGGAGGACAGAGCGGACAGAAGGACAGGAGGACAGGATGAGAGAGTGGACAGGAAGACGGAAGGACAGGAGGACGGAAGGACAGAGCGGACAGGAGGACAGAAGGACAGAAGGACAGGAGGACAGAGAAGACAGAAGGACAGGAAGACGGAGCAGACAGGAGGACAGAGCGGACAGGCAAACAGGAGGACGGAAGGACAGAGCGGACAGGAGCACAGGAGGACGCGCACTCCGCTGGCCCTGCAGCCGCTGCCACAGGCGCTCAGGTGGCGGCCGCCCGCGAGCACAGGGACGGACGCGCCATCTCCGAGCCCAGCCCCCGCCCACGTGGCCCCTGACGCGGGAGCAGGGGTGACACAGGGCGGCAGAGCTGGGCCGAATGGCAGAACGGGTCGAGCGGCGAGGGGACGGGCACTCGGGCAAACTGAAGGACGCAGATGTGTGGAGCCCGGCCGGGCAAGGACAGCAGACGCGGCCGCGCCACACACGACCCACGGGCCAGGGACGCGGACGGCCGCGCGGGAGGCCGGAGGCCGGCGGCCCGGGCGCCCCCAGGAAAGAGGACAGCGAGGACCAGCCGCGCGTGTGCCCGCAGCGCCCCGGACGGAAGACCCGGTTCTCCGCGGACGTGGACCCGCTCACAGGGCCTCCAAATACGGGGTCTTAGTCAAAGTGTTAAATCACGTTACCGGCATATAAAGAAGTGTGACTCTCCCGGCCGACCTTCGCAGCAATAAGCCAGTCTCCTCTTGGGTCCTCCCGTGACCGGGTCCCTGGGGCTCCCCGCAAGCGTACCCGCACGCCCGCACAGCTTTGCACACCTCAGTAAGGGGAGCTCCGGAATCTCAACCAGACTCTCTCCAGAGAAGCATCACTAACGTGCTGGGCCAGAGACTTGGTCACCGTGGGGGCTGCCCGGGCGTGCGGGGGAGGCCACCTCCCCGGCCCCTGCGCGTGCAACCCCCACCTGTGACGACCAAACAGATGCGTTCTGCTGTCACCAGCCGTCCGCCCCGGGGAGAAGCACCCTGCTCCCCGTGGGGCCTCTCAGCTTAGCTGGCTCTCGGGACCAAGCCGAGGGTGTAAATAAATGAGTCTGGCTCCTTTACCTAAGATGTGAATTCTCTGAATAAAAGCAAGATTATTCATCTGTAGATAAATTAAAACTCACATGCTTTTGTAAAGATCAGTTTCAATACGGAGCACACTCCGCGGACAGTTCTTCCCGGTCTGTGACAGCGGCTCTGCCGTACACGGGTCTGTCCCGCCCGCCCAGCCCCTTGCCCCAACCCCGTCCCGCTCCGGGCGCCGGCGTCGTGAGGTGGCAGGACCTGCCCGGCACTGAGGACGCTCATCGCCCTCGCAACTCCCCGACCTCACCGGGTCTCATTCTATGGAGCCCCTGACCGTGGTCCTCACGAGCTCTCAGGGACAGGCCGTCGGCTCGGGCTTCTCCGAGCCACAGTTCTCAGAAAGTTTGCACACAAATCCTGGGAAGGGGTCATCACAGGCACGGCCAGTCTCACCCAGATGCCTTCTGCTCACAGCAAGGGGACACAGGCTGCGAGGTGGTCTGATCTCCCAAAGGACCCACTTTGCAGGGACACCCCGGGTCGGACCAGAGCCGCCGCTGGTGCCGGAGGTGGGCACCGAGCTCGGGCAGAGGCCACCCCTAGGCTGGGGTCGTGTGTCTGGACAAGCCCTCCCCCTTCTTTCTTTTTTTTTTTTAAGATTTTTTAAATTTCTTTGACACAGAGAGAGAGAGAGAGATCACAAGTAGGCAGAGAGGCAGGCAGAGAGAGGAGGGAGCAGGCTCCCTGCTGAGCAGAGAGCCCGATGTGGGCCTCTATCCCAGGACCCTGAGACCATGACCTGAGCTTAAGGCAGGGGCTTTAACCCACTGAGCCTCGCAGGCACCCCCTTCCCCCTTATTTCAATTCGCACCCGGTCCCTCTGCTGCAGCGCACAGTTCTCGGGCTCTCGGATCAATACCATAGGGGCCGTTCTAGAAGCTGCCTCTGCAGTGCCCCCTTCCCTCGTCCTGATGGCACCTTTCGGTGGTTCCCTACAAGACGGATCGCGCTGACACGTCGTCCTCTAACTGAAAGCACATTACAGCAAATTTGATTATAGCACCTTATAAAATGCAAACACAGAAAGACACCTAATTATTATGTCACTTTATAAATCATACGAGGCATGGAGAGTGAAGCCACCCCTGGGGTACATGGGTTTGGGCTCCCTGTAAGATTAATTTTCTCAGAAAACAGTAAGTCATCCTTAATAAATGCCAATGGACTGATGGATTTTAACTGAAATCTTGACACAGCTGTAAATTATGTTCCACACAAGAGATTATTTATGTGTTTTATTTATTTCCCCCATCACACCCTAAATGCGTGCTCACTAACAGCCTGAAATAGAAATAAGATTTTGTTCTTGAGAATACAAAGTTCTACTGACCAGCTAATCTATCAAGCCCAGAGAGAAATACGGACGCCAAAGACTGTGTCTGAGTCTCCGGGAACAATGTCAGCAAACCAAAACAGGAAAACAACGAAACCGCATTATTCCTCCTTCTCCCACGAACTTGGATGTGTGCGTGTACGTGTCTCACACACTAGCGACGTTTCGTTACTGACAACCCAGCGATCGAGACATGAATGGTACCATCAGAATCCAATATCTGATTAATACTAGAATGCTCTTATCACATCATAAGCAAACCTAACACCGAAGTAGCAGCTCCAGCTCTCAGGATTTGAGTACTTACTAAAGGTTCAATCCAAGTTCACGTTACTCTTGCTACACTGCAGGGAAGGACCTAAGCTCGCGTGCACGGGTGGCTTGGACACATGGCGCGCGGTCACCGTTAACAGACACACACCTACAGCTGGGAACACACACACGGACAACAGAGCTGCACCCGGTCCAGGACCCGGGGACCCTCCCTCTCTCTGCTGAGCCCCCACACCCGCGTTGTGCCTCCACTCGGTCACCAGAGTGTCTACAGCTGCGTAGACTTCCCGGAAGCAGAGCCAACCATGCACGAAGGAAGCCGAGGACCTTCGAGGCCGCCCATGCCCCTCACAGCCAGCCACGCGTCTGGGGCTCCGTCACGAGGTCCCTGCCCCGTGTTCAGAACGAGCCGGCCAGCAAGCCCAGATGGGGAGACTTAGCCCTGGCATTGCACTTCTTTGTGTTTGCCTGACTTAGATGCTTAGCTCTTTTCTGGCGTGCTGTCTTTGCTTCCTTCCGAGTTCCTTGTAGGGGAACCCCAAACCTCGGTATCGTGCCACTCTCAGTGACAGCAGCACTGCCCATAAAAACTTAGTAAAGGGAAGTCTCACTTCTTCAAATAGAAACTGCAAACTTGGCTTCACGGCAGAAGACGCGCAGGTCGACTTAGCAAGACCTTCAATGGAGCGACCCCCACGGCATGTCCCTCCCAGGGTGCCCCTCAGTGCACGGATCTAGGGGTCCCCACAGCCAGAGGCAGGCTGGGTCCTGCCCTGTTCCCTGCACGGTGAACTCCGAACCAGCTCCAGGCTCTGCGAGCCTGCGCTCTGTGCTTACCGGAGAAGGGGGCGGTCCTCAGGGGTATCTTGAAGGGTGCCAGTGTCAGGAAGTGGCAGGGCTGCACGCTGGAAGGGGACGGACCTCCAAGTCTCTCGGGGTCCACAGACACCATGGCGGCTGCGGCAGTGATGGCGATGCTGGGGCTGCTGCCCACAGGCTTCAGGCTGTTGTGACAACCACCTGCAGAAGAGGGACAGGGAGGTCAGCAGGGGTGCCCGGTGTCCACCAGGCGGAGGCGCCATCCCATGATGCAGCATATCCTCCCCCAGAAAACAAGGGCAGCACCAACCCGTTTCCTGGAAACCCACGCCGTGAGCCAACAGCCCAGAAATAAATAGGAGGAGTTCTCAATGTGTCCAAACGCTGGCCGTGCACAGAGCACATGCACAGCGCTATGTGATGGTCACTGAGTCACAAAGCTTGGTTACCAGGGGACACGTGCGCCTTAGACAGCGGCTGCCTGGCTGCGGGCCACACGCGGTATCTGTGTAACCAGGACGGCGGGTGACAAGAACACCATTCCACGGAGCAGCAGGGGATGAGGGCGAGACAGCAGCACAAAAAGGCAGGAAGTGGCTCGGAGGAGAAGGCAGCCTGGGTCAGCGTGGAGAGGGTTCTCCAGAGCCCGGGAGGCTCAGCTGATCCCCGAGGACGTGGCTGCCACCCGCCCAGCCTCGGCAGAGGAGAAACTCGACGCCTGCGTCAGCCTGGGCAGCCCCTGGTGAGGAGCCAGGCTCCAGACGGGCAGTTCAGCTTGTCTTTCCCGGCAGAATTGGAAACACCTGAAAGTCTGCTTCCATCTCTGCCTTTTCTGTAAAGCTGGTTTGTTTTAAAGGACTCTTCAGTCCCTAAAATAAGTGTGGTTTCCAGGAAATGTTCTGTAGGTACCAGCTTATACTGATGGTACAAGTTCTGGAAAGCAATTTGGAGATATGTTTTAAAAATGTTAATACAGTTTGCAACTTTTGATCTAACGTTTCCCTTCCTAGAATTCGCACACAGGCCCAGGGCCTTCAGATAAAGGTTTATAGTGAGAGGCCAGAAAAACCAGCAAAGGGCAGACGCTTGCGTTAACAGTGGTGCGTCCACTCAACGAGACGCCAAGCAGCCAGTAGAATCACACAAGGCAGAACGCCCAGGGCCACAGGGGAGAGCTCACGACGTGTTCAGAAAATAAAGCAAATTACAAAATCATTTCTATTTCTACACCACATAGTCATACAGTCAACGACGCTTTATTTGGCTGACTAGATGCCCACCATGTTCTAGCTCTGAGGGACAGAGCAGTGAACCGAGCAGAGGAAGGCCTGCCTCCAGGGACCACACCCCCCAAGGAGGGAAGACACAAGGTATATACTCCCCTTGTTTATTTGCTTTGTGTTATAGGGTGATGGGCACAAAGCAGAAAAGTAAAGCAGGGAAGAAAAAGGATTGGGGATGGGTAGAGGGGCTTCGTCTTCACACGGGGTTGTCAGGAAGGTCCGCCTGAAGAGAATTCAGAGTCGACGGCCTGCAAGAGGCGAGAGGGGAAGAGCTGGCCAGGGAGAGGTAGGGAAGTGCAAAGGCCCTGAGGCAGGCGCCTACGCAGTGTGCTCCAGAAGCTGCAAGGAGCTCAAGGAGGTGGAGTGGAGGGGCCGGGAAGAGGAATGTGGGTGTGGGGATCGGGAGACGACTCTGCCTTACAGGCAACACAGAGCCACGTGGCTGCCGGCGGGGCGGGGGGGCGGGTAGGGGGCAAGGATGCTCTGACTTCATCTCAAGTATCACCCTGGCTGCTTTGTTGGCAACAGACAGGAAGGGGGCCATTTAGCTACTTGGCCAGATCCTATCAGTCTTTGTCTTTCCACAGTGTTCAAATTCCCTTTGATGGGCATATACAAATTTTAAAAATGTAACTTAATTTTTATAGAGTCCTTTCGAGTGTACAGAAAAATGGAGCAGAAAGTACAGAGAGTTGACCGCCACACCCCGCCCCTGCCCCCAGCCATGCTTACGGTCCCGCATGGTACGGTCCCGCATCGTACGGTCCCGCATCGGTGCAGTGCACCTGTTAGGACTGATGACCCGAAACTGATACACTGTTGTTAACTGAAGCCCGTGGTGGACAGGTTGTGTCGTGCATTTCCGAGATCTGTCAAAGCCAGGCTGTCATGCGTTCCCATCATAGAACAGAATACAAAATACAGAAGAGCATCACTGTCCTAAAATCATGTGCCCTGCCTGTTCAACCCCCCCACACAGCCGCACCCCCATAACCCCAGGTCCTTTTACTATCTGTACAGTTTCTCCTTTTCCAGGATGTCGTATAATTGGAGCCAGACATGATGTAGCGTTTTCAGACTGGCTTCCTCCACTTAAGCAATGTGTGTCTGAAGTCTCTGTCTTTTCATGGCAAAATAGGTCCTTTTCTTTTATCACTGAATAATATTCAATCTTCTGGAGGGACCACAGTTCACTTATCCACTCAGCTACTGAAGGACATCCTGGTTGCTTCCAAGTTTTTGCAATTATGAATAAAACAGCTATAAACGTGTCTGTGCATGTTTTTGTTTGGATGCGAGTTCTCTGTTTGGGTAAATACCGAGGAATGTGCCTGCTGGATTGCATGGAGAGACAACGTTTAGCTTTGTAAGAAAGCGCCGGACTGTCTCTGGAGCCGGGAATGTGCACTCCTGGCATCCTCGTCCTTGCCAGCATTGGGGGTCAGCGTTCTGGAGTCCGGCCGTTCTGACAGGTGTCTAGGAGCCCGTCCTTGTCACACACGCACTTGCGGTCAGAAAAAAAAAAAAAACCCACGGTTCTAAATATATTAACTTACTTGATAATAAAAACCCATCATAGAAAATTCATAGGATGGAGGGAATAAGTGTGTAAAACTGTCCCTGCGGACCCCCAGCTGAACACGGCTGATCTTTTGTCGTGCAGCAAACCCCAGTTTCCTGGGGGGCGCAGTCGGCTGCTCCGGTGTCCCCATCAGATTGCAGGAACAGCTCTTTTTTGGAGATGTTACAAAATAAATACTTCCCTTATCATTAAATGGCTTACCCAATCCAATTACTAATCGGAGCCCCGTATTCCAGGCAATACAGCTGTCACACAAATTTGCCACATTCACTACGATCCCCATCTTAACAGGTGCTGCCTCCCATTATAAATAAACATGACATAAACAACAGTTTGCAAAAACATTCGTGTCTGCATTTGCTGCTCTGGGTAGACGTTCAGGGTCAAAACAGTGTGAGTATTTTTGGGTGTGCATGTGTCAATTTAATGAGGTAATTTCGTGAAAGCCAACACACCATTAGAGTTCTCCACAAATGTTTCTAATTAAGCCCAGCTTCTCTCCCTCAGGATCCACACACGTGCATGACCTCACTGAGGGGGTGTTCACTGGGTGCAGCCATCAGTCTGCACCGCTTGGAGACAGACCCGCTGGGGAGACACACTGCCAAGTTCTGTGACCTCAGTGACATGCTGCCTGTTGGATTTGTCTAATAATCCCGACCTGCTGTTCAACATGAGGATGACCTTTTAGCAACAAATGACAAAGTCATTACTGGTGTTTTAAAAGAAGCAGGAGCCAAGGCAAGTGCTTTGGTAGACGGGCTGTATAGGGACACATTTATTATCATGTGATTTTGTTGTCAAAAATAGTATGTCACTTCCTGATTTCAACTCTACTGTGAAGCTATGATCACCAGAACAGTGCGGTGCCGGCATCAAAACAGACACATCGGGCCACAGACCAGAATCAAGTGCCCAGAAATGAACACAAGCATATATGGCCGAGTAATATTTCACAAGGGAGCTAAGAGCCCTCATGGAGAAAAGACCGTCGTGAGCGGCACTGGGACAACTGGATGAATGAATCTGGACCCGTCTTATGCCACTCACAGAAATTAACCCAAAATGGGCTAAAGACTAAAACATAAGACCCGAAACCATGGTGCCAGAAGAAAACCTGGGAACAAAGCTCCCTAACATGGGTCTTGGTGATTGATGACTTTTTTTTGAAATTCACAGCACAAGCAATGAGGACAAAGCAGATGTGGGGGACCACGTCAGGCAAAGAGCTTCTGCACCGTGAAGGAAACGACCAGCAAGCTGAAAGACAGCCCACAGAATGGGAGAAATAGATATTTGCAAAACATGTATCTGATAAAGGGTGAATATTCAAAAATGTAAAGAACTCCCACAGCTCAATAGCAAAAAACACAAATAATCCAATTTAAAAACGGGCAAAGGACCTCAATACAAGTTTCTCCACCGAAGATGTAGGAAAGGCCAACAGGCAGGTAAACTGCTCCTCTCCACTCCTCATGAGGGAAATGCAAGTCAAAACCAAGATAAGGGCTCCCCATGCCTATGAGAATGGCTGTCACCCCCAAGACGAGACCACAGACACTGGCGAGGATGTGGAGGGAACAGAGCCTCGTGTGCAGCTAAGATGGGTGCAGCCGCGGTGGACAGCACAGAAGATCCACCAAAACATTAAATACGGGGCGACCATGTGATCCAGCAATTCTGCTCCTGGGAGTGGGTCTGCGGGGAGTGAAAACACTAACTCAAGATTCTTCACTGGCAGGCACACAGCCTGAGTCCCAACAGCCAAGGCGTGGAGACCCCCGTGTCCGTCAACGGATGAATGGATGAAGAAGGTGTGTGTGTGAATACATGAACGGTGACCCAGTCACAGCACTCAGGAAATCGCACCATCTCTGACAGCACAGACGGACTCTGAAGGCATTATTCGAAGTGAGGTAAGTCAGAGAAAGACAAACACCACCTGATTTCACCAATATGCGGAATCTTAAAAGAAAAAAAACAAAAACCTCAACTCCTAGAAAGAGATCAGCCCCGTGGCTCCTAGAGGCAGAGGTCTGAGGAGGGGGAGACAGAGGCAGGTGTCAAGGGAACGCGTCCAGGGGTAAAGATCATGCTGAGATCGTCCCCTACAGTGGGGCCCCTGCGGCTAACGCTGCCGGGGATTCAGAGGAACACGGTTAAAAGAATAAATCCTGAGCACTCTCATCGCACAGAGAAAAACGCTCTTTCCTTCTCTCTTTTCTTTGCATCATCTCTATACGAGCACACGGACATCAGGCGGACCGACTGCAGAGACTGTTTCAGAACGGATGGAAATGCTGCCAACGTGCCGTCTGCCTTACGCGGACACAGTAATGAACGTCAGGGACTACTCAATAAAATCGGGAAAAATGAGTCAGCTGGAAAGGAAAATAGGTAAGTATACCTTATCTACCTCTTTAAAAAAAAAAAAGCCTGGAAAGATAGTTTTTAACCTGCTTTGAATTCATTTGGTTACGTACAAAAAGACAACCCTCTCCAGTTAGTTCAGAAAATCGACTAAACATCGGTGAAGGGAGGACGTTCCTGACCAAGAGCCATAGAATGAGGCTCCTAACGGGTGGATGAGATAGAATGGGCCCTGGTCTTCTCACGGCAAGGTTTCTGCCAGACTCCAGGCCGCTGTGCAGTGCCCTGTGCTGACACCCCAACCAGGGGCCCGGCATGGGAGCAGGAGCTGGCACCCAGCCCCCCGCACGCCGAGAGCGCACGTGAGCCCAGACACACCTGTGTGAGTGTGCAAGCGACCGAACGCCCTTCGGAACCTGCTACTACAGATGAGCACACGATAATAAAATTCGGGGAGCCCAGCTTGGGAAGGAAGTTGTTGGCCGTCTCGCAGTCCCTCTGTTTGCTTCCCTGGACACCTTGGCCATGAATTTCCTGAGCTACCTGCCAAACCACGCCCAGCTTGGGACGGGGAGATGCCATGAAAGGAGACCCCGTGCAAACAGATAAGCACCGCCTGCGGCCCCAGCCAGCAGGTGCACGGAGCCGGTGAGAGCCCAGGGGACGCCATCTGCTTCCCCGAGGGGAGCCTCTGGAGCCAAGTCTTGGAAGATGAGCAGGCACTCAATAAATTGTGTCGACTGATAATAATTATCATAACTTGCTCTCCCCCAAGGGCTGCAGAGAACCCCTTAGTTGAGTAAATAAACAATGAGATAAGAGGTCCAGCCAAAAAAAACTGCTAAGCCAGCTAAGAGATAAGCCAGAAATGCTATCCCATAAGGGTTACTTATAAAAAAATCAATGTTTTAAGCAAAACCGTAATTAACCGTGAGCTTCCCTTGAAGACGGCTGAGGAGAGAGTGCGGGTCGGCAGCTGGGGAGCCTTGCCCCGGGGGGCTGTCTAATCGCCGCTCCCATCATCTCCCTTCTTGCAAAAGAGCTTGTGTGTTTTATTCTGACGGATCCTTCTAGAAGCCCTGGGAAGGAGCGCTTCTATTGTCGTCTGCAGCCAGAGAGAGCGGGGCTCAAGGAGGCTTCCTGCACTTCACAAGGGCCCCAGAGCATCACGGCCGAACTCCAGAGTCAGGTGCGTCTGACTCGAGCGCCCCCCCCCAGGGCTGGCGCTGGCACCCCACTGGCCAGACGTGTCAGAGACACGTCGGAGACACCAGGGTGGATGGCCGTGGCCGGAGACCTTCCTCCTTTGCTTGCCGAGCCCACGGGGGGCCTGTGGTCCCTGGGGTCCCAGCCCCCACGCTGGCCCGTTTCACCTCCACTGGCCTCAGTGACCCCGGAGGGCAGGCAGGCTCTGGTGGGGCGCTGTGCTCGGGGTGCACTGCTCTCAGATCCTTCCTGAGCCAGCAGCTGGAGTTGCTTTTCTCGGGATTCAGCGCGGGAACGTGAGGAAGGCTGGTGGCCAGGGGAACGGGGAAGTGGGATGGTCTAGAACTGACCAGCGTCGGCGCAGGTCTGGGTTCGGATGGCGCCGACGGACTGGCCCCCCGGGGTCTCCCGCCCCCACTCCAGGCTACTCTCCACCCGGGGGAGGCGGGGGACAGGCGGTGCTGGCGAGGACACAGTCCAGGCCTCTGGCCGCCCCGGGACGGATGCCCAGCCTCCCCGGGCTGCTCGGGCGTCAGGGCACCACCAAACCCCAAGCTGGGGATTCGAGCCAGCAGCGGGTTGGGGAGCAGATACAGGCATGTCCCAGGAGAGCAGGAGGCAGTCTGCGCACGGCTGGTCTGCTGGGAGCGCGCCCCCGGGAGGCGCAGGCCGCAGGCGTCCGGGATGCCGGGGGGATGCAGAGCAGCGGGCCGGCTGGCGGGTCTTCTGCGGGGAGAGCCCTCCTGTGATGAACACCAGCTGCTCCCTTCTCTGTGCCGAGGAGCATACTCAAAAAAATAAACAATCATTAGTTTATTATGTCTATTTAGCAAATGATCTCAGCTCCGGTGGAAATCCTTCAGGCAATATATCTACCAACTGGTAATTATTTCTGCAAAAACGACTGTTTGATCAGAGCAGTGACTTCAGGCCCACGGCGCGCGAGGGCGAGTTCTCGGGGGCGAGTCTGGGGTCTGCGGCGGGGGCGGGAGGGCTGCGGGCTGGGCGCCCTGAATGTAGACGCCGGCCCCTTCCTGGCCCCTGACAGCCGGACACTCCGCTCCCAGCAATGAGGACATGTTCTCAGCAAGTCAGGGACAGGCTCTGTGTCTTCACGTGACGAGCTTTTCCTGAGGAGCGACGTCACAGCCGGTGGCATTTTGTCTCCTTGTTCAGACACTTAGCAGCTGTGGTGACCGTGGAAATGACCGAGTGTCCATCCACAGCCCTAGACCCCCCCCCAAATTGTTATCTTGCGTGAAGCTGGGTGGACTCAGGGTCTCGGGGTCGAGCCCCCAGCTGTGGGCGCAGCCTGTGAAGATCCCACGGGGCTGCTGGGAGCCCCACACCCCACAACTGACGATCCCTCGGGTCACTGAGCCCTGACCATCTGATGAAAGGTGCCCATGCTTCCTGGCTCTTGGCCCCGAAGGGGCCTCCAGCCAGAATTATCTCAGCTCCTTCTCCTCACACCCACGGGGACCCTCTGAGGCTCCCCCCACGGAGCTGAAGAGCGAAAGGCACAGCTTTGATGGGTGTGCCTCTAGCAGGGACAGCTGATGGCGGGATCCCACCAGGGCAACAGGAAAGAGCACCGCACCCCCAACAGGACAGAAACTCAAATACCTAATCGCGGAGTCACCTTCTGGGGCAGCAGGCACAGGACACGAGCCCGGCGTCGGCTCCCCCTGCCTGGGCGCTGGCTCCCCCTGCCTGGGCGCTGTACTCCGCCCGAGACCAGGACGCAGGAGTCACTGGACGCTAACATGGCGGCAAATGCACTTAGCTCTGTGCATCAGCTTAGAAATACTACTCTGTTCATTTTTATGATTTCATGTAACTTGGTAGATAATCATTTGAACATTGGTCTTATTAAAACTAGAGATTAATTATACTACCCCAAAGAACAAATTGCTGCTCAAATGGGATCTAAATGTCCTGATGGCTGTAATAAACTGAGGCAGGGAAGGGAAGGGGAAGAGAGCAGGGTAGCGATTTTCTTCATTAAGAAACACTGGACAGACACCGTAGCTTCCACTGAGCACTGTGAACCCAGCCTTCCGCTCTGGGCCAGCACCTTCCGCGGCAGCCAGCTCCTCCCCTGGAACCCCAGCGCCACCACGGGAAGGAGCGGGACCCGCGGCAGACCTGGGGGGAGGGGGGTGGCCGAGGTGGGAAGCAGATGGTGACAGCTGGCCACGCTGGGCCCAAGGGGGGCTCGGCATTGTCCCTTGCCTCCCTTACCTCCAAGACCTGGCCATCTTCACCACACACACAAGCTCTTTGGGGGCAGGACTGTACCCAGAGGACACGTCCAGACAGTGTGTATGCAGTCGGTGCTTAACAGATGCATGCCAATGGAGCGGCTCCTAGACATTCAGCTTCTGAAGGACTCACTCTGGGACTGGCTTGTGGGTTCCGCGGGTCCACGCCGACTTCTGGGTCCACTCCTGAGTGGGGCTCACTCCTGGGGGCTCTCGGGTCGCCTGCCCTACGGCTCCCCCTCCCCCGAGGGTGCACGGCTCCCCTGAAGGGAGTGCCTTTCTCTCTGGAATGCAGTGGCCATTTGCCTTAAAATGAATGCATTTACCCCGCCCACGGGAAGCCTGAGGTTCTGCTGACCTTGAGGCGGGACAGAAGCTGATTTGTGTGCGCGACAACAAAAGTTGTGGGGGGGGTTCTTCGACGCGATAAAGCGAAACTATGCTGTTTATCATCGCGCAGCTGTTTTCAAACCACTTCATTATGCTTGGCGCACACGTGACTTACACTCACCTCTTACCTGACTCGTAACAGCCCCTGGCAGTAACGAAGCACAGGAAAGGATTCTCAGCCCACGCCTTTCCCTTCGGAGACACATTCAGACAGCGATGCCATCAACCAGCTGACGATTTTTAAGAATTTTCCTGCTTTGCCGTGCCGATCTTCATTATGAAATTAAGATGATTGAATGCCTCATAATGGAGACGCCAAATACGCCTTTCCCTTCACCACCTGCCAGAGAGGTTCTGTCCCCTGCACTTCCCGAGGTCAACGCGCGGGGCTGTTCCTCCCGAGAAGGACCAGGCCGCTCGGCGGGGCGCCACGGATGAGGTCACAGTGACCAGGTCTGCGCTGAGGACCTTCTTCCTCGGAGCCCAAGGGCTGCCCCCCAGAAGAGCCTCCGGAAGGGGTTCCACGCCTACCCCTGACAACGGCGCCCCATCCTTGAGAATAAACATTTAGACAGAAGTTTTTAGAAAAACGTTCTCATCATAGGGATCTGCTGCTCAAACGCTGCACCGAATTCACCTTTGGGGGACGGCAAAATATGGTGCCCTTGTCCGTCCTTGGGGAACCGATGCCCTGTGTGAGAGCAGAGTCTGAGCGTCCGGACGAGCAAGGGCAGTGACCCGGTGACCGGAGGTGCTCGCAGACCAGGGGCCCGCAGGCTCCCCGCGGCTGCTGCCCGAGCACAGGAGGGACTCCCGGTCTGCAGGCCTGTTCCAGAGATCACCGCACATACAAGGGAGGTTTGGGACCATTTTTGGTCCCCGCCCCCGCATCCTGAGGACGACGGCCTGGGGCACAGCACGCCTGCCCCCGCCTGTGTGAGCCGCGGAGCAGCTGCGGGCGGGGAGCGGGGCTGGGCAGGGGCCCCCACGCACGAGCCTGCCCCTGCCCCCGCCAGCCGCCGGCCGGGGACCCTGAGCACCTCCCCACGAGCGCCTCCCCACGGGCGCGTCTCCACGCACGATCCAACCCAAGCCCGGCCCTCGGGCCTGGGGGGTCCGGCCGCCCGCGTGTAAAGGGACAGACGTGGGGCCACGGGCGAGGACGTTCGGAGAAGGACGCAGGGGCAGGGCTCCGGTCACTCACCAAGGCCCCTGGAGGGCAAGGCCGAGAAGCTCCGCAGGCGCCCCGGGGAGGGGCCTAGAGAACCAGGCTGCTCTGGAGGAAGGGCCAGCGGCTGCCGGCCTCCCCCTGGGCCTCGGACCCCGCAGCTGGATGCCTGGGGCCGCGGGAAGGACCTGAGCTCCCAGCGCCAGCGCAGTCGACTGTCCGTGAGGCAAGCCGCCTCCTCCAGGCAGCACCTCCTCCAGGCAACGCCTCCTCCAGGCAGCGCCTCCTCCAGGCAGTGCCTCCTCCAGGCAGCGCCTCCTCCAGGCAGCGCCTCCTCCAGGCAGCGCTTCCTCCAGGCAACACCTCCTCCAGGCAGGTCAGAAAGGGCAGGCACGGCAGACCCCACCCTCCAGGTCGTCACCCGTGAGCCCTGGGGTCTTCCCAACACTTGACACCGAGCCCGCCGGTTCCCGGCGTCATGACCCGACCGCCCTTCTGCCTCCGGGCCGCCGACCTGAGAGTGGCTCTCAGACGGCTCGGGCCGCGTGGGTCCAGAGGGCGGACGTCCCCCCAGCACGGGGACCCCAGTCCCCCCAACACTTTCCCGTCTGCCCTCAGGACCCGCCCCGCCTGTCCTGCCGGACACCGCGGGGAGAGCCCAGCTCCCACGACAGCAGGAGCCCGGACCCGCGGCTGCCACAAGCCTTGTGTGACCGCACACGTCCTCGCCGCAGGACTGGGCCCTGGGATGGCACTGTCCCCGCCCCGAGCCCATGTGAGGCGTCAGAGAGTCGTTCCCCTGCACCGGGAAGGCCACAGAAAGTGCCTGCACACTGCATGCACCTGTGGAAACCGGCCATTACCTGGTAGCTTGCAGGCGGCATAGACGCGTGCTGACTCCCCAGAGGGACAGACAAGGGAGGGCAGAGGGGGGAGGGCAGCCGCAGGCGGCTTGGCAGGAGCCTAACGTGCTTGCCGAGACAGCCCCCGTGACCGCCATTCCGACGGTCAGCCCCAGGCGTCCGACTTCCAGAGCCCCGAAAGCAGTCCCAGGAGGGGCCAAAGAAACTCCGCGCCATCAGCGTCAAAAGCAGGGCGCGGGAGGCCGGGAGGAAGGGACCTCTGGCAAGCCACACACCTAGTGGCGCCCAAAGCGGAGAAGACCGTGGTCCCGTCGGCCTGGCATCCATGAAAATGCCCCGCAAAGGAGATGGAAAATCAAGATGGACCCAGGAGGAACACAGACCAGTGTCCCCGGGGAGGTCAGTCCCCCTTCAACAGGCCACCTCCATTTACGGAGTCCCCAGACCATCTGAAGGAATGGAAAATGGACGAGCTCAGAGCTTTATCGGGTCTCAGGTGGCCCTAGCCCGAGGCACCCTGTCTACACCCACTTCCGGCCACTCTGTCAGCCTTTCATAGCCCGGCGAAGTCACACCCTCCAGCAGTGCGTCCTGTTCCCACTGGGAATTCCCACTGCGACTCACGTGGTGGGACTTTCTCCTTTGGAAGTAAGAGCCAGCCTGTCCTTAGGTGTTAAGTCACACATGGCGTCTGGCCTGCACAGGAATACACACCTGTCCCCTCTACGGTTACAGTGTACGGAGTCAGCCACCCACTTACCTGGGCGTCCTCGGAGAGGCACCTGTGACAGGCTGAGGTCAGGCAGTGGCGAGCCTGGTCACACGAGGCAGCCAGTCAGGCTATCCTGAGCCTTAACTTTTCCTTTCCCCAACCTGAAGGAAAGCAGTTAGGCCCTCCCTGGACTCCAAGCAAACCCTGGGGGCCTGCCCTTCCTCTTCCATCTCCATCCTCATATGTTGAGCTTTAGAGTCAATCACAACAGTTCATTTACAAAACTTGTGTGATCAGTGAGAACTGCTTAACTCTTATCCGAGCCTTAATCGCTGTCTCCACACCTCCTATAATCTCAAAAGCAAAAATCTATAGCCGACTGTCACTAACCTTCTTCCTTCTCTTGCAAATCAGAAAACTCCAGATTCAATCCTCCTTCTACTGAATCGGCAGACATTTTTTGGGTGTCCCTTATGTGCAAGGTCTTGCGAAAATGCGTCTGAAGGATGCCCTGCATTCCCCACACTGCAGAAGGAAATCTGCTCTGCAGGCTCTTCTCTCCATCGTGAAGAATGAATGCAAATAGGCTAATTAGATCAGAAGAGATTCAAGGTTCATTTCCAATTTAAAAAATCCACTGTACTGAAGATAATGTTACCTGAAATGAATACTTATTTTCCTTAAATGAGTGAATAATGTATTGTTTATGTCAAAGGCATTTATATTGATAGTAGGAGGAACCAGGAAGTCGCAAGTAAAACTCCGGACCCCTAGGTCATTATCACAAGAAGAAACACAAGGACAGGCCCTGGAGAACACTCAGATATTTATTCTTTCCAAAGGCAAATCTGACTTGAAGCTCTTGAGGCTTAACCTCCAGGGAGCTCATTCACTCAAACTCTCTCAAGCCTCCATCCTTAATTCCTGTTAGTGACTTTGTCTGCTTCTCCTTACAAAGAAAACCAAATTGGCATTAATGTCATGGTCCAAAACACCTGGTCTGGCCCTTCTTACCAACTTCAGTATCTAAAAGTAAATATTGTCCAAGACAAATGAAAACCCCTGCTTCTGCAAAGCCACTTGGAAGAGCTGGCCCAGCCCCCATCTCCTGGACTACGCGGAAGCAGTAGATACTCAGGTCTTCATGCTTGCAAGTTTCTCAGAATTCTAGCTGAAATCACATTTACATGAATTCAACAGGTTGAACAATGATCGCAGGGAATTTTAGAAACAAGCATCATTTTTAAGATTCCTAGTGCAGTTTTTCTGTTGTTTGTTTTAATTTGCAGTGTCGGTACTACCTGGTAAGCAGAAGGGAACTGAGTCTTTGTTACGGAAACCAGTGAAAGTATCCTTGGGTGTTGTACCAGAAACACTGGGTCTCCCTATATGAAAACTTTCCACCAAGGTCATTTTAATCTATTCATACAAAAAGTGATACACTAAAATGTTAACAAAATCAGCTAGAGTGTAAGACCTGCTGAAGCTGACTTTTTAATCTGTTTGGTTTACCATCTATCCTCCAGAGTATGGCATGTGGTGGATGCTCAATTCATACTCGTGGTATTGATCATTGTTTAATATTTCCAAGCACTTGTTAGACCCAAGACATGTTGCCAGCCCCTAAAGACCCAGCAGTAAACAAAACAGGATTTTTGCTCTCAAAGAACTAATTTCTCACCTGCATGAGGCTGGTACTGAATGTTTAAAGGAATAAAATTGTGGTTGAGCATGCTGAATATTTAACTTTTATCAAAAACATTGTTCTTCATAAGTTCATTCCTTATAAGTCTTGAACCTAACTTTTGATTGAAAAACAGTGCGGGTGATATTCATATTTCAAGAGAAATCTATGACACTCTGCCTAGCTGTCCAACCACAAGTGTACCTAATGTGAGAAGAAAAAAAAAAGGATACTCTTTTGAAGGGATACGTATTACACAATTAGAGAAGTAAGTGGATATGGGCCACTGAGTTGGCTGGTCTTCTCAGTGAAAACAGTTGAGCTGACTTACGTCTCCAGCATTGTGATGAGTTAGTATTCTAACTAATGGACTCTCCAGTCACTGGAAAGGACAGCCCCAGATAGACTCCACTTTGGGATGCTTTACTAAGCTTGCCAATAACAGAGGTGGTCTCCAAAGATTGCATCTCTTCTCACTAACCAGGAAGGATTTGGTCTCAGGTCTACAGTGGCACATGGGAGGGGTAGGATGCTGCAGGGGAGCTCTTGGAGGCTGGCCTGCAGTTAGATAGGTCAGCAGAGTCTAGGAGTTTAGAATTGGGCAGGAGTCGTATATTCATGGGAGACTGGCCTCATCCTGGGTTAGTGGCACCCCTTATTTCTGCAGAAGTAAGTATAAAACCTCTTTAGAGGAAAGCACAACCAAGTCAGGACCACTGACGTTCCACATTTTATCATAAAACAATAACATCAACACTAAAGTACAGCAGGTAAAAGGAGAAGCGAGCCACCATGGGTGACACCCACCAAAAATAACAAGCAACAAATCTGGATCCTCAAGGAGCAGCAATACTGGAATTTCACAGACAGAATATCAGATAATTGTGCATGGCATGTTCTCGAGAGGAGCGAGGGTAAAGACACTGTATGAGATGAAACAGATTTGAAAAAAGAAACCAATGGGATTTCTAGAGATTAAAATTATAATTGATGAAATAAAACACGTCGTAGAAAGCTGAAACAGAATATTAGAGACTGATGAAGAGAGACTTAGCAACTGGAAAATACACCTGAAGAAATCACCCAGAGCACAGCATAGAGAACAAAGAGATAAAGAGCGTGAAAGGAAAGATAAAAACATTTAAAATAATAAAGCTGAAAACATTTCTTATTGACATTTGAGCAGCAGAGGAAGGGCAGCATTTGAAGGTTGTCCCAGAAATGATGAAAAACGCAAAGCCTCAGAAGCATAATGTTCAACGAGTTATGAATTTTTAAGAGAACCACAGCTACACACATTGTGACGAAACTGTAAATCCTAAAGTCAGGCAAACATCTTAAAAACCTGCAGATCCAAAAGACAGATCCCCTACATAGGAATGCCATCAAGAATAATGGAAAGCTTTGCAGAAATAAATAGATCCCATAAATTCCTGGAATAAAATTTATAAAGATTCGAGAAAAAAAATTACCATCAGCCAGAAAACCCATCCTTCAAAAATGAAGGAAAATTAGCAATGTTTTCAGATGAGCAAAAACTGAGAGATTTTACTACTTGCTGACCTTCACTTTAAAAAGATTCTTAGGATTTAACAAAAAAGAAAAATGATCCTAGAAGGATTTTCTTAGGAAAGTGAAATAGGCAATGAGTATAAAGAGCAATAATAACAATAAATGTGCTTTTAAAAAACTGAGTAAGGAACAATATAAGCATCTAAGTTGGAAAAAGTAGGTAGAAAAGATGGTCAGTATTAAATTATGACAATGCCCTTGTGTTGTTTAGGACAGTGGTGGCAAGACAGCATTCAACTGTAGACTTTTTAACTATTTATGGCATAAATTTAAGAGATTTTTTAAATAATAGAGGGGCACCTGGGTGGCTCAGCTGGTTGAGTGTCCAACTCTTGACTTCAGCTCAGGTCGTGATCTCAGGGTCGTGAGATTGAGCCCCGTATTGGGCTCCGTGCTCAGCGGGGAATGTCCTTAAGATTCTCCCTCTCCCTCTGCTCCTCCTCCCATTCTCTCTCTCTCTCTCCCCCTGAATAAATAAATAAAATCTTTTTTTAAAAGAGCATTTTTATATAATAGAAATAGAGTGTATAAATTCCAAACAATAACAGGAAATAAAATGTGTAAACAAACAAAAAATTAAATTAATAACAAATAAAAGGCAAGCTATGAGAAGAGAAGAATTAGGGAAATAGTAATGCAAACCTAAGATGGTAGAGCAAAGTCCAGAGAGACAAATACTCTAACAAAGGTAAACCGACCAAGTGAACAGTTAAAAATGGGTTGCTGATTGATAAAGAAGCCACCTATTTACTGTTTTAAAAAGGCACACTTAGATTGGAAGGAGTCCCAGAAGACTTGACAGCAAAACTATGGAAAAAGACGCAGGCGAGCAGAAGGGAAGCGCGCACACTTATTACACTGCTATGAAGTCGGCAAGGAACCAAGGCGCTATAGGAACAAAATGCGGAGTGTGGAGGAAGAGACCACATGTCAGCAAAAGTGTAAAATTCACCATAAAAATATAATAACTCAAAATAAGAATAAACCTAATGAAATAATGTCAAAATTTACGGGAGGAGTAGCATTGGGGAAACCCACCCGCCCAGTACAAGATTTAACCATATCTTTCTCAACTGTTTTCAAGAGGAAAGCCACATAAACGATGTGATTATCAAGCCAACTCAAAAGCGCATGTATGAAACCTTGCGTCCACCATTAACGGAAGCACATTCTGATGGATCACGACAAACGTATCAGGCCATAAAGCAAATCTCAGCAAGGTTCCAAAGAATCGTTGTTCTATAGGCCACATATCCAACCACAAGTTCTTTAAATCATAAATGAGTCACAGAAAGAAAATTATAAAACTTATAATTGATACAATTAATTAAATGGATAAATCCTAAAAATCCATGAGACATAAAATTACAATAAAAATGTAAAATCTATAGAATGGAATGACAAAAATGTGTTTATGAACTTATGGAAAGCAGTGAAAATATGTAGAGAGAAACATGTAGCTTTAAATCTTTTATTAGAAAAGAAGGCAAAAAATTAATATGCAAATACATAACTTAAGGATTTAAGAAGAAAAAATCTGAATGAATCCAAAGAAAATGGAAGAAACTAGAGATAAAATGAGAAATAAATGATGAAAATACCTATACAAACTATTTTTGAAGGTCAAAAGTTGTTTCTTTGAGGTTCTAATAAAATGGACAAATCTCTAGTGAAGGTGAACAAGTAAACTGTTTTTTAAATAAGGAGGTGTAAATAGCAATATTACATGTTTAAAAAGACAAAACCATTAGCATAGTATATTAAAATGATAAGCAAATATCATAAACAATTATATACTAAAAACTTGAAAATATAAATGCAAGTATGAATTCTAGGAAAAATGTCTATAGGAATGAGAAGCAGAAAGCACGCACAGTCATATGGCAAATAAATACATTAAATCAGGTGCTTAAAATTTTCTCATGAATGAAAAAAATAGGATCTTTTATTTAATAGGCAAGTCCTAAAAATTGGTTTTTTTAAGGAGTATCCCATCCTAACGTAAAACCCTTTCAAAGAATTAAAAGAAGGGTCCTCTTCTCAATTTACTCCATGAACCCAATATAACTTCCCCACTAAAACTAGGTGAGTAGAGCGGAAGAAGGGGCAGATCAGAAGGACACATCAGCCACCCTAAACAAGAGAGTAACAAGAAGCGCTCCATATAGAAATGGCAATTTGCAACGAGGAATCGGGCTTATCCAAGGAATGCAAGTGATTTAACATTAATCTTTTTAATAGCATACACGACAATAACAAATTAAAATGAGAAAAATGTGATTATCTTAATAGAAAAAAAATTGAAAGAAACTTACCTCTAAATTATGATAACAAGCAATAACCACGAACAAACTAGGAACAGCAGGAACTTTCCTAAGCTCCATAACGGGTAATTAATAAAAGCTGCAACACACATCAGTGTTAACGGAGAGGATTAAAAGACTCCCTTCAAAACAGGGATGGCCCAGAGTGCCTACTATCATTAGTACATTAGTTATTGCATTAAAGTCCTAGACAGCAAAGGCAAAAATAAAATTTTGTAAAGTGGGATTAAAAAGCATGAGAATGGAGGGAAGAAACAGATCCTTCTCCTGCCCACCAACACTTGGGTGGTTCTCGCAAGGCCGTATCGTGTCCTCTAAAGCAAGTGAAAAACGGTGACAGCTTGGCTTGGGAGGTCTTGAGGAAGTCTGGGGACTTATGAAAAAGCGATGCTCAATGCCTAAAAAACATGTATGCACGGTGAAAATGTGGAAATAGTGTCCTCTGGTGCATTTATGTTAAGTAAGCTCTGATTCGTCAGCTGGATTTTGAAAAAATTACTAAAGGTAACATTGACTAATGTCTTCGATCACGGAGAAATACAAATTAAAATATTAAGTTGGAGTAGAATGAAAAACAGTAGCTACAATATTGTGGCAACATGGTAGTGCTCCTTGGAAACCATCATGGAGCCTCTGTGACTTTTTTTCCTTCCTTCTACACCTCGGTAGTTTCCAAATTCTGCATACCTAACAGATATGGATAATTCTTCCATTGGGAAAAGTGAAATGTGTTCAAATGAAAGGCGAACCGTTTGTGCATATAAATCATACATGCTTATTACCTTTTAAGTATTCTAGATGTAGGATAAAATGGGTGTCTTAACTATTTTTATAAGATTATAGACATAGAAAGGTCATATTTGAATTCAAGTTGTTTGCGGAATGGGCACTGGGTAAATTTCTTTGAAATGCTGTCTTCACACCTTATTGACTAGCTGTTCTATAAAATATCCTGACAAAGAGATCTTTACAGCCTCCCCCGATACACTGGGTTCTTATCTTCCTGCACTGCCCTGTCCCACACGGGGGATGTTAGCCACACGAGGCTGCCAAGCACTGACTGGTCTGCACTGAAGTATACAATACAAAAAATACCAAGACAGTGTAAAAAAAAAAAAAACAGAAGAAAAATATCCCATCAATATTTTATACCAATTACATGTTGAAATGACAATGTTCAGCCTAGGTTAGGCTAAACAACATTAAGTAAAATTAATTACACCTGTTTCGTTATACTTCGTTAAAGATGAGTACCAGAACATTCAAAATTCTGTACGTGGCCCGTAGTACATTTCCAAAGGGGAATAGTGCTTTATAGTAGGTACCAGCATCTGGAAAGTTCTCCTGAGAAGAAAGTAGGGAATAATCATGTCTAATTTGGATTTTGAAGTCCACACTTCTCATGGAATCCAGACATTTCCCTTGTTATTTTCTGAATAGGCTCAGCACCAATGCAATGATTCAGGATCCGATCTGGAACCTACAACTCTCATCTTTCACCAAAGTGTTTCATGACTTTGTGGCATGTCCCCATACGCTCCAGGACAACACGGCCACAGGATGCAAACCCCCAGTTGTGTGAAAAGATAGGGGTTTTGTGGGTTAGCTTGTGCATTATCTAGGCAACCTGTCGACTGTTGTCGATCTCTGGGGAATATACCAGTGGTTCTGGGGCATCACCGATTTTCCTCGAAATGGAGACTTGAAGGACCGTCTAGACACAGAGAAGATGTAAAGCGATCCAAAGGGAGAGCTGGTCCACGGATGATTTCCGAAGAGGCACTGCCGCCACTGTGTCCAGAGCCAAGCAGCCCGGGCAGCACCAGGCTCCGCGATGCGATGGGGATTGGAGCACTTACACTGACGATGGACGTTGTCATAGCAATGTGTTGAATTCTGGAAATAGCCCCACTTTACACATGAGAAATACTGTCCCCAGGGTCGCGCTGCGAGCAAGCCGCAGGGTCATTTCGAACTCAGGGCCTGCCGTCTGTGATGCCACTTCTCCAAAACACCCTTTGAAGCCACTCATCAGAAGACCTTGGATGCGTGGCCTTCCCACGCCAGCATTTTCCTGGCTTGCTGCAGAGGGCGCAATCCCAGGGCTTCTTGGACAACCTCCCCCCACCCTGACAGGTTTCTGTGGGACTGGAGGCGAGCCTGGACTACCGGCGGGGTGCACGGCAGACCCTAACTGGTCACCGCCAGCCTCAGGTACCTTGAGGGCGTCCCATGTTCCCAAAGAGTCGAACACACTCACATCTTCCACGAGAACACCTGGCTTCCCTCGTCGACAAGCAGTGTGTTGCCCCCAGCCATCTGTCAAGTTGGCGGCTCTGGACATCTCTGTGCTTATGCTCTCGCTGCAGAAATCCCGGGGCCCTGGGCGGCCTGTTGAGAGCCGAGGCCGAGGGACAGGCGGCGGGGACCTCATGGCTTTGTTTCCTGGGGAGCTGGGGAGGAGTCCCCACGAGTGCACGACCTTCTCTCCCGGCCTCGCCCATCCCAGCCCCTGGACATGCAGTCCCGGAGGGGCCAGAACAGACCACTCGGGGGGTGCTCCGGGGGGACCCCACTGTTGGGAAGGTGTGCCTCCCCCTGCACTGGCCACCAAGATCCACGGGGCTATGTTTCCAAGGAGGACGTGAAGGAGATACCTGCCTGAGGCTGGGGCCGCGAATGGGGGCACCTTCCCCGACAGGACGAGGGCTGGGGGGTCGGAGCACCCCCTGAGCACGGCCGTTTCTCGGTGGCACAGGCAGACACAGTTCCATTGTCTCGTCCTGCCAGGCACACGTGGCTGATGCCAGGCTCCAGCAGCAGGGAATATTCTCCTCTTCAATGGCACGAAGGAGAAAAAACCATTTTCATGCATTTTATGGCCTTTTCTGATTATAGAAGTAATATCTCCTCATTAAAAATGGAAAATAAAAGATACTCTATAGTCAGACATAAAAGGCTTCCTCATTCCCGCCTCCAGAAATAGGTACGATCATTCTAGTGCGTCTCCTTGGCTTTCACCAGCGTGTGTGCCAGTGAGTGTGTGTGTGTGTGCGCACGTGTGTGCGTGCGTGTGTGTGAACAGTGCTCTTGAACTTGGGAGTGCCCTGTCCATACACTTTGCAAGCTGCTTTTCAAATTTACCAAAACAAAACCAGAGCATTGCCTTTTGTCTAAATAACCTTCCAAATATGATTTTATTAATGGTTGAAGACTATTTTTTAATACTGACACGTCCTAACTCACCTAACCAATGATCTAGTCATGGATATTTGAGATTTTATTTCTTTTTTGGTATTCTAAATAATGACGCGCTGAATCACTGTACATACATATTTGTTCTTTCTCCAAGAAGTAGAGTCACTGAGTGAAATGATATTAACTTCTTTAAAAGATCTGAAAGTCACAGTGCATGACCCCATTACACACTACACTTAATAGCATTAAGAATGAGCTCACACACTACTGCATTATTGCAAACACGGAGCAGCACCAAGGTTTTTGGAAGTCTGTGCTAATCTAATAGGAATATTATATTTGGTGGTTTAAATTTGCATCCCTTGAATTACTTATGAGTAAACCACATACTGCATAATGATCATTTATAATTATTCTGTGAGTCATCTGTTTATGTCTGTCTATTTTTATGATGGTATTAGACTATTGTCCCATATAACAATTCTTTTAACACTCATTGCATTAATCTATATGTAGATTAGTATTTATCACCCCATTTTTAAAAACTGATGTGGCTTTGGAATAAGAAGTTGAATCCGTCTTCAGAATTTTTTAAAGGTATATATTTGCCCATCTCCTGCACGTGTTCCCTGATCAACACTTTAAAACGATTTTCTCACATTTCAAAAAGGTAATATAATTAGCATTGTATTATATCCATAAGCTAATGTGAGAAATGATATCCTCACAATGTTCCATTGTCCTATCCAAACCTATAGTGAGTCTCTTCAGTTGAAAAGTACCATTTTTGGCAAATTCTTTGTTTCCTTTGTTTAGATTCATACCCAGTGCAGGTTCTGAGGGACTCGCCCGTCGACAGCTCCGTGCAGGTACACTGTACACATCTTCCATGTGCGAAGACAGCATCGCCCCACTGTCATCTCTAGATAACTATTATATGTAGGAAACATATTATCTTTTGTATGTTTATATTTTATCAATCCTTTTTGCTGAACTGCCATTCTAATTCTGAGAATTTTTAGGCTGAATGTTGTGAGTTTTCAAAATATAAAGGCATACAAACTTCAAGCTGAATTTCATATTTGTGTTTCATTTCTTATTGCAATGGCTAGAACTTCCAGAAAACAGCCAAGTCAAAGATACATAGCGATGGATTTTCATGGGAATGACAGTGATGTTTGCTGTGTGATGTGGTAGCTTTTAGGTAAGTATGTATCATGTTGAGGGATTACACTTCAATTTTTACTTTTCTCATTTTTTTAAACGGCTGTTGAATTTTATCCAACAATACATCTTCCTCAAATCCAATTAAGGAATATTCTTTGATATTAAACCGACTGATGTGATGCTGTCGCCAACCCCTTTCTTATTATTATACGATTTCTGCCACCATGAAATGTACGCCACTTGATCCTGGCAGATGTTGTTGCTACCATACCATTACATTTTCATTAATACTTTTAGGATTTTTATAGCCGCTTTTACAACTGAGATCTTGTAGTAATGTATTTGCTTGTCCAAGTAATTTATTTGCTTCTCTCTTTTTTCTGTTTTGGGAAACACTGCTGAAATGGGTAGGCGACGTGAAAAGCTACATCAGCATGTTACCATTTTCTACATTTGGGAACAAGCTCCGTCAGGAGAAGCCTCTCCTTGGAGTTTGGAGACCTGACCGGTGACACACGGAGCACTCGGTGAGGGACGCAGGCGGAGGGACCGTGACAGTGAGGTCTGCGAACTTGCAGCCATCACAGGAGGTGGGAGACTGGGGGTTGTGACCAGGCTGCCCCACCTGATCCAAGCTGACTAGCTCACTACTCCCAGAAAACAGTTCATCTAGTCATTAGAGAAAAATACTGATATTGACCAGGAATGTTTCCCCCGATACGTTTATTTTCTGACCGTGAGTGGGGCATTTATTTTAAATCAGCGTATTGGTTTTTAAAACTATGAATGTCTGTCTTTGTTTTTATCATTTTCCTCATTTTTCTCTAACTTCCTAATGCCTTGAAAGCAAGTTTAGGCTGTGCCAGTGGCAACACCATCGTCATTATGGGGCTCAGGTTTTCCAGGGGCGGGTGGCGGGGGGGACAGACCACTGGCCTCCACCTACCCCTTCGAATACCTTCAAGTCACGTTTGGTTATTTTTGTCACTTTGATTTCTGTCTCATTCATTAATTTTTGGTTGTCTTTTGACTTCTTTACAAAGAAGTTCAAAGAAGCTCAAGTTCACCTTGAGCTATCGAATTCTCTGCACTGGGGCAGGCGGGAGGGATGGCACCGTCACTCTGTGCTTTCTCGAATGTGCTCCTGGTGTTACCGTTTCCTCCGTTTCCTTCCATTGTCGTTATGAAAGCTTTGAGCAGGAATATAATAGAGAACACGGCGATGACCCCCCCCCAGGCCCCCTCCCACAAGCGGCGGCTCCCGGCTCGGCTCTGCACGCTCCATGCTCACACCCCCGCCCCGATTCCGCTGCGGTCCGCCCAGGACCCCCTCCACCTCCGCCCGCCCGCTGCGGCAGGTGCTCCCTCCAACAGAAGGGTAATTTTTAAAATCATAAGCATGGAACTCTTGTTACACCTACAACTGAACCAAATTAACACGAACTCCTTAGAATTATTAAATACCTAGTCAGCATCCAGTTGTCTCACAGTGTTTTCGTTTGGTTTGTTCAAACCAGGATCATGTGAATTTTGCATGTGTTACTGGGAAAAAAGTGTTGGGTGCATTCAGATACAATTTACAAACAGTGGAATTCACTCTTCCACAGCTGCCCCCGTGTAACCACGCCCACAGTCGGACAACTGACCCCAACCCCACAAGGTGCCCTCGGCCCCTCTGTAGTCAGTACCCGCCTCCCACCCCCAGTCCCTGGAAACCACTGATCTGGTTGGGGTCCCACAGTTTCGCTTTCCCTAGAACGTCACAAAAAGGGAATCACATTGAACGCAAATGTTTGATTCTGCACTCCCCCCTAGCATAACGTCTCTGGGATCTGGTCACGTGGCACCAGAGGTCCACCCGGATCATAGGCCACTGTTTGGACACACCCAAGTTTGTCGATCCATTCAACAATTAATGGCTATGTGGACTGTCCCCAAGTTTGTTACTCACCAAGAAAGCCAGTATGAACACTGGCGCATAGGCTCTTGTGTGGACATGCCTCTGTACTTTTCTTGGGTAAATACCCAGCAATGAGATAACAGGGTATAGGACATAGGTATGTTTACAAGAAACTGCCAAACTGATTTCCAAAGTGATCCTATCATGTTGCATTCCCACCAGCAAGCTTCCCCACATCTCCCTGGGTACATGGCACTGCCTGTGTAGGGTTTAAAGTACAGCTATTGTAATAGGAAGGGGGGGTCTCATTATGGATTTAATCTGCATTTCCTAACAGTAAAGAACACCAAGCATGTTTTCATCCATATCTTTAGCTGCCATCCATATCTTTGCTGGTGATGTGTCTGGTCACATATCTTGTCCATATCCTTATTATTGACTTCTAAGAGTTCTTTGTATATTCTGGATATCAATTCTTTATCAGAGATATGTTTTGTGATTCCATCTATGGGCTGTGACCAGGCTGCCTGAACTTGTGACTTTCTTTTCATTTTATTAAAAGCCCTTTCAATGAACAACATGTAATTTTGATGAAGTACAATGTATCAATACATTTTCTTCTATGGTTCAGGGTTTTGGTGTCATATCTAAGAAGTCTTTCCCCAATTCAAAGTTAAAATTTTTTTCTTTCTGCTTCCTTTCAGAAGTTCTAGGGTTTTTTGTTTTATAATCAGGTCTATAATCTATTTTCAGTTATTTTTTTATATGATGCAAGGTATTGCTTAGGGTCTTTTTGTTTATTTTAAAGATGAATTGTTCCTAAACTGTTTATTGGAAAGGCAAGCTTTCTCTATTAAATGCCTTTGCAGCTTTGTCAAAAACAAATTAACCATATATGTGTGTGTCTATTTCTGGAAGGTCTATTACTATGTTCTATTGATCTTTGTTCCCACGGGTTTGCCAATTATGTAACACCTCCATTCCTGCAGCTTTATCATAACCATTCAAACCAGTTAGGTATAATTCCTCTACATTTTTTTTCAAAATTACTGAGGCTATTCTCCTTTCTTTGGCTTTCCAGACAGAGTCAACTTGTCAGTTTCAACAACCTGGGATTTTGTTTAGGATGACACAGATCATGGATCAATTGGGAGAGAACTGCTACCTTAACATTATGGAGTCTTTCCACCCATTAATACAAAATATCTCTCCATCTGTTACTGTCCTTGATTTTTCCAATCAATGTTTTGTAGTTTTCAGGACATATGTTTTGTTAGGTTGATCTGCAAATATTTCATGGTTTGAGTGCTTTTGATACTCTGCTATTTTATTTTAATGTCCAATTGTTCACCACCAGTAATACAGGAACACAGCTGAGTTTTCACACCGACCTTGTGTCCTGCAGCTTGCTAACCTCACTTACAAGAACTAGTAGCCTTTAGGAGACTCCTTGAGAGAGTCGTATGGCAATCATTTTGTCTGTATGTCACTGGCACTTTCTGTGCTTTCCAATGTTTTCCTTTTGCCTCAGTGCCTTATTACGCTGCCTCCAACCAGAAGTTAGGACTTCTAGTAAAATTTCACATAGGAATAGGGAGAGCACAACCCCTTGCCTTGATATCCACCTTAAAGAGAAAACATCAGGCATTCACTACTAAATACAACATTAGCTGTGACTCTTTAAAAGATGTCCTTTCTCAGTTTGAGGACGTTCCCTTTAATTCCTAGTTGACTTCAGGGCGCCTGAGTGGCTCGGTCAGTTAAGTGTCTGCCTTTGGCTCTGGTCATGGTCCCAGGGTCCTGAGATCAAGCCCCACGACCTGCTCCCTGCTCAGTGAAAGCCTGCTTCTCCCTCTCCTTCTGCCACTCCTCCCTGCTTGTGCTCTGTCTCTCTCTCTCTGTCAAATAAATATATAAATAAATAATCTTAAAAAAATTATTCTTAGTTGACTTAGAGCTTTGTGTGTTATTTTTTTAAATCTGAATAGATGTGGAGTTTGACAAACGCGTTTTCTGCATCTATTGAAATGATCATACTGCTTTTCTTCTTTAACCTTTTGATAAAGTAAATAACATTGATTTCCTAATGTGGGACCGGCATTGATTTCCTAGAAAAAGCCCTGCTTGGTCATGATGTATTATGAGTTTTATATATTGTTAATATCATGTTGAAGACATTTGCATTTGCATCTCTGTTTATGAAACATATAGGTCTGTAATTGTCTCTCTTTGCACTAGTTGGTCTCTGAGTCAGAGGAATGCTAAATGAAGGAAGGAAGGAAGGAAGGAAGGAAGGAAGGAAGGAATAATAAATAAATGAATGAATAAATAAATAAATACTGGGCGATGTCGATCCTGCTTTTATTTTCAAACAAGTCTGCTTAAATTTGGTATCATCTCTTCCTTAAATATTTGGTAGAACTCCACTGAAGCTGTCTGGATCTGGAATGTTCTCTCTTGGAAAGACTGAAATCATGAATTCAATATTTTATATATATATAGAGAGAGAGAGCAGTATCGTGTTTTCTACTTCTCGAGTGAGCACAGGCAGCTGTGACTCACAAATAATCTGTCTCTGTCATCTAAGCTGTTGCGTCTATTGTCATGAAGTAGTTCATAGCATTTTCCTGTTTCATTTTTATACTAAGATCCTTAGTGACACTCCTCGTCTGATTTCTGATATCAATGATCAGTGTTGTCCCTCTTTTTCTTTTCTATTCTTTTTTTTTTTAAGGGAGGCTCCATGCCCAGTGCAGAGTCCAGTCTGGGTTTTGAGCTCACAACCCTGAGATCAAGACCTGAGCAGAGATCAGGAGTCAGATGCTTAACTGACAGAGCCACCCAGGCATTCCCCTCTTCTTCTCTTATTCTCTACAGCCAGGGGTTTGTCAGTCACACTGACCATTCAAGAAAGAAAGAAAGGGAGAAAGGGAGGAAGGAAGAGAGAAAGAAAGCCATCGGTTTCACTGATTTTCTTTATATTTTTGTTTCTAGTTTCTTCGATTTCTGCTCTTGTCAGTACTATTTCCTTCCTTCTGCTAGTTTCAGGTAAATAGGCTCTCTCTCTTTTCTAGATTTTTAAGGTGGAAGCTTTAGCTCATTGATTTCACACTTTTCTTCTTAGTTTCTTCATTTTCCTTTTTGGTGAGACTATTTACATCTGGTCTCTGAGAACCTTTCAAGCATATAATGTAGTATTGTTGACTGTGATCACCGAGCTGTGTATCTGATCCCAGGGAGGTATGCATCTTCTGACTGCAAGTTTTTACACTGTGACCAACATCTGCCCAACCCCCCACCCTAACCTTGGTGACACCGATTTACTCTCTCTTTCTCTGAGTTCAGCTTTTTTAGATTCTGCATGGAAGTGAGATCATACAGTGTTTGTCTTTCTCCATCTGATTTATCTCACTTAACAGAATGCCCTCAAGGTCCACTGTGTTGCCAAAAATGACAGAATTTCTTTCTTTCTCATGCCTGAGTAATATTCCACTGAGTATAGATACCACAGGTTCATCCATTAATCCCTGGAGATAAAAGACAGACACTTAGATTGTTTCTGTACCTTGGCTACATTGTGAACAATGCTGCAATAAACATGAGAATGCAGGTGTTTCCTTAAGATCTGATTTCAGTTCATTTGACTATATACCCAGAAGTGGGAAGGCTGGATCATAGAGTAGTTCTACCTCTAATTTTAGGGTTAACCTCTATACTGTTTTCCTCAGTGGCTGCACCAATTGACATCCCCACCAAGAGTGCAAAAGTGTTTCCTTTTCTCCACACCCTCACCAATACTTATTTCTTATCTTTTTGATAATATTCATTCTGACAGGTATGAGATGGTATCTTATTGTGGGTTGGATTTGCATTTCCATGATGCCAAGTAATGTCAAGCATGTCTGTTGGTCATCTGCACATCTTCTTTGGGGAAAAAAAATGCCTATTTAGTTCCTCTGCACATTTTTGAAATGGATTGCTTATTGTTGTCACTGAGTTGTAGGAGTTCTTTATATATTTTGGATATTAACCCCTTAACAGAGGTCTGATTTGCAAATATTTACTTCCAGTCTGTAGGTTGCTTTTTCATTTTCTTTATTATTATTACTATTTGCTGTGCAGAATCTTTCAAGTTCGATGTAGGCTCGCTTTTCAATTTTTGATTTTGTTGCTTGTGCTTTTGGTGTCATATCCAAAAGCTTGTTGTCAAGACCAATGTCAAGAGTTTTTTCTTTGTTTTCTTCAAGGGGTTTTACAGTTTCAGGTCTCATGCTTTAATCTTCTTAATTTTTGTGAGTGTTTTAAGATAGGGGTCTAATTTTATCTTTTTGATTGAAGTATAGTTGACATACAACATTAGAAAAGTTTCAGATGTATGACATAGTAATTCAACATCTATATCATGAAATTTTACTTTTCTGCCTGTGGTTATCTAATTTTCCCAGCACTATTTATTAAAGGACTATCTTTTCCTCATTGAATATTCTTGGCTCCCTTGTCAAATATTAGTTTACCATATATGCAAGAGTTCATTTTTGGGCTCTCCAGTCTGTTTCTTTGGTCTATGTGTCTATTTTTATGCCAGTACCATGCTGTTTTGATTACTGTACCTTTGTGTTATAGTTTGAAGTCAGGACATCTGATGCCTCTGGCTTTGATCTATCTTTCTCAGGATTGCTTTAGCTATTCAGGGTCTTTTCTGGTTCCATAAATATTTTAGGATCTTTTCTATTTCTGTGAAAAGTGCCATTGGAATTTTGACAGGGATTGCATTAAATCTATATAAGGCTTTGGGTAGTGTGGACATTTTAACAGTAGTAATTCTTCTGGTCCATGAACACAGACAAATGTTTTTCCATTTGTTTGTATCTTCTTCAATGTCTTCCATCAAAGTCCTGTGGTTTCCATAGCACAGATCTTTCATTTCTTTGGTTAAACTTATTTCTAAGTATTTTATGGGTTTTAATGCTATTGTGAAAAGGATTGCTTTCCTTATTTCTTTTTTCATGTATTATAGGGAAAGAGAAAGCAGAAATAGTGAAATAGAAGGGCAACTGATTTCTGCATGATGATTTTGTATCCTGCAACTTTACTGAATTTATTGGTTAGTTCCAACAGACTTTTGGCTTAGTCTTTAGGATTTTCTATATATAAGATCATATCATCTGCAAATAAAGATAATTTTACTCCTTCCTTTCTGATCTGGATGTTTTTTCTTTCTTTCTTTTTTTTTTCTTTTGCCTGATTGTTCTAGCTACAACTTCTAGTAGTATGTTGAATAATAGCAGTGAGAATGGGCACCTTTGTTTTGTTCCCTGATCTTAGGGAAAAAGCTTTCAGCCTTTCATTGTTGAGTGTGATGTGAGCTGGAGGTTTGTCACAGGTGTTTATTATGTTGAGGCATACTCCTTCTATACTCAGATTTGGCATTTTTATCATGAAAGGATGTTACATTTTGTCAAGTGCTTTTCCTGCATCTATTAAGAGGGTTATATGATTTTTATCTTCAGTCTATTGATGTGATGCATCACATTTGTTGATAGACAGATGTTGAACCATCCTTGCATCCCAGGGGTGAATCCCACTTGATCATGGGATGTGCTTCCTTGGATGTGTTGGATTCAACTTGCTAATATTTTATTGAGAACTTCTTGTTTTTTTATATAGGCATTTTTAATGCTGTACATGTCTGTCCAAACACTGCTTTAGCTATGGTTCACAACAAGTTTTAAAATTGACGATCATTTACATTCAGTGCTAAATATTTTTAAATTTCCCGTCACTTCCTCTTTCAGCTACACGTTACTTGGCAGCTTTTCATTTAATTTCCAGATATTTGAAAAGTCTCTGGACTTGTTTTCTGTTAGTGATTCCTAAATTAATTATATTGTGGCAAAATAAAAAAAATGGATATAATTGATTATTTAATTAAATTTTGTTGACTTGTTTTCTGGCTAAGAGTATGACTGATTTTGGTGAATCTTCCATATGCACACAAGAAATACATATGCTATTGACAGGAAGAGTGTTCTAAATATGGTGATTTCATCAAGTTGGTGGATAGTATTGTGTAAGTTGTCTCAGTCTTTACTGATACTTTGCCTTCTTGCTCTGTGAAATCCTGAGGGATGAGTGCCGTGTCACCAACTGCTATTGGGTCAATTTCTTTGTTTAGTCCAACACGTCCTTGTTTCATGCACATGGAAGTTCTTGCACTAGATGCAGACCCAGTTAGCACTGTTATGCCCTCCTGGTGTGCTTTTAAGTATGTTTTGGTGTTTATGTAATAACCCTTTTCATACCTGGTAATAGTTCATGTTCTGAATTCCAATCTACCTAATACTAATACCCCAGCCTTCTTCTGATTTATATTTGCATGCTGCATATTTTCTATGTTCTTACTTTTTTCTACTCTATTTCTGTATTTTTAAATGAGTTTCTTGAGGACATGATATATTTGAGGATGAACATTTGCCTTTAAGTTGGGAGCTTACACCTTTGTATTTAAATCTACCACCTTGTGGTTGTTATCTTTTTAAATATTTGTTCCATCTGTACTTTTCTTTCTTTTCTTGCCTGCTTTTGTGTTATTTGTTATGATTCTAATTTTATCTCCACCATCGTTTTATTAGTTAAGACTTTTAAAAATAATTTTAAGTGTTCACTCTATGCTTTATAATATGCACTTACTTTATCAGAATTAGCCTCCAAATAACACTATCACACTTAATGTATGGTTTAATAGCCTTACAGTTCTATACTTCCAGTTCCTCCCTTCCATCCTTTGTGGCTATTGACATATATTTTAATTTTACCTTTGCAATATACACATATTACTTCACTACTGCTTATTCTTTATACAGTTAGTTATCTTTTGGAGCAATTAAAAAAAAGAAAAATATTTCTTACCTTACCTTATTTTTTTCTCTAGAACTCTGTATTTCTTTTTGCACAGTTTAGCTTCTTCCTGCTATTACATTACTTCTGCTTGATAAGCTTCTTTATAATTTCTTGAACTACAGGCTTACTGATAATGAATTCTCTTCAGCTTTAGTTTGTTTAGAAAAAAATATTTATTTCACCTAATTTTTGAGAGCTGTTTTTGTTTGGTATAAAGGTCTTGACTGAGAGATTTTTATTTCAGTCTTTTAAAAATGTCACTTTTTGCCTTCCAGCTTACATAGGTTCTGACAATAAAACCCCTACAATTTTAAGATTTGTTTCTGTCTATGTAATGTGTTTTTTTCTTTAGTTGTCTTCAAGATTTACTTTTAACCTTAGAATCTGAAATTTGAATTTGATTTGTCTAGTTCTCAAGTCTTGGAGTTTACTGAGTTTGGAGCCATGTTTTGATAAGTTTCATAATTTTTTAATCACCTTTGGTCATTATTTCTTCAAATATTTTTTTCTGCCATGTTTTCTCTCCTTCTTTTCAGACTTCAATTATATGTATATTAAACCATTTGTGATAATGCCATAGCTCTGAGAAAGTATGCTCTATTTTTTTCAACTGTTTTCTCTTTGTGTTACAATTTAAGCAATTTCTAATGACCTATCTTTTTCACTCCTTCCTTCCTTAGATGTATCACATCTACTTATGAATCCATCAATGTAATTCTTCATTCTTCATTCTTCATTCAGCATATCATGCTTTTTTCTCATATTTAAGATTGGTTCTTTCTTATATTTTCCATATCTGTGATGAAATTCTCTATTCATGTAGTTTGCACTCCTTTTCCATTAATTCATAAAGATCTTAATCACAGTAATTCAAAGTCTCTGTCTGATAGTTCCAACATCTGTGTCATCTGAGGATCTGGTTATGTTGTTTGTTTTATCTCTTGATAATGGCTTATGATCTCTTGTCTTGCTTGTGTGTCTTGTAACTTTTTAGTTGAATGCCATACATGATAAGTAGAACAACAGAGAGTGCAGTGAATAGGATTTACTCCTAGAAATGGGTACCCCTTTTCTTCTGTGAAGCTGCTAGTGAATGAGTTATGTCAGTATATTTGAGTGTTGACCTGGATTTGGATTTTGTTGCTGGAGTAGCCTTCAATGCCCCATAGGCTTCCAAACCCTTTAACAATGTCTTTTGCTTAGGGGAAGTTCTGGGGTATCTGAGAGACTTTCTTAATATGTGTGTTCCCCTCCCTCAATTTTCAGCCATCCTCATATTCCTACACCACAGAACATGGTCGCTCTCTATGTCTTACCCTACAGCCACTGGCAAGTGGCTATTGCTCTCACTCATCTGCTTAGTGGGCAGCAGCTCTGGTCCAGTCTCAGACCCAGATAGCCTTCTTATCTGGGCTTCAAGAATGAGAATTTCCTAATGTTTCTGCTTCTTTTAACAAAGTTGAGGGATTTTGAAAGAGTTTATTCTCCTGTTTCTCACTTCTCTTCTCCCCAGTTATATCATTACATTTTGGGGTAATCTATTCAGATTATAATTATTATTGTAATTACTTCTCCATCAAGAATATTGCTTAGAATTTATTCCTCACTCCCGTAACCAAATTAACAAGTATTTGATATGACTGACAGATTATTGATAATTACAGATATTTTAAAACCTGACTAATCCCCTTCTTAATTTTGGCTTTAAATTAATTTCTCAGTTGGCAGAGGAAATTAAAGAGAGACTACACATTTTTATGATATAAACTTTTCCCAAATTTCTCATATTCTATAAAAGGATTCTAAAGTGTCATGATTTTCTAAAGTGTTAGTGTGTCCTGATTTGGAAATTAGAGGAAATGTAAGATCAAGTCTGCTTTCTAAAACCTAATTGGTGACTGCCTGAGAAAAAAGGATCAGCACATTCCACATAAGCATATAAAAGTAAACAAAGTCAAAACATAAATGGCACAGCAAAAGAAGAAAAACATATTAAAACAGAGGAATTACAGAGAACACATGGATGGTCACCAGAGGGGAGGTGGGGGGATAAGTTAACAGGTGAGGGGGATGAAGGGGTGCACTTGTCCTTATGAGCACCGGGTGCTGTATGGAAGCGCTGAACTGCTATATTGCACACCTTAAACTAATATTATACTGTATCTTCACTCAGTAAAGTTAAAATAAAAACTTTAAATGATAATAAAAACAAAGGAATTATAAGATGCCATTAAAACAGGATATAATAATATAGTAGAAGAAATATAAAAATAAGAAAGCAGATATAAATACGCTCAACTATATCTTTAAAAGGCAAAGGTAGGGACTGTGCCTTTCAATAGCTAACACGAGCTCAAAACGACAGACAAGGCAAAACTGACAGGAAGAACAACACGGGGAGGCGGCATAGCCTCAGAGGTAGAAGAGAAGCAACACTCACTGGAGACAAAGTAGAATTTGGGGTGAGGACTTCGGTGTGACAAAGCCCATCTGTTGCTTATTTGAGGACATCTTTCCCTTGCTGATGTATGTGTCTGACTTCCCTGTTGGAATACGTTCCTTCAATCACAGACTTTTGTCCTCATGATTTCCAAAGCTTCCCTACAACTAAGGGCACCTGGTGCTGGTGAATGACATGAAGCTACGTCCACTTCTGTGTCAAGCAGCGCCTCTCCCTCTCATACAGTCTATCAGGACACAGTGAGCAAGATACACGTCCCCAGCCACACTGCACACCCCTGCCGCTCTTGGTCTTGCGCGGAGGTTGGGTGCAAATAGACACCTAGTCTGCGCTCTACTTTACATATCGCCTCCTCTCATTATCCTGCTCTCTTGTTGTCCCAGATATGCATGTGTGAGACTTCTCCTGCACTGTCTTCTACCGTTACATCCAGAATCAGCTCTTCTCTTTCATGATTTTAATGGCCAGTGTTCAAAAGTTCCCTTGCATTCTTTTCTCGAGTCTATCTTCCCGCATGGATTTGCACCTTGGCTGCTCCCTATTGATCTTCTCTTTTGCTGCTTTTCTGTAACTCTTTTTTTTATTCCTACTAAGATAAACCAAAAGTTGATTTATCCAACATATTTACCAGTTCCTGTGCAAGAACCTGTCCCTAGGTTTGTTTCTCTTCCACGTCGTTTGAATAAATGAATCTCCTATGAAGCAGAATATGATCAGGCTCCCCACCTCATCTTCCGCCGGCTCTCCCTCTCTCTCACTGGTCATCTTTGAACGAGGTGGGTTTGGTTTTTTCCCCACAAAGATGTTGGTAGTATCAGGTTCTTTGATCTTAAGCTGAAGGGCAAGGTCATACAGACTTTTAGACAAATCTCCATGTTCCACCAAACTATTATTTCATGCATCTATTCCGGACAGAGGCTGAATTAATTATCTTCCCTTCCCATTGCTTGATACTCTGACTCTACGTAATTTTATCTCTGAGCAGCCTGAGGGACTTGGAAGTCCTCATCGTTAAAGTGCAGTACAGAGACTCTAAAGGAAGCATCATTTCCACGCGGCCCCTGCCTCCTCTTGTGCCTGCTATTCTCCTCGTCTCCTAAGATGTGGTGCAACCCCTCTCCTCCCTGGCAAGACAGGCTCCCCTGCTGCATGGGAGAAAGGGAACGTCGGTGGAGGAGAGACAGCACAGATGCCAACCTGATTATGGGGGAGCCCCTGAGGAGAAGAGCACATCCTTGTGAGTGGCCCGCTGCCTCTCCTCCCCAGCAGTCTTGCCTTGAATCAGTTTCCGAGGTCTGGGAATGAGTAAGTCCTGGCTTATATCTCAACTCAACCCATTCATACTGTAATTAGGAATAATTCCTTAAAAAGCCGCTAAATTATTCATTAGAGACTTAAGTTTCTAGTACAGCTGTAACTTTGCATATTTTTAAATGCTTGGATTTACTTTTCAATGAGAAAATGCTCTGTCTTCTCTGTGTCTGCTCTGCTTCACTTTGCCGAAGGAACCATGGATCCCGAGCCAAGGAAGGATGGAAATTCCACAACATTCTGTAAAGAGCTGGGAGCTTATGCACCACCCAGTTCCAGTGGGATAATGGGGCTCACACTTGCAGCCCCATCCCTGCCCCTCCCCATCTACTTCTGCTGTGTGGCCACACTCAACCACGTGGGACGACTGGACACATTTCTCGTGTGTTTGTGTCTTGGGACATTCTACTCACTTCGTTTGGAATTCCATTCCCCTTTTTCTGTCCTATTAAAGTTGTTCTAAGTCTTGGAGATGTGTTTCAGGTGGCATCAGCCCCCCACCCCCGGGGGGTGGGCCCATTCCTAATGATCCCCCTCCTGAGATTCTCCTCAAAGGTCCACAGAAAGCATACAAGATCCATATTGTGTGGTGTCATCTTCTGATTTGCCTGTTCCCCACTGGAGCATGACCTCCTTCCTGGCACCTTACATGGTTGGCAGGGGCGTGATCCAGGGAATGAAGGCAGAGTATGATATTAACCATTAGCTTCCATGATGAAAGGCGGCCAATATCCTTTTTTCAGATCTGCATGTGATGGCAAATCATCTCTAGTACTTTCTTTCTTTTTTTTAAAAAGATTTTATTTATTCATTTGACACAGAGAGAGAGATTACAAGTAGGCAGAGAGGCAGGCAGAGAGAGAGGAGAGAGGAGGAAGCAGGCTCCCTGCTGAGCAGAGAGCCTGATGTGGGCCTCGAACCCAGGACCCTGGGATCATGACCTGGGCCGAAGGCAGCGGCTTTAACCAACTGAGCCACCCAGGCGCCCTCTAGTACTTTCAACATAAGTGAGTCTAATATAGATCAAAATGAAGTTAGGTCCTTTATAACATTTCCTAGACTTTAGATGACTTATCCAAATTCACAGCTGTGCTAATAATACCTAAGACCCTGTTGTTATGCAGTCAGTTAACCAACAATATATCAGGTTGTGCGATATTAGCATGAGTCTCCGAGGTCACCCACACTGGCATCTCTACCTGTTACAACCTCAAATTCAGTTCAACAAACAACACACTTATTCAAACAAAGCTGCTCTCTAGCGTCATGTCTTTGGAGCTCATGGTGTGTACTGACATTGCACCACATACAAAACAACACTGCATACAAAACATTACTTCAAAAATGATTGTTACAGAAAATCGCTATCCACCCAAGAAAGGAAAATGAGCTTCACTCACTAGACCTATTTAAAATGAGGGGGTTTGACTCATTCTTCTGGTTCTTTTAGAGTTCTGATAGTGTCTCTTTGATTACTGAAATCAGATCAATAAAACATATCTATGATATAAGGCCATTTACTTACGAGTGGAACAATTTATAACAAAATTGATCAACTTAAAATATCAACTATATAACATATTTATACGTGATACATTAATATAAGATATGCAATATGGTTTATATTTTAACTGTGTAACTATATAGTAAAAAATAAATATAATATCTAAATTTATTGATTTATAATAGGATATAAAATTTAACAGCAATTATTGAGAGAGAAAGAGAGGACTCGTGTGTGGGTGAGCAGGTGGTGGGGGTGGGAGAAGGGCAGAGGGAGAGGGAGAATCTTAAGACTTTCCATGCCCAGTGGGGAGCCTGACACAGGGTTCAATCTTATGACCCTGGGATCATGAACTGAGCTGAAATCAAGAGCCTGATGCTCAAGCAACTGGGCCACTGAAGCACCCATTAAAAATTATTTTTAGCGGTATTCTGAAAATTGGCATGGAAAACGTTTCAATGCATTTCTGTTTTCTTGTTCACTCTGGTGAACCTGCAACGATGTATCTTCTTTTTTAGCTGACCTGGCACTGACTTCACCTCGAGCAGTTACTAGCTCCCCTCCTGGCTTCTCTGTTAAGCAGTTAGTAACATATAAGCAACCCCCTAAATATGTTGTTTGTACACAAGATATTTAATGCATGCTTTCCAGAATAGTAATTCCTAAAAATTCTGAAATTTATTTAAAAATCAAAATTTTCACAAAGTTTGGAACTCCCATCTCAAACACATGCACTTAACTGTTATTAAATTACCTCTGGGGACAGATACATTTCTCCCCAAAAGATAAGTAAAAGTGTAAGTGTTATATTCTTATGAGTTATAAGTAAAACAAAACAAAACAAAATAAAACAAAACTAGGGAAAAATAAAAGCAGAGATTTGACAGATAGTAGATAGTAGACCAGGTCAGAATGATTATTCTATTATTAACCATGTTAGTAAGAAATACTATTCTATTTTGTCCTTTAAAATAGAGTAGTCAAAAGTCAAAGGTACAATGAACATAAATAAGCTTTGAATAAAGTATGAGATGTTGGCCACACAATAAACAATATCCACATGAGAGAAAAACTTTAAGTTGCCATGAGCTTCCTCAACTAGATAGTCAGCATGTTCATAGTACGGGTTTTCTAAGAAGAGGAGTAGGTATTCTGAGAAAAGTCTCTGATACTCAAGGATGGTGCGCAAGCCAGCTGAAGTCATGGGATCCTCATAGAATACGTGCCTCCGGATCATCTTTTATGTTCATTGAATTAAATAGGAAACAGGATCATCTTAGCGTAAATTGTTTATATATGTATGTGTGATATATGTTCAGATTTGAATGACTCGTTAATGCACGATTACAAGGACAGAAGGCAAGTTTCAGTCAAGAATCATTAAAGCCTGTGACAAAGAGTTGAGTCGTTCTTCCTGATTTATTACTAAACAAGACCTCCAGCAAATTAGAATATGATGTAAGGTAGGCAAAGAGAGAAGGAAATAAATATATCTCCTAGACCAGCACTGCATTATCCACAGGAACATGTCCTTATCACTAAATTTTACAGATGCACATTGAGAAAAGCTTGGTAGGTAGGAGATTATAGGAAGATAATGTAATTCTGAAGTCATAAGATATTCCATAATGGAAGGCGTTGCAAGATAATCTTGGCATGGACAACGCTTGCTTTTATACTATGATCTATGTTAAGGTGATTTTAAAAATCAATTTAAAAATTCATAGGATGATTTTATTCTCCTGTTGCTATACAGGTTTATTATACAATCTCTCATGCAGACATTATTTCATGGGAGTCTGTTCCAGGACAAATGTTCTTTCAGGCCACTAGGCTCCAAAGATAGAACAAAATCCATCTTCCAAACAGTATATTTTTACAGGCCCTTCCCAATATCACTCCCAGCACGAGACAAAATTCACAAACATCTTCCAAGTGCCCCTGTCCTGCAGACCAGGGAGCTTGGCTACATGAGCCTCGCCCTACATGACTACCATGTGGGCAATGACCTGCCCGATCAATTAATACTCCTATTAAGAGCTATCGGCGGAAGATTTGGTCCAAATCTAAAAACCGAGCCCTGAAAAACAGGATTCTATCAAAATCCCCTCAGCCATACCTTCCTCTTAAAAACAGATTCCACAGCCTACAAACCCAATGCATGAGCTACTCAACACTCAATTTCTTTATGAAAAGGAACCATGCTCATGAAAAAAATGTATACAACTTGAAATAATCATTTCGCTAAAATGACAAATATAGTTTTCATATCTAAAACTAACTTACGACGAAAGCAGAAAAAAAAAACCAATATGTATTTGAGGCACCCACCTGGTATTGGCTGAGGTGCTAACAGCACAGTGGGAAGAGGCCTGGAGGCAGGAACTGGTCTGGACAGAGACAGAGCGACTTGATTTGTCAACAAATGAGGCTTTTCATGCCCATGGAACAACCTTGACTCCTCAGGATATATCCACGTTGAGTCCAGAGCAAAGGAATTATTAAAGAAGATCTGTTCAAAAATAAAGCAAGCATCACATTTAGGATAAGACATAATAAAAGATAAACTCTGCTATAAAATATTTCTCTTTCTGACATTGATCAAATATTGGGGATTCTGTAAGTGGGAACTCTGTGAAGCCATCATTCTAAAGCCTAAAGATCCGTGGCGCTGACACCAATCACCTTCTAGATAGTCTCCTGGGCTGGTCTTCAACCACTGACTTGGTTAATTCAGCCTAGCAACCAGCTTACGGTTTGAAGAATCACCCCAGCGAGGTAAATAGTGTGTCGTAGAAGAGCCACCATGCTACTTGCCTTTGGTCTTCAAGTAGACACAGTGTGGCCTTTAAATCTGAACCCAAAAGCTACAATAAATCACCAGGAAGATGAACACTCAAAGCAATAACAGCGAGAAAAACCCGCTCATAAAATTTATACTTAAATTAAACTAGATTTTGATCAACGCTTACAAATCTAAAAGCTGAAAAAAAATTAAAGTGGATTCTGATCCAGAAGTAGAAATTCCATACGGGTCCATGGAATCCAAACTCTTCAGTTAAAACAAAATGACCCTCCACCTCTGCTGGTGTTTTTGAACAGACTGACCTTATTCTGAAAAGGTTTATCTCTAGACCTAGATATTGCCGTTAGAAAACACACAATGCTTTCTGCTGTGATGGAAATACCCAACAAATTAATAATTAAAGGTCCATTTATCTAATTAAACTACTTGCATTTTACCTTACAATTAGGTATCCTTTTGTCTATCCAACTTTTCCCAACAGGAGGTGGAAGAGCAGATGGGCAGACGTGTGGGAAAATGGGCACCAACTCCACAGTGGAAGAGGGAGACAGTCCTATGGATGGAGAATGGCCACCGCATAGCCACTGAAACCCAAGAAAAGATAAGGGAGTGCTCATTAGCCTAAACATATCAACCACTTTGAACCACAAGATGCTGGGATAGCTGCTTTAAGAAAATAATTTTAAAATGTATGTATTTGATTAGGAGAGAAATTCCTCCTTTCAACAGTGAAGAAAAACCATAAACATTCACAGATTTTAAAAATGTATAAAAGTTTTCATATTTGAATCATCACAAATCATCATTGACATTGCATTCTTCGATACTGAGAAAGAATTTCTAAGCACAAAGCCATGAGAATATGGTAAGAAATGGGTTTCTGCCATGAGATAATGAGAAACCACAATGGAAAGATGAAATGCTGGGTATTCCTTTTTTATAATTCTGGAATTCTTTTCACAAGCAAGCAGGAAGCTTTATTTTACCATAATCCTTTCAATACAACATCTTGTATCAATCACACTTATCATTTAAAAACCAGCACAACTAATATTTTCAAAATAAAATTAGCTCAGAGGTTAGGATTCAAAGTTTCCCAAGGTTCACAAATGCAAATACATTCCAGGGCAAAGGAAATGTAAGTGAGCTTATCAGACAACTGAAGATCCCAATGCACAGAATAAAATAGCAAACATTGAAAGAGGGCAGACAATTTAGGAGACCGTCTGCCTAATTCAAATAACTGAATCTTCATCAGTGGAGAACTAGTAAGATTATTGTTTAATGGTATGGAACACTTTGATATCTTTCTGTTTTAAAAATCATAAAAGCTTCTTTGATTTTCCCATTAACGTGAAAATATCCTTTTGGTTCTAAATATTGTCATTGAACAGAAAATGTGTAACACAAAAATATTTAAGAGATAAGCTTTTTGGGGATTTTTCTTTTTAAATTCACACACACACACACACACACACACACACACACAAATGCAGTGTTCTCTACAGAAAAAAAACTAGTTCCTTGACATCATATACCTCTAGTGGTAGGATTCTGATACAACAACCCTTTCAAAACATCGAAAAAGCTACCAACGTTTATTCAATAAAACCCAACACGAACTGCATCACACATCAAAATGTGACATCCAGCACCACATATGTGATGTGTCATTAAGTCTAAAGACCAATTTAGGAGGAGTTTAATAACATCTTTTAGAAAAGCTCACAAGATAATATTGGAATTAAATTGATTAAGTGATGTATTCTAACACGCCACTCGTTTGAATATGCTAATGAGGACAATCTTTGGAATAAAATGCATGTTATTCCCTGATTTAAATGCATCTGCATAGTTAGACAGCAAACAATGGGTCTTGCGAAAAGCAGCCTGCCCTGCTCTGTTGCACCATTAATCAAAGGTACAGTCACTTTTTCTTTTTAATTCCACGTTTTAAACCCCAAACTCTTCTAGAGTGCAATATGGCATTAGCTAATGTAGTGGACTCAGGCTGACCTAGGGTGGGAGGGAATAACACCGGCAACACTCCTCAGTATTAAAGGCAGGATTTCCTTGCCGGCTTCCATCGGTTTGAATTCTCTTAAGCATTGTCCTGGGTCTATTCTCAAAAAAAAAAAAAAAGCCTATATCAGAATCAGAAATAGCTATTGATTCCCAGCTTGCTTTCCAAGTCTGGCAGAGACTGTAAAAGTATTAACTTCTCCGCGATAAGTCAGCCACAGTACGCGGCTGCAACGCTGGGCTCCCGCAACGAGGGCTGCCGCGGCCGCTGCTTCAGCACCGCGCTCCGGACAGCGACCCCGGCCGAGGCGAAAGTTGCGGCCAGGGCGGTCCCAACTCCGGCCTGGGGGCGCGGGCTCCCCAGCGCCCGGCCGAGGGACCCGAGGACGAGCCGCGGAAACTGCCGAGAGGCAGAACGGGACGTCGAAGCAGGAACTTTGTGGCCGATGCATGGCTGCCAGGCTGCGCCCTGATGGCTCGGGGAGCCGAGCACCGCCGCGGGGAGGGACGG